>OZ022260.1:41450550-42052550 GCA_963978905.1 Trichostrongylus colubriformis
GGCAATTTCCAACTGAAAAAGGATAAATGAGCAAACAAATAATATGACAAGACGGAATGTTCATCATGAGACTCCATTGAAGCTATGTTATTTGAATTGGAAGGGGACACAAACAGTTAGATGCCGTGACGATCAACCAGTTGCCGGTCCGTATGGGAGCAGGTCATCAGACCACACCCTTTTGCGTAGCTTTCTCCTCCCCTTGCACGCACTGCAAGTCATCTGAGGACGCACTACAAACTCACACAATGATATGAAGTTTTAATCAGGAGGAGCATTTCGAAGGCACTTCGTCGTCAACGGCCAATTGTGCGCAGCACCAGTCGAAATAATTAAGTGGTAGCGATCGCGCTCCAAGAGAGGTGAATAGCAGGTTTGCTCACGAGCACATGCTCTTGCATCGGTATGAGCTACTGTGATTCATCTTTGATTGATGGATAATCCAATTTTTGATCTTCCTTGAAGACAGCATGAGAGGTAATGCGATTACTGATAAATCTTCAAAAGAAACCAGTCACATAGACCAGAAAGCTTATTTATGGCGAAATCCCCGTCGAACGCCCGGAGCTGTAGAAAGGGCGTAACAGTGAGCAGCTGACGCCCTTGGATGACAGACCCCACTTCCAGGCCGCGTGATTCCTGATTAGTTTTGGTGGGAGTGGTCAAAGTGATGGGACAGGGTTGAAGGTAAGGTACGACCTGCCAACATGCCAATGGAAAACTCGTCCGCACTACCCTCCTCTTGACGGAACGATAATCGGTGTTTGATCCTCGACACCGATTATCGTTCCGTCAAGAGGAGGGTAGTGCGGACGAGTTATTTTTTACTAAACCTTCTAATTTCATACTCACTACATTTTTCTTAATTCGTCCAAATATCCCCTATCGCTGCCTTTGAATAAATGTTCTAGGACCGAGTCACTCACGAGAGGATTTGCCTCGGGAGGCGATTAATTCGCTATTGATTTCAAAACTCTAATTATCTTGACCTTCGATTTCATTATTCTTATATTCTCTCATTCAATCCTTTAATACGAGCTCGAATTTTTTCATTTATTCCTTTCAAATTTCTCACGAGTCTTTCTCTATGCAATTCACAGACTGAAAAACCAATGAAGACACATGTTACAGACTACAAATTGGGGCAGTGCATCAAACATGTCGCCATGTTGTGTGGCCACATTTTGTATTCACAGATCTAAAGCTGGATGTTTTTGTGACTAATAAAATCACCGGAGCAAATGAGTAGTGACAGCCGAATGACTTGATCCAATTAGATTGTCAGCAAAACAACACCATATTATAGGCATATTGCCCGCTTTCAGGTCCCGGGCCACATTCCCTCCTGCTCCCCAATTTCCGTTCGTATTTATAGGTACTATGAATTATGAGGAACTATAGATATCAGATTTTCTGTGATAAAAGTATTTATAAAAAATAACCTCAGTGAAATAAAATAACCGTAAATATCGTGATATATGATACTTTGTGATTTTCGATAGTACTAATACATATTATACGATAGCCGATAGTTAAAAGAGTGAGTGTTGTACTCTAATTTTAGGGGACTTTTTTCACCTGTTGAACGAGGAATATGAACAATTTCATGTTTCATGAAAAGTTGCGAGTGAAGAATTCCCGAACATTTACCGGCTGGTCTACGCCTTGCGATCGGCTTTTATTAGAATTTGTAAATATTAAATGTGTATTAGATCTATTCAGACCTCATAATCACCAGTGAAATAGCAAAATAACCAGCGGATCGAATCTTGCTCTGGCCAACCAATTTTCTGTTTTTCAAAATGAGATAATTACACCTCGGTTGGGAGATGATTACTATGCACGGATGCAGCATTTTGGCTTGCTTTCGATCTACACTAATATAGACGCCATCGCAATTTTGAAGAAAGATCGGATACGTGGCTCACCCTCATAGCATTTAACCACGGTGAGCGTACTGGTATATCCTCAATCTTTTCATAATCGCTAGGAATTTGTCTACGAAATTTTTAGGAATCATTTTTTCACCTGCTTTTCCCTATATTTATCTTTTTTGTTTCTTTTATTTTTAGTATGTAATTTAAATTCGTCTAGTTCCTCCACCATCTGCTGTAGCTCTGCTTGGCTTTTACTTCATACCAGTCATCTAATGTGTCCTGCTTTTGCCGATACCGATTCCTTGCATTGGAGCTGGGAATGAATCAGTCATTCCCATTGCCAAGATACCAACAACGCAATTTATTCCGTTGGCTTTTATATTGCAATTGCATCCGATTGTTTTTAGCTGTGCCACCAAGCGGTCAACATTATGCGTCGTTCTTGGTACCACAAATCGATACCTTCAGTGAATTTTCATTTTCAGCTAGCTATTCAGTTGGATTATGTGCTGGCTTCAGACCTCCATTTGTGTTATTGAAATGTTGTAGAAAAAAGGGGCATTCGGTCGTTTGTTCTCGATTACCCGTGCCTATCTCCATTTAAGTATTTTCAGTTTTCCATGATGAAGAGTGCTGTAGGATCAATACTTGGGAAGCGTTCCCAGAAAAGGAAGATGGGTTGTCCAGGGTTAAAACCTATTGAAATTAGAGAAATTAATGTAGAAATTTTTGTAATTAAAGGAATGTAATTGTAACATAATTACTTTTTAAAAAGTCTGTTCCAAAAGGTTGATTACTTTCTTTACCAAGATATCGGTGAAATAGAAAATTTCAGAAATGAGGGCGCTTGCTTGGGGTCTACATGGTATACAAGACAAGCACGATGCTCAGAAGATATGAAAGCGAGTCGTATCCCTATTTCGCCAAACGGTTTGCTTGCATTTCCGCACTCTTGGAACAATCAAAGGACCGCTTGTAGTTACAGTTTTCCATCCTATAGGAAGAACCTCATAAGAAAACGGTGAGAGCAGAGAGCTAAACTGGGGTGTGTACCCTTATGTCAGGATTTCGCGCCGCGGCATGCCGCAAGCGAAGCAATGCGGGTGAGATAAAGGCGCCATGTTGTTGGGTCCCGCAGCGATTAAGTCGACTGCTTATCGTGCCTCTGGCATTAACTGTAATCATTCTAAGACCCATCTACCGCGACGCAGCTCGCACACATTGTGTCGCACGCCTCTCGCCGCTGGCGAAATCCTGACATAAGGGTACACACCGCTAAACTGGCATGCGAGATGCTCGATGTCAGGGTCATCAGAGGAGTCGTCCGCGGAAAAAAGAATGTCTTTGTTACCCATATATCATACTGTATTTGCCTAATAAGGGCCGTTTGCAAAGTTACACGCGAAAAAGCGAGGATTCGGGTAACCTACAGTTCTTCAGATTCTCCCAGCTTCTCGGCCAGGTGGGCGGAGCCTCCGAGTGAAAGCTCCGTCCCGTCCTCCGCCGCGGTTGGAAGTGCAGAGTGGGACTGTTTGCGCAACTTTCTGTTCCTACAATGCGACTCCGACCGCGGCGGGCGACGGAGTGGGCACATTCTCGGAAGTCCCGCCCACCCGGCCAAGACTTTGCAGTGCTGTATTTTAGCTGGATCCACAGTTTTCGCGTGAAACTTTGCATGCGGCCCACATTAGGTAAATACAACATAAATATATGGGTAACAGAAAAATTTATTTCCCCGTGCACGATTCCTTTGGGAGTGATTTATGTACGCTGCTCAAAGTCAGCATTTTGCGTACAAGTAGCTATTGCCCGGTACTACTGTATTGCGGGATGCGATACGCGGTGAGACAATCCCTTTTCGAGCTCTGTATACGTTATTTTCCCCACGATTTCAGAAAAAAATAATTACCTCTAAGTTCGGTATACATTGGCTTCCACGAGTGCTAGCTTTAGTTTTTTAATTAATTTTTATCGCTGTTGCTGCCTTGGGGTGGTGTTCAATACTGGAAAGTTTATCTTATGATGCTATTAGGCACAATGGAAGTAAGGGAAAAGAGCTCGCGAAGGGAAGGACGCCCGGAGTAGGTGAACCACTTCCAGCGGAGTGACGATCGGGACACACGGTCGTTGAGGCCATCAGGTCCCACGGTTACTATGCCATACGCATCCCTTTAACGTGTTCTCTGTACCACTGTTTTTCTTGGAAAGCAAGTAGTAAACCATCGTACGAATACTGAAATGAGAAGTGGATGTGACATTTCACATTAACAAATTGGGTCTTCTCTGAGGTACAGAATACTTGGTGGAGGGACTTTTCTCGCACTATAGAAAATTCACCTTTTTTGAGTATAATGTTACGGCAAATCATTCAGTCATGAATACGACGTAGCAGACTTGTACGGAGGTTGGGATTTACACGAACAAATTATATGAATGCCTATATCACAGAGCCAAAGGCCACAGGCTGTCAAAAGGTTGCAGACCGAGGTCAAAATCCGTGTGTCCCAACTTACATCCCTTCTAGCGTATTGCAAAATCCTTGTGTTCCATAGAAAGAAAATGCTACACCCTCCTCGGTGCTCGCTTCCTGTAAGTTGAGGCCAAATTCTATACCGTCGAGCTGTTGTCCCCCCCCCCCCCCTCCCCTCCGGCTCACATAGAGCGCAAGATGATCTTTCAGGAGAAGGCGGATGTAGTGTTAGTGCTTGTATTTAGCTCTGTGTCTAACCTGCAATGTTTCTAGCTTCAAACTCCCTGAAAGCTTGCTTCTCCATTCAAATTCGGATCTATTTTTCGTTTGACATGCATTTGGATGCTGATCTGAAATAGCACCAGACTTTCTGGGCATAAGAACCCGCTGTTAGGCTTGTTCTTTCGCAATATTATTGCATCAACTGAAAATGAAATCATGAGAAGTCTTAAGGTTGCGTGCATTTCGAATGAGTGGTGCTATTGGGAGGGGTTATCATTAAAGACATCATTAGGGGTAATGCGGTAATGGAGAAATCCCTACAAGAAGTAACTCACATGGTAGTCCTGGGCCTAGGAACGCTATCTGTGGCGAAATCCCGGTGAAAAAGCGCCCCTCTGAGCTGTAGAAACGCCGCAAAACGCCGCAAACGCACTTATGCTCCGCCTCTTGACAGGTTGACCCCGCCTCCCGATGACGTAATTCCCGATTGACTGGGGTGAGAGCGGTCAAGAAGATACGGCAGGATTGAAGGTTTTGCTGCGCGCTTTCGCAGTTTTAGCTTGAAGCTCACTCTGGAGAATAGATGCTGTCGTATTTCCAAACATTCCCTTGTGTTTACTTGGCAACATGCCGATGGGAAACAAGATCAGACTACTTCCCTCTTGACAGACAGGTCGTCCGCGTCGAGAATCAACGGTGGGAAGGGGGTCCTATTTCGCGGGTTTTTGGCCATTTCCATCCGTTTTTTCTCCACTGTCCTGTTACTAGGCATCTCGACTTTCATATGCACTACTTCTTTTACTTTTCGTCCGACTTTCCCCTAATGATGCCTTTAAAGACAGCATCAGGAGTAATGTGGTTACTGATAAATCCCTGGACGGAGTCATTTACATGGAAACTATTGGGGTAAGAAGGTTATCGTGGCGAAATCCCGGCGAAAAAGCGCTCTTCCGAGCTGTAGAAACTGCGCAACGGATAAGAGCTGCCGCCTCCCTATAATCGACCCCGCCTCCAAGCGACGTGATTCGTGGTCAGCTATGATGAGAGCGGCCAAGGATATGCGGAGAGACTAAAGATATTCCTGGGCGCTTTCTCAGTTTTAGCCTGAAGCTCACTACAGAAAAAAAGATGCTGTCGTATTTCCAATGATACTCTTGTGTTCATTGGCAACACGCCAATGAAAATTTCGTTAGGAGTATCCGCCTCTTGATGGAAAGGTCGTCCGCGCCTAGAACCAACGGTGGGAGGGGCTCCTATTTCTTGAGTTTTTGGCCATTACCATCCGTTTTTTCTTCACTTTTTTGTTACTAGGCATCTCGACTTTCCCATTCACTACTTTTTTACTCTTCGTCCGAATTTCCCCTAATGCTGCCTTCAAATGTAAATGCACTATAAATGCACTTATGTGTACATCCTGTCTATGAGCTCCTCCTACAGACGTGGACGAACCAAGAAAAATTTTTAAAACTAATTTTCAACTGAGAAGTGCTTATATAAAGAGAAATCAGTGGCGAGGATTACCTGCGGCCGAAAAATATTGTTGGATCCTCTGTTCGGAACCACGGCACTTTCTGTTTATGTCTTGAGGGTATGAAATTTGATAGGAGTCTAGTATTATTCACGAAAACAATCCATTGTGGCTCAGGTAACCGCAGGAAAAAGGGTGCTGAATCGGATCTTTCGCTGAGCTACGGCCCGAGGGCAAGGCCAGTAATGACGACGCTCCTTGTTTATTTGATATACATCTGGCACCGTTAATGTCACAGCTGATTGACTAGGTGCTCATCATGTGCTCGTGCCATATGGCATCGATAGTACATCTCCTTGGCGGTCCCTCATTGAATTGAATTCAAAATTAGCCATTTTTTCAAAGTATCTGTTTCGCAATCCGTGGAATTCCACGTGCATGTGATATCAACGGCACAGCATGTGGTCGAATCGCTCTTCTAAGAGGCATCGTCTGTTTCCACGGTCACATCCACCACTTGGCACTCCCAGGTTTCGAGGAAAATAGCCGCTTCAGTACGACCCCCCCCCCCTCTACGGGTACCAAATCGATCCCCCCCCCCCTTTTTTTACTCTGCAATACTGGTAACTGCTGCCGGATCATGAAGTTGCAATATGACCTGAAGCTAGGTAACAGAAGCAAAAAGACATTTATTTCACATTTCCTCTTACGAGTTTGCTGCGAAATAGCACTCGCCACTCATCTGCTTACTGGAACTTTGGATTCTAGCTCTTATCGCAGACCTCTGAAGGAGGACCCCACCTTCCGTCTGGTCACATGCGACCCCCCTATCGAGGAATCCTCGACCCGCGGTGTACTCTGTCCACCATTGTGTGATCCTGTACTCCACATGGTTTCTACAGTAGGGCTACTATTCTATATGCACTATATCAAACTACTCACCAATGAAACTTAGAAAAGTAATTCAACTTCATCGATTGTTCTTTCTTCTTCTTATTTTCTTCTTGGAGCATCTTCTTTTGCGAATACTTCCCTCTGATTACGGAACGTCGTTCGACGTTTCAAATAAATAAATAACTAAATAAATTAATGAGTGATATAGGTGCGTTATTATCGGCCCTCCTTCAATGATATACGTTCTGAAAAATCGCAAATTTCTAACAATGTTTAAAGGGTTCCCACATTTTTGAAATTTTCGTGACCCAAAAGTGGAGTCATATTTTTATAGTGAAAGTGACAAGGACAATGGTTTTGTTTTGGAAAAAAAACATGTTAACAGTCATATCTAGTGATCATTCTGGAAAATTCTCTACTATAGAGCGAAATAAGAATTGATTTTGGGTTCTTACCTAAATACTTGGCTCAACACTCGCATCTAGGCCATCAAATTTTCTGTCTTTCTAGTTTCTCAATTTCTTGTGTTGCGGTGACCGTTCACTTTTTACGCCTCTTTTTTATGAGGTACATATTAAGGCAACATAATATGCTTCGACGTGCATGGGTGTTCAGAACCATTATATTCAACGAAGGCAGGGTGACATTTGAAAAGGGAGGAAAACTGTTCGCAGAAGCCAGATTTTTTGCGTTTTCAAAAGCAATTGCAAAAATAGAACGCCGTCTTTTTTGAAGGATCTCGTGCTCTCTTCATTAGAACAGAGTGCAAAGCCTTCTACGTTTATCAGTGAGCAGCCGATGTACATATTAGTGTATAACTACTTTTACTTTACTTTCGAAACTTCACCAATTCACTAGCCCCTTTCAGAAAAAGGATCTTGCTTGTTTGGAAGGGGAGAGACTGGGGAGCATTGTTCAAAGGTTTGATTCTTGAACCATGCCAATAGGGGGTCATTTGTGATTGCACCACCATTCCCGCTCTACGATCCCTCATTACCACCTGCACCTTCGTTTTGAAGCATTTCTGCTGTAACAGCAGTTGTACTGTGACGACCAGGAGTCGTGCCAAGGTGAGGGGCATCAGAACCACAAGCTGCTGCAAAAGGAAGCGATCGTGGATAGGAGAGCTGCCGAACTACCGTAATAAAAACGAGTAACTGACACGTTACGGTATCGATTCCTAGATTTTGAACTTACGAGATGTGTTTTTATTGACTGAGGTTCTCACCGACCCCATGGAGTACGTCAAATGTGTAATCACTGCTCGGCAGTCTACAGTTCATTTCACTTCAAAGTGACTGGGTTTCGATTACATTCACTCTGTACACCACATTACGAGTGTGTTACACATTTTGTGGGCAGAAGTGCCGAGCGATTACTCTACCATCATCCATATCAGTTGAATACACCGAGAGGGAAAAATTCAGGATTACGGTTAACACTCGCGGTTCTTATTTTGCCGCAATCGCACACACGATGACTTGCTAGGACCGGTACGAATTCATTGAAATTTTCAATCATAAACACCTCTATTTTATCACGCTTTTGCTTATTCTCCATTTCCTTGCTTCGCTTGTTGAACATCATCAAATCCGCGCTACGCGACATTGAATGGCGATGGCATCGGACTTCTCTGCCCGCCGCAAGCAGACAGCTCGTCCCTTAAATCGTGCTGATTGAGGTGAAGCACGCTATAATCACAACAGCGCACCAAGGGCACATTTTTTGATGCGAGTTTCGCTACACATCATCTCTTCTGACGCGAATTGAGAGAATAGTTTTATTTTTCAATCACCTCAGTAAAAGCGAATCACTCACACGTTACGGTATCGATACCTAGATTTTGAACCTACAAGAGGTGATTTTGTTGAATGAGCTTCTCACCGACCCCATGGAATACTTGAAATGTGTAATCACTGCTCGGCAGTCTACAGTTCATTCCACTTCAATGTGACTGGGTTTCGATGACAGTCACTCTCTACACCACATTACGTGTGTGTTGCACTTTTTGTCGGCAGTACTGCCCAGGAATTGCTCTGCCATCGTCCGATTATCAGTTAAAGACACCGAGAGGGGTAAATTAGGATTACGGTAAACACTTGCAGTTCGTATCTCGCTGCAATTGCATAAACGATGCGTTGCTGAAGTCTCGAGCGTGGATTCATTGAATTTTTCTATCGTAATTACTTTTTTCTCACGCTTTCGCTTATTCTCTCCTTTGATGTTTTACTTGTGCAACATCATCAAATTCGCCCTACGTGACATCAAATTACACTTGTTTAACATGAATGCTCATCATGACTTGCGAATGAAATCTAATTTGCCCTACGCGACATCAAATGACAATGCCATCGGCCTTCTGTGCCCGCCGCCACCAGTCAACTCGGCACCTGAACCTCGACGTGAAGCGCGCTAGGATCACAATAGCGCACCAAAGACGCATTTTCAGATGTGAGCTTCGCTGCACAATATCTCTTCTGAGCGCGGATTCGAAGGATAGTTTTTTCCAGATACGCTTACCTTTTTGTCCAGCTACAGATGTCTGTAACCTCCAGTGAAAATCTAACGACGACAATTGAAAAATTATATTAATTGAGATTTGCTGATTTTCAATCAATGTTCATAGTTTGGTGGTCCGCTAGAAGCCATGACGCATACTGGAGCTTGTTTACCCACTAGACTTACTCCCTGGTTTCTCTGGATTTCCTGATTTTTTTTCTGTTTCTTCTCCTCACTTTTGTCTTTCCTTTCTTGTTTTTACCTTCATATTACTTACTAGCTAGCGAGTTCCGTTACACTTATGATAGCTTTAAATTTCTTATTCCTATATTTGATACCGTTTGTTGTTTAGCAATGTATGTAATCTCCATCACTGTCTACAGTGCTGAGACCTTTGCATGGCAGAGGCTCGATGCCCTTGCTCTAGAAAGAAAGGGGCAGTCTTTTAACGCGTTTTCATCAAAGTCTGCCGGTCGTCCACAGCGTTCATAATCGTCGAGGCACCAGCAGCGAACGGTGTGTTCGATAACCGTACCCAGGACGAGTCCAGCGCTGGATTTGATAACCCTTTCCCTCGAACTGGTGCTGAGTTGGAGCACCTAAAGGTATATAGCTCTAAGTTCACGCTGATCCATTTTGAACCAATCTGTCTTTGCGCACTCTCATACCCATGGAGCTTAAACTTCGGAACCCTTCTACGTTGACACGGAACTATACTCGAAATATCGAAAAGATTTTGGGTAAATATTTCAAAATGTTATAAGTGAGTTCATGAATCAACGAAATAATTCCATTTTTATATTAAGTCTCCCTAATTGTTTTTGCATTGCACCAGCCTAAAAAGCTTTTCTCTGGTAATTGTTATTTGAATTACTCCCTGCTTTCATCGGTTGCCCTTTGCCCAAAACACTGAGCGTGAGCGAATTCGTATGCGGGCGATGTGAAAATACTGCTCACACAAATAAATTTTATATGTTACCGAATTTCTAATTATGATTCATGCTTGTTCGAGCTTTCCGTTTTCACAAAAAATGTGCTCATATGTTCCCCATGTGTCGGTCCATTGTAATATTTCTCTAAAAACAAGGAACATCAAACTAGATAAGTATCTCTGTTGAAGTACTATTTTCCATTACAATTAACGAACTCAGACAAATACTCAAAGGATCATCACATGGCCTTCGATATTTCGAGTGTCGCGATTCCGGCTTTGCGGTCAAGTGTTTTCAGAGAGAGAGCGCTTGAAAGTGCTCGTTACCGAGGAATTTGAAGTGGTTTCAATTACGTGTTTTGAAGAGGGTCGGGGTTGCAGTCATTAGCGTTTGAAATGAGCAGAAAAACGAAGTGGCTGGCAAGCAAAACAGTTGGGTGTATTATGGCCTGTGATGCAGATTTCTGTCTCCTGGAAATTGAGCCATTTTGGGAAAAATTTCCCCCAAAATTGCTTTCGGAAATCCCGAGTGTGGTTCCGTGTCAATGTAAGAGGGTTACGAAGCATCAGCCTCATGGGTGCACTTAAATGTACAAGCATGACGTACGTTATATTCTCTCCATACCAACGAGAATAAGCTCTACGCTTGGCGCATCAGGGAAAGATTTGCTGATATCGATATTACCTATCAGTTCCAATCTTTAACCTCCATACTGCCGATATTCCTATTTTTTATCTTTTTCTATTGATATCTTCAGTTGACAATGAGCATCATGAATAATGCTGCATATTTTGCTACGAATCAAAACGTTTACTAGAAATTGTAGAGTCCAAAAACATGCATCAAACCAAGCAAACCTCCTAGAGGGTATAGCATGATCAGAGGCATTGAGTACAGTATACGGTCGATCTCTAAATTTTTTCTTTCATTTGATCTCTAAATTTTTAAGAATTAAAAACCTAACAAATAAGTAGTGCTGCCGAAACAAGGAAGCCCGCATTTCATCCTCTAATTACGGCTATAGGTGTGTTTTTTCTTTCGCCTGCATCACTGAAGTATCGATCGGCTTTTGTAGATCTATAATGCGTAGCGGTCGAACACAGTATATGACGTTCACTTTAGAGCGTGCTTGTAACTGCGAGGTCTTGTTATGCCATTATACTTTTTAGTGCGAAATGCTTTGTATATTGCCTGCGAAAGTGCAAACAAAAGGGATCCTATCCTTAAAAGATCGTTTGACCATGAAGACCATCATTTCGTCGATCAGCAGCCATTCGTTCTGTTATGTGTCCGATCCTGCGATACAGGTGTGCGGAAACCGCCATTTAGAGGCGCTGTGAGGCCAATACTTTGAGGCGTCACACGTCACACACTGTCTATTTGTTCCTCAGCTAATCCGTTATAATACATGCTTCCCTTCTATCCGATTTATGCACCAATAGCTTTTTTTTTATTTATTTGTTTTTTTTTATGCACGCATGGTGCGCCATAAGACCCTACAACAACAAAGTAGTTGAGATTTGCATCATAGCGAGGATTTAGGTTGGCATAATGCCAAACCGTAGCAAGCGCTTCGCCAGAGTGCCGCCAGTGCTGGCGCCAGTGACGCAAAATATGAAAGCGGCATCAGTATGCATAAACTGACAGAAGAAAAGTCTCATTTATTTAGTTGGCCGAGAGAAAGTGGTACCCTCCGGATAAAGCCACAGACGTCTCATGTTCATGTCGAGATCAAAAACGCTCATTAACAACGTTGTTCTTCCTGACATCCCCCCTCATTTGTGACGATGCTTTTCTTTCTCATCTCATCCATTAATTGAATGTGTTCAATTCCTCAGAGAACAACGATAAAGTCTAATCATGGTTTCAGAGAGAGACCTCGGAAGCGGAAAATGCTGTAGACGAAACGATTAAGCCACTTGAACCTTCTCCCTTGCTTTGTATTGCTTTAACAGCTCCCTGGGTGAATTTCGTCTCGAAAATTCCATTTTCATTTGCGTTGAGTCTTGTTTATGGATTAATTTTCCTAAGAAGCTGATGATTTGCTTTCGCATTCATTTCGATGAAAGGAAATAAACTAAATAAACCGAATGCAAGCTAAATGAATAGAAGGGACGAGAGAAATGAGTAGATTTTGTGCTCATAATTATTTGTTTACATCGTTTTTTTACGTATTTTAAGGCATAACATTGAAATTGGGAAGGAGTTCGAGCAAGTGACAAGGAGTTCCGCACTGACTGAAGACTCACAAGGGAGGGTCATCAGGTCGGTCCGGCCTTTTGCGATGGGATGTATACCACTGTACTCGTCTTGGGACGAGAAACTCAAATCTGCCTTCCAAATTTGCGAAACGATTCTGTGAGCAAAGTTATGAAGGGTAGTCTCCCGACATGGTCGACTCTCTCTCTCTCGCATGTTCGCATGAGTGGACGTGGAATGCTAGCTCAGCAAGGTGAGTTGTGGTGTACTGGATACGATGGTTGTTTCGCAGGAGACGGGTCGCAGGTTCGGATCCTTTGTGCGATTGCTCTTTTGCTTTTTCTCCCTTCAGCTCATATGAACCCACAAAGTGCGTATTAGTAAGTATTTGAAAGGTTTACCTCTTCATTCAACATCAAGAGGGGACAAAATTTCACGTTTCCTGATTCATGCATTTTTTCAAGATCTTCATTTATAGAGGGCATATGGTGAATGGGAGATACAAGAATATTTGAAAACCAGTAATTTACGAACACATGTGGTATTCCTGCACAAAGTGGGCGAAACAGTACAATCTCTCACAGTGTGCACAACGAATAAAGAAAAAATTTCCACACACACAGCAGTCGGAGCCCTCAACCACTTCAGATGGGAAACAATATTGAAGAGGTGTTTCATATTCGCCACTTTTTGTTCCTTCCGAGAAGGCAGACGTCTCACTTCACAGGAACCGAAGTCCTTCAACAAGTACGCCAACACTAGCTTTGGGCAGAACATTGGGATTGAGTATGAGAGAAACTACTGTTTTCTCTGCTAGACAACGCTACGTCACATTATACCACATACTTATCTGTACAACTGTACGCTCTGTTCAAGTCTACAGGATATAACGTACCACATGCCCTCTATAAATGAAGATAAAAATGCATGAATCAGGAAACGTGAAATTTTGTCCCCTCTTGATGTTGAATGAATAGGTAAACCTTTCAAATACTTACTAATACGCACTTTCTGGGTTCATATGAGCTGAAGGGAGAAAAAGCAAAAGAGCAATTGCACAAAGGATCCGAACCTGCGACCCATCTCCTGCGAAACAACCATCGTATCCAGTACACCACAACTCACCTTGCTGAGCTAGCATTCCACGTCCACTCATGCGAACATGCGAGAGAGAGAGAGTCGACCATGTCGGGAGACTACCCTTCATAACTTTGCTCACAGAATCGTTTCGCAAATTTGGAAGGCAGATTTGAGTTTCTCGTCCCAAGACGAGTACAGTGGTATACATCCCATCGCAAAAGGCCGGACCGACCTGATGACCCTCCCTTGTCAGTGATAGGTCATGACGGAAGTGAGCGGATCTTTCACTCGTCTTGAGCCTTTCCCGATGGGCTCGAGGCTTGCCCGAAAAGGATAAAGTTTAGTGCTGTCGGCACTTACTGATGAGCATTGAGTTGAGATTGTTAGACCACATCTACTCATTACCTTTATGTTGTTGTTTGATTGTCTGACCTTCTGTCTGTCACGTAATTCGAAAAATAAGGAAAGCGAACGTAAAGCTCATGGAGAGGGGCAGCCAGCAGATTCGTCTGATTGCTATGTGTCATAGTACAGACGCTGGTGACGTAGGAACAAATGGCGAACGGCATCAGGCCTTTGGAAGATGGAAATTCTGAAGCCTAATTCTTACTGGAAGTTCTTAATTTTATAACCATTAGAGATGTGGTTGGATGCCCACACGAACAGACTTCAATAAGTTACAGGAGTTTCGAAAACAAAAATAAACAAACTCGACATATCTGTAAAACGACGCATGAGTCTTTGCATCCTATCCATGCAGCAAGGCTTTGTATCGATGATTGGTCTTGGAACATCAGAATCCATTCGTCGGCGATCTGAAAATTATTAAAATTATTGTTCAAAAGCTGCCGTTAATCAAGATCAAATTCATGGACAACAGCAAAGGGCAAATGAATGGGAGTGTGTAGGAAGTCTTCACAAGGACTTTGATCAGCTCCAAGCGATCCATTTTACTTTGTTCGAGTGATCTAGTTGACCCATGGGCCGATGCTGTGATCTCAGTTAACTCAGACGTGCAATTTCCTGATCGGGGTGGAGCTACACATGCCCTAGAGGGTCCCTGTGACGATAAAAAAAATTATGTTGACGGACAGCCAGTCAGAAAGAGGGATGGAAAGCTCAGCAACAGCTGTTTGTCGTGATTATGAGTAATTTACTACATCCCATCCCATCGTTTAACTTAATTGTTATTGCTTCGTTTTCAACAGAAATAGCCTGTTTGGTTATTTTTGTTTCTCGAAATCCTTCATCTCGTTATAGCCTATTCGTGGCTGAGTATTCTACCGGATCTCTAGTGGTTTGAAAAGTGAACTTTTCTGCGAGCATCAAACGCTTTCAGAGACTTTATACTGGTCGTGTACCCGTACGAATAATAGAAGCATTTTTTGTTTTGGGGTAATCAAAGATGATCGGTCTACTGAGGCGACAAACGGTTCCAGAAGTTGAAGCGCAGTTTTATTGGATTTGTCACATTGTCAAAGTCGTTCTCTGGTTATTAATAGTCTGAAATGATGGAAACACAACTGTTAATAGGTCATCCACTACAAATGATTGTGTAGGCCTGATCAGTCAGGTATGCCAACCAATCTGAATGAAAAACATGTATGGCGCTTTCTAAATGACAATAAGATGTCTATCGCATTTTTTTTGTTCATGGGACAAACGACGTAGGACGAGTGCTCTTAAGGAAAGTCGAGTCAAATTTTAAGTGCACTTTGGCATTTTGATTTATTCGATCCCATGATAGGCCACTTTATTGCAAATTTTTTTTACATTCTTAGGACTGTCTGCAAGAAAAAGGCGCTTCCGGACTATCATTTGTCTAAACAATTTTTGGTACTTGCCATTTATGCGTTCTAACGCGAAAATAAATGCATAGCATTAATAATAATAACGTTAGGTCAACGGTAGTACCTCTTAACCTCCTACTTTTTGGAATGGCTGCAATGCATGCACATACGACATCCACGAATACACATAAAGGGAGAAATCCAACTGCTACAAATCCACTTTGTCATTTATCAGCCTTGTATCAGCTATTTCCAATGAACCGGCTTTTTTGGTTCCGCATAGAACAATCAATCCATCAGCATCGAACCTTGGATCTCGTCTTCCTATGATTGGATATCGCCTATAAACTCCAGCAAGCTTACAACAGTCTTTCTGGTAATATTTCGAGAGATGTATCCCCTTGCTTATATTCAGAGTAATCGTCCAAGGGAATTTGAGTTGTTCCGTTACTCCTCTTTTATGCTGCACTTGCCTACCTATGGCCTCATGCAGATTTCTACCGAAATTCTACCCGCTCACGGCAAGCTGCTCGGCGGGAATAAGAACGAGATGCTCTTCTTTCAGTTTTGCGATTTCTGCTCTGTAACAAAGGAGACTTCCAGGTTCTTTCCGTGTTTCTATTCATATACTGTATGATGATTTTAGGAGGAATTAGAATCATGGAATTCCCGTGGGCGGTGCGTTTAAACTGTGAGTCCGTTCTTGAACTGATCTTACTTGGGGAAACTGAATATGGAATTGTCTATGATCCCAGTTGTAATTGATAGTGATGGTCTACCCAGCCAATCTTACAGTGTGATCAATTCAAAAAGATCGAGCCATCAGTGCGGCTCCTCTCTCCGTCCATCGGCAGAAAGCTTTTGGCAGTTTCCAAGTTTCGAAGTGAGTCTTCAGTCATATGGTAATCTCGGGAATCGATGCGACCATTAAGACTGCCACTCCATCGGGAACACTGACCATACACAATCCCATAGGAATTTCGGCAAATGAGAAATGTGCATGCCTGTTAATCCTACATTTTTGCCGTAACCGATAGATCTTTCGTGAAAGTACACCAATGCTGAATGAGGTGAGTTTCATTTAAAAATTGTTGTTGTTTTGTAATTGTTTATTGCATGGGCCTGAGCCCATAAAAAGATGATATTGTTGACTTGCCTACAGTTATTCGTGGACGGTGTTCCATTTTTTGCTTCCTATACTATGAGAGTTGGAGGAATTGTTCGCGGACGTTCAAGGGTCCGTGGCCGAGGGGCGGGATCCCCGAGTGCGTGTCGCCCCGTCGTCCGCCGTGGTCGGAGATGGTGAAAGGACACTATGCGTCTGCGGACGACGGGGTGGCATGCACTCGCTACACCGCCCCCTCAGCTACGGACCCTTGGACGTAGGTGGACGATTCCTTAAATCCATGGTTAGGCGTACCATCAAGTATTTGCTCACCAGAGCATCTGTTCTTGCTGGCAACTCTAATGAATCACTGATTGCAAAAGCGGATCAAATGCCACATTTTTAAGTCTATTTTCGTTTTTTAGTGGTGTTCTACAAAATCTCAAAAGAAATTCCTTTTTTCCCATCTTTTTTGCAGAATTTTTGAAGCGTTTGTGTCGAGCCCGAAAAAATTACGTCCTTCCCACGTCCTTTGGGATTTGTCTCAGAAAGTTAGCTTTTTCGAAATGTTTTTTGGTTCTGGAAAAAAAATTAAGTGCTCCCTATTCGCATCTCGGCTCTCCTAATGATGTTACTTGCAAAATGTAAGTGAACAAGTGTTTTTGTGTCCCTCAAGGGTCTCTGCCACTTCGGCTGAATATTCAGCGGATTTCCTGAGGAAGTGAAGAGATCGTATTGGATTACTGACGAACATTAATCAATAAATCGACTTTCACGTCAACTTACTTGAGAACATTTTGGTTTTTTCTGGATGTATTATTGAGGCATAATCACCACCTGCGCCTGAGTAACGAAGTAGTTAATTGAGAAACTTGAACTTGAGCATTGTCATGTTCCGAAGTTCCAAGTTGAAGACTTTCTGAGTCTTTGGAATGGCTTTGCTAGTCTCACCTTGTTCAATATATAACAACTTGAGTTGTTTTGATTTCTGTACTCGGTTCTCTGTAGCTCGAGAGAATACTAAAAAAACCAAATGTGAATTCGGTTCCGTGAACTGAGGGTACTTTTGAAATGAGTACAGGTGTAAGTAGTTGTACTATAAGTAGAGCTCTATGTTGTCATACAATATCAAAAAGAAATGAGCTGGAAAAACCAAACGTGAGAAGTTTTCACGCCGCCCACAGCCGAGTGTAAAGCGTCATTCTTACCCAATAATTATACGTCGTGGATTCTTCATTTGTTAGCCATAAATATCGCCCATCGTTTGGCTTTCCCTTTCCTTTAATTGACAGGAATGGTATTTAGTGGAAAACCATCCCACGAAACTTTTTCACTGTTTTAATTAATTTAAATATTCACTTGTGACTCCACCCTTGGTGCGATAGTTGGAGTGATAATTTGCATTAGCTCCAGCTCGTTTTTGAGTCATCCCAAAACAAATCAAGAATTGAAAAATAGAGCAAGTTTAATACCCAACAATGCAAGCGATAATATCCTTCGATTCAAGAAAAATGTCAGCATTCTTCTTGTTTAACCTTATGTACCAAGCAAATAGGAGCTCGTCAGAACTTCTCAGGTCTCCCAGAGAGATCAAAAATTTCACCTTGTTATTATCTTTCGGGCCTCTGGCACTTGAAAAGGACATATAAGTGCACTGTGTCCAACGGAACCAATGGTTCCGCCTCCATAAAAATAGCATGGGCCGCCTCTCTCTCCTTCTTGGATTGTGCCCTTTTGGAAACCAATTATAGAAGTCTCACTTCCATTTGCACAGCTGCTTATGGTAGCTTTCACCTTTGCGTCAGAGGGCATTGCCTCACCTATGGCCTGTCTAACTAGTGACTTCCAGTGTCACTCGATGTTCAAAGGAATACTGCATGGAAATTCTATGATTCTAATTCTTTTCAAAATCACTACTATAATGAACTCCGTACTTATACAGAAAGAAATGCAAAAAACATGAGCTTTCTTTGTTCTAGCGCAGAAGTTAAAAATCGGAGATCACAGCTAATCATTTAAGGTTCCGCCGAAAATGCTTTCAACAGTTGTCGGCAGGCAAGAGCGCTGTTCACGAGTTTTGCTCCCAATCATAAATTGTTTCCCGTGCTTCGTCATCGCTCACGTGACTGTCGTAGCTTTGTCCTCAGAGCCCTCGAGGCTCCGTCTACGTTCCCGGATCCCGCTCACATATCCAAAAATTTGGAGACTTCAAGGAAATATAGTGTTTCTGCCGTATCCTGATTTTTCCTTGTGGAACATCGCGGCTGGTCCGTAGTGAACAACCACGACGTCCTTCATGGTGGGAAGAAAAACTCGAACTTACATAGCTGATTCCTTTAAATTTCCCGTTAACATAGGGACATTTGAAGCTTCCAGGCTCAACGATGCGGTCCTAGATATCTTGTAAGTCGTTTTTAGAATAAATAAAAGTAGCGCTTTCAAAATACGTTTTCCGCTGCCTTTACTTCTTTCGCTGCACAGATAAGCGGCTGAGGAAGTCCATGTGGTATAGTGCATGTTTTTTCTGTACACTGTACATACCTACGTCCAGCTTCTCTATGAGAACCACATGTGCTACTTGTGAATAGCTCAGGCATGAAATTAGTGGGAGCCCACAGATGTGGAACCATCTGCCTGAAGCTTGATCAACCATTTCATCGTAGAGTTTTCTGTTCAAATCAACGAGCTTTCCTTACTGTAGTGAAGATCATAATTTTTCCGGGTTTCCTTTTAGCACGGAAGGACCATGTTAGGGGTAGGGGTCAATTGGTCAAGTTTTCGCTTCGCGGCGTCGCACTCGCGGCGCCGTCAGTGCCAGCCGTTTGGAATTCCGCTCGAGACGTAATGGGTTGCTACCGTAAGGGGCCTTTAAAGGTTGGAGCTTCCAACTTGCAATTATTAAAGGTCCCTTACGGTACCAGGCCTATGCGTCTTGAGCGGAACTTTCAACGGCTCGTACTGATGGCACCGCGAGTGCGATGCCGCGAAGCGAAAACTCGACCGATCGACCCACACCCCGATGTTAGAGTCCATCAAACGAGCTTCTGCCGTACCTCTGTTAGTGTTCTATCGCCTTTCGTAATCTGGGGCCTTCTCCAAAACCTCCCACACGGCTTTCATCCAATCGTGTAAGATAGAGCCTACATTTGCACGAACCTTTTTGTTATTCATAAGTTTACTTGTCTGTGCTGTCTTTCAGTGCGGAGCACATAGCATAGGATTGTCTTATGCATTTTCGTCCCATCACACCAGACTGGTAGATTGGCACGAAAAACTCTTTCAGCTTTTTTCTCATTAAAGGTTGTGCGGTGGGAGAGGATGTAATTAGGGCATGTAAGCCCGGCAACGATGCCATAAAATGAGCAGCTCAAGGCATCGCTCTCAACGTTGGAGGCAGCCATGGACGCGAAACAATCAAGGGTGGAGGGAAATGCATTTGAAAAATTCTTTGATTCTTGGAATTTTTACGCGGCATGTTTTGAGCTGGCATGGTCGTTAATGGCGCAGCCGTAGTGCTATGGCCAAGTGACTGTAGCGGAGATTTTACCGCACTTGTTCGGACCATAGGATGAGATTATGCCATGAAATTTCTCAGTTCAAGGACACTGAGGGAGGGCATCTTTGATCAACATCGAACAGTGCACATACGACGCCCTGCCAAGACGTGAAGAATGGATTTTTATACATAAACGCATTTTTTCTTACTCTTTCGCTCCCCTTTCATTGTTTCGCTTAATTGTTGTTGGTTGTTGTTTCAGTGGTTTCACGTCATCATGAATAAAATGAAGATCCCCCTACGCGACATCTAACGGCGGTGGCGTAGGCCTTCCCCGCTGCCAGGAGGCAACTCGGCCACTGAAACATTATCTCGGGGCGGAGCGTCCCAGGATCTTAAAGGCACATTCCGCGCTCGCTATGGGTAGAGTAACCAATTGACTCTCCAGTGGTTGTCGGCGGTTCGAAGGCGGTCTCTCTTCGCCCTATTGCCTGCAGTGGGGCGTGGAGAGACCGCCTCCCAACCGCTGACAACCAATAGAGAGTCAGTTGGTTACTCCACCCATCAGCGAGCGCGGAATGTGCCTTTAATAAAGCTTCAGAGGCGCATTTTTCAGCGCAAGTTTTGTTCACTTAATTTCTTCCGAGCGCGATATTCGCTTACGGAGACTAGCTTTTTAAATACCCTCCCTTTCCTTGTTCATCTCCCAGTACTTTTGAATGTTGATTGATTGGTGCTAGACTTGGTCGGAATGATAGTATTAGCTGCTTCAGTATTGGAACCCCTTGTGTCGTTCCAATGCTCCTACTGCTATTGCTGAAAATCATGTGCATGACACAGTACTGTGTACTGTTCAACTGAAATTACTAGCTCTGTACTGCATGTCCCACGGAAGCTCCTTCATCGAGTACTCACTGTCAGTGAGTGGGGCGGGACATCTCGTCACGTTGCCGTTTATCTTTGTTCCAACGGACTGTTGAAATGAGTGTAGAAGTGCTGAGCAGTGTGGTAATAGAGACAAATGAAACGAATCGCCTGCATGAGAATAAGCCCCGATCGCGTCGGAAGTATCAAGTGGCTCAGTGCAGATCTGTGATATGCAGAGGTCATACGCGGCGCATGGCTGCTCACTTGGCGAATAGTAGTCGAAACGGCCTCTGCAGGGTTTCATTGAGCCACTTCTTATGCATGGCAGAACGCACCACATTGCGTCTGTACCCTAAGCCTTCGTTTCTAATCACTACATGATTCCATGAGTTCCCTACATGATTTTAATTCTTTGATTTTTTTCCGGTGCTATTCATTGAAGGCAATCCTCGCGATAATCGGAACACCCCACTTGCCACCTTGGGTCAGTATATCCTTGGGTAAATACCCAGACTGCATGTTTTTTTTGCCCCGCGCGGTGTCACATCATGGCGCTACACCCACTGCAGACCCGATGATCGCGCCCGTTTGAGCTCCCTGTATCAGCCTGGCCTGGGGTTCGACCTTAGAACTATGATTTAAAGCATCTTTGGGAGGTCTGTTGGTTCACAAACAGCTTCGCCTGTATTTTTCTCAGCTCAGTTGTGCAAAAGGCCTGTTTGATTGATTGTTGTCAGAAGCTGGACCTCCTGAGAGCAACAGATGATTGATAGCGGATGTTTGGGTGATGAAACCAGTATCTGCCGATTTCTTCGGATTGCTCTGAAGAAACGAGAAATATGGACTGATCCTGCGTGAATGAGCCATATGTGTCTTCTGAGGCTTGCCGAGTGGGATTTTGGTAGACTGCTTTGCATGAAGACATGCAGTTATTTGAAAGCGCCAGGAACGGTAATTTGGTAGATTTGGTGAATATGAGGGTAGATAAAGAGTGAACTGAATGAAACGGCTCGAAATCCGCCTAATAGGTCCTTCTTTCGCCCACTGATGATATACATCGCGGAAGTGTTTCCGCGCCTACTGTATTATCTCAATGGTTAGGCCAAAGTAACGGCCAAAACGTGCTCCATCCCACACATCTTTTTGGCCTTCCAAGCCAAGCGCGCCAAAGTAGGACAACAATAAAAAGCTTGAAAAGCGCTTTCCAACTCGATCTGTGCCGCACATCGCCTTTTGGTACTCAGAGCGCTCATCTACAGTTAAATTAGTTCCCATTGCCTGGTCACCCAACTTGCCCTTTTGGTACCTTTAATCCACCAGTTTCATCAATAGTGCTGACTGATTTACGAGTTTGATCCTATATAAGTCTCGAGCGTTAACTGAACTTACTGTCAAAAAGGTCTCGAGTGCGGTAGGTCAAAGACCCCGGTAGGGATAATTTCAAGAATTGTGGAATAGTTGTAGAACATCTAGGACGTGGTGGTCAGTAGTGTAATTGTAGAAAAAACGGAACGAAACTGTCAAAAACCTGAAAAATCAGGCTTCGCAAATTTGATCTCTCAGTCCCTCCCTTTCGCCCCTCTACATCACTACGCTGTGGGGGTAGATGAAGACGGGAGAGAGACTGAGTCAGCTGGCCAGCCACAACTCCGCCCTCAGATAAACTGGTCCGGCGGATGCAAGGCAACTCGGTGGCATTCGGAGTTTTGCCACATGTCACCCCTTCTGGACTGGAATATTCGTTCACAGAGAATGTATCTTTCCTTTCTCAATTTCTCCTTACTTCTGGCAGTGCCTTCAGAAGAATCGGTTCATTGACCATGTGCATGCCATTTGTCAATGCCTAGACCCATTAGTCAAGAACCACCCTCTACATACTTGATGGATGTTTTGTCCCTCCTGGCATTTCACCTGTTTTTCCCATGATTCTGCACAAAAGACAAGAACAGAAAGCAGTGGAAGCCACTGTGAACCAGTCTATCTGTGGACTACTTGTTAGTTTTCTCGACCAGGAATATCTCTGTGCTACTCTAAGCTACATAGTAGAGCATTTATCAGACCATCTTCGAGAAACAGCACTTCTTTGTTCGGCCTCTATAAGCTGAAATGAATCGAATTTTTGGTAGTGCAATACAGTTGCATTGGGAAGTTCATATTGCTTAGGTTAGGTTCGTACACGATCAAACTCCATTGAGCACTGGTCCGGCCGTAGACCTGTCCATCTTGAGTTGAAAAGAGGAGAAATGATGACCTTCTTGGCCACACACAGCTTTATGCATGAGGGATATGTCAAGCTGGGAAGCCTTATCTTACTTGACCATCAATCATTCGAGGTGTTTTCACCAAATAGGGCTGGGCAAATTGAGTTGTGAGCGTCTTCTTTTCACATGCATATGGCTCTTTTATTCTCAAAGCAGGGTTCAGGGAAATTCTATCGATACACTAAGGCATTTTTAACAGTGACTTGCACTGATGTTTAAAGGAATCGTGCACAGAAAAAATTAGCTGTTCCGTTACCCATATATTCGTGTTGTATTTGCTCAATGAGTGTCGCATGCAAAGTTTCACGCGAAAAAATGAGAATCCGGCTAAGATACAGCTCGTCAAAATGGCGCCTGAAGACAAGGCCTCCCAGTATGTGCCCGGCCCGTCGTCCACCGCGATCGGAGATGCAGGGGGGCAGCAGAAAGTTACGCAAACAAGCCGGTTTCCATCCCCGACCGCGGCGGACGACGGGGCGTGGCATTTACTCGGAGGTCCCACGGCCGCCACTTCGAGGAGCTGTAGAATCCTTGCCGGATTCTCACTTTTTCGCGTGAAACTTTGCATGCGGCTCATAGTGAGCAAAGACAACATAGATATAATATAGATATAAGGGTGGCAGAGGGACTCATTTTTCCATGCACGGTTCCTTTACTTTGTGAGGCCTCTGATGTTCCTCCGTCAGGTCGTATTTGTACCGGTGAAGCTATCGCGACTGCGCTATGCATACGCAACGCAGGTCCCGCAATTAGCATGTTACATGTTCGCTGACGAAGACGACCTCGGCGGCACGATTGCAGCGATGCAGTTCTTGAAACGTAGGCTACATTATCAAGTCGTTGGCATACTGGGGCTCTGCCACTGTATTGGTCGTGGGTCTGCATTGCTGCAAGCGCGATTGTGTCGCAAAGTATGAATGCAGCCTTTTATTCTGACAGAATTGTTTCTTAGTTTTGCTCACTAGGAGATTTCACAATGTCCAATTCTCGCACTACTACGCTGGTGTAATAAATAATTATGATTTGTAAGTCATTGGCTACCGCTGATGAATAGTAAAGAGCATTGGATTAGCACTAAAGGCTGCCACATGAGCCATGCCTAAAGGCTTTTCGACTATGTCGTATTCCTAAAAATTCTAGAAAACAAGATTCGTTAATCAGAACCAGCTGTCGAAAAGTTTTGTAAACTCCGTGATTCTTGAGAGCTTTTCTGAGTAGTCTGATGCATTCAGCAAGTCATGTGCTTCCCTGATTTTTCTCGTGAATGTCCTCGATCTACCGATGCCTTCAAAGCGATGGGCTACTCGAACAAAGTTTCAAGTAGTTGATTTGTTATTCACATGTAGTTTGAGAGTTTATAATTGCTAGCAAAAAATCAACGACTACAGCTATCCGTCGCCTTCTTTGTTATTCAATCTTCCCATACGATGAGAGGATTAATTCAGGAAACACCTAATCACTCCACCATTGAACGAGGTGCATTCCTAACAAGCTCGTTTATGCCACACCTGCTCCCCCTGTCCCTCCCTAGTTTGATGTGAAGGATAGGTATAAAGTTGGTGGTAAAAAATCGTCCACGGAAACCCCTGAATTCTAATTTCTCTTAAGATCACTCTACTAGATACAGTACATGAACAAACACACGGTAAGAACCGAGAAAGGGATATCGCAATAAGGGGGGGGGGGCATCCTACCATGGACATTATTTCCACTTAAAAGGAGTAAGGACCCCTCCTTTCCTCCACCAAGGCTTAAGCAAAAATATAACCTGATTGTGCAAACTGACCCCTCAAAGATCCTCCAAGATGCCTAGATGTACAAATTTTTATAAGATGCTCCTTCCCCTTATTGCGACAGCACCCCGAGAAATTTTCTTTGTTCCAAATTGGAATTCGAAAACTGGAAGAAGAGCAACTCGTTCGAATTTCCACCATTTGAGTAGCCGTCAGCTGCCACAGCGCTGTACGAAATTTCACGTCCAATGTTAATTTGCTCCTCACTCTGCGTCCCTGGCCATATGACCGTCGCTTCTTTGCTTCTAATAGCCCTCGTGGCCGCACTCCTCGGATGTGCCATCTCGTCGATCGTCACTCTGAGGAGCTTTATCTTAGTCAGATTCTTGTTTTTTCTGCGTGAATCGCAGGCGGTTCTTAGTAATCAAATAACAAATAGTACATCAAGAGTATACATACATAGAGGTAATTGAAGAACTCCTTCGTGGGCGATTCCTTTAATCCCTTCTGATCGTGTTCATGTCGGCGTTACAAGAACTAGAGGCCAATCTAGTGTCATATAATACTAAGCATTCGTCTTAGAAAAGCTTCTTTCACTGTGATCGAGACACGAATGCACTAGAACCCAATGAATAATGAATGCGTAGAGGTACATATCCGTCGTCCTGTCGCCACGGAGCTCGTCCATAATGTATGAAAAGAATGTCGCATGACGCAGTTCCACATGCTTTCACAGAAAATCCTAAGAATGTAGTTTGAGATAAAAGGATACGATGTTTTAATTCATTGTATCTGAAAGTTCGTGGCTCTGAGAACTGGGGCATTATTTCCATTATCACCTGTAAATGCGCACTTTTGAAAATGTTGCGTGCACAAATGCCTGGTTCATTCTTATGATTCTCCGTACGTGCTACTACTTGTGTGTTCTTCCTTTGTCTGGTTTTCTTATTATTTTGTGTTCTTATTTCAAAATGATATCCTCCTCTACCTTTTGTCTTTCCTTGTTAATTGATGTCTCGTTTTGAATGACTCAGTACTCGGTTGAAATCGGTTGAGTGAGATTCAAAGGATAGGAATAATTCGGATCGAATATGGAAGGATCATCAAATATGACGGTCGAGGTGCTCAAGCACGGAAGTGAAGAAATAACCGAATGAAACGGTCAACCGCATGATTATACCCCTTTACCGCCGTTTATTCTCAAAAGGGGTTGGTCGCCCCGAAAAGAGGGGCGGGCTGCAATAAAACAAGTGGTAGCTGTTAAAGGAGGCGGCTCTTATAAAGCCCTTAGGCACTCATTCTCACCAGAAGTTTCGCCACATATAGTCTATTTATACACCTAGCTTAAATTTGTGTGACCCTTTTCAGGAGTTCCCATTACCCACATTACCCCTATCACTGTCTTCAAAGTGAACCCTGTAAGCCATTAGGATGAGATAAGCAAGTGATT
Organism: Trichostrongylus colubriformis; assembly: GCA_963978905.1. Taxonomy (NCBI): domain Eukaryota; kingdom Metazoa; phylum Nematoda; class Chromadorea; order Rhabditida; family Trichostrongylidae; genus Trichostrongylus; species Trichostrongylus colubriformis. The sequence goes on from OZ022260.1 coordinate 41,476,894, forward strand.
AAATTCTTCCTGGTCCATAGGTTCATCACGCGATGGGCAATGCTTTCCATATTTTAGCCGTATTTTCTTGGCACACGAAAACGCTTCGTCATGGTGCAGTGGGTACGGTTTTATGTGTGAGACAAAACGTTTACAGATGTCTACTTGTGGTCCGCCCAACCGGATCAAGAAAAAGCTGGAAAGGTTCTGTACAAACTCTGGGCTCAAGATTTCTTACACGTTCGAGGCAATATCCTTCCAATGTTTGAAGTTGATTAAACACATGATCAAAAGTGCTAAGGGAAATCAGAACCGTCAAGGTGTTTCCTGTGAATGAACTGGTAAATTTCAGAGAGATTATCTGTGTAGAACATCGCGTTGGGGAGCGCTTCCAGGGTTTTTTTCACCAAGCCTATTTTGAGTGCTTTTCGGTCCGCTGGGTGCCAATGGCTGCATAGCTATATGGAGCAGGCCAGTGTGGCTTAATTCGTCTCGCCGTCTATACCCCTCCCCCTTAGAGGAATCGTCCAGGGGAATTTAAGTTCTTCTGTTACTCATTTACGTAAGTTGTAATTGCCTGCACAGGGACATGCAAGTTTCACGCGAAAATACGAGAATCTGGCTGAAATACAGCTCCTCAGACTGATGTCCGATGAGGTGGGCGCCCGAGGAGACTGGTCACAAGGGCTCAGAAGCAAGGAAGCGAAGGTCACATTGTTGGGGACGTGGAGTGAGAAGCATACCAACATCTAGATTTGATACACTGAGAAAATTGACACTGCGTTCCAGTCGCTGACGGCTATTCGCATTTTGTTTAGCGGGAATTTAAACCAGTCGCTCTTCTTCCATTCTTTCGTCTCTCGCTTCCTGCTTTGTACGAAGGGAATTTTTCAATTCTTTCGTATCCCCATTCATGTACTGTGTCCAGTAGAATGATTGCAAGAGGCATTGGGGTGTGTACCCTTACGTCAGGATTTCGCACGACGACAAACGGCGTGCGACGCAGTGTGGCGAGCTGTGCGCGTCGCGGTAGTTGGGTCTCAGAACGATTACACGGTAATGCCAAGGGCGCGATAAGCAGTTGACTTGTAATCGCTTCAGGACCCAACAACATGGCGCCTTTAGCTCGTCCGCACTGATTCGCTTGCGACATGCCGCGATGCGAAATCCTGACATAAGGGTGCACACCCGAGCAATTGCATCATGGAATTTCCGTGGAGGATTCTTTAAACTGATGCAGAGGGGGTGAAAACACGTAGCCAATGGTAGAGGAGGATTCCAGCTGTTCTGTTTTCATTGTTGTATTCCACTTTTCCTCTGTATACCACAAACGGGCAGAACTACTTCTGACGGTGTTTTCAGTAGGTAAGGGAATTAGCTGGGATAAACAATGAACACTTGCGTTTTAGACATAGTCTAGTCCGCGTGACCATGGTCTAGCCACCCTTTCGAATCAATCACCTATAAGCTGGGTGTAAAGCGGACGGTACCGTGCAAGCGGAAGCACCTGATCACTGCTATAAACTTTGCCCTCGTTCTTTTACTGGTGAACTGTAAGCGAAAAAGTTGATTTACGGAAGCGATTTTCATGAGGCACTTTACACTCGGTGTTCAGAGATCTATTGCTGCACGGGGCTGGCCTATGAAAACGCTTCTCATATTGGCGTTTTAATGAGTGCCTATCGTCGGCTCTTGCTGTGGCTGGTTTCAAATTGGATGACGCACGTTGTCGTTGAGGTTGATGGATCGCGTTCATGCACGAACTCATCACCGTGTCCTCCTGGCCTGGTTCTCATTCTGAACATCCAAAGTGCAATGCAGTGCAGTGCCTGTTTCAATCGCATGACATTTGTCAAAGTACTTTCCTGTTGTTGTTCAACCTTTCCAGATATACCCATCGCAATTAGGCCTTACTCATCTCTTGTGGTTCCATGGCTTTTATGGATCCCTCAAGTCTTTCGACAAAATGAATCATTTACCTCCTGCCGAAGCTTCTACGGAGGTGACAAACTGCTCAAAACATTTTTTATTTTTTTCATTTTGTTATTTTCCCACTATAATGGCTAGTCGACTACTGCAGCGAAAAATGGTAATCATGCAGCATGTTGCCGTAAACAATCGAAAAAGGATGAAACACAAATGGCTTTTCAGGTTTCTTAATTACCCACTGTATTTCACAATGCATCTCATCGCACCAAATTACCCGCACTCATTCGGAATCGGGTTGGATTTTTATCGATCTTATTAGTTTATTAATTGTTCATTTGCTATGGCTGCATGCCAGATTTGGTAAGACGTAAAATATCTAGAAAAGTGGCAGTATATAGAAAATGTGCGAATATTGGAACCTCAGCGTCCGTCGAACCCTGATTTCCAGCGTAATAGGCTTTTCTTGAAGTTCTGTGAAAAAAAAGTACAGAGGGAGACAGGAGAGGTGGGGGTGGGGGAGGAGTTTGTGAGCAAAAGGCAGTATCGAAGTGTCATTAGAGCTGTTCTACAGAAATAGTTCTATATCTTACATTTCTTTCTATATATAAACGTCTCAGTCTGTTCGTCTATCTATTTTTGATTGTTTGTTTGTCTGTCTGTCTGGTTGTTTGTCACGTATGTGGTGACTATACTGGCACTGAAAGTTGAAATCAACCAATTTTTGGTATGTTTGGGGTCACTACATAGATACAAGCAGTGTTAACTCATTCTTACAGAAAGTAAGTTTATTCAGTTATAAGCACTGGTGGGTCATGTCGAAAAACAGTAGCCAAGAAGTACAGTCCATTTCGGAGCGCCTGGCAGGGCGTGGCTTACGGACTTGGGTGAGTGGCGAGCGTGAAAGTGTGTGGCGAGTGAGAGAGATTGATACACCCTCATAACGTCCATAGGCCACGCCCTGCCAGGCGCTCCGAAATGGACTGTAAACAAAATTTGAATCATCCGTATACTGTTGTTCGCTATTTACGCTATATTATGATTGTCATTTACTTTTATCACCAGTAGCTTATGTTGTGGTTTTCATTTATATTGATTGTAATTTGAATTTCTATTACTTCACATTTCATAATATTATCCCAGGAGCTCGCTAACTATCAATTTTCATTTTCTTTTCAATTTTCTCGGTAATTCTAATCTTAGGGCAGCATTCGTTTTTAATTAACCATATGCTGGAGAAGTTTAATGAATTCAGCGTTGTATACTCATACGGCCGTCCCAATGAAATCGCATTTTAATTAATGTACTTCATTGATTCTGAAGAACTACATGTGGTATACGATCTCCACAATTCTCATCATCTCACACTGATTTTCTCATTTTTCATCTTCTTAATAAGATTGACGTAATAGCAGTAGGAATGGTAACGGTAAAGTATACAGATTCACTCTTTTCTCAGCTTTATGCTTCAATTTTAATTTTTCTAATACATATTTATATTGAGTTATCTTTCTACTTGATTTTTATTTTGCAGTCTCTCTTCCAATACTATTCTCTTTGTTCGAAATCGACTTAAACCTCTTTTGTTTACTTGCCAAGAAATGCGCCATTTATAATGCTGTGGATACGGTGGTCATGGGAAAGTTTTAAAATTCTTGACAAATAATAAATATTGTCGAGAGGTGCTGTGAGATAGAATGTCTGAAAGTGATTCCACGAGTGAGGCTGTCAATGATGTATTAGTACACCTCTCTAAATTTTTATGCGGCCAAATATTCCCCAATTTCTGTTTACTTTACATTTATTGGTTCAGGATTATCGCCTGGAAACTGTTGATTTGAAGAAAGTGGGGTTACTTCCTTTAGATGACTTTCTTTTCGACCTGGCAAGAGTTTCACAATTTCTGCTGATAAATTTTATTTCCTTTCTGCTGAATAAACTGATTTTAATTTTATATCTTTTCTGCTAAATGAATTGAATGTTTGTCAACAGTGAAGTAGCTTTTGCTATTGCATTTGCATATCTGTGAATCATGTTGTCTGTTTTTCATGAAGAAGTTGTTATTATAATGATACCATCACGCTATTATTACATATGATTACACTGAGATGTTACGTTAATGATTATTGTATCAGCAAACCTTCCTTACAATTAGATGATTCATGCTGTCTGCTGGCTTTAGAGACATTGAGATGGACAATTTTGGACTACCGTAAACAGTAACACTTCGCATATTGTGCCACAGTTGCACCTTGCTAAGGTGTTGAGTGTGAATTTCCCGTTTCTTTCTGTTATAAACGCTTTTTTCGTAATTTTTCGCTAAATTTCTCTTTCATTATCTCACCTGTTTGTTGCTGTTTATCACCACGAATGAAATTGAATTCGCCCTAGGCGACATCAAATGACACTGGTTCGCTTTGCCCACGCTAGCACGCGGCTCGGCCACTGAAGCGTGCAGTTCAAGGTGAAGCGCGTTAGGGGTGTGTAACCTTGTATCAGAATTTCGCACGACAACGAGCGGCGTGCGACGCACTGTGTGCGAGCTATGCGCGTCGCGGTAGTTGTGTCTCAGAACGATTACACAGTAATGCCAGGGGCAGTTAACTCGTTACTTCGGGACCCAACAACATGGCGCCTTCAGCTCGTCCGCGTTGCTTCAATTGCGACAAGCCGCGGTGCGAAATCCTAACATAAGGGTACACACCCACGCGTTAACATCGCGATAGCGCTCCTAAGATCAGTTGTTCATCTCGAGTTTCACTACATATTATCTATTCTGGACAAATTCGTTTTTCTTCCTTCTCTTCTTCCGGTTTCCTTAAACTCTTACGAGCAGCAGCCGCTGATCAATAACTATCTTTGCTACGCTGTCACGGTTCTCCTATATGTGGTCGATACCATACCTGGTCATCGTGTGATACTGGGAATGGTTTCATACGTATAACCAATCAGTTAATTATATTCTTGCTTTCCTGTAGTGTTCCAGTCCTATAAGCAAAGACTTTTTTCGTGGACAGGATCTTTGACCGAGTAGTGGAAGAAAGTTGCTTATCAGAAGCTTCTATGGTGCCAATATTCGATTTTGCTTGTACCAAGAAATAGTAATTAACAGTGTAATAGTTATTAATAGTAATGAGCGGGCGTAGCATAATGGCTGGAGGCGTTACCGCGTTACCTCGCACCGATCAAATCTCACTCTCCTGATTTTCTGATCTCACCTACTGCTTAGATCGTAACCGTGTACTTGTTTGGGATCGTGAAATATTAGGTTGTACCAAAAGACTTGTACGATTTTTTTCGATGATCATCCTTTATTATTATTTCTTCCAACAAACGACAAATAGGCAATGACGTATTCGCCATTGTTATCGATAACACTCTGCAATCTCATAAGTAGATCGTTGATTCTCTCCTCCCAGACCTCTCGGTTCTGAGAGTCGTCAGCGATCGCCTTTGCAAGCAAGTCATAATCAACCAATTTTCTATTGGCCAGGCAGGTTTCAAGAGGATGGGTAAGGTGATAGTCAGAAGGGGCAATGCCTGGAGAGTATGGCGGATGGGTAGGACATCCCAGCCGAGCTCCTGTAGTCTGGCCTGGGTACTCCTCGCCACGTGCGAGTGGGCGTTGCTATGAAGAAGGGAAACCGCGGACCTTCTCTGGCGCTTTTCTCGAACAGCGACAGCGAGTCGCTGGAGCTGGTGGGTGCATACGGTAGCGGTGACTGTCTCGCCTTTACCAGCACCTCGTAGAAAAGCATTTCTTCCACGTTCCAAAAGCAGCACAGTCTCGAGCGTGGTTTGTCCTTCATGTCAATCTCGCCGTTGCTGTAGCAGATGAATCAGCGGCGCACGGTTTCGCAGCTCACACATCCCTTGCCCAATGCAGCGTGGATGGAGTCGCAAGCTTCCGTCGCTTTGGTGCCGCAAGACTCCTCGTAGTAGATGACACCGCGTGTTGGGTGGGTATCGACTACGGGCATTGTAGCTTTCCCCACGGAATTTGGCGGATCAATATATGCTTTGTTGGAAAGCTTAGAGAACCTCCTACCATATTTCTGAACGGCCTGGATCTGCCTCGAAGTAAACTAGAGTTACTGATGTCTTTAAAAAAAGGCTTTTGAAACAACCTAATACTTCAAAGACGTCAGCTGGCTCTTGGATCATGAGTGGCGCAATGAGATCAGTTTGCTTTGGATGATTCAAAAACTGTGAGGAGTAGTCGAATGCTGAACAAAAATTCCAGTTGAGTTAGTATTCGAAGTGTTGTTAGTCGCTTAGGTATTGACTGACAGTATCGTTAGAATTTTTTGCAAAGCCCATTTCGGCCATCTATATGGTCTGAAATTGCTGGAGCAGTTCTATTATGACGCATTTGCGGAAGACACAGATCACTTCAAACTTCCTTATAACATTAACTAATTGAGTGGAGCAATTTGTTTATTCATTAATAATGAGAAGAATCAATTTCGTGACGTTCACAGAAATTATTCAATCCCCAAGGCATCGGAAGGGATAAGAAAAACAAACGAGGAGAAATACTCTTCTCCAAATAAATATTCGCGGTCAAAGGGGGTAACTGATAGCGAAACTGAAGTTGAGCGATGTTCTGGTTTTTGTTAACAATCTCCCGCGCATCACTGTGCACTACGCGCATCATCTATCCGAATTGCTCGTTGAGGAGACGGGTCATAGACCAACGCAATTGTCGTTTGTTGTCACGTAGGGCGCATTTCAGTTAGCCATGATGATGTCAAACAAGTGAAATAATAATCAACAGCAATCGAAGACAATGATAAATAAGCGAAAGAGTAAGAAAAATTGTTTTTATGATAAAAAGTCCAGTTTGATTACAACACTTGGGGTGAATTACGAATTACGTCATTAAAAATTACGCTCGGCACGATGCCAGGTGTTTTGTGTTCAACTGCAGCAATCTGATCAAATTGCAAGCGTTCACCGTAAGTCAAAATTGCCCCATTCCGATACCTCAGAGAGACTCTGCTTCTTATTCAAAGGTTTCTCTATTTTCATCTTTTCATAGTCGTCACTTACATAGTCACCTGACTTCTTTTTCTCGATCAGGGAAAAGCTAGAAACGAATGGTGACAGAAAAGTGCCTCATGAAGAGGTAGAACAATCCATCAAAATTCATTCTGTTTTTATGATGTGTAAAATTGCACGCTGACTGATTCTGGGAACCAAAACGAATGGCTCGTGTAATTAGTTGCTGCATTATATCGCATGCTTTTTCAGCCACGGTATTTTAGTTGTATGAGGCGTTCCTGAGACTTGGACGTGCATGAAAGCAGTGTGAGTACAGTCACCTACATGGACGAACTTTCCGTGAAATGACGAATTTTCAGGGATTGGAGAGAATTGGCATGACCACTAGTGGCGCGCAATCCGAAGGGTGCGAGCTGAAAGCACCGTATTAGTTGAATCCTATAGCGATCCGCGACCGATTTTCTGTACTAGTGGTACACACCCTGATGCGATGAACGACATTCATCGCTTTTGCTGCTCGAGCTAGGGAATGAGAGAACGCTCATAGGCTGAATGAGTCCTTCATGGCAGAAGGCTGTGGGGATGAAGCGTGATCCACCTCATGAACCACGCCCACTCACAGGCCACGCCCACTCACAGGCCACGCCTATTGGCCGGTGTGGACGCGGGAAAAAAGTAGATTTGTCTTGAGGTTCTCTTGAGGTGAGGCATGACCGGTTGTTGATTATGGCAATTCACGTACCTTTTATATGTTGACAGAAGCTCCACGAAATTCTTGCGAAATACGATCACCAAACTATTTTTGACCTAATACTTTCGGACAACTTGTCCATCGTAGTTTTTCAACAAGGAAAATAGTCGTCAGTTTGTTCGGAATTTCTAACGATACTATTGCATTCTCCTTTGTTGCTTTTTATTCGATGCCGTAAAATTGCCAGATACGAAGATCGAGCCGCGTGGAATTTCCGAAGAGCGTATATTTTTAAAACAAAATTGCCATAGAACAATTCGTCCATCAAAGGTTTTTTTGGTCATCGCTTCTTTCTACTGGGGTTCCTCCCGTCGCTTTTTACCGATAACTGCGTTTGCCACTGCTGCTTTCATATACATATTTCAAATGAAGTGTACACTGAGAGACTGGTTGTTCCCATTATGGTAGCGTGCGGCTTCAAGGTAATCGTATAGGCTTATAAGGCCCGCAACAAGAAGAAGACGACATAGAAAATGAGAAAAAGCCGAATCAAGGAAGCGTAGCAGGATTCCCAAAGTATGGAATCCGATCCTTCCGTATTCGAGCATCAAGCGGCCTATGTGAATCACTAATGGCTCATTAAGTCCACTTAGGGCATACATGATCAAGTCGTGGTTGTGATCTCTGATTTCAGGACGTCGCATTTGCATAATCCCATCGTAGCTCACGTTATCCCATTTATTACTTATCTTTGGGAATCGTAAAATAGTAAAGTAAGGACTGTACTGACGATTCACTCGTCATGTATCTACCAGGTTTCGCTGACGGAAAAACGGGTAATATTGAGCGGTTGATAATGGAATATTAACGGTTAATAATGAAATATTAGACGACCAGTCGGATTTATGAGCGGCTTTGAGAATTTCCAAGTGGTCTGTTCCATGGAATCATGAGGGAACATGTCTGGTAGCATTTTCAACTAACAAGTTGTAAGTAGTGTCATTAGAAATGGATTCCATGATAAATGGCATGGTGTAGCTGATTTGCACTTGCTTGTCATGGGCATGGCGCCATATTTAGGTTCAGCTTGCATAATTCTACCTTCTATAGTATTTGAAATATTTATGGGTGCTATCGCAATGGGCGGGGGGCATCTCACGAACAGTTCCACACTTGAGCACTTCTGAAGGATTTTGTGGGGTCACACTGCACATTCAAGCATATATTTTTGCCTAGGCCTCGAAGGAGGAAGGGGCTCCTTTCTCCTCCCTAGCTTAGGTAAAAATAGGGCCCAGTAGTGGGATGCCCCCTCCCCTTATTGCGATAGCACTTGTTTATGTTCTGAAAAGTTTAGTTGTTATAATAATATTAGGTATGCTTCTTCTCAACCCTCGCCTGCCTCAATCCCACCTATAGCTTTGCATTTATGATGGCACGTCACAGAACGCATAAATAAATAAATAAATATTGATAAATGCAGGGAAATAGCTACCGTTGAAGACAGCTGACTGTTGATCGAGCATTGTGGAAGGGAATAGCTGGACAAATGGTGCAGATAGAGTTTTAAGTAGTTGAATTGCGCGACTTCTTTGTACGAAAAACCTCCAATCAATGCAGATTCGAGTGACTCGAGACGCTGAAAAACATGCCAAACACGTATAGAACCTGAAAATTTAAAAATGCATTGCTATACTCTGGAGATTTTTTTTGGCGTTGAGGGAGTTACCATGATTCTAACTCTTTTCAGAATCACTGTAATGAACATAGTATCGGAATCGGAACACGAAAAGAACCGAGGGATTTCCTTTGTTGAAGTCGAAAAACTGGAAAACCAGCAGCTCGATCAAATTTCCGCTGAGTAACACTTGTGCAGCTGTCGATGGGAAGAGTGCGGTTTAAATTTTCGCTCCCAATGTTGTTTTACTTCCCACCCTGCGTCCCTGTCCACATAACCATCGCCTCTTCGCCTATGAAGCTTTTGTGGTCCCGCCCCAAGGTGCCCAACCTCTTTGGACGATACTGTGAGGAGGCTACATCCCATGCTAATTCTCGTTTCTCGCATGAAACTTTATGTATTATAATAACTAAAAATATTAATAATATTTTATACAATTCAATCAACTCTGAACTCATATGTGGCCCGTGTTATGCAAATGCTAACAGGACTCAATTTTCTGAAAACAACTCCTTCAGTTGCTTGCTCTCTCAGTGAACGAAAGGTTGATTTGATATCCTACAATATCAGATACGCACTAAAATACCTTTCAAATTGGGATGAAACTCCAATAAGAGGCGTTTACTAGCAAATTTTTTCAAGTGCTGTAAGATATCACTATTTTGTGATCTTTTCTGCTAAAAAATCAGAAATTTGTACCATTCCAAAAAGTGAAAATGCGTCGTAGGACCACAATCACCCTTGCTCGGTTAAAGTCTACTACAACATCAGTTTCTCCCCTTCCATTCTACATTCACCACTCTACGGGGTGCCGACGGGTCCGATCTGTTATGAAAGTTTTTGAAAAGAAACCTCCTCCAGCACTGATGCATGCTTTGTCGCGATTCGGCGGACGTGCGAAATCGAATCCACCCACTTTGTTATGACTTGATTCAGTTTTAGCCGGTTACTGACTACCCAGATGTCGTGAAGTTGGTGAAAACGAACTTAGGCTTTCCCTAGTGGGCGATTCGGCCGTTGGTGTGGAGTAGTAGCCTTGCCAATGCTAAGTCAGTTGCAGGCTATATCCCTTAATCAGGTTGAGTTCTCTGTTTTCGTGATCTTTTCTCTAGTGCCTTCCTCGGACAAACTGCTACACTATACAAACTCCTTTCGTAGTCTCTCTCTCCTTTCCCTACTTAAATTTTTTTTTTGTTTTTCTCACATTCCCCTTGCCTCTCGGCTGCTAACTTATTTCAACTATTTGGTTCTACCATACATATCACGTCACTTTTCCCTTTTTCGTAGATTATGCTACGCTTTAACTCATATATGCTCTTTTTATGAGGATTTTGATTTGTTCATTAATTATTTTTGAAAGCACATTAAACTTTATCACCGACTAGCAGATCCCTGCGCTACCGTCCTTTTGGGAAGCTGCTTATGAGTTAGCTTCTCCTCAAGAAATAATAAGGGCCCATGGTTAGCAAGCTTCTCAATGAGCACACGCCCCTTCCAGGTTTTCATTTCAAACTTCACCAATTCCTTGCTGGCCCATGGGAATCAGGAAGTAACATAACACCTTGTTATGCGCCATTTACCCACTGCTAGTATTAATCACTCATGTTTATTTATCTGTTCATTCATTAAACATAAACAGGAGCTTACGTAAGAATTACAACCATACCCAAGAGTTTTAATCTTTGATAGAACCGGGACACGAAACAACCAAAATAAAAAATAAAAAAAAAAGACCGTTTCATAAAATAAGAGCTCGATCGGGCTCAAGTGCAAAATGCAGAATTTGAGTCGTCTTAAATCATAAAATGTACATATTCACTATGTTATGTCCGCTGCGGTGTAGAGCGGTACATATTTGAAATCCTGATGTCTCATCGGTTCTGAACCTTGTTTTGTGTTTTGTATTGTTACATCCTTTAAAAATAGCAGCTTCACCTTTGTTTTCCATCCAGGTGCAGCGTTCTAGTACCATTGCTTGTCGGTTCTCTTACTGATTTTTGTTTAGATAAATCACGTGACATTTTTTTTGTGCAAATTGACACACTAGGCGAAATGACGACCCACCCACGCCTTTGACAAGCTGCTGAAAAATGACAGCGAGACCTTGTAAACCCACCAATACCTTTGTGAGGATGGTACGATTTAGGTGAATAGGTTTTGCTTTTGGGTTTTCGATAAATGAAAGTAAAAAGAATTGCTCAAGAATGAATAAATTTAAACACTGAACAACGAGAGAGGAGCTGGCGAATATTCTGGGATAATCGTTAGTGAATGCTCACCCTATCTGGTGCATCTGACCATATTCAGACCGCCTACGGACCCTCCAGAGCCTCTCTTCAGGTATCATGCCTGTTACCTTGGAGGATAAAAGGATGGGCATAATTAATACGACATTAATAACTCATTTCTTAGAATTGTCTGCACTGACTCTGCTTCGTTCAGTGTCGTATTTGCAATTGAATGAGATTTTCTCTATGTAATAATTTCTGAGATGCAATCTATGTACAATTCAGTATTGTGCTCCTCTCAGGAGAGTCCATTAACAATGTGGCCCGAAATTTGATTCCTGGGCCATTCTAGCAAGAAAGATTCCATTTTTATTCCATTAGCTTCACCTTTGTTCGTAATGTAGATGAGCATGCTCGGACATCGGTTGGCCTCTCAGAAGGGTACAGAAACACAAAAGATTTTAATACGAGTAACTTTAGCTAGAGGAGTAGGAGGTAATATAGTGTCTCCCATTAACGTGGCGCTGGGATCAGTTCCGGTGCAGATGTTTGCCCACGCCAAACAAGGCTTCTATCCCTTGCGGGTGGATTGATGGTACCATGACAAAAGCACTGCCATGCAGATCAGCTGGACAGTGCAGCTCAATGCATAGTCCATAGGGCATTCACCTACCTCCACGATTCAGAATGCATGACGCGTCCCAAAAAAGGCTGATTAGCGTCATAAAATTTATCCTAATTCCTTAGTAACTTTGGCTGATGTAAGGTGAATGTATAGCTTATTTTACTATACACATATGTTGAACTGACATGCTAGACATAGTGACCTTTACGTCTATTAATTTTGAATTAGGCTGTTTTGGTTCCGATGTTTCCGGTCATGCGAAAGCCTGATTAGTACTGCTTGGCTGTAAAGTGTTATTCCAAGAGATTTGTTGTTGCTTATCATCGACTTAAAGCTTTTCCGGGGACCCAAGGCAGGTTCCACTCGAGCGTTCAAAGGAATTCCACAGCTTTTCTAGTCGGAGCATGAAAAAGAGGAGTTCAGTAGCATTTCTGAGTAGGTAGAGCCATTGGAAATGGATTCCGTGATGAATGGCGGATTTCGTGATAAATGGTCGTCTAGCAGATTTGCACTTTTTTCTCTTGGGCATGCCGACAGATTCTGCCTGACAAGTGGTTGTCTTAGTAGCGAAAAAGCTGAATATTGACTAGCCATTGTGGAAGAAGAGGGGGGGGGGCAGGCTCACGCTTCCGTACAGCAATCCTTTATGGAATCGTTTTCCGTGTTGCAGGGGGTTGTGTTTTTTAAAAATTTCCTCTGCTAGTTTTCGGCACCTGCGCACCCTTGAAAAGAACCCATTGTACATTTATGGGATTCTAGGCCGGTTGGTGTCGATCGTGAAGGAGCGATCGCTGGAGAGGAGGAGGAGAAAAGGAGGGTCCAATTTTTCATCAAATTTCCAAGGGAGAGGTTTCATTTTTGAAAACTTCCTTTGACATAAGGCTCAACTCTATTGGAGAGAAAGGAACCCATGGTCTGAAATTTTCAGTTAAATTTTCCGACGATTCTCTTACGAAAGACCTCGAGAATCGATGCAATTCCAAGTGTCTTGTAGTGCTGATACACATGCCAAAATGGGAACTGAAATTTTGAAATGTTTCGGTAATTCGTACAATTTTCTCCGAAGGTTGATCAGTTGTACATGGCATATTTGGAAAATACCATGATATGGGTATTTAGCAAGAATTAGTTGAGAAGGAGTGTCAGGGGTAGGGCACTCCCAAATGTCGATGAAAATAGCCGCTTCTATACGATCCCCCCTCTACGGCGACCAAATACGCCTTTTTTACCTCTGCAATACCAGAAAATGTTGCAGAATTGCATAATTGCGATGTGTTTTATTGCTAAATATCTTCCCTTGAGGCAAAAAGATTTTTTTCACATTTTGTCAATCGGATTTGCTTTGAAATACTATTTGCTTTTCATCTGCTTATTGGAAATTTGGATTTTAGCGCCTGCCGCTGGTCTCTGAAGGTACGACCCCCACCCTCCTAATCGGTCAAATACGCCTCCCCTCACTCCTGTTGAGGAATCCTTGGCTCTCGCTGTACCCTGGCAGGGGTCGAACGCGATAGGTAGTTTAGTTTGCGGCTGAAAACGCACCACGAGGTCCTCAGTAAAACAGTCGATGTGCAGCTGTGTTCAGGTTTCTCCATTCTAGGGATATTACGAGCTGTGGCGTTTGAATCCCTGCTTGTTGTTTCTATATCAAATATCCACTTGTTTCTGCTTCGTCCTTTTTGATTGTCTCTTCAATTCGAATGGTCTTCTGTGATAAATTGATTTCTTCGGTATCGCGGACACAAATAAGCGTTCTTTTGTCCAGACACTGTTAAACAAGGTGCAATCGATCATTCAGATGTACTCACCTGTGATGCGTCGAAGCGTACGGCGTTTGCCTCGGACACCCGACAGTTCACCACGTATACATCGTCGTGTTGAAGAAGTACACAGTGATAATCCACTCAGGTACAAATTGATTTCAATTTTGTTTTTTGTTTGTTCGTTTTCATTGCTCATCTATTTATTCCAATGCTCAATTATTGTGTTGCATTATTATCAAGTTGTGGAACTACTTGCTTTTCATCTTCTATTACAGTTCTTTCGTTTAGTTTCTAGAAACCGTTTAAGATGATATGATTGCTTTCGCAAAAGCTATTTCTTTTTCTTCACTTTCAAAGTCTCGTAGCCATCACTTTTTGGTCCGCGTACCTGGACCCTTATACTATAACCTATAACCCAGTAAAAAGTAGCATACTATAACCTGTAACCCAGTAAAAAGTAGCGACCGCGGGCAACCTGGAAGCAAAATCCATATGATTAATGTTTAGTAAGAATTTGTTTCAAGATGAGTTTCAAATGTAAGAACCTAGTGAAACAGAATCTACTTACCCTCAATGTTTGCTGAAAGTTATCGAATGATTTATGGGTTTTGTTGGCATACGAAGGATTTCGAAGATTTTCCTCCGAAATTCCTCGGAAGCCTCCTCTGTGTAATCATCACGAAGTAGTCTTGGGGAATTTGAACAAAACACAAGGTCTCAGTGAAAATGTCGTTTTTCTTTGAATCTTTTTTTGTCCACGTAATTCTATTTCTTCGCTTTTTCGTTTTTTTTGCCTGTTTTCTTGAAAAAAAAAACCGGCTCATGGCAGTCATCCGGAATCTACGTAATAAAATGAAATAGTTGTGAAAGTTTCCTTCAAACCATGAAGGTTTATATTCAGACATTTACTTTCAATTGTGTTTGTTTGAAATTAAGTGATTGGTTGAAAGGATAATTATTTGTTACAATCATTTAACAATTATTCACTTGCTTGTAACGAAGGTTACTTTGGTTTCCGTTTCGCACGAGCCCATAGACGGAAACCGAGCAAAGAAGAATAATCTCCTATGTGCTCATCAGTACATACATACGACACTTCATTGTCAATCATCTTTAATTGTCTTTATTATTATTATTATGTATTGTCATTATTTGTCTATAGCGTCGACGTACCCACGGCTATCCATGTTCGCGTAATGTTGATTACGCATCTTTTCAATCAATGATGCTTGTGACCGAGTGTTCCAATTTCATTAAAAAGGGCCTGATTAGAATTTTTACCCTTTTCACCTCAAAGTAACCTGCTACTTTAAAAAGGTTCAATGGCAACAGGTCAGTTGAGTGTAACAGATAAAAGTTAGCCTCACTCACATTTTTCTTCTTTTACAAATTTTTCAAATTTTCGTACCGTACCGCTTTGTCAACGTTATATGACCGACGCACAAGAGAAAATGGATTTTACATGAGCATAATTTCAAAATATATCATATGATACATTAGTATGAATCCGATAGCCCGCCAGAAAAATGGTGCAGAGTAGTTCAGGCTCCTCGCTTTTTTCACGTCCATAGATGGACAAACCTATCGCACGGTAGGGGGCGACAGTGAATGGCTTGAACATACCTTGCGATCCATTTTCTCATATATATTCGAATTTCTTTTCCCATGATTCTTCGCTGCGATAAAAATGAAAAGGAAGTAGTTTGCAAGGGAGCTGATTATGTTGCAGAAAAGTTTCTGACAAAACTTTTAGACCGCAATCCTCACTGAGCTCTAGAGAAAACAACCAAATGCATGTGTCCCGCAGACCCTTTCGCGGTGTTATACATAGATTTGCAAGTCACAGCCCGCCCCAGTGCAGAGGGTGTACATAAAGATATCAGGATAATATACGGATTTTCGAGCAACCTGAGCACCTATTGAAAACAAGCTACACCTCGCAATGATCTTAGTTGGCTTACCTTCCTCGAGTAGTAGAATCTTGGACAACTATTCAGGTTCAACTATTCAACTATTCAGGCCTAGGGTCTTATAGCGGCCCCGCAGCATGGCGTGTCGTAGCGTAGCGCATCAGGGTGGTAAATTGCCGACCGCGGCGGGACAACGTTCGCTGCCGGTTGGTTTAGTCACAAGCCCGTCTGCAGTCTATCCCAGCTAGTGACGCAGAGGGGTCCGAGAGAGAAGGAGGCTTTCGGATTCCTATTTCTCTATTTTTCGCCTTCTTTCCTCGCTTTTTCTCTACTGTTACATTGCTGAGCAACCCTACTTCTAATCCTCAATCTGCCAAATTTATCCCTTCAGGTATCTTCAAGGAGTGTAGCAAAAACACCTTGAGCGCTCTATACTTATGATGATCACGTCGCTGCCGGCCTGCTAGCAAGTTTCGCGTAAATGGGAAAATCTTCACAGACCTTCCTCACACTTGGCCGTGCTGCATGTGGGTGAAATTTGGTGAATGAACATTATGCTCGCTAGAAATACACACAGCTGTATACATAAAATTATACGCACATACAGCATGTACCTCCTTAACCCCACTGATTTAATATTTCTTGAAGTTAACAATGTAGCCACAGACTGAATTCTGCACAGCTCAACTAATTAGCACTGAAGGCGTGGAGCACCTGATCTATTCCACTGGGACCGATCTGACAAATTGCTCAGGTGACGGACACATGGCGCCTTTAGTTAATGCGCCCGATTAGTTACCCCGATGTTTACTGTCGTGATTTTATTTTTGTTGGGGTATTGACAGCATGTGCGATTACTTTTGTGAGCCTTATCAACCAATATAGTCGCTATAGAAGCACCAGGACATACCTTTGCCTGGAACTGTAATGCAGCATTGCGGGACGGAGGTGGCGTGCACTCACACCCTCATATTACGGGGATCAAATCCTGCATCAGCGCCCGCCCAGGCCAAACAAGCTTTCCATCCTTCCGGGTAAGTGATACTAGACTCATCTGTTAGGTTAGAAACACTGACTCGTACATCGGCTGGCTCCCACAAGTCATTGTATAGGCCCCATCGCATTCATCTACTATCACGATTCTGAGTGGAACTAGGATGCGCGGCGCATCCCACACAAGGGATTGATCAACGACAAAAACTTTACCCTATATCCGGGGCGCACTATGCATCTTCTAAGAGCGTCATACAACTCTAAGATCACTGTAGTTACGGTAGAAGCAGCTGGACTAGATACCACTGCTTGGATCGACCGTAATTCTGCATATGCATGGCGCATCCCGTCCCAATTGATAAACCCTACGAATCTTCTATCTTCTCAAACTTTTTTCTCTGTAAATTTTTATCCTAGCACTTTGAGTGTGTTCTTTGTGTGCTTGTATTTTCTCTGGCAACATTCGTACTATAGCTTTTTGTGAAGTTGTTCAAGTGTTCCCGCTTGGGTGTCCAGTTACCTCTCGTAGACCTCATCGCCGTAGGTGTTTTTACGCCATGCTAGTTGATGGAAAGGTCCCGATTCCTCTTTGATGATCACCGCAAACGCGTCGTCGCCCTGCATATGTCACTTGGGCAAGTGTCTCGTTTTCGTCGTGATTATACGTTACGTTACTATTACAATGGGACCGTGAACGGAAACGAACGCCGCTCGTTTCCGTCGTTGTCAGCTGGTGACGGTTGAATGGTTGCAAGCCTTTCCGCCGACCCACTGTGTCAGTACACTGCCACATCCATCAACTCGGGTTTTCTATTTTTAGCAATAATAATGGCTAAAAATATCCCTGCATGCGGAAAACAACGTCTACCAACAGCTGCAACGCTGACGTCAACGCCGGCGATGGCATATTATGGCATAACTACCATCACAACCGCCATAGGCACTTTCACTTGGAGAACGATTACTTGCTATGAGTAGTCGTACTTCAAGAGCTTACTAATTTCGAATCTTTTCATAATATTTTCATAAAGCTTAGGGGCTTCACAACGATACTGTTACTAGTAGTTTTTGTGGCCCGCCGTTCTACAGGTCCACCTGGTCTCAAAGCTCATATCCCAAAGAATTTTGTGCTCTCTTGGGAAGATCATTGGATAGAGGATTAGGCGATAATCTTCGAGGTTTAGGAGTATAAATGACTTCAGTCAAAACCGTAATTGCAAATGAAGGCTCATTTCTAATATACATATAGTAGTTATATTTCTTTATTTGTTTACTTATTGTATTTATTATTATTCATGATTTTAAATCAGGTAACGATTGCTAATGCTTGCAGGTCTATGACATCTCTTTTGGATACTTTTATGCAAACTGATTTCCACGCTGGGAAAGAAGGGTTAAGATGGTTGAGATGGAATTTAGTTCGAAATCCGTCCCATGGGTTGTGCATGCGAATGCGGCATCCTTTGATATTGCCCTCGAAGACATATTTGGATTGCAATTTTTCATATTTTATTGTTTTTAACTTTCTTTTCTTCTCTTGCGAGTTGTGAAAAGATGGATGATTTCGTGCTCGACAGCCATGTGTCTCCTTCAAATCTTTTCCTTTTGGGCACATTTTATTCCACACAGCCGATCTGTGTCTTGATCATTCATTATTCACTTAATACCAATTCCAGAAGTCATCCCTTGAAGAGATAGGGATTTCGTTATGATATGAAGGTTCTAGTGCCCCTTTCCGGCGGAAAGCTTACATTGTTAAATCCTATTCACATTAAATCACTATTAAATGCTACACTTTTATGTTAGGGTGGGGGGGGGGGGGAGGTGGTGTGGCACACACCGCACTCTCATGGTGCGGGGATCAAATGTCGCATCGCATTAACGCCCTCCATACCTCCGGGATCGGCAAATTGGTGGCAGACTCGTCTGGTGGTCAACGCCAAAAACTTGATCTTTTTACCTTTATTATATCACGGACTAGAAGTTGGTCCACTCAACTGAGAGTTAAACATGTCTGGAGAGGGTGCGTTAGATATCAGTCCCCCACTAGGAATCCTTGTTGTGCCAAATCGCGCCTTTGCCCCACTGGATGACTCACAATGGCTCTCCTGAGACACTTTTATCTTTCCTGAAAAGTTACGTAAGAACTATGACACATCACTATTCATCGTGGTTGGATGGCCCTTTGCACTTCTGACGTGTCGTTGTCGATCTCTTGATGCAGGGCTTTTTTCTCTACGTGTCTTCACCAAGGCTTGGTACATCTACCTTTTGAGGAGGCCCTTGAACCTATTCTGAGGCTTTAGCAAAAGCCTGTGTGGTATTTGAATTACATCAGAATGTACTAGGAAAGATAAGCTGTTGACTTGTTTTACAGGTATGCGTGAGATGCGCCATGCCTTTGATAAAAAATAGTTCGCGGAGGTCAAATTAGCTCAGTTTGATGTTTTGATTTTTGTTAGGTGCTTTCTCTGCTATGTAAACATAGCGATGGAGAGAACTCTTCCACATAAAAGGGGTCTTGGTAGTATAATGGATTAGCATGTATGCGCGAAAGCATGGAGTGCGGGTTCGAGTCCCGTCCTGTCTCAAGCCTTTGCCCATAACACAGCATCCTTGTGACAATTATTTTTCTCGTTGTTTTAACTGTTTTTGTT
This sequence comes from Trichostrongylus colubriformis, assembly GCA_963978905.1. Taxonomy (NCBI): domain Eukaryota; kingdom Metazoa; phylum Nematoda; class Chromadorea; order Rhabditida; family Trichostrongylidae; genus Trichostrongylus; species Trichostrongylus colubriformis. Next base: position 41,496,345 of record OZ022260.1, read on the forward strand.
TCTTTTGTTATTGTTATTATCACCTTCAATTTTTGCTATTACGTCCACTTTAATCAGGCTAATTATTTTTCTTATTTCACTTATTATTAGAATCACTCTTAGTTATATCCGAATTTGTGGTGTTTCGTCAACTTGGGCCGTGAACCATAAACTGGATCTTTTTGTAGCCTATAGTAAGCTCTATATATTTACTTAATTATTTGCAAATTCATTTGATGCACCCATTTTTTTGTATCTATAGTCCCTGTACCCTTCCATATTGTTGTGGCCTGGTGATGAGAGGAGATAATTTTCCCACTGAGCGCTTTCGTCGACCTATTGAAACCCCTGGAATACGTTTGGATTCTCACCTCATCCTCTTTACTCCATCCAGTAGATTGACGCACTATCCAGTGAAAAAAAAAACGAAATCTTCCGGATATTGCTATGGATGTGCCAGGCAGTGCCATTTGGGTCACAGCGATTGTCTATAGGATGATTTATTACTCGTACTCGCCATGAAAATCGGTGTTTAGGGTTTTTAAGGTTTCGAAGTGGTTTCCTAGGTAGCCACGGTGACTTAGGTATGACTAGCGATGATTCATGGGATGAGCTTTCCAGTACGTGAGAACATATTCGTCAGATTACGTGTACAAGATGGGCTTTCGCGTAGTGGCTTGGCATAAATCTGTGGTGTGCAACGTAAGACCTGGATTCCACTGCACTTTACAACTCAGTTTTGGTTATTTTGGTTATTTTTGAAAAAGAGTCGACGGAGTTCGACTCGAATAAATGATAATGTGAGGTCGGGCATAGGTGACGACATTTTTTGTATCGGATTCGACAGTCTTACACCACCCACAGTGTATTAGACTAATGTAGCCGCGTGCGTGCGCGTCGCGGCACTGTTGAGGAGATCAGTGTGATATTCATAAATAGTTTGTGATTTTGTGCAGTGCAGCGTTTCACCAACCGAGATCTCATGGATTCAGTGCGAACATTGAAAGCAAGCTACAAAGCCTATCTATTCTCGAAGCCTCGACGTGACCGCTCGCGTACGCTAATGCCATTAATAGGTTGTAACATAATTTTTGCGACATTCTACTCGAATTTTTCTGGAAAGATCTAGAAATCTTTGTGGGTGGGATCCATAGAGAGGGCCTCCAGTACGATTTGCAGGTCATTTGGATTATTGCAATATCTGTGAAAAAATGTGCATTTTTGAGAAGGGCTCAGTTCGCTCCTTCTTTCGAGTACCTTAACTCTAAGCTGGTAAGGAGCCCACTGAATTCATTATCGCGATGAGTTGACATATTTTGAGTATACATGTATTTTACTCTTTTCCACTTCGCAAATTCGTTTTTTTTATTTTTCGGTTTTTGACTATCGAATGTATCCCGGTAGATCAGTATAAATAATTATGACCTAGGAAGTTATTCTTTGAAAGTTGACTAGCTTTTGATACAGAAGATGATGATATCATAACGACGACCGACGGGGGGGGGGGGGGAGGGACACTAAGGACACTAAAGACATCGTTTAAACCCAAGCCTGGAAGGGGAAAAGAGTTCGTTCTTCCCTCCACTAAGGCGTGGGCAGTAAAAATATACGCCTGAGTGTGCAGATTGACTCTCAAAGATCCCTCGAAACTGCTTATATGTGCAAGTGTTATAAGATGCCCCCACGCCCCCCCCCCCCCTTATTGCGATAGCACCGCGAAGATATAAGAAGGAAATTTCAAAAAACGTAAGAGAATTTTACTGTCCTAATATATTCGTTTTCAAAGTGAAATATAGGGAATACCTTAAAAAATGAAAAAAGGTTATTTTGAGATGGAACCATGTAATCGCACAGCGACTACGGTGTTCGATAGTAATGATTCTCAGTAGGTTTCTATAAAAAAAGGAAACACCGAAGATAATGCACTTGCCGCCTTCTCCGTTCCACTCATCCCTTTCACGTCCCCGATTGGCTCAGGTTTGACTGAGCTTGCGACAATTCCGATGGGAGACAGCTTGATGGATACTCAGTGCGAGCTTCGATCTCTCGTTTTTCAATGAATGATGAGTCTACGCAGAGTGCTCAGCTCGGAACGACTCCCTCGGGGTATTCATTTTTATGTGGTTGTGGTTGTTGTTGTTGTTGTTGCATTGCATCACAGTAATTACTCTCCTTCACATCCGTTCAAGGGATGCGATCATTGCATCGGAAGTGCCTATGCAGACGTCCGCCACGTCACTTGACAGGAGGAAGTTCCGGTTCGACGAGATCCCCGCGCGTAGCTTTCCTGCAAACTCTGTTTTTGTGACCGTGAGCAAAATGTCTGCACTTCTGTGGCTCTCGTTCTTGAGAGTTACGGCTTAGATCTGCAACTTTGCACAGAAGTTTTGCACACACGTAACTTGAGAAGTTCGATTCATAATGCCGCGACGTGACCGCACGCAAATGTTCTCATTTACCGTACATTATGTCTGAAGCAGCTATAATAATTCTTGGGGTCAATGAGGATATGTGCTAGTAATCATTGTACAGTAGTAGAGTCCTATTTGTGTTGAGATATTGATCGGTATCGATTGGAAGTACTGCTCTATGCAGGGACTGCTAAGTAAGGGTGATGTGTAAGCACTATGCTCAGAATCAGTCGAAGTCTATACTCGTAGTCTATAGAAGATATCGACCAATATCGATTGGGATTGTAAGACAATGTTGCGTTTCTGCAAAAACAACAACAAACTGAAGTTTTTTGAGGGTAATCTTTGAAAAATATGAAGTGGTTCGATTCGCCTCCGCTAGACGAACCACTGTGACTCCACTGAAACCTCTTATAATGTTGATAAATGTAGATATATGGCTATTTAAAATTTTACTGAAATGGTCTCTCCACTGCCTTCCTTTTACCATTTCTCATATTTCTATATCCTGTGAATATCCTGTAAAACTATTTGTAAGATGAGAGAATGATCCCCCTCAAGAAAAAAGATCGTTTTTGAGAGATTTATTTTGATAATACTGTAGCGTTTGTTATATTCTTAGAAGAGCTGTTGTAAAGAAAGTTAAAGTAGTGATGGATGTGGTTGTACTCTCAGATGCAAAAATGAATGAAGTTGTACTTTTCATCAGTTAAAAATTACACGAACTGGAATATGTTCCTGGGATGCTAATAAAAAAAGGCGGACTCAATTTCACGTATAAGCTTTCACATGACTTTCACACGCACCTAAGAATAATTTTGAGTATTCAAAAGTGGGGGACGTGTTCACTATAAATGGATAGCAGAAATAAATAGAAACGGTTTGTAGTGCAACTCGCGCTGGCGCTTTGAGGTACGCTCCGAGCTTTTTGAAAGACTCGTCAACGGAATTCCATGGTTCTTTCTCATTTTAAGTCACTCTACTACATGCGGTACACGGACAGAAACACGGAAAGGATCGAGAAATTTCCTTTGTCCCAAAGCAGCCGGAAACTGGAAGACGAGCAACTTTTTTGAATTCCCGCCACAACATTCTGCTGTGAACGCCGAAGCGTAGTTCAAATTTTCGTGCCCAATATTGATTTGCTTCCAACCTTGCGTCTCCTACCGTCCGTCACTATGGGAAATCCTGTCTCGAATGGATCCTCATTCTCTTGCATTAAACATCGCATACTACCTTTAGTAAGCAGATACAACAGAAATACAAGTATAACAAAAAACTGAGATTTCCGTGGACGATTCCTCTGATGCAGCTTAGAGAGAAGCACCTGGTCTCGACGCGCCCCGAAGTCGCGGCCATGGTGGGATGGGACAACGGGTACGGCTTGGCCTGACTGCTGCTACATCCCTTCGAGTTATGGAGGGAGCACGGAAACCTGTCAGTTAGTGAAGATCAGCGGTAGGAAGAAAGTCCTGTTGAACGGCTTTCTGACTGATTCATTCCGTTCATTCGCTGCCGTGGCCCTACTCATCACCTCCATTTCGACATTAACAATCGACCTAGCTACCCCTTCGTGGAACCTTTGATGTTAAAGGCTAGTGCAAGAGGGCGAAACCGTCCATTTGTAATGAACTTCTCACAAATATTTGAGGGATATCGGCGGATTTACGAAATCCTGATATTCAAATTTTATTCAAACCGTGAAAGGTTTTCTTTCATTGACATTTTTATGCAATCACATCCTCGCATTCTTTCCTGTCAGTTAAATCTGGGGTGTTGTGCGCTATGCAAACGAGTACATCATCTGCACAACAAACTTGTGCAAAACTGATGAGGGGGGGGGGGTGGCTGTTAGCAATCCACGTCATTGTTTTCTGCAGTGAGTTTGTTGTTTAGTGTAGTGTGATGATTTGTTGGGAGTGTGCTCATGTGGGTTTTAGATCCGTCATTTGTGAGCTTTCAGTATGTCTGCTGATCCAACATCCAGAGCTAATCAACACCAGCTGAAACTCGTTTTTTGTGAGCAGAAGTTTCTAACAACGCTTCAAGCTGATTAAATCGGGCTTTTCAGAAGTTTGTGTGCGATAGACTGGTTTTGAGAACTTTCCTGGTTTTGAATTGAATTTCGGGCTTGGAAGTGCTGAGGGGTGAACGAGTTGACAAAGAAAAGTAAGTACTGCTTCTGAAGTCAAATCCTTAGAACTCTGAAGTTGAGTGAGTAGATTTTCGGGGTCTTTGAGCCTCTAAATCCAGTTTTGGTTCCGATGTTGTTTAGACAAAAAACCCGATATGAGTTGAACTTTTTTCGTGGAGGTGGTATTTTGATGGAGGGCGGATTATGTGGACTAGAAGACACCATGACTGTCTCTTACTGACTGGGTCTGAGCATGTTCCACATAATCCAGCTACAATTTTATATAATTTTGAACATACCTGTCATTAATATAGGCAAAAGCTTTGGTATTTGACGGAATTTGAAAACACATCACTGTATGTTTGCCAACAATTTTCACAGCAAAAATCGAGGGGTAGCAAAAATATCAGAGATGAAAAAAGTCAAGACTTTCAAACCATCAAAAACACCTATTATCGCTTTTAGCTCCTCTTAAGACCTAGTGGCGTTTGAGTTTTCGGATCAGCTCTGGTTTCCTTTTTTTTTTTTGAAAGTAATTTGAGTCATTGAACTTTTTGGCTTCAACTTTGGACGAAGTTCCCATATATCCTAAATCCGAAGCAAAACCTGATGCCCTTCTGAGAAGAATTTGAAAGTGCACCCTGAAAACTTTCCCAACTGGCTGAGATGTGCCTAGAGCAACAGAGATTTAAAGCTGACGCAACAGCTATCTCACGAAGGAGCTCTGCGATTATCGATGACCTACTTGGTCCAGTCAGTAGTTCATAATGAACCTGCAAAATGTACAAAATCCGAATATGGAGAGCAGTCTTGATTTTATTTACATTTTTATTAACATACTTTTATTTACATACTGGTTATACATTTAAGTGAATATCAATCCTGATCACCAAAGAACCTCAGCATTGATATTATTTTTGACTCGTATGATGAAGAGGCGAAACGAGGGGGGGGGAGGAGTCAAAGCCTCCTTCTTTTTCCCTTTTTCCATAGGAATATAGTTTTTTGCTTCATCCTTAGGCTAGTGGACTTAGTCAGTCCACAACTGACTATAACCCAAGAACCGGAGGCATGGAAACTTCCGGGCAATTCAGTCCAGATATTTATGAAACCGGGCACCATCTGGACCGTTGACAAGTGACCAGTGAAAATATTTTCGTAGCTCATCTGGTAACCTGGTCCTGAAAAAACAAAAACACTCGTCAACGAACCCGCTCTGAGGACCTATTTACCCACTACTGCGCCGTGCTCCACCGAACGCTATTTCTTCTAGTCATGTGGGGCTCTTTGGGATTACTAGGCCAGTTACTCAGAGCCCATTCATTTGAAGGACCTTTTTCAATGTGCTCGGCTTTCCTCTCTTCCTGTCTGATATCACAACTCTGCTCATTGGAGGCGTTTTTCCATCATTTTTTTTCGGTTTTTTCTTGCTGTCAACACACTGTCTTAACCCTATCGCAAAAATATAAACAATTAATGTGGACACCTAATTATAAGTGAATTAGCGATTATTAAAATATTCAAAGATTATGGCCGACCTTTTACTGGAACTTTTCGCATAAATGACTTTTCTAAGCTGTAAATAAGAATATGAAAATCTTAAAATGTGATGATCCAGCTCAGAAAATATTACATTTAGTCAGCCTGACGTGTTGCTACTGTTACGTGCCATGAAATTAGTTATGTAGCTGTTGATCACTTTTTTTCTGACTTTTCAATTTTCGAGATTTTCGATCACCCTAGTGTCTGGGGGACCTCATTTGAGGCGCTTGAAAAATCTTTTACAATTAAAACCAAAACAAACGCCCATCTACGATGAGCCTCTTCCGCAATCTATCCGTTTTTTTGTGATACCATGACATTCTTTCTACTAATGTGAAAAATGTGTCCGTCGCAAATGAAAATCGGTAGGCATACTGTATAATAATTTTTTCCTCTGTCCTAGAAATTCCTTCGCCACTTTCTCCAATTATCTCTTACGGTCTTCCTCTTCTTTTTTCCTGCTTATCCCTTTCAGCATTTTTTTTTCTTTTTACCTCTTTTTCGCAAAGCCGTTCAGTTTCATTCTATGGAAAGACTTTTTCCTTTTTCTTCCTTCTTTTTCGTCACATACATCTGTCATCTTTCCTTCCCGCTTTTTAGTGCTCATTCATCTTAGTGCTTCAAAAGCACTTTCCACGCGGTTTCCACTTTTCGTTGGAAATCGCTGACCAGAGGGCTTTTAGATGCCATTTAGCCTTTACTATGCAGTGGCTTGAAGAGGCTATTGCTTTTTTGAAAGAAGTGATTTAGAAAAAATATTGAAAATTTCGCTCGTACGCTAGCTTTGTGAACCGACTTCTAATTTCTCCCCATGAAGAAGAACATTTTTCATTTAGCGTGGCGGCTACACATACACAAGAACAAATCGTATTTTCTTTGTGTTCAAATTAGGGCTGAGAGTTGTTGAGCGCTCGATGTTGACTCAGTTCCCTACAGCGACGCCTCCTCGGTCTCTTTGAGTTCTTTCTCATCTTTGGCTTAAGTCGCTAATTCTTATGCACTTTTCAGTGCCATGCTCAAGAAAGGCTCAATTATGCTTTGGCGCACTTTTTCAGGAGCAAGGAAAGGAGTGAGAGAGGAATTAGGAAGAAAAAGGGAGTTGCAAGGTGAGAAAGTGTTCTGAAGAATCCAATTTCTGGAAGTTTCTGGGATCTAGATCAATTCATTGTTGGGATGCACCTCAACAAGGGCTTGGTCAATGCCAGAAACTTCAGGACACTTCAGAACACTTCAGAAAGAATGACGTCAGAACTGCATTGTGGTTCCATTAATAGTCGTGGTGCGGGTAAATTCGATTTGGCCCATGCAACGGCTTGCGAAGGCCAGCCAATGGACACGTCGGTGTTTTTTATCCTCTAAGACCAGCCTGGTACGAGATCGTCTACCGCAGAAGGATGGAACCTGGTTGGCCTGATGCGGGATCTGATCCCCGCGCTATAACTCTAACACAACGCGAACTTCACCCTGAAGTTTTTCATTCTGACGTTCTCAATTAATTGCCTAATTTAGGACACGGGTTGCGAAATGGTGTGAAAACGATATTTTTTTTCTTAACATATAATCCCAAATTTTTCAAGTAGTTTCTCACAGTAGTAAACAAACGACCAGTGCATGTCGTATCCCACAGGAAAGTGGTCCCCTATATCATTTCTGTTCCACCACTTGAAAAAGGATATATCTGAATAGATGAAGATGATGTTCGAACATGGTTCCTGGAATTGATATCATGATTTGAGCTAATGGGCAAGCGCGCCTTTACACACTCATTACGAAGAAGGTTCTACAATGTTCTACTACCAACACACGGGTGATCGTTGGTATTGACCAAAATTTCAGTAACTTTCAAAAAAACCCTATAAAAACTTTTTGATCAACTTTAACTAGATGGGGCACTGTCCCCTCACGCAAAGCTGCCTGAACTCTATCTCCGTCTGTTGAATAATAAAAAATTTATATAGTTCTAGTTTTCTTGTTTTGGATCGGTCCAGTGGAGTTCTCAAGCCAATGGCTAGTTGGAGGCACGCACTCGTTCCTCGGTGGCGACGAGCTTTAAATCCGCAAGCTGATTAAAGTTTAATTAAAATTCACAGCAGGACAGAGAAAACCTTTCATTGGAGCAGCGAGCGTATGGAATCCAGTGTACTTCAAAATGTCATCGCGTATCAAGTGTTTTCCCCAAGCCACGAGTGTATGAGCGTCAGAGAATGTCCCACACTCTCAAATGGCATCCCCGTAAGTGTTATTCGTCCTTGCTCTTCCTAGCACTCCTCCAACGGTCAGTCTGAGGCGTCGTGGAACAACATCTTCATGAGCGACAACCCTGGTTCGTGCCCTTGGTAGGGGCTGACATAAGAGCAGTCTGCAGCCGTAGTGGTTTACACCGAGTACAAAGGACGTGTTTCCCACGATGACACTTCAGTGTCTCTTACGCATGAGTGACTTTTCTATCCAAAACAATGAATGAGCCGGGTCTGAATTAGCTTCTTTTAGCTTGAAATTCCATTTGGAAGCTAGCCAAGTCTATTAGTGGGATTCTATAATTCATCAGCCATTTCAGCTTGAGAGACATTGATAGGGATAATGGGGGTTGAATGTGAAAAGATTACTGAATATGAAAGCCGAGGTGTTTATGAGTAAAAAAGTAAAAAAAAAACGGAGTGAAACGCGCAGACAACCGAGAAATAAGACTCTCTCCCCTCCCATGATTCTCAGAAGGGGTGGGTTTGGGTAAAAATGTCCGCACCCGTTGAAAATACGCCTACCCAGGGGCCCAGTAGTGCTCCTCTCTCCTGGAGTTGCGCCACATATAGTCTTTCAAGTCCGTAGCATTTTCGGGTGACTTACAGCCTCATTTACCCACATTATCCCTATCACTGCCTTTAAAAAACACAAGAAGGGATAAATTTGGCAGAATGTAAATCGGGGTGCCCCCATGTAACAGTAGAGAAAGGACGAGACAAGAAAAAAAAAACGAAAAAACCCGAGAAATAGGAGCCCAAAAAACCTCCTTCTCTCTCGCACTCTTCTGTGTAACTAGCTGGGGTAGACTGCAGACACGCGGAAAGGCTAAATTAGCCAATCGCGAATGTTAACCCTCTTTCACCGGCAACTCACCCAGCTGCGGGACTGTAGGACAATACGCCGTGCTGCGTGGTCGGATAAGACCCCAAGACGCGCTTTTCGCCACAAATCACTTCTTTTGAGATTGTAGATATAACATGTATTCCCACTTCTAAATTTCTCCTTTCCCCCCTTCCGGTGCCTTTAACTGGTGTCAGCCACGACCGGGAGTGGTTCAATGGCTAGTGGCTGCGTTTTTTTTGAGTATCTCAAGATCGAATCTTATTGCGAGCTAACCAAGCGATGCTTAAGGGGCTCCCAAAATGTGTATGGATTAGGTGGAAACTGAAATCTCTTGCTGCCCCTATACAAGCCCTAATGTAGCGTTACGACAGTGGACAGACGACGAATGCACTGCGCGTTTCATGGGAAATAGATTTTTTATACTAATTCTGCTCCAAAACGCAAAGTTCCAGTTTGGAAAAATTTATGGAAGTAGTACTAAATATTTTAGACGTGATACTGTCCCTCTATATGAATTGCCACACTTTGTCTCCGTTCAGTCGGCCGGCTAATAATAAATAAACAAATTGTTCAATAAATAGGATTTTAGATTCTTCTAGCTGCAGAGGTACCCTGACAGTTTCTATTTCTGGCAGTCTCACGCCGCTTAGTCCTATTCAATTCATTAGGAACGCCCTACACTCTTCCCAGTCATCCCCTCTCACTAGCTCATTACCTACTGCTACGAACACTAATCACTAATCCAGGTCATGGCTCTCCTATAAAACCAACCATCGAGAACGAAATTGGCAACTATTCATGTGGACCGCAGTAGTGGTGCCAGGGAATGGAAATTCGATACTGGCATTTATATCCGTTTTTTGGTCGGTCTGAATGCCCTATCCGGTAGCTCTCAAGCGGCTTTGCTGATATCCGTTTTTTTTCTAGAGGGGCAATGAAGGCGAACAAAGGAATGTTTCCGATTGCTCTCACTTTTATCTTTTACAGTAATCCCACGAAATACATTGAAAGACTGAATCACGTCCATCCTCTTCCACTGTAATTGCGCGGGACCATATTGGAGCTTCTGCGACGATACTTCATAAGAGAAACGGAAGCATGGCGAAAAGTGAAATGCAATTTCTTCACATTCATGGATTAGGACGATTAACTCATACCTTGCATTTTATTTACAACTTCTAGTGTTTTTTCAATATGCTTTTGTAACCATTTTACCCGCTCCTCATTTTGTAACCACTTTCCTATGGGCGTGACCAAAAAATCATTTCAAACATAACACATTGAACATTCAGCAACTTGTACATAGTCTACGCATATAACGACCAAACCGCTTACAAAACTTTTGAAAAAGTTTCGAAGGGCGATGTGTGGTTCACTTCTCTGTCCATTACCCTAGGGTTTCCAAAATAAGAAGGAACCATGGCGTATGCTAAATCGACTGAGCGAATAAAAGAGGTTTTTGTCATCTCACCACCGGATGCTCCTTATCACGTAGGAAAATTGAGTTTGCGTTTTGAAAAGATGGGTTCCGTATTTATCGCCAACTCCCTTGGGTATAATGATATGTCCTATGACCATTAGTAATATTATTTCACTGTGCTATATTTAGCTCTCAGCGCCTACCTACTTCCTCAGCGACAATATTCCGAATGGAAGCTGAGCAACACCTTGATACTATTTACTGTTTCGGTGATGGACGTCATCGCACGGCCACAAAGACATCCACGGGGGAACAATGGCGATTTTTCGGCGAGTACTTTGCGACAGCTCACGTATCAACAGCCACCTACGAGTTTTTGCTTCCCTTTGACAACTTCACTCCAATGCTGTTATGTGGAAATTACTCGATGATCTCATTGAATCAGCTTTTCGGAATGGAACATTCCAATTTCATAGGACTGTTTAGCCCTACACTCAGTCATAATCCATTCTCAGAAGATATCGCATAAAAATTGGTACTGACAATTAGTTCGGACTGAAGGCACTAAAAGCGCTGTGAGCGAGAAATGAAATTAGATTTGTCATGTAGCTATTCCATCGTGATCCTGGGCAGGTCCCCTCACATTTACTAACGTCTTTTACTTTGATGACGTCATTCTTGTACGACTTTGGCTAGCATTCTTCGGTTGTTCTGAAATTATCAGATATTTTGGAACAATTTTTCTTGTGAAGAAATCGATTCAGAACGTTGAGAAGCAATCCTTTTCAAACGATTTTTCGGAGCAGAGCAAAGCGTAGTAATATGAACTTTAATTGGATGATACAATCAAATAAATAGATTCAATAGTAAACAAGACGGTGGTATCAAAACGTTACCTTCAGCCACAGTCTTTCGGTCGCTCACCTATCAAAGGGAATCATTCGAGTCACATACATGCCTAGCCTTCCAGTGCCATTGAAACATCTTCTGTTTTATTTGATTTTTGAACTGTTTTATCCGATATTTATTTCATTTTATGTTTTTATCTGCATTTTATTTCTATTAAAAAGCTTAGGAATCCCAGCTATCTCTATGAGAAATTTTATTTTATCTAAAATACTTTAAAGGTGACAAATCATATTCATACCGAATTATCTGTCGAGTAGATGGCGATGAACAGTTGAATTCAATAAATAACAGCCATCCTCTGTTTTGCAGCGACTTTCTTGTGTTGTACAGGCCGACATCAATAATTTATGACGGGTGGTTGTTTGCTTTCTATGGTTTTTCGAAGGCTAACAACTACTTTATTTGTACACCTACTTAATAGTATGAGTATTGAAAGCCGGGCACTACTCGTAAGGGGTGATTGAAAAAAAAAGCCCGCTGTGTAGTCACTTGAGTCAAGCTCAATTGGTTGTGTTCCGGGATATGTATGATATTTTGATTGTCTCTCACAAATGAAATGACAAACTTCCCTTGGAATTTTTTACCGGCCTGCATCATTTGGATTGTTGCTCTCTGTTGATATGAAAATAATTCAGTGGCTGAACGCTCTTTGTAGCGCTTTTGCGCTTACTAGAATTGACTCTCGTCCTATTTATTCAATCAGGATCCTCATGTCAGATATTTCACCTTTCGACTGGTAGTACCAGGCCGCTCTAGAAAGATGAATTATGGATTCAAAATAGTGCAATGAGATTGCAGAGCCTGTGTACTCGCTCAAAATCCATCGCATTACTTTTCCTCTGATCGTCAAAGGCGGGGCGCATCCTTGAGGGTCTTATAAACGTAGAGAACACGATTTTTCGGAAAAATCCTACCAGCAATATAGTAAAGGCTAAGTCGTAGTGTTGTCACACTTTACCGGTCCCGACACTTTCTCAAATGCTTAATATTGTGTAAAATTGGGGTTTTAAAATTATTACAACAGAGCTAGAAAACAATTTAAACAGGCCCATTCTAGCTGTATTTGATATGTTTCCTTCCTTCCCTACAGCAAGGACAGTCGTTCCCTGCGATGGGGAGTTTTTCCCTCCTATTCGTGCTTATATCCCTTCTCACCTTTTCCCATGTCCATCAACCTGTTTTGTTCGTGACGTTCAAAGTGGCTCAATGAACGATCGAGTCAAGTACGTGCATGCCTGGTTCTCTTTTGAAGATTTATTTGCTCAGATTGTGGTGTTTCGTTCGTGATTTTCACGGCTTTTTCATGCCTTCGGCTCTTGTTCCCCATTTTATTTTTGTCGTTCCCGTCTGCGGACCCTCCTCACCACTTTGTTTGATTTCTTGCACCGCCAGCCAAGTGACGTAACATAGCTGTAGCTCGAGTGCTTCTACACAACCCGAAATTCAACCTGAATAGCGCCCGCCACCATGCTGCCTCTCGTTTTAGAAAACGATAGCGCCGGTATGTGCGTCAACGACTTCGCGGTCTTTTGTCATAAAAACAGGATGAATGTCTGTAAAGCTTGTAGAATTAATAGGTATTTATGCAAGGATGGGTTTCATTCCCATGCACTACTGCATCAAATCCTCCTTCATGAATCTGCCCCTCCCTGAGAAATTCACACGCTTGAGGCGATTTAATCTTCCTCTGCACCACTTTAATAGGTGTCAGTGCGCTTCGTCATTAGACGCAGCGTTAATGAACCCCAAAGACGCACACATAGAAGCTTCCGAGAAAAAGGAGCATTAGTGGTCATCCGTTGCATTTTCCACTTTCCTCAAATTCCTTTTCTAGTCCCATGGCATATTGTTTGATGACGATATCGCAAGGATTCACGTTATTCGGTGCATGTTCTATGTTCTTGGACACCAATAAAACTCGGTTCTTCAATTCCTAGTGCTTTATTGGACAATTACGAACAGATGGGCGTGGCCAAAATTCATTTTGGACATGACCTGCAGAATCAGCTCATGCACATTATGCTCTTTCGTAGCGTGCGCATATGATTGGTGGTGGTGGTGAAAGCGCGAGTGGTGAATCCGTTTTGAAAATTGATCCAAGCAAAACGCGTAGATCTCTTGAAAGTGTAAGGTGGATCAATAGTCAGTAACCAATAATCATTAATAATTTATAAATTAAAATAATAATAATAAATCAGATGCATTTGTCTGTCCTCTACCTGACTTGATATATCTTTAATTTTCTTTTTTTTCTTTTTTCGCATTTTTGGATGTGAGGAATGATACAAGCCATTTTTTGTTGATGGAAATTATTTCTATCAATAATTGCTTATTAATTACTCAATAAATTGCCTTTATAAAGTCTCCCTTTTGTCGTACATTTGAAATCCGATCTGTGGCACGGTAGTAGTATAATGAGGCTGTATTGGTATAGCTATACGGCTGGAGCTTCTGCAGAAATTTGATACTGATCGAATTTGTCGTCGTCGGAAATTCGCTGACGTAAAAATGATGGCTGAGCGCCTCACGTGCCATCTTCTTGTTCATCTCGTAATCTGTTTGCTATCACTTACTTCCTATGCAGTAATAGGGCCAGGTCCCTTAAGATCTGCTTATCAGAGCATAAAGCAGACATCGTGATCACGTCTGATCAGTTCCGTGCCTTTCCTGTGCGCCATGCTTCCCACTTCTTTTTTGAGTTGTAGAGCCATTTAAAGGATATTTACTCTTTAATACAGCTTTATATGAGCCAAATATTGTCGAGGCTGCTATTCTTCCACATGGTCCTAAACAGACCGAATTTAACTACAGCAGCCTAGCAATGGTTACCATGAACAATCATGAAACAAATTGCAATACCGTAGTGTTTCCGTAATTGCACACATTACGTCGTGCGAGAACGCCAGGCATTTCTCTTTCTCACCGAGCTTTTTTTTTTAACTCTTCTGAAATTTATTGAGTTTCTGTAGGCAAGAGCCCACACACCTACTATCAGTGTGATGGAGCACTGAAACCATACCTTTTAGAAATATTAATTGGAAGAATTTCCAAAAGAAAAGCATTTAAATGATGAAGCAGGACACAAAGCATTGAAAAATTACTCGGAAAAAATGCGACGTCACGATACTGTACATTTTGGAACCCTCTGTGAGGAAGAGTGTATTGTGTGCAATTACAGCTGTTCCACAACATATCAATTTATTATAAGCCCGAAATTGACGGTAGAGAACGTCTACTACGCTGCTAAAGTTATAATCTCGTTCCAAGTAGCACGGTTCCTGCTTTTTTTCCAATCTTGCCCAAAAAAAAGCAGCCCGCGGCACCCAAAGCAACGAAGCCAATCAAAATCGTCTGTGTCTGTATCACTTGAAGGTACGTAGTTCCATATTTAGGAACGAGGTTCTAGACTGGCCCATTCCTAATGAATCCAAATCGGTCACTGATGCATGCAAATTGAGGCACTTAATCGAATATGTGTTTTGCGATGCTGTTGCTATTTTTGCTTTTCACTTCCTCCTCACCAATGAGGCCATTTAAGGTCATATTCTATTGAGACATTATTTTGTCCATGAGAAGCTAATACAGCTTTAATGCTCATAATGATTTCACTGCACATTTATATTTGTAAAGTTTAATTAGTAAAAAAGCTACGGTAACAGACTAGTCGTGCTATTTGTACGCATAGTTAGGGGACACATAGTTAGAGCACATTTTAAAGGAATCGTGCACGAAAAAAAAGAGTTTCTCTATTACTCACATGTTTATGTCGTATTTGTTTAATAAAGGCCGCGTGCAAAGTTCCATGCGAAAATGTGAAAATCCGGCTAAGATACCGCTCTTCAGAGTGGCCGACATGGGGGGGGGGGGACAGCGTGAATGCCCGCCCCGCCGTCCGCCACTTTGAGGAGCTATATCTTAGTCAGACTTTCACTTTTTGCGTGAAACTTTGCATAAGGCCCTCATTAAGCAAATACAACATAAATATATGGGCAGCAGTGAAACTCATCTCTCCGTGCACGATTCCTTTAGGCGAAGTGTTTCGGGGGCACAGGCCTTTTCTCGTCTAGCTTCCCTTCGATTTTTGGAATATTTGACTATCTGTGGAGGTTTCGGAAATAATGCTGTGTGTTCAAGGCGGATAAGTGCAATTCAAATGAAATCTCTGCAAGTCTTTCACATCCTCTTATGAGTCTCTGGCAGTAGGAAAGACAATATTGCTATTTGACTAATGTGATCGAGCACTTCAAAGCAGCATTCATGGAAATATTAAAGATCGGTAATTATAGCATGGGCTGTTAATAGAGGATAATAGCTCGTTTATGATCCAAAATCGTTGTTTTGAAGCTGTTAATAGATCTCTAAGACCTCCACTTACTCTTCTTGGTTCAACTTAAATATCCCTTATTATGTGATAATGGGGTAAAGTATGAACTTGCCCGTGGTAGTCGATTCCCTTGGTAAGCGCAATGCATTCGGCTTTGGTCAGAATTATGTAGATGCTTTGAGAGCATTTTTTCTGAGTAGTGACTTTCAGTGCCAGATGATGTTCAAGTATGTTATCCCTTCCTTAGAGGGTTTAATAGAAGCTCATAAACTTTTAAAAAACCGTTGGAAGATTTTGTTGATTTAAAGCAAACTACGAATTGACACCTTTATCTGTTTCACCCATCTGCTCGTGAAAGTGCATAATCTGAAAAAATTACTCGCTTGGAAATGGCCACAACCAGTGTCAATAAGTGGAACAAATAGGAGAAGAAATGTTCATGACATCCTTTTTCGGAAATCAAACGTGTAACTGCATTCGACCTCGCTGAAATATACACTAGTAAAAAGCCATATCTCAATGCTTTCCACTTATTTTAAGAACTTCAGCTCTTTCTCTTCGTTTCGTTTCTGCTCGGTTTTTCTTGCTTCGGGCAACGAGATCGACGGGTCCAAAGACAAGTGCTGTTCGGACATATCACAATTAGCTCGCCTGATCCCATCGGAGCCATCGTCATACGCCGTAACATACGATTGCACCCGGGTCAGTGTAAGGTCAGAAGCTGAGCAGTTCGGGTGCATAGACCCAGAGAGAGCATCTTGAGCGTGGAGAGCGTTTTACGGACGAATGACCGATTGTGCTCCCCGGGTGCCATTTAATGTGTTTGTCGTCATTCGCTTCCCTGGCGACATTGAATGTCTTCGCGTTTGCTCACATATTAGTCCCTTTTGTTGCTTTAACCTTGTATTGAGGCACGTGGTTCCTCTCTGACTGCCATTTGTTTTTGTCCTCGTGACACTGCTTGTCCTCTTTGAGTTTAGCTGCCTACCGAATTTTTTAATTTGTGTCCACATGTCTACAATCTACTTAATTTTTCTTACTCTTTCTTCTATGATCTACTTCTTGTGATTTTTATTATGCATTATTTGTTTATTGAGTGCGTCTATGTAGATGACAGGCGCTCTGCCACAGTAAATAAGAATTGTACATAGTCCAAAAAGAAGAGAAAAAAGTTAAAAAGATCGTCCATATTTAGTTGTTAGTTACTCTATGCAAAAGTGCAAGGACAGCAATGAAGTTGTAGGAAATAAACCCCGCCCACGGTGCAGACTCCGCCCACACTGTACCAAGTTGAGCAAACGTGTTCACGATTAGTATTCAAATAGTTCGAGATTAGATCACTACTGGAGGGTATCACGAAGGTCTTTATGATGCTTTTCCTGCCATCTTCCAGCGGTACAGTGATCATGGGCTATTGAGCTTTCATGGTCGATCTTCACTGGTTCTACGGGGTCAAGCTGGTGCCGTCATCAAAGCGTATTTTGCATTTACGTGGTTTGAGAGAGCGATCGTCCAAGATCTATTCTTGGAAACTAAATAACTCTAAGCTTTTGAGCTGGTGTCAGCTGTTTTGAAAAAAACTGTCAGAGAATACCAAAATTCGTCAACGACTATGACGAGTGCATTGTCAGCTGCATGTGTGAATGTGAATGGTAGACGTATGCATGGCGCACTCGCAAAGGGTAGTGTGTTAAAGCCAGCCCTTCTAAATAGATAGGTTGACCACAAATTTCGTATTTCCACCCGCCTCACAACAGTATCGCAGTTTCTAAAAATATTAACTTTTTGACATTGACAAATATTATACATTACGTTGAGGGATTACCCGTGAGCTAAGATCCCGTGCTAATGTCTGATCCTTAGTTACAGTAACGGTGCAGATGTTTCTAAGCGAATCCACGTGCTTCTAAATATCGAGATGGAAGGACCTATGAGCCTAAACGTGGCCATTAATCAAGTCTGGTTGTTCTGTCGTTTCAACAGACGAATATTTAAAGCCATTTATCAAGCCATGTGTCCACAGCACCTGTTGTTGAAAAGGACCAATAGCAGAGAACGCTCAACGCTCAGAGAGCTCTTTCTGAGGAATGTTAGGTGTTGTACTTCCACCTAGCGGGATTAGCAGTCATGTCTGGATGGGTGTTTCGTCAAATCACTTACTCGGTTATTAATTTCTTTTTTCAAATTTCTGATAGAAGCGGCTTAACTGAGCTGAAATTCTTTGACCTCCAGAAAGCTTAGTCTGGTATCAGTCGACCAAACTCTGAGACATCTATGGCTTTGTACCCTTAGAGAGTATTTGATTACAGAACTTTTGGATGGGTGGAGTAACTCATTCACAACAAAAGCTATAATTTGAATGTTTAGAAAGAAGGTCATATTTGTGAGGGATCCAAGAATATAAAGAAGCGATGTGCAGCACATCTCGCGGTAAAAAATTGCACTGAAAAAAATTGAAGAGAAGCGAGACCAGATGACCGGTAACTCAAAAATGGGGCACATGTCTCCCTCTAGTCGTACGGTGGGCAGCGGGCTCTCGTTGGGCAGGTTTCTTCTATCAATGAGCATGTCACTTTCTCCATATATTCGTTGCACGTCACAGAACTACGTGGCTTAGATCAATATCCAGTGATACGGCGCTTCTCAGGACTCGTCCATGCAAAATCCGAAGGGGGGACATGGGCTCCATCTTTCGAGTTTCCGGTTATCTTGTTTCGTCTTCAGTTTTTGTAGCGCCGCTTTCATGCTCGAATCGGCAAAATTACCGCTTCTACTGCCCTTGGTCCTTTCTCATCCTCAGCCTCTAAGTGTTTATTTTATTATGGAGTTAACAAAGCCTCTGACTCCTCATCCTGTAGCATTTCTTTTAGCGAAAGTTAATCGCATAGGGTGCTAATGACCTTTAGGATCCACCCCGGTAACCTGCGGATTGCGTAAGCTGGGTCCATTAATTAAATCTATTAATGTAAATGCAAACACATTGTCGTACCCATCTATCATGCTGGTCAGTACAGTCACGTGAAAGCAAAATTAAAGTCTGTATGGATCTTAAAATGCGATGCCGTTCATAATATTGGGATTGCCTTACTCATATTGAGGCCTGCTTAAGTAGCATACCGGTATTTCCCGCTGAATGAAGGGCAGGATTCGGGCGTGCAATTTAGTGGAACGAGATCCGTTCGCGTTCACGCTTCATTCCACTTCATAACTTACGGCTACCCAATTTTTTTTTGTCATTAATACCCTTCATGTCCTCTTTGACAAATGTCTTAAATGGATCGTCCACGAAATTTCACGCCTTTCTTCTGCCTTCATACTTATTTTATATTTGCTCATTAATTGTCACGTGCAAAGTTTCACGCGCATACACAAGGATCCAGATGAAATAGAGCTACCCAAAGTGACGGACGACGAGGCGGGGCGTCGAGTGAGTTGAGACTCTGAAGAGCTGAGGAGCAAGGAGGCGACAGCCACGTGGTCAGGGACGACGAGTGAGAGGCAATTCAACATTGGGCGCGAGAATTTGAAGTGCGCTGTAGCCGCTGACGGCTATTCGAATGTTATGGCGGGAATCCAAGCGAGTTGCTCCCTTCCTCTTTTCGATCTGCTTCGGAATTAGGGGAAATTTCGGTTCTTTGTGTGTATCTGTTCATGTAATTCTAGTAGAACGATTTTAGAGGGAATTAGAATCATGGTTTTTCCGTGGACGACTCCGTTAGGCACTAGGAATTCTCTTACGAATCATCATACGCCTCCCTTGTGCAGGAGAGCATTTTCCAGTATCCTCCTCTCCGCTCGGATGAGGCTGCTGCTGCATACTGGGGTAGTAAATAACTAATCCTTTACCAGAAGTTCTTGACATGCCTAAATGACAAAACAACAGCTCCCTTCTCGTCCATCATCATCGTCGTTGTCGTCGGATTTAGTGTTGTGTACGTATTCCCGGCTACGAGAAGCTTATGGATTCTTCAGCTCATCGCCACGTAGTCATTTTCGGCAGATATAAGTAAAGCGGGACTCCAAAGAAAATACGATTAGGATCGAACGCGCTCAGTTTTGTTCTCTGTAGTCAGCTAATTTTGAAATTAGATGAATAATGTAATTTTTCAAAAGTTAATGGGATTTTTGAAGTTTCTGAAGTCCTCACACCGTACTTCTTAAGGGGATTTTTGCGTTCTCTTCTCTTGACATACTGGGGCTTTCTTCTTTTTCAGTTAGAGGGTTCAATATTCAATAGGATTGAGAACGTTTTACTGAATGGGTTTTGTTCTGCAGATTTTCCAGTTCGGTCGAACATTCAACATCAACAATAATCGTGGTCCCGCTCTTGACGGTATCCCCCAACAGCCTTGGGTGCGGGAGGGGTGGGTGACAGAGGTGCGATTCAACTAATTGTTAATAGTGGGAACATTGAAATGGGTGATTTACTTCTGACTAATGCAAAACTCGCATAAGAAAATTGTCTCTGCTCGCATAAGAAAATTTTATGACTTAGCCCGGTCTTCCCGTCGATTTGGGTAAAAGACCATGGCGCTGGTCCACCCTCTCCCACGTCCATAATACTTTTTTGTGGAGATACTAAGAACTTGCACATGTTTCACTTTCACTGGATAATGTGAGCAGTAGCCTATTCCGTAGGCCACGCGCTTCGATTCAATTTAAGTGATGAAGTCAAATAGCCCTGTAAAGGATTTGATCTTTCGGTAGCATTAGTGCAGCACCTGTGATGCATATTCTGTACGAAAAAATACTTCGCAGTTCGTCGTTGTCTGATTAGAGCCACAATGGCTTGTGACAAGAGCAAGTCTCCAACCACTAAGGTAGAGAAAGCCAGTATTAATTACGTTATCCCGACTTTTCCTTTGATTTCACGCTTCAAAGAGGTGATGTTCTGTGAATATTTCATTGAATATTCTTTTCAAATTCATGCCCATAGAGATGGATTCCTGCAGCGTGCTTTTAAGCTCATCTGGCGAGCCCCTGTTCTCATTTCTGTGTACCTGTCTTGTACTAATAGTACTAACATTATGTCGAACAAATGAGCCTTTACAAATATAGTGCTTTCTTTTTCAGAGTTCTAGGGAAGAGTGCTAATTTTGTCTCCTTAAATCATATGTATATTTTATATATAGAAGAAATCTCATATAGTCACCATCTCAGTTATTTTTCCATTTCCGTTTTGTTTCCCGAAAAACGCAGGTTCAACTACCGGTTTTATTACTCTTATGTAATTTATTACTTTTCCCTACGAATGTATTCGCTGTGACAGTCTTTCTTGACTTTGATATCTCTATCAGTTTTTTTTACGAAATATTAGGAAGTAGACTAGAAAATCATCGGCTGACTCGACGTAATTGTCAACTCGACGGTAAAACTCGGTGAACATAATAATTCTGCCTACAACCATTCTTAAATCCAATATCAGATAAGTGCATCCTCGGAATCTTTGCTGAATAGCAATCCGTTTTATTCTCCATCAAAGAACTTTATTCAGTTTTCGAAAAAAAGATCAAGAAATTATTTGTTTTTTTTTCAAATGTTTACTTTGTTGTTCGACATTACATGCAGGGCTTGTGTTACTTTCATAATTCAAATTTTGAAGAAAAAATTTGGGGAAATTATCTGAGCTCTCCTTTTACTGAGTAAATCTGTGTTTCACTAATTTACCCTACGGATAAATTTTTTAAAAAAATTAAAAATTCAATTCCATGTGAGACTACGGAACTGGGCAAGTTTGAAATGTACTTGTTTATGTAATATCAATGAGGATGGGACTTGGCTGGTCTTTCTCTGTAGGTGGATAGACTCTTGAAGTATTTTCACCACATAAGATGCATTACTGAGGTGAGCCACTCATCGAGTACGGTTTTACTACTGGGTGTGTTCCATTAGGACAGAAAATTCGCGTTGCGGCATACGGCGTGCGACGTGACGGTACGAGTATGCACGCCGTGTGGTTGGGTCCTGAAGGGATACTGGTGGTTTATGTCTTATTCTAGGCGTCATCAGGACCCAATTAATACGTTGCCCTTATCTCGTACCATGGCATCTCACGCCAATCGTGGCCACGCGAATTTTCTGTCCTAACGGCACACACACCAAAAACAATGGAATACTGCACGTTTTCTTCCGCTGCACAGAAAGTTGTGCGTGCGGCAAATTCTGCAAAAATGTGGAATTGATGTCCGAACTTTGAAAGACCTCGTTTCTAAATTAGTTATGACGCTTCCACCGCCATCAACTGCAGGGTCGCTGTAATAACTCATGTCAAAACAATTTTCAAAAGCTATTTCAGCTAGCAGCACATGTCACAGATAGATCTGTCAGTGGACCGTGACAGGTGCATTTAAAAGCCAGCAGAAGGAGCCAACAAGCCCTGGGTGGTTCACTTCTAGCACTTCTAGCAGGACGTAGTCCGCCGTCAGACTTCGAAAATTTGCGATTTTGCCTTTTTGCACTTCCGCAAATTTGCAGCGTCGCGGCTCTGCAGGTTGCGGCCCTGCAAAATCTCCGGGTTTCAGAATCCTGTGCGAAAATGCGACACGGAGACGTCGCAGAGTCGTGAAATCGCAAAATCTCGAGGTCTGACACGACGTTAGGTTACATCCGTTCACAGTGTTATCAGAACAGTGGTTAAGTTGAATTCGTTAGATCCAAGGCGATGACAACGACGACACGTCAACGGCTGCGGATGATTTCATTAGACGTCGCCGTTGACGCGACGTCCTTTACTGGTCATGAAGGCTGCCGCTTTCTTTCCACGCCCCTTGTTCTACTTACTTCCTTGTCTCGAATTGATTCCAAATACTCTCTTCTCACTAACCTCCCGCCTGATCGCTATTTTCAACATGCCATTTAGCTTCCATCGCTCAATCAGGTAAGCTTTTGCAAAATTCCATTATCTTCCTTTTGATTTCTGGCGTTGAAGCTTTCTCATTGTTCTGTAAAAGGTCTGGACCTAGTTTCGGAGTTTTCTGCAGCAAAAACTTGGTGAAATCGCTTTTCCCAAGTAATCTAATTGCGCATAAATTGCATACATACCTGAGCAATAAGTCCGGATACGAGCGCTGCAACGGCTTTCGATGGGAATAATGGCTTTCCCTTCTTGCTTTGCAGTCACCCTTTCAATTTTTCCGCAGCGGTGTTCGTGTGGGCTAAGGCACCCGGGGGCACTCATAGCCTCGATAGAAGTTAGGTGAGCTCAGAGAGTGTATGGGAACGATTTTAGGAAAGGTGATGGTAGGTACCTCGGATGACCGATGCATTCTCCAGCGTAAAATAACGACTAATGGGTGCAGCATGCTTGGTTGGGTATCATTATGTGAAAATGGAACGACCAAAGACAGCGATACGAATAATGTGGAAAATTAGAGAACGCATGCTCTCTTAAATGGTACTGCGGTTGTCAAAAAGGTGATCTGGACCCAAACTCGCCGTCATAGGGTCTTCATCCCCGCCTCGCCCGGGTGCGTTACGGTGCGGTGGGTGCAGACGCCGGATTGTCGTGGGGACGAGGGCAACGTTAGCAGCCCTGTCACAGCCGGCCTGGCTGTCTGCGTCATCCCCTTCAGTGATGCAGAGAGAGCGAAAGTACGTCTTCCATAGAATGGTAGTTGAAAGAGGGTCTAACTCTTTGGTTTTTGACCGCCACATTCTGTTTTTCTCTACTATTGCACAACTTATCATCTCTACTTCTACATTCTCTAGTTATTTCGCACCTTGCAAAAATTACCCCTACTCGTGGCTTTAAGGATTCGTCCACGAAAAAATTAGTTTCCTTGTTACCGTCATATTATGTTGTATTTATCTATTTAGGGCCGCATGCAAAGTTTCACGCGAAAAAATGAAAATTTGGCCGAGGTACAGCTCCTTGAATACTTGGCCGATAGGCCGGAGCCTCCAAATAAAAGCCCCGTGCCGTTGTCTGCCGCGGTTGGAAACGGAGAATGGGACTGTTCACGTAACTTCCCGTCCCTATAATGCGCTCCGACCGCGGCGGACGACGGGGTGGGCACTCGAAGGCCCCGCCCACCCGGCCAAGACTTTGTGGTGCTGTATCTTAGCTGGATTCACACTTTTTCGCGTGAAGCTTTGCTTGCGGCCCACACTAGACAAAAACAACATAAATATCTATATGGGTAACAAAAAACTCATTTTTTCCATTGACAAGTTGGTGGGCGTTCCATAAGCCTTGACAGTGTTTTCGATTGGTTTTTTTGTTTAGTGCCCAAATACAGTTGAGATTGGTAGCTATTTTGGGATGTTTTCTGCGCACTTTTTGTTAGTTCGGTTAGGCTGACACCAGTTACGGGGTTCGTGATCAACGAGTGAGTCATCGAGTTGATTGTTGAGTTAATGACCACTTGAAGTGAGTACTCCCCCGCTCTCTGCAAAGCTGACTGGCTTTTCTGCACAGTGGGCAGAGCCACACGGGTGAGCTTCGTTGAGTTTCTTCAAATAAACCCACATCTAATTCTCACCGCCCATTCTTCCCACATTGCCACCCAAAACATCAGAGTGAGCTCCTTCATCGCGCTACTTTTATACTATTATATTATGTACATGTCTTGGTTTACAGTACTCCGGTATTTTACAGTATGTCTTTTTGTACAGTACGTCTAATACAGTATATCACATATACGGTATATCGAGTTACCGTGTATATATTTTAACAGCAGCCAGAAAGAGTGACACCTGAAAGCGATGCCACCTTTTCGAACAACAAGCCGATAGGCGGTAATCATAGCTATTCAGCATGAGGGAGGTGGGCATTCAGAGGATTTTACATGGGATGGGCAGCTGCGCATCTTAAGTTTTGGGTCAAATGGAGGGTGTTCGGTTAGGAGGTGCCCTGTATTAAAGTTTCGGTAGGGAATCTTCATAGTGGGCTGAATGCTGTGGCTCTTTAGATGTTCGATGTTTCGTCAATGGAAATCAAACTTTGACTGTCCGATTGATAGTCTGCAGCTTTACATTTGAACCCAGCCACCACTATTCTCCCTACCTCACAGCGAGCAATGCACTCGGCGTTACCAAACCGTTGTTGGGATGCGCCATGCACACCATTTGTTTCGGAATAGTTATGGTATGTATATTCCTTTCCGTATAGTCATCATAACAACTCCTGAACCAGTAATTGGAAATTAATAAGACTCAATTAGTTTTATAAACATCTGGTTAATTGATTGGAGCGGGCTCGTTATGCTAGGTAATTTTACGGATTTACGTAGAGGGATACTAGAGAAACATCGGGAAACCGTTCCAGTGACCATGTCTATGATAGCAACGCTAGTTGCCACTGCCCTACCACCCCTATCACCAGGACATCGAAACATGCACTAGTGGGAATGTTAGCGTAAAGTGTTTCATAACGCACATTGAATGCAGTCGAAAAGTGCTAGTAAACTCGAGAAAACGACAGAAGTGTGTTTTTGCTAGTGAAGAAAGAGAATGTTATCTTACACTATGCTCCACCCACCAATTAACTATGTAGTAGCCTTGAAACTATACATTTTTTGAGATCTCAAATTTCGAGCTATGAAAAAAACGAGAGGCCCGCTGTCGGCTGAAGTGCCTCCTCGCTCTGCATGAAAGCGCTTGCGCGATAGCACACAGCATGAATTGTTTGCTTTTCTTGATCTTCACCGGTTTGGTCGCATGGACCCCAAAGTGCTGCAAAATTTGCGAAGGGATGGTCCTGTTGTGGCGATAAGAGAGGGTAGGATCCCCCCCCCCTCCCCCCTCCACCTCACCCCGGACGACTGTCTGTTGAGTTTTTTTTGGATCTGGTCGTGGTCCGATTTTTTTCTGGCCACTTGGCTTTTTTTAACCACATTGGAGGTCCTGTTCGAGTGAGGACATCACTTGAGGTTCGTGCCAGGCTGGCTTCTGTTGAAGCGCTCCTCCGTTTTCATGGCTGGTATAAATCTATCTGCAGGTTCAGTGAAGAATCAAACTAGGAGGGTCTTTTTATAACCCCGATTTACTACTGCTTGAAGTTGATAATTTCGATTTTCGATAGACTTATCTATCTATTCGCCTTTTCTAAAGAATACCGCGCAAATTCGCCTCAACAACTGCTTGAAGTAATACCTGACGAAATGTATTTATTACTATTCTTTTGAGTTAAGAATTATTTTTTTTACAATCCCCAGTACTTCCATCCATTCTCTCTATCAGTAAAGGTGATGAGAAGGAGTGAGAGGTTTTCCTTGAAAAACTTAATACTACTCGAGTACACCAAAAGATTCGAGTGGGATTCGCTGAAATGAGGGATGTGCAATGCATTTTTACACTTGAATTCATAAATGTGCTCGAATGTTTACTTGTTTTTCATCACCCGTCCTTTCGTTTCCCTTCCTCTTTCTATCAGTGATATGTTTGCACAGCACGCCTCTGTTTAAGCAATCGTTTTTATCCGCTCAAATAATCTCTGTTCCGGGGGACTAGGCTGGAAGGGGGTACGTGACAGCGGTCGATCACATAGACTCCACAAGTGCGAAACAAGCCCGTCGTCTGCTCTACTAATTTTTTCGGTCAAGCTATTTGATCAGGAGCCCCTCTTTGTTTGTTGTGCGTTGATATCTTTACTGGTGTGCAAGCTGAAGGAAAATAAAAAGTATAACATACACTCAATTTAATAACAAACAAATAAATAAATACAATGGAAAGTTACTGCCTAATAAATTTTGTAAATGTTCCAACTTGTGCATTGCTTTGTCTGCAGATTCACTTACTTCTAATTTATTAATTGCTTGTATAATTAGTTTGTTTAGAAGTTCACTTTCTGTTTCTGTTTCACTCTATCCCCACGATTTATAAAAAGAGACTCTTGAAACCGGTACTTATTTAGTATGGTTGCACTTGGCTTGTAGAAAGCTATTATGACTCAACTTAAACCTGGAGGGGCAATTTCGACCCACGGTAAACACGCGCAACTCTATAGTGTGCCGCAATCGCAGACACACGCCTTACCAAGACGTCGAGTGTGTGCACTCTTTATTGCGAACACCTTACTTCCTTATTCTTTCGCTTATTCTCCCTTTCAATATTTATGTTGCTTGTTATTAGTTGTTGTTTCATTTGTTCACCATCATCATGAATAAAACCTAACTCGCTCGACACGACATCAAACGACAGTGGCGTTGGCCTTCTCTGCCCACCGCTCAGCAGTCAACTCGGCCACTGAAGCGTGCAGTTCGAGGTGAAATGCACCAGAATTACAATAGCGCCTCAAAGGCTCGCTTTTCAATGCGAGGTCTTGCCGCACCTTCTTAAAGACATCGGAAGGAAAGATTTTAGCCTACGGTAGAACAGACGCAGTTCGGATTAAGTGGCCGCCATTGCACAAACTCGCCAATCTGACGCCTTGGCATGGTGCCAAAAGGAGATGTTTTTATAAAATGTTTTTCCTTCTACTTTTTCCTTTGTTCTTTCTTATATTGTTTCTAGATGTACTTAACTGAATGCCAATGTAGTTGGAAATGGCCACTCAACTGCGCTGGGAGTCAGGTACTATAATTAACGTTGGCCCGCGGCCCGTCTCCTACGGCGGACAACTCGGAAAGTCGGTATGTTGATGCGAATGGGATGCGAATACACACCGCAGCGTCGCGCTTTTGAGTCAGGGTTTTTTTCGCCGATTATCGCTTCTAACCTTGAGTGTTCGTTACAAAATGCTCATTTATTTCTTTGCATCTTCCTCTTGTTCCGGACCCCTTCCGGTTCCTTTAATGTTCGTTTACAGAAAGCAGTGTTTCTTGAAACGCTTTCCAATTTGGATCGTCCCGGAATCTTGAACTCACTATACTGATTTTCTACCCAGCCGGGTAGAGCCCAGATTGTTGAGAGACACTGCTGACTCACCATACCTCTTCCCTCCTCCCTAACTATACGCATACACCTAACAGTAATTCGGGAAATGAGGAACCTTCTGATGAGTCTATCGCTTGGAATGGGCGTAGAGCATGTGCAGAAAAGATACTTTCTATGAGCAGATTTAAGTAGAATTGAAGATATTCCTAACGTATATGAGAAGCATATGTATTGATCGGATCTGAGTGATCTAGTTTTGTCCTGACTAGACTATTTCTCTGTTTTTTGTTCAAATACTACACTCGCACTTTCTGTCTGCATTCCAGTCTTTGTTTTTATATAAGTTTGAGATCATAGATTACCCACTGTAGGAGCATAATCAACGTTATTGATCCGGTGATTTATTGACATTTTGCCAGCACGTGAAGGTGAGCTGCTATCAAAATCAATCACAATTCAACCAATCATTTTCCTGAACTGTTTTCAGCCCCGTTTGTAACTTGTCCGCTTGAAGGCAAACATCGGACATTTTCACCGGTAAAATTGCCTTCGAAGAGGTTGGTCGGCAGAGGCTATTTTAAGCCATCTGATCGTTGGCCCGGTTATTTCAGTGATTTGGCCGTCCTCTCAACATGGGTGTTGCCTAACATTCCCGTCTAAACAAATCAACTCAGACATTGTCCCGATTGTTTGTCAGCTACTTGAGAGTCACAGCAAACGTTTCCGATTCTACCTAAGACCAACATCCAGTACTTATCACATCACTTTTCATCTGAACCGCTCTCTGACGTCTTGCGGTCATTTACATATTCGGTGTTCAGGGATCAGAACAAGGCCATATAAGTCGAAGCAAATCTTGGGAGGATCGAGAGGAGGATCTTCTTCGAGGTTTCAGTTCCGTGGAATCTATGATCGTCGTAGTTGCCTGTTCTTTGAATGTAGTGATTTTCATAATTACGAATAGAGAATGACGGAACCCTGTGAGGGTTTGTGTGCATCCCAAAAATTACAATGCTTGGATGCTAAAATCTCATTCGAAATCGCTGAATTCAATATAACCAGCATACTAGTAACAACTTTCGCATCGCGGGCTGCGACCAAAATCAGCAACTATCAAAAATCAAAAATATCAATATCAATATCTACTCAAGATTTCAGCTTCACGGTTCGATGCCGATAATGGCTAACCAGCTGTGCCGTAATGTGTTTTTGCGCAATTTTTAACAAAAAAAAGCTAAATCAGCATTTTGGAGATTAAAATTGTGACCAGTTATTGAGTATACCTTCGTATAGATGGAGGTCCGTTTTACATACGAATTCTATCTGACCCCCCTTGCTTTTTTTACGCAATGAATTGGGTTATTCTTTCGAGTCAATTTGATCTTGATCCCATGCTCGCTCACCGCGCAGCTTCTAATTTGTTACTCTTTTAGTAGCTCGCAGTGCTTCGGAATTGCACATTGTCGCAAACCTCTTATTTCATTGACTCTAAGACCCTACTTATCACTGGTCCTCCTCGTCTCTGTCCGATCCCAGTTTTTGTGTTACCTCTGCTGTTCGAATTTTTTAGATATGGTCATGTCGAATTTTATAATATTATAGTTCACATTATAATAGTTTATAATATTAGTAGTATAATAGTAGTAATCACAGTAATATAATAATAGTTTTGCTTCGCTTATCATTCTTGAAATTTATCCTCAAAATGTTTAGGAGTATTTGATCATTTCGTGAGGCTCTATACTGATCTACGGGCTTGAGTTGGTTGACTAATGGCTAAATGATATGCTGAGCGGGCATTAATTGGCAGTTACTATTACTACTACTCTCAAATAGCATGAAAACAGATATCTCAAATATGAATTCGAACATCAACGACCAAAGCTCTATTTGGTAAGACATCCATGGGACCATAAATTTTCCCCACTCGGTGCTTATATGGGCATTAAGTCGTTGTCACGAGATTTCTTGAATTGCTATAGCCTTCCGACGAATTCACTGTTCAAATTGTTCCAGTCATCTCCTTGTGGTAATTCTAATAACAAAAAAATATTAAATTAAATCAAATTAAATCAAATTATATTTAAAAACTCTGATACCAATGTACTGTTGCGAAATTGTCTTAGTGTGGGTCGTTAAAAACCAGAGTTGAACTTTTTTATTGTAAATATTACAAAATTTCGAAAAAAACCTTTTTTATCATTCTGATTTTCTGAGGTAAATCGTGGTGAATGTATACACTATGTCCTGGCATTAATACAGATATCAGAAAGCATTACCCATTTCTCATCAATATATACCGCATAAGCCATGTAGTTGCTACCTATCTAGATTCGCAGAAATGATTGAAACGTTTCCAACGTTACGCCTGCATCCTATAGGATTTAAAAGATCTGTTCAACCTACCACTGATGTTTTTCTTCCCAGTTTTCCCCTTCCGCCCCAATCCCCCGGGAAATGACACGGTGAGAAAGCCGATTATTTCAAGGCGCGAGCGAAGTTGAAAGCTGAGGCGCATGGCGTAGCGTCCACTTGCACGCCTTGCCAATGCATTGTGCGGTTCAGTCATCTTTTTCTTCTTCAGTTCACTGGCACATATTTTGATAATGTTATAAAATAGTCACTTGTGAATTTGCTACGACCTTCCAGTCATCCTCAATCATCCTCTGTAAAATCTACTTCCCACCTGCACTTAGGTCTTTAGTGAACTTTGCTCCATGCCACTTCTTTACTCGTCCATGAACAGTTTTCTTTACCTCTAGACTCTACTGTAAACAGATTATCCAAAAAATTCAAAAATGTTTCCTTATTTCAGTGGTCTTCTGTCTCCAAACATGCGTCAACCAATGAGATCTCAATCGTTCAAACATCGTCCACGTCCGTTGGTTGAAGTGAAGAAAGCCACAATCGAAGATGTTCCGAATGAACGTCGTCGTAGCACGCCAACAATTTCAAGGCGATGCAGTTTAGTGCACAGGTTTGAAATTATCCCTTGTTTACGTATAACTCGGTTTGCACTCTACGCTCATTTGACTAATGTCTATCGGTCGCGGGAAATACATGAAAACATCGCCATAACAAAGCCGCATAGCTTTAGTGGAGCTCAAAAGCTTTTACTGAGAACCATGAAAGAAATGGACCAGCGTTCATTATAGGATTTCTAGATGCTCGGTGTCAGGCGCTATTTTTGCTTACAGGAACCCACCCGTATTCAGAAATTCCATGGAATTCCGTGATTGCAATTCCTAAAATCGCTCGCTCCAGATAAAGTGAATGACTATAAACACGAAAAAGTCAGAGAAAATTCCCTTCACTTCAAAAGAAAAATCGAAAAACAAAAAGAGAAGGAACCTGTATGGATTTCCGCAGAGTCACATTCGAACAATTGTTGGCGGGATGAGTGCAGCTGAATCGTAGTGCCCAATGTTGCTTTACTTCTCACTCTACGTCCCTAACCACGTGGCCGTTGTCCTTGCTCCTGGAGCCCTCGTAGCGCACATCCTCACTTGTCCACCCGTCGGACCTCACTGTGAGATGTTCTTCTCGCTTGGATTTTTTTATATGAGTGTGAAACTATGCATGCGCCCTTAGTGAAAAATATAAGTATGTGAGTAACAAAAGCGCTTGTATTTTTCTGTGCGATTGCTCCGAGCCTTAGTTGAAAGGAAACCCTTACCTTCCTTCACTAAGGCGTTGATTAAAACGTACACTTGGGCATGGGTGTACAAGCTGATGACGGTGGAATGGTATCAAGTGAAGGACACCATTGTACCAATGAGTGCTCCCCTAACTACATCAGCACCGGATTTTCCTTAAGCTGCAGATACTGGACTCTTGACGCGAAAATTTTCTGCTATGAAACATTTAGGAAAAAACTACTTCCCAGGACTGTAGGATGGGGGAGCAGCGGCTCAAAGTAGCAGTTATAAACAATGAATGAAGTCTCTCTCATCTTCCCCTGTCAACGGCTAATGGCGTTGCTATCACATGTGCGGTACTTAGATTGAGTTCCGCTGGGGCCAATTGGACTTCCTATGCATCCGCGGAGGACGTAGCTTTTTCTTTAGGATAAAAACGTTAACGCTCGTACATACACTGGTTGGCACCTCTAATCGTTGTATAGACGTATCGTATCCGTAGGCAACTCCCTTTACGCATGGCATGGCGCATCTCAAAAAAGATTGCCGTTGTTCGTGCATAACCTTGGGTACATCTACCCAGAGTTACGGTGAACTTCATAGATCAGTGAAGTGCATAAAAAACAGGAGTGCTTCACGAGCCTTTGACCTTCCCATACTTGATAACCGAGTAGAAATTGAAGGGACAGAAGAGGACTGTATGGGAGTGAGGACCATTCTCGGGTTCAGCCCTTTCAAGCTATGGAAAAGCTTGAGCCGTGACCAGTTTGTGATCGTCATTCATGGACTTGATGACCTTATCAATTGAGAACTGTTTATTACTCTCTCTTCCATTATTTTATGCTTTTTGAAATGAATAGGGAAGGAGGGGATAATACGGGTGACGGTTTGATTGAATCCTGAGCCCCTCTGATGGCTGACAATAGACGAATATCGTAACGGGCACTGTAGATGTCGTCATCTCAAATGCGTCATTGGTCGTTTATCTACTCGCGAATTCTAAAGATATCTAGTTCTGGTTACACAATTGCAGTGTTCCAATTTGCCGACACGACAAAAAAGCGGGGAGTTCAAACGTCATTTTTCGTGTGATCCTTAACAATGGTAAACAGTACATGATAAACATGAGTACCAATTTATCGCTGCACTGCGGAGGTGTTTGGTCGTGGTGATAGACAAACATTACACAAATCCCTCATTGCGGTTTTCACAAAAACGAAAGCAGTTTTCTTAGGATAACACGGATTACCTGAGACGATAGTGATCGCTGTGGAGAAAAATAATTTAACAGAAATTGAGATGTTAGCTTCTCAGGCGTGTTGCTGCCGAACCACGAACAGATGTTTGGCCAGAACCGAAACCAGCATTGGAATTTGGAACAGATGAGAAATTTTTGAAACTGCCATCATCTGACGAGTATAAACGGTAAGATTTTCTGCAAAATCCACTTAATTTCCAGAAAATATTGGGATCAGCTTAACGAAGGGCTTTGATCGTAGGATTATTACTGCATTTGTCTCGAATCTTTGAACTAAAGTTTTGAAGAAGACATGCCATAAAGCTGTTGTCCAGGCAAAATATTGTATTTTTCCAAAAATGCTATACATAGATCATACCAAAATTCTGACGACCACATGCAGCCCTTAGTCTTTTTTCTACATCGCGAAGGTGATGTGCGGGAGTGTGGCGAAACTTCATTTTGTGGATTAGGAGTTTGGAGATGCAGGCAACTTGGCTACATGTGGCACGAAGGAACGTATTTCTAACTTGTTTCTAACTTTGCTGTTGCCTTTTCAGAGCAATTTGTAGTTTTTGAAATGTGAAAAATACGATACCGGATAGATACGATGTCTAAAAATATAAGAGCGGGTTTGAGCCATATCCCAGATAGTACATATCGTGTGTAACCAAAAATACGAAAGTTCGAAATGATGGAAAGCGAAAATTTACGCCCCACCATTTCGAACCCGCGAAGCGAAAATTGGACCAATCGCTACAGACCCGATCGTGGGTGTGGTGATTAGTCGAATTTTCGCGCGGCCGCCTACGGCGAGCGGCGCGGCAAGTGCGAGTCTTTTGCCGCTTTATCTGTTGAAACAGCAAAAACAACAACATAGGCGAACTTCCAAAGCTTCCAACCTGCAATTTCCGGAGATCCTTCACGGTACCAGCTCAATGCGTCTTGAGCGGAATTCCAAAAGACTGCGGCAAGTGTGCTGACGGCGCCGCGAGTGCGACGCTGCGAAGCGAAAATTCGACCATTTGCCACACACCCGAAGATTGTCGGTAGTGGCAAGAGGAACGATGCAGATTCTATGAATGGTCCCTCCAATAACATCATTGGATCGAGTATTGCAAAACATTGCAAAATCTTATGTCTGAAAACTAATAAATTTCTGAAATTACGCGATTTTCCTGCTATTCGATTTTTCACATAGCAATATCACTAAGACGGGAAGTGCATGCCAATCATTCACGATTCTCCTAGTCTTCTTGCTGGGAAGTGGAACCAAAAGCTGTCCCGTGAGAGGGTCATGAAACGAGACCTCATGCACGTCTTACCAATCACAAATCTGTCACAAAGCAAAAGTTGTTTCAAAAAATAACTCTGTGGTGGTCTTACTTCAAACACTTGATTGATAGCATACGGAAATAATGTGAACAGCTGATAGCTCTCAATCATACTACGACCAGTACTTTTTTATTTCTACAGAAGCTTGTGTACCTTACTTCTGAGTATTACACTTTAAGTTGGACTGAGTGAGAGGTCTGCTTAAATGTTGCCCAACAAACTTATTCGTGAGACTACCAGTACCTAGCAGAATGTATTTCAAAAATTTTCTGGGAGGATTTTTATTCAGAAGCACCGGGAGGTGTGCAAGGTAGAAAAGCTAGATCTAAAATACTGTCTTCTGCAAACGAACATTTGAATCCAGAAAAGATAATATTTACAAAATCGCGTTTCGCTGCGTTCATACGCGACTGAATCGGCGGATCGGCATATACGCGACGTGAGATTTCTGGCGAATCCGCGTAGGACCACGCTCAGATGAACGAGGAAAGTACGCAGTTATTTAACGGAGCACATGGAAAATACAAGGCTAGTTGCCGAGAATGGCAATGCTTTGATGCTGAATTTATGCTTCTCACTTGCCATTTCTCAATCCTTCATATCTAGTCAATGCTTATCATGATTTTGGCAAATAATCAAAATCGCGAATGCGCCTATACTCTCCTTTTCTCGGTCGATACGCATCCGCATCTTATCCATGACGCCGATGCGCCGAATCTTTCAAATCGCCGATACGCCGATGCGCTCATTTTGTCCATCGGTACGCATCTTTTCCTTGACACGGATGCGCCAAAAATCTCATCCAGTTGGCTATGAACGTAGCCTTAAAAACGCCGCTTTGGAGTGCTATTGCAATCTTGCACGCTTCACCTCGAACTGCACGCTTCAGTGACCAGCTGCCTGCTAGTGGCGGGTCGACACCACTGTTGTTTGATGTCGTGTATGGCAAAATTGATTCCATTCATGATGATGTTGAACAAGTGAAACAGCACATAGCAACAAAAAAGTGAAAATGGAGAATAAGCGAAAGAGTGAGAAAAAATGTGATTATGATAAAAACTCAATGAGTCC
This sequence comes from Trichostrongylus colubriformis, assembly GCA_963978905.1. Classification (NCBI taxonomy): domain Eukaryota; kingdom Metazoa; phylum Nematoda; class Chromadorea; order Rhabditida; family Trichostrongylidae; genus Trichostrongylus; species Trichostrongylus colubriformis. The sequence continues at coordinate 41,531,243 of OZ022260.1, forward strand.
AAATTCGACGTTCTAGGTGTGTGTAAAGTAACGAACTGCAGGCCATCGTATCCCACATCGTGAGTCAGTGTCCCCTCCCGGGGGTTGTACTCTTATGTCAGGATTTCGCACGACGACGAGCGGCGTGCGACGCAGTGTGTACGAGCTATGCGCGTCGCGGTAGTTGGGTCTTGGAACGATTACACGCTAATGCTTGGGGCGCGAGCAGTTGACTTGTTATCGCTTCGAGACCCAACAACACTGCGCCTTTGGCTCATCCGCATTGCTTCGCTTGCGACATGCCGCGGTGCGAAATCCTGACGTAAGGGTACACACCCCTCCCGGTGTCTCCAACTCGATTTTCTCACTCATATGCGATACTTCTTTATTTGTTTTTCTTTGTGTTTTGACCTGTTTATTTAAAGTATTTACAGGCGGAGAGAATTTTCATCTGAAGGGGTTTCTATTTCAGGGTGCGCCAGTTCAGGATCGACGAGAAGGGAGCCGTAGTTTCTCGTGGAGATTCTTTCAGAAGGAAACGAAGTGAAGCCGCTGGCGTCAAAATTAAGGGTAATTGCTGTAGCTACTATTCATCAGCTATGATTCAAGTATTTTATAATAAATTTAGATGACAAATCGCCATCACCATATCCTATTTCGGGATCGGACTCTGCTCGAGGGTCCCGTAGCGAAAGCGTGTCATCAAGTGAAGATTCGCGACGAGAAATTGCTTCTGCTGCCAATACCACCAATGCTCCCGCAACAGATCCGTCTACAAGTCACAGAACCTACAAGGTTTGAAATTTGTGGTTGATTTCGGCTGAATCTGCCTCAAAAACACCTCACGTGTTAGAATCTTTTTCTGTAATTGTCCAGATATGATCCTCATCACTTCTAATAATTAGAGCCAAAGAGTGGGGGAGGGGGAGCGGCGGGTGGTAGGCCTTCAAGGTGGTTCTTTCTGGGGAACAGTGCGCATTGTGCACAGTTACGCTGAAGCCACAGGAAACCGGATCTAATGTCACATTTGCCCACTAGTTTTTCTGCACCAGTTTTTAACTCAAAATCATTGCCACTCAATCATATTCCAGAGGGCTCAGAACAAAGCACTACAAAAGATGATTGATTGATTTTGTTCCAAAGTACAGAGCACTAGACGTGTAAGGCCGCCGTCAGACTTCGCGATTTTGCGATTTGTATTTTTGCGTTTGCAATTTTGTGATTGTGCAATTTTGCGATTGTGCATTGCACGATCTCAAGGTCGTAGTATCGCGTGCGAAGGCGTGACGCCGCAAAGTCGCGAAGTCTGACAGCGGCCTAAAGCTTTAAAGGTCAATTATTTCTGGACACCTCACGTATTCCTTTCCCGTGGCAAGGGTGGAACGGCATTAGGGAGGGATAACAAACTCTCCTGGATCAAAAATAATTGATATTATTTCTACACGATGCCTACTCACGAAGAGCGTCGACTGATGGGATAACGAAGCCCCCAGAGCTGAAACCGCGTCGCGAGTTCTCCCCTTCACTGCGTCCATGCAGCCGATCCACCGATTCGTCGATGCGTCAAAATTCCCCTTCACATGGGTATAAACGCAGCCGTCGGCATAGGAATGTATGTATAAATGCGGCATTACCGACACTCACATAGTTTCAGCCTTTCGCTAAGAATAGGAATAGTGAGATATTTATTTGTAAAGGGATAATTTTTTTCAATAGCAACACTCACACGCTATCACACTGTTTGCCACACTGGAGGGATAAGATCGAAATAGCTGAAAATACGTCACACATCTGAGCACCATTACAGCGGAATGAAAACATTTGAATGCGTATCAGGCCCATACAGTAACCGCAAGATGTGACGACAGTCAAGTCAGCGCTTAAAGACAGTGTTTGGGATAATGTGAGTGATAAAGGAAGTCAAAGTCAAACGAAAGGAGTCATTTAGTGAAAAACTACGGGTCTGAAAGGCCTATGCATGGCGACATCCCCCGTGGAAGGCGCCCCCTTGAGCTGTGGCGGAGGCGGCCTCGTCAGGACAAGCCGCCTTGGACAAGGACAGCCCGCCTCTAGGCGACGTGATTAGGGGTTGGTCACGGTGCGGTTGGTCAAGGAGATCGGCAGGATTGAATGTATCGAGCGCGCTTTCTCACTTTTAGCTTGAAGCTCACCACATGGAAATAGATGCTGTCGCATTTCCGAACATCCCTTCATGTTTACGTTTCGGTAATGTCAATGGAAAACCTATGCGGGCTACCCGCCTCTAGACGGAAAGGTCGTCCGCGCTTAGAACCAACGGTGGGAAGGGGTCCTATTTCTCGGGATTTTGGCCATTCCCATCCGTTTTTCCTATACTGTCCTGTCACTAGGCATCTCGGCTTTCATATTCACTACTTCTTTTACTTTTCGTCCAAATTTTCCCTAAAGCTGCCTTTAATTTTTTTCTCCATCTTCTTCTTACTTCCCTCTTGCGGATGCAGGTTTTGAATTGTTCGGGCATGTTGGAACATTGTTACTCTTCAGATATTGTATGATAAGTTCCCATATAGACCGAAAATTCACATTCAAACTTGAAATCGTATAGTTGTTTTCAGATAAATGTGGTGGGCGATACGGGCACAGGAAAGTCGTCGCTTATTGGCCAACTGATTACTTCCGAGTATAAAAACGCATTCGCCGATGAAATCCGTGCGTAAAACTCTCGCATTCTCGTTTTCATGAGAAATTGTTCCGATTATTAGCCTATTCTCTTTCAGAAGACTACGAAAATACCGTTTCCATTTGCATTGGTGGTCAGGAATTGGACCTGATATTCTTCGAGAGCGATATGGTGAGTTTGCAGGAAAATCTCATTATTCACGCACTGATTAATAAGGTCATCGTGAAGAATTAGTGATTGACAGAGAGAAAGTTCGGAGAATTTTTTATGTTCCGGTAGAAATTGAAAAACAATGCCTCGAAAGTTAAAGTTGGAATTTTCGGTAATATATGAATCCGTTTCGTTCCCAATAATTGAATAAATACACAATCACGGCTTCCGTGATGAAAAATGTCAGTTTGATTTGAGTAGTCTAACGAAAAATGAAAAGTGGCTATGTCAGACCGTGAAATTGGTGGTAAAAACATATCACCTCGTTTTGCTACAATTATGAAACTGGTGAACTCATACAAAACCAATAAGATAGCGCTTGTACTCGGTTTGCAGCCAGCAGCGGACTGCCAACAAACGGAGATATACAGTAGCGCTCAAGTCTTCGGCCAAAACTTTTTTGTCATAACTTTTTTCTACTTGACCAAATTTGACAAAATTTTAATATGTGGTGCCTGAAACTATTATCAATATTTCCTTCTACTTGAGCGATGCTTGCCACTTTTCATGATTTGTTACAAGAATTCACTACAAGACCTCCCAAAAAAGTAAACAAAAAGAGCAAGCCTCAGAGAACATTAATATTTTGTAGAAAAACCACGACTTTTGATGACAGCGGCACAGCGGGACGGCATAGCGATGGCATGCCAAAATTAAAAAATTTCATATAACCACGTAACCTACACCGTTGCGCGCCAAAATAGTATATTAAGTATGCAGTGTCTCCAAGTACAACATACTAAAATTTCTCTTAGATCGGTGCAGTTGCAAAAAAGTTACAAGTGAAAAACCCAAGTGAAAGACCATTTCGCCGAAGACTTTCGAGCGCTACTCTGTACATATGTACAGTGCGTTTCATAATTATAAGGTCACCCCCAAATTTTCGGTTTTCAGAACACACAGCCAGCCGAAAATTTTTTAAGTATTTTTTACAGATTCCCCACCTCAGAAAACCCTTCCATACTAGTTTTGATGACATTACCTTTTAGGCCGATTTTTCTATGAATATTTTCTGATTTTTGTGCCGTTTCATAATTATAAGGTCACCCCGAAGAAATAGAAGATTTGCTAGAGTTAACAGCGCATTCGAAGGAGCTCATAATCTATGGTTTCCTCCTGTTTAAGAACGACATTAACTAGCCGTTTGGGGAAGTAGAAAGGAAATTTCGAAGAGCTTTACCACAGATATTGTTTCAGCGTCAACAATTGCCTGTTTCAGCAGCTTTGCTTCCCAGAGCTGGCGATTATTGGGGTAAGTATTTTTGCGGCGATGTCTTCCAGATCTCCCCAATAGAGCTGAGACCAAGACTGCATGCTATCTATGGCTGGAGGTCCGTATTTCGAAACTTTAACCACGATTCCGTTGAATGGCCTACGTGAACAACAACCTTGTCATGCTGTTAGAGGCAATTATGAAGAGCCGGTCGACTCCAAAAGGCAACTGATTTCTTTGTAAGATCTTCTAGAGTCTTTGGAGTCCATTCTGCAGGTTTCGAAGGCAAGGTTCAATGCAACCTCATTGCCGAAAACCACTCAGGCCATCTCCCTTCTCCCAGAAAAATTGCCAAGGCTCCGCTAGATCGGCGCACTTCTTAGACCAAGCTAGTACTACCTCTACCTGTCAGTACCATACAAATAAAGTATTTTCAGACTCAAAAGTACAATTCGGATGGAATTATTCGCATGCAGGGTGCAACTGCTATGCAAATTCAGTTTCGCTCAATCCGTGCTCAAGAGCAACTTTATGAATTGAAGTCGTTCCGCCTTATGGTGTGCTGTAGGCCTCGGAAACTACTTCATTATTTCTTCTGTGATGTTTCTGCTCTTCCTCGCCGCTGTACACGCTGTGGTTCTAGACTAAAAATGGTTTAACTCCAAACAAATCTGGTCCATGAAGGAGGTGCTGTAGGAAATGGCCCCCACAATCCTTTCCTCGTCGATGATAATAATCTCACGTGGGAGTCCAGAGCCTGAAAAACATCTGAAGACACCGAATCTCTCAAATGTCATCTAACTGAGCACAGGAATCTTCCGATTTTTTTTTGGAATGCCTCTCAAACTGAGCTAGCATCACAAGAATCCCAAATCTGGGCTTTTCGCTCGGAACATAGTAGCTAGCCACAAGACGGATAGAATATATATCTCGAAGATGTATTTGGAAGACAAATCTACCATCACAAACCTGCCGGGGCCTTAACTGTTTTCTTTTTTTAGGGTGACCTTATAATTATGAAACGGTGCAAAAAAACAAAAAATACTCATAAAAACATAAGGTAAACGAGACTGCTACCAAAAATCGAACACGGGGGTTATTTTAGGTGAGGAATCCGTCAATGAGACTGAAAAGATTCCTCAATGGAGTGTTGTCGAGAAATCCTGAAATTCAGGGGTGACCTTATAGTTATGAAACGCACTGTATAGCGATTGCAGTCGGGTGTCGCTTCAAACACTGAAAATCGCTGCTGGCTACAGATTCCTGCCTACTTGGCTATATTTGATTACTTCCATGGCTAGATATTATTTGTTAATTATTCTTTCCACGGCGGAAGTGGTGTAGTGACAGATGGCGCGCACCCCACTCTCAAGGTCAGGGGACCAAATCCCGCATCAACGCCCGCCCAGCCCTCCATCCCTTCGGGGTCGGTGAATTGGCACCAGACTTGTCTGAGAGGATAAAAGCATTAACTTGCACATCGGCTGGCCACCGCAAGTCATTGTATCGGCCCCATCACGTTCACCAGCCATCATCATTCTGAATGGAACTAGAAAATGCGACGCATCCCAGAGAGGGATTGTTTAACGCCAAAAACTTTATTCTTTAACTTTTATCTTTTACCATGGCCCTAGGAAATTTTGTTCTTTTTTCAACAAGATGGTAATGACCCTTTTAGTATTTTGGGATATTTCTTTCGAGATGATGTGCCATCATTTCTCTTTTTTTCCTCGGAGCGCATGACACCTTGTGGATAAACGTTATCATTGGATGGTATAAGGTTTTTGCGTAACCAAATTGATAATCGATTCCTGAAAATGGGTGCTTAATTTTCGCACTGAATTAAGAAATTCGTATTGTATTCATTTCAGTCCGCTCCAACCTGGATCTCGGACGAAATGGATGCGTTCGTCATAGTTTACAGCATAGATTCACGAAGAAGTTGGAAACAAGCCACAATGGCTATTGAGGTAGCTGATCATTTTGAAATACATTTTGAATTTTGAAATGAAATAAAAATCTGTTCCTTGTAAAATGGAATGTTTAAGTAGAATTATGCGCTGAACCACTCAAAATAACTTGAAAAGAATTTCTTATGATGTTTTTCAGATGATAAGGGAGTCGCCTCTTTGCAAAAATTCACCAATACTAGTGGCCGGTAATAAAGCCGATTTGGAACGAAAGCGAACAGTGACAAAGAGTGGTGCGTATTTTTAAATTTTTCAGAACTTGGCCTTCTGATAGAAGGGACATGGAAAGTTATAATATGTTTCCATGGTAGAGAAGAGCCCCTCTGAGGCTCAAAATCCAAAGAAATTGATTACCTACTACACTCCCGCCAAATTTCGATTCAATCTCAGGAGCGCCACACGCCTTTCACTTCGCCTTCTCTATTTTTTTATGATTTCTTTAGTTTTTTTACCTGCATAAGCCCTAAGGGATCATGCAGGTTATCTTAAACCTATCATGTGTGCAGAGCTGGAAAAACCTGTACCATTTACAGATCCCCTCCTTCGTCCCGCAGGAACGAGAGCATACACAAAATGAAAAACAGTCCTAGAACGTGTAAATTCTCTCGGTCATCTATTCTGTTCGTTTTCAGAAGTTCGAGCAGCTGCTGCGCATTTCGGCTTTGAAAATCTCGAGATTTCCGTCGCCTTGGATCATGATGTCGATGATCTTTTGGTCAGTCTCGTTGCTGAATTAAAGGAAGCCTACACTTCTAATGACAATTCCGTTGAACAGGTAATGAGTACTATTCATTTTCTGTAGTTTTCCTGCTTCTACTGATGAAGAGTTCTTTCAGCCATCCCCTCGTATTGAAGATGATTTTAGCGCGGCAATTCGTCGTTACTCTCAGAGAAAGAAGAAAGCGGCCCCCGAGGATATCAATGCAGGTACTGTGACTACCATTTCATCAGAAGAACTTAGGTGAATGAAAAAATCTAGAAGTAAGGAACAAGATCGCGCGGAAAACTCTATAGCTAGACGAAAGCGACAGTTAGTCGATCCTGGTAGAGATGGATATTGAACAGATAGGTATATGTGGACGCTCTCGCAAGCAATGACCACGTTTTCCAGCGAGATTGTTCGTCAGATTAGGCCACAATCCATTATATTTAGTAGTGTAAATGCCAGGTTGAGAAAAGTTTTCCCCTAAAATGACCTTAGGCGGCATTCATACTTGGCGACGCGATCGCAATCGACGCCATGCAAATTGCGCAATAGCTATGTCGGTGTGCAGAAGCATGTATTGGCCACGGGGTTGCGTTGCGTAGATTGCGTCGTTAAGTATAAATTCAGAATTATCGCAAAGGCGTCAGTTTGTTGTCGGATCACCACAGCTGACCGAGACAGTCACCATTACTCAACTGCATACACACAGGCTTAATTCCTATAACTCGTATGAAGGCCTTCCACTCATGCTCCCCCACCCCCTCCACTTTACAAATTACTCATTGTACTACAACTGCTCCACCTGCTCATAATGTCTTATCTCTGAATCGGTGTACTACGTTCTTTTTCCAGGAAAATGCTCGGTTCTCTCGCCATCCTGTATCTTCAACAAATTCAAGAACTGGAAAAAGGGAGCAACACCCCGAATACAGACATAAAATTGCATTGTATCATTATGATTACGAAATTTCATATACTGGTAGCTTACAGTAATTTCTAGCCATGATATCATAAACCGGCCAAACACAGGTAAGAGTGAGTGGCTATGATTGATGTGCCAAGGGGCTTCTAGAAAGAGTATTCAACATTTGTTCGCGTATCGACTTAATTCTCGAAAATTTATACTATACACGCTTTGCGCCCTGGTGTGGATCACGACACTCGAATTGGGTCAGGTTGCTAGAGTTCCCGCAGTGTGTAGTTAAAAAGAGAGACCGAGTACGAGTGACTTAGCCTACATTTTTCGTACTGTCATCAATGTTGACGCTATCAACTGCGACGCGCATGCACGTACATGAGTCCCTCGATGTGGTTGGGAAGGAGCCACTGCGACGTAGCGCCACCGCAATTTTCGACTCGATTTCTGTTGAGGATTTGCCGCGCGCTCCTCAATTTGAGACTTCGCTGCTACACCGGCTCTCACTGCGATGCACTCAGGTCTCAACCGTGTCGGACTTTGTCACCCACATCACGTATCCGGATGTACAACCTTTGTATCTTGGCTCAATATTCTCTGTGCTTCCTACTTAAAGTGTTTTTGGCCAGGTCATCGAAATAAATAGCTCCTGCTTAAGCGCTTTTGAGTTCTTTACACATATTTCTTGTGATGCTGTCATTTTGTGCCAAGTATCTGTTCGATTACTTATTGCCGATCTGTGCCATTGTATCTATTTGAAGTTCACTATGAATTTTACTTCATGCATCAATACCCGACTTATGTTTTCATTGTGTTTACAACCGCTCGACGGGAAACTTCACAGTTAATAAAGAGACCCATTTGAAGGTTTTTGTTTGGTGTGGCATTGTGAAAGTTACGCAGAACTTTTTAAGTTCATACTGAATCGTGCAGGTGATTGGATGAGATGGGAAGTGTTTCTGTGTAGTGGTTCTCGGGACAATCTAGTGACAGGGTACGCCGTGCACCGGGAGTCGAGGATTCCTCAACAGGGGGTCGAAATCTTAATTTTCAATAATCAGGTGAGATGGGCGGAGGTGGTGTAGTGACAGGTGGCGCGCACCCCACTCTCATGGTGCGGGGATCAAATCCCGCATCAACGCCCGCCCGGGCCAACCATGCCTTCCATCCCTCCGGGGTCGGTAAATTGGTACCGGACTCGTCTGGGAGGATAAAAGCATTAACTTGTACATCGGCTGGCCACTGCAAGTCATTGTATAGGCCACATCACATTCACCAGCCATCACGATTCTGAATGGAACTGGAATGTGCAGCGCATCCCCAGAAGGGGATTGATTAACGCCAAAAACTTTATCTTTAAAAAAAACTTCAAATCAGGTGAGAAGCAAGGATATTTCATCACAAGTCTATGTGACAAAATGTTAAATAAATATCTCTGTGCTTCAGGAAAGGATATATAGCAATAAAATACATATAGATAGTGATATATACATATATAGATGTATAGCAATAAAACACATGCAATCCGGCAACAGTTACTAGTATTGTAGAGATTAAGAAATAGGGGTCGTACTGAAGCGGGTATTTTTCTCGACACCTAGGAATGCCCTGTCTAGTGGTTTGTGTTGTCCGCATTTTCTTCGAGAAAGGGTCGGCTCGCATTTTTCTGGGAACTGGAAAGTAATTCACTTTGGACGATTATAACCGTGCTCTTTTTCCGCCTCGTTTGTCCAGCTTGGGTTCAGACCGCGTCGAAAGGTAAGCATCGAGGCACTGTGGAGTTGCGTAATCTCTCTGTAAACTCGGAGTTGATTGCAAATGATTTATGTGAACAATTACGTCGGCGAGATATCAACTATGGAACAATGAATTTATACATGTATCATAAGTGAAGCAACATGCCTCAGGCGTGAGAATGACAAGTCATCACACCTGTGGGCAACAGAGGAACAAGTCTGTATTGTCGAGTAAAGCGCCATAAGGAAGACAAACGGGGTCAACCGTCCTCCGTCGTTACTGCCAGACGTCTCCCGAATCGTCTGCCTTCCGCCCTGGAAAGGGGTGAGTCGTGGAGTGGAGTCCGAACGCCAGCTGTGCGCGCTCACACCTCCCCTGTTACATCAAGTCCGTCCCGGACTTCAAGGTTGAAGAACAGGAACTTATCATCGGTCAGTGATTAATCACGGATGTACCGTTCCAAATCCTCTATCAAGACGATAGCTTCGATCGATAAATCCCAGTCGACGACACGCTTCCAGAACGGCACGGCTCTCGGGGTGCCCGAGAATGAACAGACCTTGGCGGCATCGAAACAGAGCGACGTTCATCCTCTTGTAATCGTCAGAAATTCAGCTGGAGTAGGCGAATAGTCGGTGCATGTTGTTAAGACTATAACTACCTCTTTTTCTCTCCCTTGTACCGAGTCGACGGTTGTGAGCTCACTTCCAGCTACTCCAACTCTTCCTTGCGGTGCAGCGATTAATCCCTGTAAAATGGGATGACACAGTGTTGAGCACGGCTAGTCCCTGAAAAGAAGAAGTTTATCAATCGAATGCAAGCACGCCTTTCGTTCATATTGGAGTGGGACCGGCTAGCTGCATTCACCGAGTCGTTATCTACGTTAATAAACATAAACGGCACGGCGGGATTGGGAAAGTCCATAGAGGACAGAAGCAGTTGGTGCGATCCAGGGTTAGCTCCACTAATTAGGCCATCGCGTGCGATGATGATGGGTTGCGCAGGGGTTCATGCCGAAGGGTCGGGTCATCTGAAGTTAAACACTAAGTCGGAAAAGCGGCGGTTTTGGTGACAGCCGATTGTCCTTAAAGGTTAGTCCCACTGTGTTGTGGTTTGTGACTTTTTTCTAAACTCTCCTGGTCCTGGTGGAACTGTTTTGTAAGTATTAAATGGTGCTTGGGGGAATTAATCGCATTTATCACTGGCTTTCCAGGATATGAGGCGACAAGACCGAAATGTAGCCGAATAAAGTTTATTACCATCTTGGTTACGGCTTCAAGAAGAAAAACATATGGAAGGATACCTACGTTTTTGATGGAAAAAAGCTCACATTGAGTCCTGCCTGCCTGCTTATGGCAACCTTCACTTCTTGAAGTTATCTCAGAATCTCAATATCATAATGTGTTTGAATTCATCAATTAGACTTTGGTTGTTTCTTGTCACAGTGTGCAGGTGTATCACATAGTTGGCTCGTGACAATTGATTTTATTGATTAGCTTGAATTTCAACTGATCACTTCCCAAGGGTACCCTTCGGGCATTTTCCATACGCGCAGGAGAAAACAACCGGAGCCATAGAAGATAAAGCCTGAAAACAGTGTTAAAATAACGAATTCACACAGTGTCGTCCATGACTCATTGCTGCGGTGACCAGAACATTATTTTTCCCTTGAAGAATCATAACCCACTCCTTCTGTGATCATAATACTATAGAACATGGAAAAGGGAGTACCGCAGCCGCCTGGATGCCGTCCGGATTTTTATCGGAGAACCATCAAGCATTAGCTGATGGACTGCTAATGATAACTACTGGAAAACGCCGACGGCAAGTAAGCTCAAGTATGTTGTTGCCTTTATGTAGCTAATTGCCAGCACCTTCTGTAAGGTCATGGTGTCGCATGTCGCAAAATGCATATCGAACTGGCGATCGTGTGCACATACTGTAAGTGGTGGCCAGTGAGCCCAATCAGATTCCAAGAAAACTTATCACCATCGCCTTTGATTGAGAACTCATTGCCTTATGATACCTCGCCTCGTGTTCAGAGCGCTAGCGAACCGTTATCAACGCGAAAAGTTTGGCTATTGTATTGGCTACGGCTACTTTATCCAAATAGAACAGAAAACGACATACCAGAAGCAGGAAGCACCAGGCACATAGAGCTCTCACTGTTGGAGGCAATTTCAGAATGTCAAAAGTAAAGTGAGAAGGCAACAGCAGACATCATTTATGGCGCCTTTTATATGATTGTCAGGATTGCTCATTGTAATTTCTCGATTATCGCCCGCGAATGCCTTTTGCGTTTTCATTAGTAATTCGAAATGGTTCGACAATGAGAAGGGCTGCTCCTTTTCGAAAGTCTACTCTTCAAAATTGACTTGCAAATAGGGATACAATGAACAATGTCACATGGCTTCCTGTACAAAAGTTTTCTACACTCGTTCATTTACATACAGTATTCTGTAACCGCATCCCATATCTGTTTTCAATTCTGCCATTCAATAGATTAAATATTTTCAGAGATTCTAACACCATTCTGTGCTGCGATACACAAACGAAAGTTCTTAAGAGTTTAGCCCTATAGTACAACCTTAGGCGCTATGTATATATGACGATAGGGGTCTTTTGAGCCACACATCTAAAACTATAATAGATAATAATACCAACATACACAAAACAAGCCAACAGAGGCTGGGAGACGGTAGGAAGAGGTAGCCATCGTGAGTCAGGAGGACACGATTCTACCTAGGAAGTGAAAGAAGTTGCTTATTGAGCAATTGTGCTCCATATCCGCCATCGCGTAGCCTTCATGATGGAAGTGTCTAGTAATTTTGACACTTGCTCCTGCCAATAGAAGGAATAGCGTCCTAGCCGTTGAGCTCCGTTTACATTTGTGTGGCTAGTGTGACCGCGCGCTTTTTCTCACTCCCAGGCTAACTGCGTCCGTTACACGATGGCCGCGCCCATATCTATACAAATGGGACTCTTGGATTTTCAGCGTCTAGAAAAGATACGTATCGATCGACAAGTGAGGGTATCCGCGTATACGCGATTCCGGATTTTCGGGATTCTCTCGGTAGATTCTTTCGGATTTTCCGTGATTTTACATATTCGCCATAGGCTGATAGACCGACGTGGTGTCACAAGGCATCACCGAAAATTCGAAATATTCCATGCGCCAGTCCGCCGGAATTCCATTCAGTTGTATATGATCGCGGTCGAACACTTGCTTTTGAGAAACCATCCACTTGCCACTTTCACGAAATTGTGCACTGTTCCATAGTTTCGATATATAGGCAGCGATTACGATGAGATTTGACAACAAGTTTTGGGCGGTTTCGTCTTCCAAGTGCAAAGCGGACATTGTGGGCACGGTTTAGAGTCGTAGCCAAAATCGCGCGGCGTGACGACGCATTGGCTCCTCCTTTGTCAACCGCTCTGGAAAAATTCAGTTCGGGTGTAGACCCAAAGACAGTGGATGTAGTAGCGACCCTTGTGACACTGAACCACTGCTGCTAATTTAACTTTTTTTGGATGAAGGTGGATTCTATGCGAATGAGGTATTTATGCTTGATATCTTGATGGATAAAGTAGGATAGAGGATAAGTTTATACTAGCCATAAGCTTCGCTGAGCAAACTTGTTTTGAATTTCGAGACATGACGTGATAATGGGGGAGTTCAACAAGGCCAGCCAGCCTCATTGATGTGCCTTGGCTGGCTTCTGCAGGATCCGAAACTATAAAATGCGGATTTTCTTTTTCAGATGCGCCCCGCATCCAACCTCTATTGAGAATCGCGGTGGCGTTTGAATGCAAATTCGATCAAAATTTCCTGAGGAAATGCGAAGGGCTCATGAGATTGGCTTGCTCGAATTGTGCTATATTTCCATAATTCACAATGGGCAAATGAGATCAGAATTTGGAGTCATCGTATTGTTTCAGCTTTCTTCAGGATTAGGTGTCAAAAGATTCAAAATGAATTCTGCGAGATCCAACAGAAATGCGTGGGGCAGTTTTCAAGCAATAATGGCGGAGCGTAGAATACCATCCCAACAATGAGGCTTGAATATGAGCCCTACTTGGACTGTTCTGAAACCGAGCCTACGATCTTGCGAGTGAAATCCTGCACAGATGCCTGGCGCCGATCACCTTCTTCAAGAAAGCGTCGCGCTTCCTACTGGCACTCAAATTTGTATGGGCAGGCAGGGGTGGATAGTTCAAGTGATGTTCGCTGCTTTTTTCTTCTAAATGAAGTAATCGATCCCTAGAGGATAGTTGCCTTAGTTGACCTAGACAGATTGTTATTTGGGGTCGAATTGAGAGTGACAGCAAAATGGCGAAACATTTCGCAAGATTTATATGGTATTGTGTAAGCTCCCATTATACTGCTATTCATATGCCAGTGCCCCTTGAACAAAAGGCACACCTACTGAGAGCAGGGGTTGTGATTTAAACATCAGAGAAGAAAAAACGAACGAAAATTTCAATACATCAAAACAAACGAACATCAAAAATAAGGCATTTTCAGGCTGCAGTCCTCGTAGTACCTCGTAGAAACGAGTCTTTGCTTGGTGGTATCGCTCAAAGCTTTTCATTTTATCTGTTTCATACATCTGTTTTACGATTTCATCTGTTTCATCCTGTTAAGGTTGTTTTCACCATTAAAACCACTGCCATTCTCTTATCGTGATGATTCGCATGCTTCTTTGGCTACATGACCACCAATTTAATACTTGGGTTGTCCAAAGCTAGGTGTGATTTGGCTGGGTGGCCGCTGCTTGGTGGAGTGAGAGGGCCCAGCGACGCGAAGTTTGGCGCCGCGAAACAATGTGGACAAGCAAAAGGCGCCATGTTGTTGGGTCCCGAAGCGATTACAAGTCAACGGCGTATCGCGCCCCTAGCGTTAGCGTGTAATCGTTCTAAGACCCAACTACGGCTCGTCATTGTGCGAAATCCTGACACAAGGGTATACACCAATCTGAGGGTGTACTTATCATAGGGAGCTAGGCGACCAATCCGATCATCGCGTGATGTGCCTTTGATTGTTCCCCCATTTGAAAGCGCATATCGAGAAAACCAAGAACCCCTAATGTGAGCCGCGTGAGTCACACAAAAAAGTGAATGCACAAATACAAAACCTATCTGAGGTGATCGCCAAAAATGTGTGAGATGGAAGGTTGGTATGCTCGCAAGACCAGAGTGATGCGCTTTGGATAGCAGGACCTTCTTCATGGAAACTGCACAGTGATGAAGCGTGATGCCGTCACAGTAGCATGTTTTCGAGTCTCTTCTTTGTCCTCGGAAGAAAAGAACTATCATGAAGAAGTTTAGAAGAGCTTTCGTTATGTATCAGTTCTCCACCGTGGCTGCGGCCGATCATGCTCCTACATCTTTCCTCGATCACCGACGGTTGTTCTCACTTAGCAACCATAGCACGATTACAGTCGTACACATGACTATTATTCAGAGCCACTTTCCCTAAGGACTCTGCAGAACCTTCAGAAGTAATTTGTTGGAGGAGTCGTTGATCATTCTGCTACCATCCTCAGTAGCAATGACCAAGGCGGCTAATCGTCCAATCTTGGTCGACACAAACGGGCGGCCCAACTCTAATTCAATCGGGTGCGGGAAACCTCCTTCCTTTTCCAGGTTTTTCTAATATTTGATCATTGCGAAATTTTCCTCCCTTGAAATCTTCAGTGAATGAAATGAAATGTCCAATTCTTCAAAAAACTCCATTCTTTGCACCACTTCTCTGTTCCACAACATGGTGCTTCATCCTTCACTCTGCTACGCACTCTTCTCAAACTCCTGTCAGTTCTCAAGGTCCAGCCATCTCTCCAAGCAAATTCTGGCTAATTTGTTGAAATGTTTTTCTCTTGATGATTGCTTTCTCTTTCTCTACCCTGTCCTTCCCTCCTTATTATCTTCTCATAATCACAATTCCCTAACTTTTACCGCTCCAGCAGCACCAGTTATTTGCCGTTCTTTGCTTACTCTTCTAACTGAGCTGACAAATTTTAATTTTTTAATGCGAAGTAAAACGGTTTTTAACTTGTTTCCCACGCGAAATACTGAGTTGGCCTGCCCTATTATATGGATGTGAAACATGCTCGAAAACGATTTCTTCGAATTTTCAAAACGCAAGTAGATTTACACGAATGAGCTACGTACTGACAAGAGAGCGGACACGATGGAACGTGCGGCTGTTGAATTGGAAGCTTTATGGAAGCAGATCAGTTGCAGGACCACAAAGGCGGTGGAAATATGAGATCAAGCATTGCAGAAAGGACGCGGCCTTAACTTGTGATTGGTTTCGAAGCATGAACCGTATATGATATAATTGACTCACAATGACTACCTCTCCGTATCTTCTCTCAGCCTCTTCTGGTTGGATGTGGGATGTTGCTATGTAGATTCAGATACTTGGCTCAAAAGACGCCATATTTACATAGCGCCTAAGGCTGTATTATAGGGCTAGAGACTCTTAAGAGCTTTCGTTTGTGCATCGCATCTCTGGGAATACTATAGTTATTCTGAATGCCAGAACATAAAAAACAGAATAGGGGATAAAAAATAGCGTGCGTTAATAATAGAAAACTTGCGAGCGCAAGGCCATTTGGAACCGTTCATTGTGAAATCCGTGTTTGCAAGTCAATTTTTAACAATAGTCCTTCGAAAAGGAGCAGCCCTTCTCATTGTCGAACCATTTCGAATTACTAATGAAAACGCAAAAGGCATTCGCGGGCGATAATCGAGAAATTACAATGAGCAATCTTGATAATCATATAAAAGGCGCCATAAATGATGTCTGCTGTTGCCTTCTCACTTTACTTTTGACATTCTGAAATTGCCTCCAACAATGAGAGCTCTATGTGCCTGGTGCTTCCTGCTTCTGGTTGACATACCAGAAGCAGGAAGCACCAGGCACATAGAGCTCTCATTGACTGCTTTATCCAAATAAAACAGAAAACGACATACCAGGAACAGGAAGCACCAGGAAGATAGAGCTCTCGTTGTTGCCGTCAATTATAGAACATTATTTATATGACGCCTTATATATGATTGTCGTGAATTGTCAGGATTGCTCATTGTAATTCTCAGTTATCACCCGCTAATGTCTTTTGCTTTTTAGACACAGTTAGTTATTCGTACTGGCTTGTTAATGGGAAGGACTGCTCGGTTCAAATGTCTATTGCTGAAAATTGACTTGCAGATAGATAGCGGGTGATAACTGAGAATTACAATGAGCAATCCTGACAATTCACGACAATCATATATAAGGCGTCATATAAATAATGTTATATAATTGACGGCAACAATGAGAACTCTATCTTCCTGGTGCTTCCTGCTCCTGGTATGTCGTTTTCTGTTCTATTTGGATAAAATAGCCGTAGCCGATACAATAGCCAAACTTTTCGCGTTGATAGCGGTTCGCTAACGCTCTAGACACGAGACGAGCTATCATAAGGCATGGGGTTTTCAGTCAGAGGCGATCGTAGTAAGCTTTTTCGAAATCTGACTGGGCTCACTGTCCACCACTTACAAGTATGTGCACACGCCACATTCGAATCTCTATGAACCTCGGCATTGCGTCGTATACTGTGCTTAAGTGCTTGGAGGTTGGCAACAAGTCTTTATTGGCTGACGTTTCGGCGAGTTCGCCTTCTTCGGGGCTTAAAAGTGGGAGGAAGTCAAGTCATGATTCATTTGACCAAACATCTTAGACATACCTTTCTAGAAATTCAGTCACCTTAGAACACCCGCAAATACTAAAGAAAACACCACACCTTCACCAGATCCACAAGAACGACTGCCACGCCAAAAATTCCGGAGTGAATGAGGTCAGAGTCTCGGTTGAAAAGCTAATCTTATATAGGGCGCAAGTTTCCGCGTAATTGCCAGGCATTCTCCCCTTCAGTGATTTTCGGATCCCTGCCCTGGGTCCACAGGGTCTCAAGGGTTTCGCTCGCCATTATTTGAGATTCGTGCACCAATATCTCTACCGTGACCTCAAAGTCCTCGCCATTGTGGGATTCTTGCCTGTGGCAACCTAAAGGATTCGATACGCGTGACCTAGCATTACCATCTAGATGTTCCTTAATGCGCACATTGAAGGGTCTTTCTGTCTCTCCAATTAAGTCACCTCCACATTTCCGACAGGGCATATTATAGACTACCTCTATGGCAGCACAATCTCCTTCCTTGCCAGCAGGACATATCGCACAATTGGATGAGACGCAGATCCGGTCGTACAGAAGGTTTCGAACCAGGCGTTTCTTTAGGTTGTCAAGAGGAATTGTCACAATTCCAACCACGCTTTCTACATTCGATCTCTTCAGACACTTCCTTATGGAAATATTAATTTGGTCGGAGATGAAGGGTAATAGGAAGGGGATTTTAACAGCTAGAGGACCATCAATAGTTCTACTGTATAGGGCACTTGCTCTCGTTTTATGCCTCGGTGACTGGAGGTCGTAGCCATTTAATGCAGCAATTTTTTTAGCCTTAGTCACGGATCCTTTCTTTTCAACCACTCCCGTGCAGGCCCATATTTCTGACCACCGCTCGTTTTGTCTGGAACGGGTGCACTAAGCGATAGTGGGTAATGATAATTTTGCTGCTGGGCTTCCTATACCATTTAGAGACATAGGAACCCTAACGAACCTGACTTGGATGTTGAGGAATGGAAGCCAGTCATTTGAGGGCTTCCGCGTCTGTCTAATGCATTCAGATTGCCTATTCATCGGCTCGAGCCACTTGTCCACTAAATCATGTGTGGAGCAAACTACAAATCATAGTTTTAGCAAGCAATGGCTAAGGTGGGTGCCAGCCGCTGACCCAGTGCTAAGCCCCTGGTCTGTGCGAAGTACTTTCCTGACCATCTAAAGATGTTACAATTGGGGCATTCTTTGAGTAACACTTTAAATGACTTATAGAGGGGCCATGCATGTTAATTTTGTCACGATGTTTGGTGAGGAGTTCAAACACAGCCTCCGTAGCATATTCGTTTCTGACGTTAGTGTACAGGGCTTCGACGTCAAAGGATTTCGTAACACCGGTACTACTCAGAGACACGCTTTGAAGACGGCTCAGAAATGCCTCAGGGTTTGGAATGTGCGACGGTATATATTGAAGCAGTTGTGCTAAAATAATGATAAGGAACCACGCAATCCTATCAGTAGGACCCTCTACACAACTAACAATGGGCCTTACCTTAATCGACGAGGCATTGACTGAGGTCAAGTCTCCTCTCGAATACTTATGTATTTGATGAGAAGGTAAAGTACAGGACAGCATGGAGTCTCGATTTTGAGGCGCTAAATGAAGTTAGAGCCAAAACCCGTGGACTGTGCTTGGTCACCCATACTCGGTTCAGCTTAGGGAGTTGCGCTCGAAATTCTTCAACTGATGATGACCGATAGAGTAAGGAATCCCCTAGATATCGCACTGTTATTTGGAAATCAAGTTCGCGAGGTATCACCACGAACTCTCCTCCTTTGTCACTGATCGACAGTCTGATGACATTGGATTTAACCAAGTATCTGGGTTCCCTGATTCCCTGCTTCTGCACCCTTGACAAGTTGGATGCCCTAGGTGATCTCCCTGTTTCTGATACCTGGTGAACACCTTCAGTACTTCATCGGCGAAAAACCTGAAGTGGATGTCCATGCTTAGATCAGGATTTTGTTGCCTGAAGTTTGTGTTTGGGAAGGGTATACTAAGCCTACTATCTGTCTGAGCGGGCAAAGAGTTAATCTCTTCAACATTGCAGAGATATTATCACGTTTTGAGCGTAGTGCGATGCGATCCAAAAATTAAACGGAGGGGAGAATGCCTGGCAATCACGCGGAAAGTTGCGCCCTATATAAGAGTAGCTTTTCAACTGAGACTCTGACCTCAATCACTCCGGAATCATTGGCGGTGGCAGTCGTTCTTGTGGATCTGGTGAAGTTACTGTGTTTTTCTCTAGTATTTGCGGGTGTTCTAAGGTGACATTGAATTTCTAGTAAGGTATGTCTGAGATGTTTGGTCGAATAAGTCATGACTAAACTTCCTCCCTCTTTTAAGCTCCGAAGAAGGCGAACTCGCCGAGACGTCAGCCAATAAAGCCTTGTTGCCAATCAACAAGCAGTTAGATACAGTATACGACAACAGGTGCCCACGATCGCCTGTTAGACATGCATTTTGCGACATGCGACTACTACGGCCCTACAAAAGGTGTGACGGCAACTGGCTACATAAAGTCAACAACATACTTGAGCTTACTCCAGCGTTCCAATAATTATCACTAGTGGTCCATCAGTTCATGCTTGTGTGGTGCTCCGATAAGAAACCGCTGTTCATTCTAACGTTTTCGGTACTCCTTTCATCATGTTTTATAGCATTATGACAACAGAAGGCGTGGTTGATGAATCTTTGAAGGAAATAATGTTCCGCTCACCGCAATAATGAATGATGGACGACGCTGCTCTAACTATGTTAGTTGGACGCTGTTTTCAGGTTTTCTCTTCTATGGCTCCGGTTGTTTTCTCTTGCATGTGGGGGAACTGCAAACCGTTTGGTGCACGGAAGTAATCAATTGAAATACAAACCAGTCAGTAAAATCAATCGTCACAAGCCAACTATGTGATACACGCGCACTCTGTGACAAGAAAGAACCAAAATGTGATTGATAAGTACAGATACATTGTGTTTCTGAGATAACTTCGAAAACTGGGGGTTGCCATATGCAGGTAGGACTTGACATGAGCTTTTTTAACAAAAAAATTAGGTATGCTGCTTCATCCAATGGGTTGCAGCACGATATCAATTGGCCCAAAAAGCAGCTACCCTTAATTTCCAATCTGAAGACGAGTAAGTATCTCCCAAATGAAGTCGAATCACGTATACTGTGATCAACATACCCGGGCTTCTTCTCCATATTAGATCAGATGAGAAAAGGTGCGAGCAATGACTTATAAAAAGCAAACGTCGTTGATGGAATCCTGTTCTTAATCTGCCCTCTCCCGACTGACCGGAGTAAGACAAGCGAGTGATTCAGAAGGTCAGCCTAAATCGGTTGACATGAGATAATATACAAGGTGGGCAATGCTACAATGGGGTAAACGTACCCTTGATCCCCACGAGGGTCAAGCGTGACGTCGAGGAAAAATTTCAAAAATTACGTGCCCCCCCCCCCCAAAAAAAAAACAAAGAAGGCCTTCATACGACCCCTTCTTCAGATTCCGCTAGGCCTTCAGCCAATGCGAGCCAGTGTATCAAGGAAATGGAGAGCTTATGGTAAAAAAACACTGAGGCCAAACTCCTGACAAAATAAGAAAAATAAGAATTGACAACACTCAATACTTATATTCCAAAACAAGAGCGTCTGAGAACATGATAGAGCCTATGGTAAAAAAACACTGAGGCCAGACTCCTGACAAAATAAGAAAAATAAGAATTGACAACACTCAATACTTATATTCCAAAACAAGAGCGTCTGAGAACATGATACACTAAAATTTAAGAGTTGTAATCCGAAAGCGTTGCCGACCATGGGTAATGTGCCCGTCCTATGACAAGGCGAAGGCTTAATAGTCACGCTATGTGGTAGAGATAAGGATAAAATAAACAAGAATGGAAAACTTGGAAAGTTAATAGGAGCCATGTAATGCGCTACACTGCGTCCTATCTGACCGCCGAGTCGCAACTGCGGTAGCGAAGCGACGATTAGAGTGGGCGCGGTATCTTCTCCATACTAAATTTGGACATTTTCAAATGCTTGAAACTTTACTTAGACTCCATCTTTCGAAGTTCTGTAAACTGTTTTCTCAATAGCTTACCTAGACCAATCTAACTGCCGCTTGGCTTTCCTAATGGGTAAGTAGATCCCGATATGGGTATACAGTCGAGGAAAATTTTGAAAAATTTTGAGGTGTTTCACTTCAAATAGTCATAACTACCTTCAAGCTCAACCATATGAGTACCGTTTCGTTTTCCCGGGTCTGCGAGGTCGCCGCTTTCTAATGACCGTTTGAGCAGCACTATACCTTCAGAACGAAAGAAGTTACTTCGAAGGAAGCCAGTCGAGGACCAGTCGAGGAAAATTTTGAAAAATTTTGAGGTGTTTCACTTCAAATAGTCATAACTACCTTCAAGCTCAACCATATGAGTACCGTTTCGTTTTCCCGGGTCTGCGAGGTCGCCGCTTTCTAATGACCGTTTGAGCAGCACTATACCTTCAGAACGAAAGAAGTTACTTCGAAGGAAGCCAGTCGAGGACCAGTCGAGAAAAATTTTGAAAAATTGTGAAGTGTTTCACCTCAAATGGTCATAACTTCCTTCAAACTCAACCATATGAGTGCGGTCTTGTTGTCCGGAGTCTGTAAGGTTGCCGATTTCTGAATGTTTCTTGAGCTATACAATAAATACATTCGGGAAGAAAAAAGCTATTTCAAGGGATGCCAGTCGAGGAAAAAATTTTGTTCGTCGAAGTTGTGTGATCTTCCCGCGAATCTTGAAAAAGACGATCCAATGTGTCTGTAACCCCTCCAGTACGCATCTTCTGCTCTCAGAAGACCAACGAGAGGATGGTTAACCTCGGCTGATCTTGTAGCTGAATGCGCCATGCATGAGAATTTCCTTCCCATCCTCAGTGAATACAAAAGCTTCTTCGGTCCACATAATGGCTCACTAACACCAGATCAAGTACTTGCAATCGTAGTAGGATATGAAAGAAGTCCGTATCAGCTAATTTTTCGTTTTCATCTCATGGTTTCTGGAGTATGCAACCACGCTGGTACCCGTGGATAGATGCCGCTTCCCAGGGGTAATCGGTGAATTTCGGAGGTGTCTCTGTACGTGGTTTCGGTGCCAGCGGTTCAATGAATGATTACTAGCATTGGCTGCCGTCGTTGGGATCGCGCCATGTATGAGGTTTCCATGATGATTAAGTTGAACTAGTCTCGGATTCAAACCCAGTCAGTCAGTTTTATGACGTCTCCCCCTTTACCTTTGGACCCTCAGCCTGAGAAATACCGTTGGTCACTGTTTAACTCAAAGATACGACCCCCTTCCCTCCCAGTGGACCAAATATGACCCCTCCCTGTTGAGGATTCCTCGACGGTGGCTTTGACCCTGCTTCCAGCACGAATTTTGTGCTGAAATTCGTACCAACAACTCATCGCCAAAATGCCAATTCCCTGCCTATATCTGAACAAACCTTGTCAATCACTCACCTGGCACAACGCTAGTGCCAATAGTGACCTCCTCCTTCTGTTCTCATGCCGTCAAAAATGTTTGTTGCTCTCGTGGATTGCTGGGTGCCCGCTGTCTGGAAGGCATCATGTCTGGAAGTGAATCAGAGAAGACAAGGCTAAATTTGGTCGATCATAGTTTCAAAAATCCATCACAACAGCTAGCGCTGCTTTCAGCCTTCCATTCGCCTGTCAAAGTCCACCTGGCATAACCAATCGCAGAACCCTCCTAAAAGGTTTGGAAAAAGCATTCCTTAGTGTTCCAGTCCCTACCTGCGCAGTCAAATGCAGATCATGTTTTCTTTGCGACAGCAGCGGTGCCATGCTCTCCTTACACTGTGAATTCGCCCCGAGCAGCTTACGTAGTTTTCTCCTCCTGGATGCGTTGATTTGGAATTTGCTATTTGAACGTTGGATTCAACCTTCACAACTTTTTCGAAGACAAATGCCGCGAACGTTGTCTTGTAATCCCGAAGGTTGCTTTCAACACGAAATTCCTAAAGTGAACATGCCTCTTAATATGGTTTAATACTACTGTCTTATGGGATGAAATCTGCTGTGAAGAACAAAAAACTGCGAGAGGTCAGTTCGAACTCTTAATATGCGTATATTCAGGAGAGAAAATGATGGCCGGAATGGGTTGTCGAAGATTTCGTGCGGTAGAAAAAAATCCCAATGCGTGTGTACCGAAAACTCTGCTCATGTTCCACGAGGATCTCAAGCTCGCTTTCTGTACTCCCAAATGGATCGCCGAGTTTCCAAGATGTTTCGGGTGCTGTTCTGACCTAGTAGCACGAAGAGTGAAGCTGTTCAGCATCGGGTGGAGGTCGATTGGTCGAATTTTTGCTTCGCGGCCGCACCCGCGGTGAGAGAGAGACCGAGAGGGAGCCATGCCTGCGGAGCAACAGTGCACTGCACTGAAGTCTAATAACGTAGCTTCCAAGGCACCGCCGCAGCAAATATCAGTTGACGAGTAGGGTGTAAATCCACCAACCATCAGTGGCCAGGAGTAGAGTGGGATCAGCGCTCTAGGCGAGATGATGGTTGGGAGGGACATCTCCTTGGAAAGATCTCAACGAAGTGCTTGAACTTGGCCAGGTGCAGCGATCCGCATTTCGTGCTGCTGCAGATCAAGATTCAACTCAGATTGGCATGGCTACGTAAATGAACAGGTGAAAAGAGCAAGTTAACGTATCAATTCCGATGATTGCGTAAAACTTGCGGATAGGCAAGCAGGCTACCAATCGATATGTATGTATCAAGTGTAAGCCGCGCCGTGCAGACGGCTCGGCATGCTTTTCTTATGACTCATGCAGGCGTTTCAGGGCGTAGCGACCCAGCGGAGCGAAGAGTCGAGGAGTCGATCGCGTGCTTGGACCGGAGGCCGCTGCTCCGGTACCGTACACCGTCCTAGTGGGCGATGCCCTTCTGCAAGAGAGCTTCGATGTCCGTAGGCGCCGTGTCCTCGATCGATTCTGTACTGCTGATGTGTCTTTATAATTATGTCAATCAACCGACTTCATGTTGTTTTTCTTTTGGTGCTTTATCGATAAACTTGATTATACCACTTTTGACCTACAGAAGCATGAATGGCACTTTTCGCTGCGCCACGCAGCTGACTCAAGCTCTCTCCGCAAATTCGCCTAAACCCCGAAAGAGGGCACTCAATAACCACACCTGTTCCATTCTGTTCTCTAACTCGTATCCGTTGCAATTCATTGTCCGCACCTCTCCTCACTTCATCTCCTATGGAGAAGAATCCTAGATGAGCTTTTGTTTTTCTTTGGCATATGATTGTCAACGAAATTACAGCAAATGTGATCTGACTTCAGCAATGAAATGCCAATTCATTGTTGAACTAGAAATTGAGTATAGTTGCTTATTGAGCCAGTTGATATCGTGCTGTAACTCATTGGATGAAATAGGATACCTGAGTTTTCGATCGAACAAAAGCTTATGTTGAGTCCTACCTGCTCATGGCAACCTTCACTTCTCGAAGTTATCTCAGAATCACAATTCGTCTGTCTTTATCAATCATATTTTGGTTGTTTCTTGCAACAGAGTGCGGGTGTATCATATAGTTGCCTCACAACAACTGATTTTACTGAAGGGTTTGTATTTCAATTGATTACTTCCTTTTCCCAACTATATGGCAGGGTCCCCACAGGCAAGAGAGAACAACCGGAGCCATAGAAGATAAAGCCTGAAAACAGCGTTAAAATAACAAATTCAAAGCAGCGTCGTCCGTGACTCATTACTGCGGTGACCAGAACATTTTCAAACAACGCCTTCTGTGGTCATAATGCTATAGAGCATGGAAAAGGGAGTAGGCAGCCGTCTGAATGAACCGCAGTATCTTATCGTAGCACCACCCAGGCATGAACTAATGGACCGCGGTGATAACTACTGGAACACGCAGAGACTAAGTAAGCTCAAGTATGTTGTTGGCTGTTGATTTATGTAGCTAGTTGCCATCCCAGCTTTTGTAAGGCCGTAGTATCGCATATCGCAAAATGCATACCGAACGAGCATTCGTGTGCACAAACTTGTCAGCGGTGAACAGTGCATCCAGCCAGATTTCGAGAAAACTTATTGCGATCGCTTTTGATTCAGAACTCCCTGCCTTATGATACCTCGTCTCGTGTCTAGGGCGTTAGCAAACCGCTATCCACGCAAAAAGTTTGACTATTGTATTGACCGCGACTGCTTTATTTAAATAGAACAGAAAACGACATACCAGAAGCAGGAAGCACCAGGCGGATAGAGCTCTCATTGTTGCCGTCAATTTGAGAATGTCAAAAAATAAAGTGAGAATTCAAGAGCAGAAATTATTTATACGGCGCCTTTTATATGATTATCATGATTTGCCAGGATTGCTCATTGCAATTTCTCGGTTATCACGCGCTAATGTCTTTTGCGTTTTAAGATATAGTCTGTTATTCGAAATGGTTCGATAATGGGAAGGGCTGCTCGTTTTGAAAGTCTATTGCCGAGAATCGACTTGCAAATAGGGACGACAACGAACAATCTCAGATGGCTTCGTGCTCATAAGTTTTCTATTATCGTCCATTAACGCTCATCATTTTTGAATCGCATCCCCATTCAATTCTGCCATTCAGAACGATTATAGAATTTCCAGATATTTTGACACCATTCTGTGCTGCGATGCACAAGCAAATCTTAAGCGTCCTTAGCCCTATAGTACAGCTTTAGGCTCTCTTTATTTATGACATAGGGGTCTTTAGCCACGTATCTAAATTTACATACCAACATACGCAAAACCAGTCAGTAGAGGGTGGGAGACGATATGGAGTTCTTAAGAGTCCTTAGCCCTATAGTGCAGCCGTTAGCACTATGTATACAGAAGGTGCCAAAAAAGAGTAATTTTGCTCGTTCCCGCCAAGTACACAAAACATAGGGAAATGAAAGAGGTAAAATTATTAGGGCAAAATATTCGCGAAATGTTCCTTCAGCGACAGAAACAAGCTGAGTCTCATTACTTTCACCTTCATCAAAATACGGAGTCTTCAGTGGGCGCAGTCGCGCTTAAGGGTACCCACGGTATCAAGGTCCGCTTAAAACAGTGGAGCCAGGTTCCATGGTAGTGGGAAGAAGCTCTTTTGTGGGAAGCTTCCTAAGGATCTTGCTGCTCTGACAACGCTGCTATGATCCGAGGTGTCAATCTTACTTAAACCCTCCGGAGGGTTTTCAGTGGTGATGACACGTTTTACTTCTTACAAACGAAAGATGTTAGTGCTTGTGTTTGTTTTCTGCCGTACAGAAAACGGCAGAAAACAAAAACAAGCACATTTGAAGAAATGCCCAAATTTCAAGAAGACGGACGTGGAGATTACTAGAAAGATGTTAGGAGCCTGAAAAAAAGGAATACTCGAGGGCACCACCCAATATGAATCTCCTCAGGTACCCAGAGTGAACGGACCTCAGCAAGGTCGTGAACGAGAGTGACGAAATCTTGGATTTTGCCGTGTTGAGATGACACATCATGTTCACTCGGAACAAGCTCCCGATCCTGTTCGTGCAGAAGGCTGCTGCGGAGTTTAATGATAGAGTGAGGTCTGTTCTCCGATTCGTGGATCAAAATACCTCGTCAGAATTTGCTCAAGTTCGACTAAAGCAGGGTTGAAAGTAGAGGAGAAAAAACTACTTTTTTGGCACCCACTGTACATGACGATAGGGCTCTTCTGAGCCACGTTTCTCAATCTACATACCAAACCATCCAAAACCAGCCAGTAAAGGCTGGCAGATGATACCAAGAGGTAGTCAATGTGAGTCATTTATCTCACATACGGGCCATGCTTCGAAAACATTCAGAAGTTGAAGCCGCGTTCTTTCTGCAAACTTTTGATGTCATATTCCCACCGCATTTGTGGTCATCCAACTGATCTGCTTTCATAAGGCTTCCAATGCAACAGCCGCACTTTCAATCGTGTCTGAACTCTTGTCAGTAGCTCATTCGTGTTAATCCACTTGCGTTTTGTAGCTTCGACGACAACGTTTTTGAGTTTCGTCCTTTCACGTGGTGTCCTGCTCGACACTTCATCGCGAAGTCAAGGTCCCTAACCTTTCCTATTGTTTTCGTTAATGCCCATGTCTCACGTCCATACAATGGGCCAACTCAGTATTTCGCATCATAAACAAGTTAATAAGGATTTTGCTTCGCATATGAAAATTAAAATTCATTGAATTCAGTTCATTCTAGAATTAAGTTTAGAAGAGTAAGCAGAGAACGACGACCAGCTGGTGCTGCTGGAGTCGGTAAAATGCCAGGGAATTGGTGATTATGAGGGGATAATGAGGAAGGAAGGGTAGGGTAAAGACCATAATGGTCAACTAAGCATTCGATCGTGATAGGTGAAACATTGGAGATTACGTAGCTTCTATCTACAGTGGCATCGAAGAAAATATGAAGAAGTAACACGGAATAAACTTTGATTCACAGATCACATCCCACCGAAGGGATACGTTACAATCATCCGAAGATTCTAGAGTTTAATACCATCTTACTTTGCCATATCAGTTTACTTACCTTCAAATGTATTTCTTTCACTATGCTCTACAACACGCTCCATCATTTTCCTTTTGCAGGCAACATATCTTGAGCATGTCTCTGGTGTGAGGTTCGCAACCGGTCTACACGTGGTGGGCTAATGAGACCGTTAGCGAGGGGTCGACTTAGGTCGACAGTGATTTAGCTCGGGAATCGAGTCGAAACAATGTGATGATCATGAGAACCGAGAGTCACACACTCAGTTGGCCACCACACAATGAAAATCCAGAAGTCCCATTTGTATAGACATGAACGCAACCGTCGTGTAACTAATGCAGTTTGCCTTGGGGTGGGGAAAAGCGTGCGGTCACACTAGCCACACAGGTGTAAACGGAGCGATCAAC
The DNA here is from genome assembly GCA_963978905.1 of Trichostrongylus colubriformis. Taxonomy (NCBI): domain Eukaryota; kingdom Metazoa; phylum Nematoda; class Chromadorea; order Rhabditida; family Trichostrongylidae; genus Trichostrongylus; species Trichostrongylus colubriformis. The sequence continues at coordinate 41,559,280 of OZ022260.1, forward strand.
GTGCTAAGACACTGTTCCCTCCAACGGTAGGAGCAAATGTCAACATTCACAGAGCCCTCGCTGCTCGGACAACGCTTCTATGATCATAACTGTCATTGCACGTTGTGGTTCTAGTAAACGAAGGATGTTGGGGACTTGGAAAAAACGGAATACTCATGCACCACCCATTATGAATCCCCTTAGGTACCGAAAGTGGAAGGACCTTAGCAAGGTTGTAAACGAGAGTGACGAAATCTCGCATTTTGCCGAGTTGAGGTGTCACATCATGTTTACTCGGAATAAGCTCCCAAACCTGTTCGTGCAGGAGGCTGTTAGAGAATTTAATAGACTGAGGTCAGTTCTTAAATTTGGGGATGAAAATACCTCGTCAGAATCTGCTGAAGTTCGACTAAAATAGGGTTGTAAATGGAGGGAAAAAATTTCTCTTTTTCGGCACCCCTGTATACTTACTTATTTTTTATTTACTTATTTATTCATTTATTTACTTATTTATTAATTCATTTATTTATGTATTTATTACCATGCAATAACATAAGAAAGGGGAAAAGAGAAAGAGTAGCGGTGGCTGCCGGAAACTCAAGGGACTCTGATCGTCTGAGAGTGGGTTGTAGAGGGGAAGGGGCTTTTCGTCCAAAGGAACTGCGTCCACGAATGTAGCTTAGGTCGAGGATTTCTTCCACTGCTGAGAATAATTCTGTGTCGGATTTATCATATGTAGACTGATGGTTCCGAAGGCTTATGAATTCTAGGAGATTTTTGATTTTGATTTATATTAGCTTTTTTTGGTTTATTATTATGAAAATTGCAACACGCGATACTCACGAATCCTGATGTTGTCCGATTGTTGGTTGTTGAAGATGGATCTCGGAGTCGCGAGGGCTCGGTGAAGTGTCCTGGTTCGTTTTGAAGGCTAAAAATGGTTGGAATGGAGCTAGCAGGTAGTCGATCGAACTGGAGAAGCTCAGAAGATAGAATGTCTATTTGGTGGCCAAATGGTAGAGGGTTGCCTGGAGAGTGTAGTGGTGGACCTTGGAGAAGCTTTTTCACGGAGTTTAACACGTGATGAGTTGAGGGGGTTACGGTAGATCCAGTTGATTTGACTATTGGGCAGGAAATCTCGGTTAGAGGATTTTAGAGTCTTTCCTAAGTTCACAATACACAGTGGATCTTTGGAAGAGATCTGGGAGATTCGAAATGAAGTTATTATTACTGAAGGAAAGTTCTCCTTGTTAAGGACAATTATTGAAGTTGATTTTTAGTTTGAAAACAATTCATAAATCCATTTTACTGTTGAAAAAGATTCTGGGACGGAAATTCTTGATAAAAACAAGTTATTCTAACTATTTTGAGGCATGCTGTTGATTAGGAAAACATAGGATTGGAGTTGGAACGTCCTCGTGGGGTTTTCCGAGAATGCGCAGTTAAGTAGGGTTTTGGTTATTCAAAAGTTGTTTGAAAGGTTGGAGATTGTAGAGGGGTGTCATTTTGACTGTGTAGTAGATAGTTAGTGAAATGGTACGAGAAGTCGTGGAAGCCGTTGTGAAATGTGATTTTTTGGTTTGTAAATAAATGTTGCTTTCCATGTTGCTTAATTCTGATAGTATTGTTAGTGTATTGGGAGATAGATTATTATTTATAACTATTGAGATTGAGCGGAAATTCGAAAAAAATGAAGTATAATGATTCAGGAAATTGATACCGCTTGATTTGGTATTGTGCCATGTTGTTTCATTGTGATGTTTGATATGTTGTGAAGGTATATTATTATTTCTACCTTTGAGTATTTATGTGAATGGGTAAAGGGAGATATTTGTATTGGGGTAATGTGTATCACCTGGTTAATTAAGATTGCGCCACGTAGGGTCTTCTGTGATGTTTTTGTATGGTTTCTTGGTGACTACTGAGTGGGGATGGAGATTGTTGACTTAGGCATATGTCGCATCTATCGGGACATTTCGATTAGGTTCGATGGCTAATCCAAATAGGCGGTATATTGTATTGAAATATGTATGCCACGGGGAGGAGCCAAGTTTTGTGAGATCACACTCAGTCGTCTACTTTGGTAACGAAGTTATGTGTGAGTTTTTTACTTTATTGAATAGATCGAAAAAAGAAAATGACAATTGTTTCAAGCACGAACTCCTGAAACAACCGGAAAATTTTTTGCCCGAAGGTGGCTGTTGTTGTCGGGAGGCGAGAACTCTCTTGCAATATTTTCGTGCGCGCACCGCTGCAGCGGAAGCTAAAGCTCTGCTGCTGGCGGACCGTATTACGGAAATAAGAAAAAAATCCAGGGAAACTCTGCTACACTCCCTTAAATCCCAGAGGCGTGCTTTGGACCTAATGGAAGAGGATTTCAAGGTTAGTGAGCAATAAAATATAAGTTTAGTCATCTCAAATTATTGGTTAATTGTTATTATTTGTTTTTTGTAGAGTTCGGAATTCCTCCGCATGAACAACACGCTCCCGACTGTGCGGGAAAATCGAGGGGGACCAGAGCAGTAAAGTATCCACTGAAAGGAGAAAGACTTAGACCATGCTGCCATCTTCGCTGTTTTGACTTTCTTCGTTTCTGGGATAGGGACTTGTTGTTCAAGTTGTCGTGTCTTTTTGTATCGAAAACTATGGGAGTTACAAATGGTTGAAGGGTCTGGGTGATATGAATTCTTAATAATCTAAAGTAATCTAAAGTCAAAAGTATTTCATTGATTTCCATGGGAGTCTGAATAATCTTGCTATTGGTTGGACGAATGTGTTCTGGGACTATGGATGTTTGGTTAGGCCGTGGTCATACTTTACGTGTCTGCGGCAGGGCGTGGCCACCTATCTTGCGTCTCCACACTGCCTCGTTGTCTGCGTCATCTCTGCACCTCCCCCGTGCCACTCTCTCTCTCGCTGCCTGTGAGAGAGAGTGGCACGGGAGAGGTGCAGAGATGACGCAGGCAACGAGGCAGTGTGGAGACGCAAGATACGCGGCCACGCCCTGCCGCAGACACGTAAAGTATGACCGCGGCCTTATGTACGGGCCAGATACCGTAATCCGATTTTTAAACCACACTCGGGGTTGAGATGAGACTCTGAGCAGCTGGAACGCGGCACATAGGTGCATCTCTTGAGATGTTGGATTTCGATGGACTAGCAGAGTGGTCAACAACTTCTCTAACAGAACGCTCCTGAAGTTTCCTCACAGTTCTTTGTTTTCCTACTTGGATTTTAGCCGCCTACCTACAGAGGAACGTGGCTCTGAATAACAGACGCATGTACGATTGTAATCGTGCTATCGTCGAAAAGTGAGATCAACCGTCGGTGACCGATGGAAGGCGTAGGCGCACAATCGCCCGCAGCCACGGCAGAGAACTCTCCATAATGAGAGCCCTTCCAAACTTCTTCATGATAGTCTTCTTCTGAGGACAAAGAAGGGACTTGCGAACTGGATGAAGTGACGACGTGCACGCTTCATTAATGTGCAACTGTCACGAAAAAGACCCTGCTCTTCTTCCACGCCTCTCGCGAGTCTTGCAAGCATATTGAAACCCTGCTCCTTTCGCATATTCAGCAAAATCTTTGTGTGGCATCTTTATTTTAGGCTTACATTTTTGTGTAATCTACGCGGCTTACACTCATGGTTTTTTCATAATCCCTTTTTTATATGAGAGTCCATTTCGAAAGTACGGCACTGGCATATTAGCAGTATATGTAGAAGCAGCACGTTGCTTTCAACACGAAATTCCTAAAGTAAACATGCCTCTTAATATGGTTTAATACTACTGTCTTATGGGATGAAATCTGCTGTGAAGAACAAAAAACTGCGAGAGGTCAGTTCGAACTCTTAATATGCGTATATTCAGGAGAGAAAATGATGGCCGGAATGGTTTGTCGAAGATTTCGTGCGGTAGAAAAAAATCCCAATGCGTGTGTACTGAAAACTCTGCTCATGTTCCACGAGTGTCTCAAGCTTGCTTTCTGTACTCCCAAATGGATCGCCGAGTTTCCAAGATGTTTCGGGTGCTGTTCTGACCTAGTAGCCTGAAGAGTGAAGCTGTTCAGCATCGGGTGGAGGTCGATTGGTCGAATTTCTGCTTCGCGGCCGCACCCGCGGTGCCGTCATTACGAGTCGTTTGGAACTCCGCTCAAGATGCACTGAGCTGGTATCGTAAAGGACTTTCGAAGATTACGACCTATTTTTAGCAATATGTTGTGAACTAGAATTCCCTATGACTGCAATATGAGCTCTCCATCGTCCTTAGAAGCTAATAAAGGCATAGCTATCACTGCTTCTATTGTACACGAGGTTGTTGTTGATTGTTGTGTGATCTTGATAGGTTCGTCAACTGTTAATGCTCCTGGAGAAACTTCTATGTATCACATATGGCAGAATGAGAGAGAGCAATAACATTCAGACGGGCTGATCCAGTTTCATATCGCCCACCTGCAAAGGAGAATATAAGAAATAGAAGAACCGTGAGCCTGCCAGCAGCTAATTGTAAGACTGGAGGCTTGGTCCTGTAGCTATTGACGTCTCCTGCGCCCTATTGTAGGCGTGGAACACGGTAGTTGCTTCGGGACCCAACTATACCACGACCTTAGCTCGCATGCATCACTTCACATTTCTGTTCATGTGAAATACATCCGATATAAGAGTGCGAAGCAGAAGGAGTCAAAACGATGCGCGCCGCGCAATTCTATGCTTTGGCTCTGTACCGCGCCCAATGACGATCTACGAGGTGCGGTGTCGCGACGCCGCATCCTTTGTCCTTAACAAAAGAGCTTTGAGGATCTTTTGGCCACACTCATCCCCCCCCCCCCTCCTTCCCTCAGTGCGCTCAGGGTAAAATAGAAATTTTCCCAATGCTCCTCCACACCTGACGATCAAGATGCTGTCCGCCATTAGCGCTTATAAAATGTGCGTTTCAGCCGGCTAGATGTGGGGGAATTTTACATGTTTGTAATTTTTTCCCTTCTAACATCTATCCTTTATAACAATCAGATCGTACTTTTGAAACTCAGTTTTATTGTTTACATTCATTCATAACTACATATTAAAGGATCGCCCACAGAATTAGGTTCTTCTGTTATCTACATGTTTACGTTATATTAGGTTGTAAGGAAAGTTCTGGCCGGTTTTTCGCGTTCACAAGATAAATTCAAATATCAGAGCGCGTTAACATGAATCAGCTCACATATTGTGCTCCTTAGATAGATAAAAAGTGCTCTCTCTAAATATATGCTTTTCTTGGAATGCCACAAGGTTTTCAATTTTATAAGAAAATTTTAAAGTACTGCGAAAATGGAACCTTCATTGTATCAGTTCTTGTTTAATCTAGTCCCAGCAAAGGCAACCACAAATGTAAGTACTGCAAGGGTGGGGGTAAAGCATTGGATGGAACACTTAATCCCTGGTTTTAGAAGTGCAGAAATGAGAACGAGTTGCTTGGATTTTCAATTGATCAGATCGCTTTAACTGAAACGGCAGGAAGCGGTGAGCGTCCATACTTACAGGGAATACCCACAAGTATCGGCCCTCAACAAACAAACATTGTTGACCACTCAAGCAGCCTCGATTTGACAAAAACCCAAAAGAGAGGTGCCGCGCGACTCTTCGGAGCAGTCATATCCAAGCGCATTTTCCACAAATCGTCTTCCAGCAACTGAAGCAGTTGCAGGCTGAAGCTTACTCGCCCATCATATTCACCATGTCTAGCGCTAACTAAGCCCCATTTCCCAAATATCTGGACAGCACCTTCAGTAATATTGTGTATAGAAAGAATGGCGATTTGGAATCGGTTATTTTGCAGTTCGCGCAATATAAACCATTAGCCCTTCATCAAATTGAGACATATGTATAGGTACGCATAATGTGGCCAAGAGTGTAGCGAATCGAATGGTGCTCATTCCGTGAGGAAAGATGCACTCTGAACCGGGTTATGATCTCCCGAAGTTGAAATTGCAAAAACCGGCCAAAACTTTCCTTACAACCTAATATTTGCTTGCTAAGGGCTGATGCAAAGTTTCGCGCGCATATACAAGAAACCAGCTGAGGTAGAGCTTCCCAATGTGACGGCCGACCGGGGTAGAGCGTCCGAGTGGGTGTGGACGCGAGAGGGGTGAGGACCAAAGAGGCCACCGTCACACGGTCAAGAACGCAGAGCAAGTAGCAAATCAACATAAGGCGAAATTTGAACGGGGCTCCGGCCGTTGACACCTGTTCCAATGTTGTGGCGGGAGTTCGAGGGGGTTACTCTTCCTTTTTTTGATTTTTGCTTTGGAATGAAGGCGTTACAGCTCTTCACACGAACCCCGTACTTGTTGAAAACAAGAATTCATACTCGAACATCAGCTACACTCGATCAAATCATCCCATAATCAACGGAAACTGCCGCCCTGTTCCTAATTTCGGCAATTGAGCATTATTCAATATCAACCGATAAGTGAAGGAGACTGGTAAATTCAGAGGATTGGTGGTAAAGGCACACCACGCGATAGTTAGATTAGTGGCTTACTTTCTTGGGGTAACTAGGTCCTTGGATGACTGCTCACGATGCGCCTTTGTTGCGGCTGCACGGTCCGCCCTCACGGTGTTGTGCCTGGTTGAACATATTCGAGCCACGCCCATCCATCCAAATCACACCTGGCCTTAAACGAACAAATTTCAAACGTGGCACTCACGTGGAGGAGGGCACTTGCGATAAGAGAAGATAATTTGATGAAACAGCTATTTCGATAATGAAAGCAGCTTCCACACTGGATTGTTCGTTCAGGTGTGATTTGGCTGGATGGGCGTGGTTCGGCTGTGTTAAAGCAGGCACAACACCGCGAGGGTGCACCGTGCAACCGCAACAAAGTTTCAGCCGAGAAGTCATCCAAGGACCTACTTGCCCCAAGAAAGTAAACCACTAAACTGACTATCGCGTGGTGTGCCTTAAACTGCATAGATAATCAATCGGTTTCCCACCCTACATCCCGCTACACCAACTCGTTCTGGAGCTGATCAAATAAAGTGCACAATGACGTTGAACCTGTGGACGAGTTCCAAGCTGGAGCAGCAGTTCCGTTCACGTGTGAAAGCATCCTGATGATCAAATGGAATCAGTGCCGTACGGGATCGATCAACGCTACCAGCCGATCGCACCCTTCCACATCGGAACCCAGGTGGCCTCTTATTCACGTATTGATCAATTCAGAATGTGTTTTGTAGGACCTGCCAAATGAGAAAAAGTGCATACGCCCCTACACAACCAAATGCTATCGCCTACGGAGCAGGTAGAAAAGGGACAGAGGTGTTCGTCCAGCCGTAGTTTCTTGCATTCTCGAGCTTTGGGTGAAATATACCCCGTCTCACAATCTTTTACTCATTATGACACTTCTTACTTTGTGACATGGAGGAGTTCATGTACTATGGAGGGGTGAAAACGCAGTTCTACCACATGCATCTCAATCAATTTTAAATGGATACTGTGGTCTATGAAAGAAGTCACAACTTATTATATCATCTAAGTCTGACTGTAATATGTATTTGAGTTCAAATATTTTTATTCTTATTTTTCGCCCTTTATAAGTGAAATACTGAGACCAACGACGTAGCTGATATCTTGAAAACAGTAATAAACAGAAATTCTTGCGAGACGAACCCAATCACGGGCGGCCTGCGCGATCCAAACTCGCCATCCACACGAGGCGGAGCCATGCCTACGGAGCATCAGTGCACTGCACTGAAGTCTAATAACGTAGCTTCCAAGGCACCGCCGCAGCGAATATCAGTTGACGAGTAGGGTGTAAATCCACCAACCATCAGTGGCCATGAGTAGAGTGGGATCAGCGCTCTAGGCGAGATGATGGTTGAGGGAGGGACATCTCTTTGGAAAAATCTCAACGAAGTGCTTGAACTTGGCCAGGTGCAGTGATCCGCATTTCGTGCTGCTGCAGATCAAGATTCAACTCAGATTTGGCATGGCTACGTAAACGAACAGGTGAAAAGAGCAAGTAACGTATCAATACCGATGACTGCGTAAAACTTGCGGATAGGCAAGCAGGCTACCAATCGATATGTATGTATCAAGTGTAAGCCGCGCCGTGCAGACGGCTCGGCATGCTTTTCTTATGACTCATTCAGGCGTTTCAGGGCGTAGCGACCCAGCTGAGCGAAGAGTCGAGGAGTCGATCGCGTGTTGGATCGGAGGCCGCTGCTCCGGTACCGTACACCATCCTAATGGGCGATGCCTTTGTTCTGCAAGAGAGCTTCGATCTCCGTAGGCGCCGTGCCCTCGATTTATTGTGTACTGCTAATGTGTCTTTATAATTATGTCAATCAATCGACTTCATGTTGTTTTTCTTTTGGTGCTTTATCGATAAACTTGATTATACCACTTTTGACCTACAGAAGCATGGATGGCACTTTCCGCTGCGCCGCGCAGCTGACTCAAGCTCTCTCCGGAAATTCGCCTAAACCCCGAAAGGGGGCACTCATGAACCACACCTGTTCCATTCTGTTCTCTAACTCGTATCCGTTGCAATTCATTGTCCGCACCTCTCCTCACTTCATCTCCTATGGAGAACAGTCCTAGATGAGCTTCTGTTTTTCTTTGGCATATGATTGTCAACGAAATTACAGCAAATGTGATCTGACTTCAGCAACGAAATGCCAATTCATTGTTGAACTAGAAATTGAGTACGATTGCTTATTGAGCCAGTAGATATCGTGCTGTAACTCTTCGCATGAAATAGGATACCTGAAATTTCGATCGAAAAAAAGCTTATGCTGAGTCCTACCTGCTCATGGCAACCTTCACTTCTCGTAGTTATGGCATAATCACAATTTGTCTGTCTTTATCGATAAGATTTAGGTTGTTTCTTGTCACAGAGTGAGGGTGTGTCACATAGCTGGCTCGTGACAATTGATTTTACTGATTGGTTTGTATTTCACTTGATTACTTCCCAAGGTGATGCGGTCCGCAGTCCCCATACGTGCAAGAGAAAACAACCGGAGCCATAGAAGATAAAGCCTGAAAACAGCGTTAAAATAACAAATTCAAAGCAGCGTCGTCCGTGACTCACTACTGCGGTGACCATAACATCATTTCTTTCAAACAACTACGGCTTCTGTGGTCATAATGTTATAGAGCATGGAAAAGGGAGTACGGCACCCGTCCGGATGAGCCGCAGTATCTTATCGCAGCACCACACAAGCATGAACTAATGGACCGCGGTGATAACTACTTTAAGACGCAGAGGCTAAGTAAGCTCAAGTATGTTGTTGTGTTGATTTATGTAGCTAGTTGCCATCCCACCTTTTGTAAGGCCGTAGTATCGCATATCGCAAAATGCATACCGAACGAGCATTCGTGTGCACAAACTTGTCAGTGGTGAACAGTGCATCCAGCCAGATTTCGAGAAAACTTATTACGATCGCTTTTGATTCAGAACTCCCTGCCTTATGATACCTCGTCTCGTGTCTAGGACGTTAGCAAACCGCTATCCACGCAAAAAGTTTGACTATTGTATTGACCGCGACTGCTTTATTCAAATAGAACAAAAAACGACATACCAGAAGCAGGAAGCACCAGGCGGATAGAGCTCTCATTGTTGCCGTCAATTTTAGAATGTCAAAAAATAAAGTGAGAATTCAAGAGCAGAAATTATTTATACGGCGCCTTTTATATGATTATCATGATTTGCCAGGATTGCTCATTGCGATTTCTCGGTTATCACCCGCTAATGTCTTTTGCGTTTTAAGATATAGTTAGTTATTCAAAAAGGTTCGATAATGGGAAGGGCTGCTCGTTCCAAAGTCTATTGCTGAAAATTGACTTGCAAATAGGGAATTCACAACGAACAACTTCTAATGGCTTCGTGCTCAAAAGTTTTCTATTACCGTCCATTAACACTCATCATTTTTGAATCGCTTCCCCATTCAATTCTGCCATTCTAAGCGATTATAGAATTTCTAGAGATTTTGACACCATTCTGTGCTGCGATGCACAAGCAAATCTTAAGAGTCCTTAGCCCTACAGTACAGCCTTACGCTCTCTGTATATATGACATAGGGTTCTTTAGCCACGTATCTAAATTTACATACCAACATACGCAAAACCAGTCAGTAGAGGGTGGGAGACGATATGGAGTTCTTAAGAGTCCTTAGCCCTATAATACAGCCGCAAGCACTATGTATGCAGAGGGTGCCAAAAAAAGTAATTTTGCTCACACCCACCAAGTATACAAAACATAGGGAAATGAAAGAGGTGAAATTATTGGGGCAAAATATTCACGAAACGTTCCTTCAACAACAGGAGCAAGCTGAGTCTCATTACTTTCACCTTCATCAAAATACGGAGTGTTCAGTGGGCGTAGTCGCACTTCAGGGTACCCACGGTATCAAGGTCCGCTTAGAACAGTGGAGCCAGGTTCCATGGTAGGTCTTTTATGGGAAGCTTCCTAAGGATCTTGCTGCTCTGACAACGCTGCTATGATCCGAAGTGTCAATCTTCATACTTAAACCCTCCGGAGGGTTTTCAGTTGTAATGGCCGTTTAGTTCTTACAAACGAAAGATGTTGGTGCTTGTGCTTGTTTGCTGCCGTACAGAAAACGGCAGAAAACAGAAACAAGCACATTTAAAGAAATGCCCAGGTTTCAAGAAAGACGGACGTTTAGATTAATAGAAAGATGTTGGGAGCCTGGAAAAAAACGGAATACTTGAGGGCACCAATCACTATGAATCCTCTCAGGTAGCCAGAGTGAACGGACCTCAGCAAGGTCGTGAGTGAGAGTGACGAAATCTTGGATTTTGCCGTGTTGAGGTGACACATCATGTTCACTCGGAACAAGCTCCCGATCGTGTTCGTGCAGAAGGCTGTTGCGGAGTTTAATGCAGAGTAAGGTCTGTTCTTTGATTCGGGGATAAAAATACCTCGTCAGAATTTGCTGAAGTTCGACTAAATCAGGGTTGAAAGTGGAGGAGAAAAAACTGCTTTTTGGCACCCATATAAGACGATAGGGCTCTTCTGAGCCACGTATCTCAATCTACATACCAAACCATCCAAAACCAGCCAGTAAAGGCTGGCAGACGATACCAAGAAGTAGTCAATGTGAGTCATTTATCTCACATACGGGCCATGCTTCGAAAACATTCAGAAGTTGAAGCCGCGTTCTTTCTGCAAACTTTTGATGTCATATTCCCACCGCATTTGTGGTCATCCAACTGATCTGCTTCCATAAAGCTTCCAATACAACAGCCGCACTTTCAATCGTGTCTGAACTCTTGTCAGTAGCTCATTCGTGTTAATCCACTTGCGTTTTGTAGCTTCGACGACAACGTTTTTGAGTTTCGTCCTTTCATGTGGTGTCCTGCTCGATACTTCATCGCGAAGTCAAGGTCCCAAACCTCTTCTGTTGTTTTCGTTAATGCCCATGTCTCACGTCCATACAATGGGCCAACTCAGTATTTCGCATCATAAACAAGTTAATAAGGATTTTGCTTCGCATATGAAAATTAAAATTCATTAAATTCAGTTCATTCTAGAATTAAGTTTAGAAGAGTAAGCAGTGAACGACGACCACCTGGTGCTGCTGGAGTCGGTAAAATGCCAGGGAATTGGTGATTATGAGGGGATAATGAGGAAGGGAGGGTAGGGTAAAGACCATAATGGTCAACTAAGCATTCGATCGGGATAGGTGAAACATTGAAGATTACGTAGGTTCTATTTACAGTGGCATCGAAGAAAATATGAAGCTTACATTAATACAAAGAGTAGTAACACGGAATAAACTTTGATTCACAGATCACACCCCACCGAAGGGATATGTTACAATCATCCGAAGATTCTAGAGTTAAATACCATCTTACTTTGCCATATCAGTTTACTTACCTTCAAATGTATTTCTTTCACTATGCTCTGCAACACGCTCCATCATTTTCCATTTGCAGGCAACATATCTTGAGCATGTCTCTGGTGTGAGGTTCGCAGCCGGTCTACACGTGGTGGGCTAATGAGATCGATAGCGAGGGGTCGACTTAGGTCGACAGTGATTTAGCACGGGAATCGAGTCGAAACAATGTGATGATCATGAGAACCAAGAGTCACACACTCAGTTGGCCACCACACAATGAAAATCCAGAAGTCCCATTTGTATAGACATGAACGCAGCCGTCGTGTAACGAATGCAGTTTGCCTTGGGGTGGGGAAAAGCGTGCGGTCACACTAGCCACACAGGTGTAAACGGAGCGATCAACGTGCTAAGACACTGTTCCTTCTAACGGCAGGAGCAAATGTCAACATTACTAGGCACTTTCTTCACGAAGGCTGAGCATTGGCGGAAATGGAATGCGATTGCTCTATCCGCAACCTCTTTTGCCTCTTAGGCAGAATCGTGTCTTCCTGACTCACAGTGGCTGCATCTTCGTATCGTCTCCCAGCCTCCGTTGGCTGGTTTTGTGTATGTTGGTATGTAGGTTTAGATGCGTGGCTCAAACCACTATTGTCATATATAGTACATAGCGCCTAAGGTTGTACTACATATAAGGCTGAGGACTCTTAAAAACTTTCGTTTGTGTATCGCAGCACAGAATAGTTTTAGAAATTTTGAAAATTCCATAATCGTTTTAAATGGCAGAATTGGCAATACAGAATAGGCGGTGCGATTCAAATATAATGTACGTTAATGGACGATAATAGAAAACTAATGAGCACGAAGCCATTTGAAATTGTTTGTCAAATCCCTATTTGCAAGTCAATTTTCAGCAATAGACTTTCAAAACGAACAGCCCTTCCCATTATCGAACCATTTCGAATAACTAACTATATCTTGAAACGCAAAAGACATTAGCGGGTGATAACCGAAAAATTGCCATGAGCAATCCTGGCAAATCATGACAGTCATATAAAAGGCGCCATATAATTAATGTCTGTTCTTGCCTTCTCACTTTATTCTTTGACATTCTTGATGGCAAAATGAGAGCTCTATCTGCCTGGTACTTCCTCCTTCTAGTGTGTCGTTTTCTGTACTATTTGGATAAAGCAGTCGCGACCAATACAGTAGCCAAACTTTTCGCGTTGATGCGGTTCGCTAACGCTCTAGACACGAGACGAGGTACCGCCCGCAAGGCAGGGAGTTCTTAAAGACACCAGGAGGGGTAATTTTGGCTTACGGTAGAACAGACGTAGTGTGGACGAGCTTGAGTGGCCGCCATTACACAAACTCGCCAATTTGACGCCTTGGCATGGTGCCAAAAGAAGATGGTTCTAATATAGATTTGTTTTTTCCTTTTAGTTTTCACTTTGTTCTTTCTTATATTGTTTCTAGATGTACTTACGGGTCAAATAAAGTCGGGGGGGGGGGGGGGAGAGGCAAAATTTTTACCCACGTCAAAGCTTCTTTCCCTTCCTAGGGTTAGGCTGAAGCTGATGAGACCTATGCTTTGACAGATGCTTTTTAATGTGGGAGGAGGGGATATCAATTTTAGCCTAAGCCTAGTAAGGGAAAGGAGTATCGACGTCGACGCAAAGTTGCGTCTCCCCCCGACTTTATTTGACCCTTCTGAGATTTTCAGGTATAGAAATGCACAATTGAGAAGATTTATAAGTAAACAAGTAAAATATGTCACTAGAAAACAGTGAAGAGGAAATAATTCAAAAATAAGGTTACATCAGGCCGAAGACAAGCTTCAAAATGAACGAAGCGTGGCTCGGCCACGGAAGCTTGCAGTTCGGACGGAAGCGCGCCCGGGGCCAAATACCATCTCACGGCGCGTTTTTCAACGCTGGTTTCGTTACACATTGTATCTACCGAACCCATATGTTTGTTTTCAGACGCCATTGTTTTCGTAAACCTTATTCCGCCCTTGCCTCCCTCCCGGTGCCTACACCCACCAGGAGAGGGTAATTTTGGCTTACTGTAGAACAGACGTAGTGTGGACGAGTTTGAGTGGCCGCCATTGCACAAACTCGCCAATTTGACGCCTTGGCATGGTGCCAAAAAAGATGGTTCTATTATAGATTTGTTTTTTCCTTTTAGTTTTTACTTTATTCTTTCTTATATTGTTTCTAGATGTACTTACGGGTCAAATAAAGTCGGGGAGGGGGCGGGTGGGGAAACGCAAAATTTTCACCCACGTCAAAGCTTCTTTCCCTTCCTAGGGTAGGCTAAAGCAGATGAGACCTATGCTTTGACAGATGCTTTTTAATGTGGGAGGAGGGGGTATCAATTTTAGCCTAAGCCTAGTAAGGGAAAGGAGCTTCGACGTCGACGCAAAGTTGCGTCTCCCCCCCCCCCCCCCGCGACTTTATTTGACCCTTCTGAGATTTTCAGGTATGGAAATGCACAATTAAGAAGATCCATAAGTAAACAAGTAAAATATGTCACTAGAAAACAGTCTAAAGAAGAAATGATTCAAAACTAATGTTACATCAGGCCGAAGACAAGCTTTAAAATGAACGAAGGGTGGCTCGGCCATGGAAGCTTGAAGTTCGGACGGAAGCGCGCCCTGGGGGCAAATTGCGCCCTATGGCGCGTTTTTCAACGCCGGTTTCGTTACACATTGTATCTACCGAACCCATATGTATGTTTTCAGACGCCATTGTTTTTGTAAACGTTATTCCGCCCTTGCCCCCCTCCCGGTGCCTTTAAGCAAGGGCGATCGTAACAAGTTTTCTTGAAATCCGACTGGGCTTACTGTCCACCACTGACAAGTATGTGCACTTGATCGCCCGTTCGATATGCATTCTGGGACATGCGATACTATTGCCTTACAAAAGGTGGGACGTCAATTAGCTACATAAAGTCAACAACATACTTGAGCTTACTTAGGCCGCGTTCATACTTTGCGGTGCGGCAGGACGTGGTTGTGTGTCTCTGCTTCTCCGCCTGTGCCACCCCGTCTCGTTGGCTGCTTCGTCCCTGCACCTCCCCCCTGCCACTCTGTCTCGCTGCCCGTGAACGCAACCACGGTCTGGTGGCGCTGAGTATGAGCGCAGCCTTAGTTTCAGTATTTTCCAGTAGTCATCACTAGAGGTTCATTAGATCATGCTTGTATAGTGCTCAGGTAAGAAACCGCAATTTAGCCTAACGGCTGCGGTACCCCCTTTTCCATGTTTTATAGCATTATGACGACAGAAAGCGTGGCTGATGATTATTTGAAGGAAATAATGTACGCAATAATGAGTCATGGACGACGCTGCTTCGACTATGTGATTTTTACGTTATTTCCAGGTTCGCCGACTGCGAATTCGCCTCGAGCCGCTTAAGTAGCTTTTAACCTTCTGGCTGTGTTTATCTGGTGTTTGCTATTTAAGCGTTCGGAATTCAACCTCTAGGTTTATTTAAACCATGCCACGAACATTTTTTCGCCTCCCGAAAGTTGCTTTTAAGAGGAAATTCGCTCCTGTAAAGTAAACAATGCTTCTTGGAATGGCTCAATATTACTGTATTATGAGATGAAAACTGCTGTGGAGAACAAAAACTGTGAGAGGTCAGTTCCAGCCCATTGGATTATGCGTATATTCAGGAGCGGGAGTGATGGCCGTAATTGTTTTTCGAAAATGTTGACTGGTAGAAAAAATCCCAATGCGTGTGCACTGAAAACTCCGCTTATGTTCCCCGAGGATCCCAAGCTCGCTTTCTGTACTCCCAAATGGATAAAATTCGCCCAGTTTCCAGGTAATTCGGGTGCTGCTCTGACCTGTAGCCTGAAGGGTAGCTGTTCAGCATCGATTCACAAAAAAACATGAAGGAATAGTGTCTCGTAGACTTGTTCTTGTACTTTGTACTCGTAGGTAGATGAAATCAAGAATGAAGCCCCGTTTCCAAGCTTTTTCGGGTGCTGTTCTGATCTAGTGATCTGAAGGATGAAGGCAGGATAGGAGAAATAAAAGAAATTTTCTCAGCCGAAAGTGTCCTAAGCCCGTTTTTGCTGAATGCGACGATTTTCCTGTTGATATGTCTTCCCAAGACTTGGCCTTCGGTGTCCCGTGTCTTCTTCTTGTCGCTCGCTTGAAAGATCGTCGTATACATTGTATACACTTCATTCATGAACGGTGTGGAGGGCACTTGGCACTTGACCATTTCTCTCATAATGTGCGCGCCACGTCTATGAGTTGATCCAAAATCGCGAGAGCAAACTCGTCTCTCCCAAATGAGCTTTTCAAATAAAAAGAAACCACGCGAGACGCCCATATCCAGTTGCGACAACGGAGGAAAGCTGGCCACGCACGGCGACCTCTCGCCGAGCCGTTTCTTTCATGATGTGGTGTATTCCAAGGTGTAAGGAACATAATCGGGTACCGAATCGCCGCAAGCGCTCTGTTACCTATTTCGGTCGTGAGTTAGTTGCTCGAGTTCCGGCGGCCTGGCCAAGTTCGAATATCCTGGGAATCGTCTAGGAAATCAGAATTTGAAAACCAGAGTCCCATTAGATTTAGGCAAAAATACTCATTTCCAGGATCATATTTTTCTTCACCACTGGAAACTCAATTAAAGGCAGCTTTCGGGAAAATTCGGACGAAAAGTATAAGAAGTAGTGAATATGAAAGCCGAGATGCCTAGTAACAGGAAAGTGGAGAAAAAACGAATGGAAGTGGCCAAAAACCCGAGAAATAGAACCCCTTCCCACCACTGGTTCTGGGCGCGGACGACCTTTCCGTCAAGACGCGGGTAGTCCGCATAGGTTTCCCATTGGTATTACCAAGACGTCAACATGAAGGTATGTTCGGAAATGAGACAGCATCTATTTTCATGAGGTCACTTTCAAGCTAAAAGTGAGAAAGCGCGCTCGATACATTCAATCCTGCCGATCTCCTTGACCAACCGCACCGTGACCAACCCCTAATCACGTCGCCTGGAGGCGGGCTGTCCTTGTCCAAGGCGGCTTGTCCTGACGAGGCCGCCTCCGCCACAGCTCAAGGGGGCGCCTACCGCGGGGGATTTCGCCATGCATAGGCCTTCCAGACCCGTAGTTTTTCACTCAATGCCTCCTTATGGAATTCCCTGTCACCCACATTATCCCGAACACTGTCTTTAATTGGAGCTCTTGCAATCACAGAGGTGCACCCTTCCATTTCTATCCTCATCAAAAATTCGAGCAAATGGTGAAACTTTCCACAAGAATAAGTGAGTCGAAATAAAAAGTAGAAAGCACTCCTTAGAAAATTTTCAAAATTCGAAATAGAGAGATATAAGGTTCCCATTAGTAAAACAGGCAACTAGAGTTCAAAAAGGGTTTATTGGCACAAACAAGAGCCTATAGAGTTTCAGAAAAGTAAGGATTTCGAGGACAGAAACATGAGAGATTTGTAGGAAAGAAAAAGCGATCACTGTCAGGAAATCATTTCAAGTAAAAAAGCCGAGGGGTCCCAGAAGTAGTAGGTTGGGCGTGAGAAATGACAGGAAAATGGCAAAGCAGGATAAGTGCGTTAAAGAATGTATCAGATAACAGGTTCATGAGGTCAGGGGGTGCAAAAAAAGTGATTTTTTTTGCTTACGGCTCACATCCGTCAAGTGTACGAAACATAGGAAAACGAACAAGATAAAAGTAGTGCAAAATCTTCCCGAAATGTTCCTTAAGAAACGCAAGCTGAGATTCACTACTTTAACCTTCATCAAAATACGGAGCCTTTAATCGGCACAGTCGGGCTTCAAAGCACCTACGGCATTATGGTTCGTTCAAAACAGCACAGCCACCTACCGCGGCACGTCTCTCGTGGGAAACTTTCTGGGAACTGACCCTTCAGTTCATAAAATCCATAGAGCCCTTGCTGCTCGGACAACGCTGCTATGATCCTAAGAGTCATTTTTCATACCTCAAACCACCCTCCGGAGAGTTTTCAGTGGTAATAACACGTTGTGGTTCTTGTAAACGAAGGATGTTAGGGACCTGGAAAAAACGGAATACTTAAGCACCACCCATTATGAATCCCCTCAGGTACCGAAAGTGGAAGGACCTTAGCAGGTTGTAAACGAGAGTGACGAAATCTCGCATTTTGCCGAGTTGAGGTGACACATCGTGTTTACTCGGAATAAGCTCCCAATCCTGTTCGTGCAGAAGGCTGTTAAAGAGTTTAGTGATAGACTGAGATCAGTTCTTAAATTTGGGGATGGAAATACTTCGTCAGAATCTGCTGAAGTTCGACTATAATAGGGTTGTAAGTGGAGGAAAAAAATTTCGCTTTTTCGGCACCCCCTGTATACTTACTTATTTTTTATTTACTTATTTATTTTTTCATTTATTTACTTATTTATTTATTCATTTATTTATGTATTCATTACCATACAATAATATAAGAAAGGGAAAAAGAGAAGGGGGAGCGGTGGCTGCCGGAACTCAAGAGACTCGGATCGTCTGAGACTGGGTTGTAGAGGGGAATGGGCTTTTCGTTTAAAGGAACTGCGTCCACGAATGTAGCTTAGGTCGAGGATTTCTTCCACTGCTGAGAATAATTCTGTGTCGGATTTATCATATGTAGACTGATGGTTCCGAAGGCTTATGAATTTCTAGGAGATTTTTTTGATTTATATTAGCTTTTTCGGTTTATTATTATGAAAATTGTAACACGCGATACTCACGAATCTTGACGTTGTCCGATTGTTGGTTGTTGGAGATGGATCGCGGAGTCGCGTGGGCTCGGTGAGGTGTCCTGTATCGTTTTGAAGGCTAAAGATGGTTGGAATGGAGCTAGAAGGTAATCGATTGAGCTGGAGAAGCTCAGAAGATAGAATGTCTATTTGGCGGCCAAATGGTAGAGGGTTGCCTGCAGAGTGTAGTAGTGGACCTTGGAGAAGCTTTTCACGGAGTTTAACACGTGATGAGTTGCGGGGGTTACGGTAGACCCAGTTGATTTGACCACTGGTCAGGAAATCGAGGATTTTAGGGCCTTTCCTAAGTTCACAATACACAGTGGATCTTTGGGAGAGATCTGGGAGATTCGAAATGAAGTTATTATTACTGAAGGAAAGTTCTCCTTGTTAAGGACAATTACTGAAGTTGATTTTTAGTTTGAAAACAATTCATAAATCCGTTTTACTGTTGAAAAAGATTCTGGGACGGAAATTCTCAATAGAAACAAGTTATTCTAACTATTTAAGGCATGCTGTTGGTTAGGAAAACATAGGACTGGAGTTGGAACTTTCTCGTGGGGTTTCCCGAGAATGCGCAGTGTAGTAGGGTTTTGGTTATTCAAAAGTTGTTTGAAAGGTTGGAGATTGTAGAGGGGTGTCATTTTGACTGTGTAGTAGATAGTTAGTGAAATGGTACGAGAAGTCGTGGAAGCCGTTGTGAAATGTGATTTTTTGGTTTGTAAATAAATGTTGCTTTCCATGTTGCTTAATTCTGATAGTATTGTTAGTGTATTGGGAGATAGATTATTATTTATAACTATTGAGATTGAGCGGAAATTCGAAAAAAATGAAGTATAATGATTCAGGAAATTGATACCGCTTGATTTGGTATTGTGCCATGTTGTTTCATTGTGATGTTTGATATGTTGTGAAGGTATATTATTATTTCTACGTTTGAGTATTTATGTGAATTAAAGGGAGATATTTGGTTTGGGGTAATGTATATCACTTGAGTTAATTAGGATTGCGCCACGTAGGATCTTCTGTGATGTTTTTGTATGGTTCCTTGGTAACTATTGAGTGGGGTTGGAGATTGTTGACTTAGGCACATGTCGCATCTATCGGGAGGTTCGATGGCTAATCCAAACAGGCGGTATATTGTAGTGAAATATGTATGCCACGGGGAGGAGCCAAGTTTTGTGAGATCACACTTTGTCGTCTACTTTGGTAACGAAGTTATGTGTGAGTTTTTTACTTTATTGAATAGATCGAAAAAAAATGACAATTGTTCCAAGCACGAGCTCCTGAAACAACCGGAAAATTTTTTCGCCTGAAGGTGGCTGTTGTTGTCGGGAGGCGAGAACTCTCTTGCAATATTTTCGTGCGCGCACCGCTGCAGCGGAAGCTGAAGCTCTGCTGCTGGCGGACCGTATTACGGAAATAAGAAAAAAATCCAGGAAATTCTGCTACACTCCCTTAAATCCCAGAGGCGTGCTTTGGACCTAATGGAAGAGGATTTCAAGGTTAGTGAGCAATAAAATATAAATTTAGTCATCTCGAGTTATTGGTTAATTGTTATTATTTGATTTTTTGTAGAGTTCGGAATTCATCCGCATGATCAACACGCTCCTGACAGTGCGGGAAAATCGAGGGGGACCAGAGCAATAACGTCTCCACTGAAAGGAAAAAGACTTAGACCATGCTGCCATCTTCGCTGTTTTTACTTTCTTCGTTTCTGGGCTAAAAATTCGTTGTTCTTGTTGTTGTGTCTTTTTGTATCGAAAACTATGGGAGTTACAAATGGTTGAAGGGTCTGGGTAATATGAATTCTTAATAATCTAAAGTCAAAAGTATTTCATTGATTCCCATGGGAGTCTGTATAATCTTGCTATTGGTTGGACGAATGTGTTCTGGGATTATGGATGTATGGTTAGATTTGTTGGAGGTTTGATGCGGACACATCAAGCTTATGTACGGGCCAGATACCGTAATCCGATTTGTAAACCACACTCGGGGTTGAGATGAGGCTCTGAGCAGCTGGAACGCGGCACATAGGTGACATCTCTTGAGATGTTGGATTTCGATGGACTAGCAGAGTGGTCAACGACTTCTCCAACAGAACGCTCCTGAAGTTTCTTCACAGTTCTTTGTTTTTCCTACTTGGATTTTAGCCGCCTACCTACAGAGGAACGTGGCTCTGAATACTAGTCATATGTACGGCTATACTCGTACTGTCGTTGATAAGTGAGATCAATCGTCGGTGATCGATGAGAGGTAGGCGGATAATCGCCCGCAGCCACGGCAGAGAACTATCCATAATGATACCCTTCTAAACTTCTTCATGATAGTATTCTGCTCTGAGGACAAAGAAGGGACTTGAGAAGTGGAGAAGTGACGGCGACCACGCTTCATTAATGTGCAATTGCCACGAATAAGACCCTGCTCTTCTTCCACGCATCTCGCGGATCTTGCAAGCACACTGAAACCCTGCTCCTTTCGCATTCTCAGCAATAATCTTTGTTTAGCATCTCTATTTTACAATTACATTTTTTGTGTGACTTAGGCGGCTCACACTCGTGGTTTCCTCATAATGCCACTTTTTATGAGAGCCTTTTTTGAAAAAAAAACACGGCACTAGCATATGGATAGCAGTATAATAGCACTTTTTGCGTAAAACTCAGCATTCTTGTAAGGGGCCTGGTCCGTTCTTAATCCGAACCAAACAAACTCTGACTGTGTCAAGGCCAACTAAAGCAAGCATCACTTGTGAACTCATTGCTGACAATGAGGCTCTTTTGGAAGTGAAAAAACAACGACTGGTATCATCGCCAGCACGGCGACGATCCTTCCACCCATGCGTCTGGCGGGGGCGGGGCTTATGTCGTACTGTGGGTGACGGTTGGGACACACGAATCTAGGCCGTGACCCTGTGACAGCCTGTGGCCTTTGCTCTGTGACATGAATAATTCAGACAATTTGACTATACAACGGAACAGACTTGCAAGTAGGACACGATTTACATGAACAAATTGTCTGAATTGTTTAAGGCTTAGGTCAAAGGCCACATGCTGTTACAGGGTCACGGCCTAGATTCGTGTGTCCCAACCTACACCCTCGTACTGTAGATAGCCAGGTTGAGGCGTATCTTTCTACCAAAAGCATTCTACTGTTGTCGTTCACAGAACACTGTGACAATAAATCTGCTCCCTTCTCGTATTCTGTTACACCACTGAACCACCCCCTAGGTACATAGGCTTGCTTTCAGCAACTCATCGCTCAAGCTAACCATTTCTCCTCTGTCACCGCGATTTTGAGTGCTAGTGGGATGCGTGGCGCATACTGTAAAAGAGCAATCAACGCTAAGCACGGATGTAACATTTCAATAGCAGAACAAGTTTGTCTCATGTGGGACATACATCCCAGTTTCATTTTTTGGATAGTATTCAAACGCTTCGCGAGCTTCGTTCGAGACTCACTGCAGTCCCATGCATTTACTCGAGGATCACAAACATCTTAAATAGAAATGATGCCAAATTGTAATTCCCATCCCTGGTCTCATTTCTTATTTCGGAGTGGTGAAAGTCCAGCAGAATTAGTGGATGCCAATCTCACGAGCCTGATCACTGCTTTTTTTGCAGTTTTTTTTTCAAGAATTGTTTCGACAAACTGCATCCAAATGCCCCTACGGTTCTCAGTACAGGTTGAGTACATGGCATGTCCAAGAAGGAGAATCTGCTTCACAAATTCCAGTGTTTCTGCAGAAGCCAGCCGTGGCATGACAATGAAGCTTTGGGTGTATGGTGAGCGTTTGTCAAGGATCTCTCGAGGATCTCTGTTATGCAAAGAAAAAAACAACCAGTGCTAGAAAGAAGCAGTTCCGCTTGCGCTTTACACCAGCGTGGTGGAATGGATGTTCAAGCGAATGTACTGTAGTTGTACCGTATTGTTATATGGTAGCACTAATTTGTGTTCACGGCTTCCTAAAGATCCATACTTTATTCCCTTTTTATATTAATTGCCACACTGAGGATCATCATCATCATCATACAGCACATGGAAATTGACAACGATGCAACAAAAATTCTGTACAACTATCTATGATTCCTAAAACAAAAATCTAGCAAAAATGATGCACAATTCACTTTTTGCCCGGGCCTGGCTTCTCGTAACGTCCTGGATTCGGAATGCTGCGCTCCCATTCCACGACATGATCGGCTGGGAACCTACAAAAAGCACGATGCATAGAAAAATAAAGAACTCACATCAGTGATCTGGCCAACTAGAAATACGAAAATATGCCAAAGAAGATACTTACAAGATTCGTTATTTCCAAGGGCGTTAAACTAGAAAAGGCGTGGTAATAGAACAGAATGCTCAAACGAGGATTTACATAGTGTCGTAGAAGCATATCGAGTATGCGTCTAGATCCACACGATCAGGTACAACGGCAGTGCATACTACTGTACTAGCACATCTCGTAAAGCTATGATAAACTCGGCCGTTGTTAAAATCGCACACGAGCCTATGGTAAAACAACTGGTTACAACGATACTGATCACCGAAGGGACTCAAATGCCCATTATTAATTGAGAATGAAGTCTACCGGCTTCAAATACTCCCTCTCTGCTCAATGGTCAGATGCTACGACTCACTGAGCTCCATTTTGTCAATAATGGTAGTTTGGCGCCAAAGAGAACCAAAGGGAATGATTGTGAAATGATCATAATCATGGGTCCTTATCAATGAAGCGACAACTGAGACAATACGAAAAACCAGTAATGGCTCTTTGTAACTCCCTCAGCCATAAGTGCTTTCCTAACGAAGAAATCAAGAAGGCGAAAAGCAAGTTTGCTCACCTCAACAGTCTCGGGAAGTTCGCACGTTCCTCAGGTGTGTACTCGTCACTACGCTTTGGGACCCGTTGAATTTGCTCCAGCTGCAAATCAAGAATCGATATTCATTCTGAACCAACGAGCATAATCTCCAAAAAACAAAACTTTAAAACATGAAAATCGAGCTCTGTGACAACAGCAAAGAAGAACAAAGCAGCAGAAATGGGATGGGGCAATGGCTTCATCAATGGCGGAATAATGGGATATTTGTAGCTAACCATGAAACATTTCGCAGGATCAGTAAGGGTCATTATCACAGCCCCATAATGGATATTAGACACGCCATGTAATCCGACACGGTACAAAAAATGAAAGAGTTGCCCCAGAATGACAGAGGAGGAGATAAGGTCCTGGTGGATTACCTACAGAACAATGGAGAAGCCGAATGTAGTGACTACTTTTCATAATAAACTGCAGCATGCGTTTCGCAAAGTGAATACCCAGAAAATTTTAAAACCACTAAAGAGAGCATAAAGCAGATCCAAAATAAAGGAGATAAGGTCCCTAAAGAGCCATCGTCAATAGGCTCTTCGCCATGTTCATGATGAAATGATGAAATGTTTTTACCTGACTGCCCAAATTCTCCCGCACAAAATCAGGCATATCCATATCCGGGAAAAGATGTAATCGTTGAACGTGACGACGACGAAGAAAATTACAACCCAATGCCTGAATATTGAAGCTTAAACATGATAGTCGGAGTGCTACCAGTAAGCATACCTTATAGACAGCCAGAAAAACTATTCGACACGGATCATACTCGTGTATTTGATAGGCTGGTATGTCGACCTTCGATTTCGGGTATTCCTTAAAGAGAGCATTGGGGAAAAAATAGCGAGCGTAACCGAAGTTTTGTATCTGACCCATCGTGTCCCTATGGGACAAACTTACAGTCCATTTATGAAAAATACATTACAGTACCTTATTAAAATGATATAAGACGTGCTTCCAGTCAAATCCATGCATAGCCACATGTCGACAATTCACCACTACTACGTGGTCTCCACAATCAGTCTCACGGTGCCATATTGGCTTGTGTTGTCCAGCCAAATGCACTGCAACGTGCTTGCCTAGCTTGTACGCATCCTAAAATAAAATACGAAACCAATGCTTGGTTCAGTAATATATTATAAAAACCGAAAGCACTTAAAGCAACCGTCAAACAAACGATATCCACTCGGAAAGTATTCGAACTCTACGCTGAGCACGAAATTCCGAATTCTGTTAACTTTCGGATGCACGAACCCTACCATTCTCGAGCTTTCTGACAGCATAAAGCAAATCAACAAAGCAATTCCTATTTCACCCATCCAGTGGAATCCGCGATAATGTGAACTACGAAACTCGTCTATGAGCAGATCAGCCATATAGCATACATTGGACATATACACTTTTTTTTGAAATAGTGAGCGATCAGGCTAATAGTGAGGAGATGTCGTATCTTGGTATACCATTTAAGGATCGGACAGAAATTCAAGTACCTGATGATCGGCATCTACTATATGCCACTGTCTAGCGAACTGCAGCCATTGATTCACACGATCAAATCTGGATAACCCGCGACGAGCAGCCATCTATATAGATCCTGAACTGAATTGAAACACTAAGTTGCCAACTTAAAAACCAATCCATTGACGCTTGCCCATTCTTAACTTACGAGTAACATAGAATTCAGCCAAATTGAAGGCAAATTAATAAATAACCATGTGCATCTGTACACAGTCGCGTTTCCTTTGCAGATCGTGCGAGATTTTTCATTATACATATTTCAGATTTCATTGTACATATCTTCGTAAATGAAGCATAATAATGCAAAATGAAAGCATATCAGAGCTGATGATGAATCAAACCAGAGGGAGTTCGAGTTCAAAACTTCTAGCTAAACGAAATAAGTTGTCACCTTCGTTCTCTAAGCTTTGCTGTTTAGTGAAAATACTAAGTGTGAAGAGAAACACAACCTTAGCAAACAGTTGGCCAAATTGAAACAAGCAAAATAAGTGCACCGACACAACTCAGATTATCTGCAACATATCAGATCCTACAGAACGGTGATTTAAATACCCCAGAAATTTCTTATTCACAATTATGAGATACCGATAAACCATAAAAAAGGATTAATGATACTCAACCTATGCATCAGTTGGCAGATATTAGGCATTTACATCAAAATGAAGTAGAATAAGTTAGTCGGAAGACTAGATGAGGACGAGTGAGGCTGCTTACGCCAGAAAATCGCTCCGCGGCGTCGCACTCGCGGCGCCACCAGTACGACTTGCCGAATCGATTGCCCTTGGGAGTCGGCAGAGCGTGGCTGCGTCACCCCTGCACTTCCACCCATGCCACACTGCCTTCTGCACCCATGTCACCCTGCCTTCTCCATTCATGCCACACTGCGTCGCTTGAAGGCTACCATGCCCTGCCGCTGGCACTCGCACCCGCCGTGCGGCTCGCCGCGAGCGGCCACGCGATTTTCTGGCGTAAGTAGCCTCACCCGATGAGGGCATTCACGATGAGCACAATTTTATTACATACATTTCTATCAAAGAGAAGTGAAGTCGGAAGGTTATCACGAGGTCCGTCTATTGAATTGCTATTGCACAGATATGGCACAGTAATTTCGTGGCATTACCAAACCACATTATCTTGATATTCAGGAAGAACGCACAACTTCTTCACTGTCTCATACGCCAACATCACCATACTCGAATAAAGGGCGTTGCTAACAACTCGAGGAGCTAATCCCTAAATAGGGGAAAATTTTCATGAAACACCACTTCATATTGAAAAAAACGCGATACGAATGACTAATAAAGACGTGAATTCTAAAAATCCCTGAACATGCGCTGCCATTAATAACTGCATGGAAGCAGTGTATTTCAGTAAAAGAGATTATCCACTGAAATACATAGCTCGGCTATTGCAGTCAAGCTCTATAGCAGGAATTTTGCCTATGCATCCTTTTCTTCTAAGCTTTTCCTTGCTTTTCTTTTCACTAATGTTTCCCACAATGACACTGGAGATACCAGTGTGTAGGCTTCTTTTTTCAAAGAAAACAGAAAAACAAATCTCACAGACTGTACCTTTGTGAAAACCTTCGATCCTTCATACTTCCATAACCGCCTGATGGTATCAGTATAGTTAGTACGATGCACCTAAATTTAGGATGAGAACAAATCATAACTTATAGTGTTATTGCACTCACTAACCTGCAGTCGAATACGAAGCATTTCTAATGGATTCGTAGCGCAAGCTGAGGCGATACCCCCAATGGATCCAGAACAAGCCTCAACAATGAAAATATGATATGGAATAAGTTGAGATTTAACCATGATAAAAAGCATACCTGGTCCAAAAAGTAATTTCTGTTGTCAACTTCAGCATTCGTTTTCGGTCTCACTCCAGTTTCAAGTTCCGTGACCTTACAAAAGAAAATTCAGAGTGTTGGAAGATGTACAAATTACAAAACACTCATAACTAGAATAAAGAGAAAATATGAAGAAGATTCCAAATATCTATCACATAACAGTCAAAGTATCATCATATTGCTATGATGAATAATCAATGGCTTTCAACCAACCTTCAAGCGAATTTGTCGAAAACCCGCCAATGCATGATAATACGTTGACCAGAAAACCATTGTCGATGGAATATAGAGCATTACAGCAGAAAGAAAACCACTAAATGTTTCCATAATTAAGAACGATTTGCTAATAAACAATGAAGGTTTACTGAATAGAGAAGAAGTAGTAAGAGTATTACCATGAGAAAGCAACCAGCTCCTGCAGCAACTAAAATCAGATCTCGATGTCATGCGAGATCAAACTACTCGATAAAAGTTTTCAATTGCTATACGGCTCCTATCACCGGACTAAATCCAAACATAATTACAACCATGCATTATAAAATATTTACATACCGATAAAATCCGGCTATGCCATCCACTTTGTAAACGGCGCGAACAACACGTAGACCCAGGGTTAACCTCCTTTCAAGGCCATCGTTCCTTATACAAGATGCAACGGCAGAGGCCTTCCTACTACCTGAAACGACGGAGCCACATTTCAACATTTTTTTGTGAGTTCCCCGGAAACTCCCTGAGATCTTGTTCCTCTATGTTCTTATCAGTTACCAGATGGGCTCACTTTTGCGCGCGTAATATCATGAGCGTCAGTGGGTCGATAAAAATTGCTTTTTTTTATAAATAATTCAGTACCCATTACCACGTCATCCTGCGCCCACCTTGGGCGGGTCCCCGTTCGCTTCGAGTTATTCAAGATGACTTCGACGTTGGTCATTTCTATCTAGTTTTTCCTGGTCTCAAGGCAGCGTTGCAACCAAGTTATGAATTTCTGTAGTACCGACCACCCATTAGGGGTGCGTTCCCCCCACTGCGCCCACGCCTCTTGTGACTTTCAGATATTCGTCGCTGACCTTCATCCATTTTTTCTCCAGGTCTTCTCCAGGTCCATTTTGGAATCCAATTGACAATTTTCGGTCTGGAGAAGGAGCACCACAGTGCACGCTCCGCCCATCGTGGGCGGAGCTTGACTTCCATGTGTGCTCCCTACTTCTCGTCCCATAGCCTACCCATCGTAAACTTGTCCCCATCCCCACAGGACGTTTGTCATGTAATACCTAATCTTGTGACAGGTGGACGGAGGGACGGACCAACAGACAGACGAAGCGTTTTACATATAGTAGAGATATTGTGGAGCTTGTACACCATGAAGTAAAAGGTACAAATAGCTCGAGTCAAAAAATCGCAGAATCGAAAGCGAAAATCAAGCACATCGAGCACTACTTAAAGGCAGCATTAGGGAGAAATCGGACGAAAAGTAAAAGAAGTAGCGAATGTGAAAGTCGAGATGGGTAGTAACAGGACAGTGAAGAAACAACGGATGGATTTGGTCGAAACCCGAGAAATAGGACCCCCTTTCCACCGTTGATTCTCGACGCGGACGACCTATCCTTCAAGAAGCGGGTAGTCCAATCTAGTTTCCCATTGGCATGTTGCCAAGTAAACACAATGGAATGTTTGGAAATACTGCGAAAGCGCGCCGCAAAATCTTCGATCTTAACGCATCTCCTTGGCCGCTCCCGCCCCAGTCAGTCGGGAATTACGTCATCCGGGGGCGGGAT
Source organism: Trichostrongylus colubriformis (assembly GCA_963978905.1). NCBI lineage: Eukaryota > Metazoa > Nematoda > Chromadorea > Rhabditida > Trichostrongylidae > Trichostrongylus > Trichostrongylus colubriformis. The sequence goes on from OZ022260.1 coordinate 41,587,849, forward strand.
CGACTTATCAAGAGGCGGCAAAGATGGGCGGTTTCGGCTTTTTAGAGCTTTTCTAGAAGGGGGGCTTTTTCACCGGGATTTCGGCACAGGGAGCCTTCTTAGGCCTAGGACTATCATGTGAGTGACTTCTTGTAGGGATTTCTCCATTACCACATAACCCCTAATGCTGTCTTTAATAATGAGGTGATGACTCAATTGTTACAGTCAAACCTGCACACCTCCAAATGCTTCCGGATTATTTTGTACCATCATATGTTGAGCAATGATATCTGTTGGGACAAACACCAATTGAGCACATGGTGAGGCAATTCCTCCTGAATATCAATTACTTTTCCATTCGATGCGAAATGACGAAACGGAAGAAATCCGTCTATTTTAGGAGCAAACCCTTCGATCTGAGAACAAACCTGCTAGAGCAGACACAAGCGAGGGATTCGTTATACCAGTGTGAACTTGAATGAGGTCACGCACTCTTTCATACGTCGAAGAGTATAAAAATGAAGCCGATATCTGAGGGAGGGTCATCCAAAAACCCTGAAAAATCGTTCCATGGTGCCATGAAAATATTCAGAAATCCGCAATAGATCTTTCAGAATTTGTTGCAGCCAAAAGAAGAAAACAAAAGAGAAATCCATGGACATTCACGACATTACGAACGCACTCTGTACAGCGCTCCAATACCTTCCGTCCTGACGATCTCAGTGAACGCATGCCGCATACCTCGATACATATTGTTTTGCTTTTGCAGTTGTAAACGACTCTTCACGACTGACCTAAACTAGTGTAATCTTAGTGTACGAAAATTCGGAAACTAAACAGACAATCTAGGGTTGAAATTTCCGAAAGACTGCAAAGATTTAGAAGACAAGGATTTAATTACAATGAAAGTAAAGGTCTCCTAATCGTCTCGCTGTATGTATTTATCAGAAATGACATACAACATATATAAAAATAAAATTCAATACAAAAATAAATTCTCTGGAGGGAGAAAAAATCAAGTTAATGAAAATGAATACTGCGATCAGTGAAAATGCAAGAGACGAAGGCCAATATTACCCATGGATCTGAAAAGCTGAAAAACCCACATGGGATATAAAAAACATCGTATCGACCACGAGCTTGCAAGAGCAAGCGGATAGAAACGCCAAAGGTTAAGATGCTCCCATTGGATTACGAGTAGCCGATCCTGAACATTTTAATTTCTTACGGGAAATGAGACGATCACTTTCTTAAATGAATCGCAACTCATCAAATAACTCACTCTAGATGTGAGATCGAAAACTTCAGACTCCTCCGATGACATTCCTCAGTTCTACCGAATACCATATACAGGTAACACGATGCAGTATGCTGAGGGTAAGGAGCCACACGCGGCTTCTGTTGCATTGGCAGCGATGTGGCGCTGCTGGTATCGCTCCCTATTGTCCAAAGATGAAGCACTTGCGGAACACAAATCAATTGAAGAAATCTGGAATAAATTCTACAAGAAATTAGGATAGAAACGCCAAAAATTAAGATGCTCCCATTGGATTACGAGTAGCCGATCCTGAACATTTCAATTTCTCACGGGAAATGAGACGATCACTTTCTTGAATGAGTCGCAACTTATCAAATAACTCACTCTAGATGTGAGATCGAAAACTTCAGACTCCTCCAACAAGAGGTATGAATTCCTCACCAAAAAGTCCTGCAATGACGCGCGGGGTCGCGACCCTCTACCTGGCCTTCGAACCGTACAGTCCATTTCGAGCGCTTAATAGGGCGTGGCCTACGGACTTGGGTGAGTGGCAAGAGTGAGAGTGTGTGGCGGGGTGAGAGAGTTTGCTACACTCTCATTCAAGTACGCAGGCCACGCCCTATCCGGCGCTCTGAAATGGACTGTAGCTACAGCTCACGATCACATGGGACAGATGAGGCGATCCTGGTGAACTTCACCCAAGCCGCACCTTCCAAACTCCCGTCTGCACCTACTGCTCCATACTACCTACCACAACCTAGCGCCAGACCCACGCATGTTCGATATGTCGCTGCGTTACCGAGTCCTAGGTCGATACAGATCTGCTGCGCCAATGCTGCAATTGGGACACCTTCACAACGATTTCCGGGCCTATAGCAGACACTTATGCGACCGGGGCATTAACTTATATGCGAATTACCATCTGCTACTAAGCACCATTCTGCTTCTACCGTAGATAGGAACGACATAAATCATATCTCAAAGCTGCTACCCTTACCTGCCGAGTCATTTCCAACACCTTTATGCATCGAAGAACACAGATTGTTAGTGCCAAATCGTTGCATCACCCATTTTTGAATTTTGGACACCTTCGGCAGTCTTCATACTCTGCGGGATCGAAGGCAGGGCATGGCGGCCTCATCTCTGCCCCGCCCGTGCCTAACGTAGCCACACCCTGCCCTCGACACTCCCCCCCCCCCCCCCCCCCTAGAATGTGAAGGTTACCTTCCCATCACCACAACTTCTACATCCAATACAGACTGAGTAAACGTTCCGTAAACGCAAGGTAAATTCGTATGAACCGCGCTCATCGTTCCTTTTGGGAGCACCAGAGTGTACCAAAGAGGAAGTCCATATTCTGCAGATATTTCATCGATAACAACAATTTATCGTGAAAAATTCAATTTGAGTTGAAATTCTTTATTTCATTGGTTCATAAAGCGAAAAGTTAGTTAAGCTCAAGTAGTGTTTGAGATCTTACAATTAGGTGAGATTCGCCAAAAGATACGACTAGCAATTGCAGACCACATAAAACAATGCCTAAGATAACAAAGAGGCAATTCTCATACAACTGTGCATACTAGTTAGTATAATTTAATGTAACATGTAAAGACTAGGAATTGTAATACATCACTAATAAATCATAACATTCCCCTTTCTGAGCTACCATTTCACTCTATCTCGATATTCCGGAAGAACACAGAAACGTTTCACGACTTCGTAGCCTACCATGACTATACACGAGTATATTGAATTGCTGATTAGTCTGAAAGAATCCATTAATGATTAATGATGAAAAGAAACAAAATTATCAGAAACCAAGAGAATGAACCAGTCTTGTATGTTAATTCTTCATGGCGTACTAGTCATGCCCTTTTTTGCATGGTAATACAAGTTTTAGAGTAAAAGCGTACCAATAGTCAAACACAGCGAAATTAATGTGATGGTGAAAATTTTGGGCTTGGAAACATGATAAATGTGCTTTGTGATATTCAGAAACCAGTATGTGGCACATTCGCCTCAGTCAGAGAATCAGGAGAAACGAAACATTAAGGTGAAAAAATGAAAAATGAGAAACTGAAAAATAACAGTCATGAACAAGCAGCTGTAAGTGGACCCCCAGTAATCAGCCTGAAAGTTCGTCTCAAACCTTTACCAAAGAAATGCACTAAAAACCCATTCAGTGATGGGGACTAGTTCTAGATCACAATTATCGAATAAAAATACTATAAACTATGAACTTTAGTGACCAACAAAGGTCGGCAACGGAAGGACAAATGACAGAGATAAACCTGCGCAAGTATGGCACAGCGGACAGCTGATTCAACGATATATTCACTTTGAGGTTTTGTTCTAAAACTTATCCGCAAAAAAAGAGTTTTCCTTAATGTGATTCTGCTTTACTAACCTTGGAGCCAAACCTTTTGTGAAAATATGTTGCCTTTCATTCCTTAGAATTCTGGCCACCGTCTCCGCGTAATCACTCCGATGAACCTACAAACATTCAGTGAAAAGGAAAAGAGATCAGAAAATCGCGAGAATGATACAATACTACTGCTCTGCGCTCAATGAAGGGTAGAACTACAAAAAACACTCACTTGAAGTCTAATACGAAGCATTTCCATAGGATTCGTACATATTGTAGCACAAGCACCTCCAACCGTTGCTGCAACGGCTTGATCCAATAGCAGTGTCCCGAGACCTTCCTTATCAGATCGGCGTCGCAACTAAAAAGTGTAATAGCAATAATACTTTTCTATGGTTCTGATATGGTTCAACTGTTTCTGGTTGATCGCAGCCTCTCCCTCATTCAATCAGTTTTTCGAGAAGGCTTCTTCTAAAATATGTGCTCTTCATGCTCAAGAATTTGAACGACACGTCACAAACATATTCTTCTTGATAGAGCAGAATGAAAATTATCAATCAGGGTAACTGCCATCCACAGAAAAAACTACAGGAAAATTGAAGAAAAGAGTACAAAAAAAAAGCGATATTGACCAATCACCCTACCCAGTTGAAGAAGTCCTGACACCAATAATATGTAGGCCAGAAAACGAGGCATGATGGTACATACACGAGGCTTGACGCGAAAAAACCTCTGAAGGAAGATGATCGAAACCATTCCACAGAAAATAAGGAATATAAGGGAAACATACCGATAAAATCCTTGCAAACCATCGATTTTATATATTGCTCTCACACAACGCATTCCCAGTGTTAAACGAGTGTTTTTCTCATTACGTAAGTATTCAATGATAGCTTTGTCGTTTCCCGCGATGAACTTATCGGCTTTATAGTACACCATCATGTATTGAGATATGATATCGGTGGGTACGAAGATTACCTGTACAACGTTTTCTAGCGACTGCTCCACGATTAAAGTAATACATGAACATTATAAAAAAGAACTATAAACAAGGAAGTAAATCAATCAACCTGAGATGCAAAACTGGCTGCTCCACCGGATATACTAGAAATGCCGGCCACGGAAGTTATACCGAAATCCTGTTGTAGTACGGCTCGCAACTTCTCGTACACGGTTGCGTAGATGAATGATGTACCAATTTGTGGCACAGTCACCCAGAAACCCTAAATCGATTGAAATTAATGGAACCACTTATAACAGGTTCCTCACAGCCGCTGAGCTTACTGATGACCGTAGGATACAATCCGTTCAAAATTACAATTTTGACTTAGATCGCAGATCAGCTGAAGTAGTGTCTATTGAAAGTGCATTGTATATTGACAAAGTGGACCCTACTTGATATAAAGCCGTTGAAAATCGCGCAACACGTTGGGTATTGTACAAAAGGAGCGAAATAGATCCCAAGGAAAAATAAACAGGTGCGCAAAGCTAGGGGCTTAGCGTAGATCACTTCAAAGCTTGTATGGTTACGCAAGGGAATAGTACCAGCAAATTATGGAGAAATTTGTATGATGAAGTATAACTACATGCAATGACTTATATATATTGCTGCGATCACTGAATTCACAGCTGATTTCATTGTACAGGAAGGAATTTCAGTAAAGGAAAGCCGCTCTTTTCTTTGCAATCAGCGACGCTAACGCTGCATACCCGTGCCTTGTTACAGTCGTTCAGTGGTAGATGTTTATTGAATCCCGCAGTGCTACACTGCCTCGTTTATATACGGTGGCAATCGATCCAGATGGTACAGTACTAACAGATGTCATACAAAAACTAACGCCAGAAGCCACCCTAAGAAGTGAATAATTCTACAGCTTCTGTGCTAGAGAAGGAGTTAACTATTGCATATTAAATAGAAAGTCGTGTTTTACCACGACATGCCTCACATTCTATTAGACGAACAAAAACATGGAAAAGATAGAATAAAACAAAGAGGAATCGTACTGACTCGATATAATCCTCGAATTCCTTCCTTTCGCGAAATATTTACGAATGCATTCCATGTGCTCGTGTACACAGTATGCTGCTTCTGAAGTTGAAGACGGCTTCTCAAAACAGCCAGCGGATACAGGAACATACGTACAGTCCATGTGCTGCAACAAAGATATGACTTTATGTAGAAATTTTCTACATGAGAACCCGTTTCACACATGGGAAATGTTTCATCCACCCAAAAGTCCTTCTCTCTCCAAGTCTCGTTTAAACCCACACCTTTTCTTCTATCTGAGAAAGAACCTCAATGTCACCACACGTTGTAGAACTGAAGCGTCGCAACATCTTTTGCTAGCTGTCAGGTGTGATTGGTTCAAAGGACAACGCTCGATGTTACGATTCAATACGTGCATTCCTCCCCTTCCCGCACCGACCCGCCTTTACTACTATCAAAAAAGCCGAATATGTTCCTTACCTAGTAAGTGCAGCCGGGTAGAACATCGACAGATTCATATGATGCCATTCGATCACATTCAGCATACCGTTTTTGTTTTTACCAGCCACGATCCGTAACTCATCATCTCCAGGCGGCAGGGGGAATCCACTTCTTGATAAATCTCCATTAAAACCTCCTGGTGGTGGTATTGGTTCAATCGGAAACGCACTCATTGCTATCGACAAGTTGGAGCGCTCCTCACTGAATACACAGAAATCATCGACCCACAGTAGCCACCCCCACCATGCAAAAACTCACCGATACGTTTGGTTCGCGTCCAAGTAGCAATGATCCTTACCAGCACACATTCCGAAGTCAACATTTACCTTCATATCACTTCATACTTCAGTGATTCACAAAAAAGCTCATTCACCAAACTGCAGTTGTTGTCAGTAAACTTCATACATGCTCAGCTTTTGCATATCAACCGCGATCAATTCGAAATATTTAATCAAGTTCGAGAATAAGTTATATGTTTAATAATGAGACTATTACAAAGACTGGTCCAAAGACATCAAGAGGGGAAGAGAGGAGAACTAGAACATTTTGCAACTCTTCCAAACACAGCGGCCAATGAGAGATGCATACTATTGACGTCTGAGAACAATACAAGAGACGTACGACCAGCTAGATGTATGGAACTCGTTATGATGTGCTGTTGACAAAAATGGAAAAGCTTCAAGTTGAGTTATACAAACAATCGAGAAGTTGATCATGCATAATAATTGAGACTCGCTTTCTTTTTCGCTTGTACTTCCAAAATTGCGTCCATGAAATCTTCATGCAGCACTTCTGTGGCATCACGTCGCAAAGCGATCATACCCTGGAAGCGCTAGTAGTGCTCAAGCACCAGATAGATATCAAGGATAAGGGCTAGGAAGAGTACTAACCGCTTCAACACACACAGCTTTACACTGGGCACCATTGAAGTCATCAGTGCAACGAGCTAACTCCTCAAAGTTCACATCTTTGCTGAAAAGAATGATGCATAAAACAAGGTAACACTTCGCGAGCACCATTGAATGGTGTTCTTTAAGACGAAGCGCTTGGCGGGTGAGCCATGCGACCGACTTCGAGGTGGCACCTAAATATGCATGCGATCTAAACCACGAGCGGTCGATACAGCCAGTGCATGAGCATGTTGCTCCCCTTCTAGATAAGACGAACGCGTAGGCGTAACCAACTCTGATGGGGTGTTTGGATGGCACACGTAGAATTGTAATCGAGAGATGAATGAGCCTGTGGTGCTGATGTCACTCGCCTTAGAAATCGGGAATCAATGCATCACATCCAGGTCACAATCGCACGGTATTTCCGGTTTGTTCCGTGAACATTAAAGAGCTATCCAATGAGGGAATGTGGAAAGATTTTTCCCGGGATTTTAGAACCTTCAAGATGTCCCCTTTAGTTGAGATTGGAAAGGAACTCGCTGACAGGATCGCGTTTTGCATGGAGCATTGTACACTCGAACAAAATAAGGAGAGGAAGAAAGCTGTTTGCTATATATTTGCTTTTGAAACACACGCAAACCAAGAACGCGGATCAAGAATTGTTGTGAAGTGAAATAAAAAAAAAACAGAAAAATCCTCAGGTAGAGAGAATCTCGCAATGTCACAAACTACCTTGAACACTTGCCAGCGATGATCTATGTATCACAGAGACGCGTTTTGCACAAAATACGTCCTTTGTAATATGATCGGCGGGACTGGTCCTGACGTCATCCAAGGACGCTGAGCTATGAGATACGCTCGTCTTCGAATACATACCCCAGATACAAGTGGAATAGCTCCTTGGCGACATTCGCAGCTAGACTTACCGCACATATGGTAAGGCACACGAGGACAAAATGTGATCTATAGCACTGATCCTGGGAGGAATTAGGTTCGGGTCCCATTACTCTCGTAGTAATTTCATGGATGCACGTGAAGTCAATGTCCCATCTATAGCATATAACAGCGGGCCCTTATGAAGCCTATTAGTAAAAAGAAGGCAGATAGAGGAGTATCATGCAGCCATCAAGGCAAGCGAACATCGCTGGAATATATATCTGCTGTTATACAGCGACTCTCAAATTTTCGAAGCCCCCAAAATGCTCGCCAGCAAACCATAAAAATTCAGAAACGAACTCGAACTTATATTCATAGACTTACTTCACATTCATCTTCCTCGAATGAATCTGCATAATACGCGCTCGCGCATCCTCGTTCGGGTGCGGCAACTCAATTTTCCTATCTAGTCGACCAGATCGCAACAGGGCTGGATCAAGGACATCTATTCTGTTAGTGGCGGCAATCACCTAAAGAAAAACGCTGGATGACATCGACGACAGTCACACGCGATTGAAGGGCATAATCAAAAACGGGGAAAAGGAAGGGCGAGTTGTTTAAACAATCACCTTGATCTCGTCATTCGGCTGAAACCCGTCGAGCTGATTGAGCAATTCCAACATTGTGCGCTGAACTTCTCGATCTCCGGCTTTTTCAGAATCAAAGCGTTTCGTACCTACAAAAATCATTTACACTCCTATTCTGGACGACCGGAGAGAAACTAACCAATGGCGTCCAGTTCATCAATGAAAATGATTGCCGGCGATTTTTCTTTGGCCAATGCAAACGCGTCACGAACAAGCTTTGCTCCGTCACCGATGAACATCTGGACCAGCTGTGGTCCTGCCAGTTTCAGAAAGGTTGATTTCGTCTGAGCTGCTACAGCACGAGCCATCATCGTTTTACCAGTACCTACATACAGTAGCCGTCATTCAGCATCATCACTGACTTTGGAAAGCAACATTTATTATGAACATGAAGAGTGAATATTTGCGAAAATGCGTACACAAGAGACGTACCCGGAGGACCATACAACAGAACGCCCTTTGGTGGATGTATTCCAAGATTTACAAAACGGTCTTTATGAGTCATTGGCAGAACCACAGCCTCAATAAGCTCCTGAATCTGCTTGTCACATCCTCCAATATCGGAATATTGCTCGGATGGCCGCTCATCAACCTGAAATAGATCAATTACTGATAAGATGAGGTATGGGACAAGAAAGAGCTACTGGATAAAATGCAATGAATTAGATGGATCCGAAGAAACACCTTCACAAAATTTATATATTTAAAAGAACTAATTAAACAGACTAGTTAAGTATAAAAAAGAAAAAATGGACAGCCATTAGATGTAAGCATTCCTGGATTCCAGACTCTTTTAACACTTTTCATATTTGATATATGATATGGTAGGCAGAGGAGAAAAAAAGGAAAAATGCATAGACCATACCACGAAAATAGCTATTAGGTCGTTCGGAAAGTTCTTGCAGTTTCGAATGTTCCACTTTTTGAATATTTTTGATTACTCGCCTGGTTGCCTATACCATATTGAAGCTCGTTTTACGCTCTATTCAAATAGAGTGACGCTAGTGCTCGAGGACAAACGGCAGCTCCACATATGTCTCGAACATTCTTCTTCTTCGGTATACAAACGACCCATTTCTTAGCTGCATCGCGCCATGTGATGAGAGCCGCACTCTGCAGCACAGTCGAGAAGATCTGCTAATGGTTGGACAAAAGCAAAGCACGAGCGGTCAGCCCCGACATCATGGAGTGCTCTGCGTAGTCTACACAGCATCGCTTCATGATTCTCGGCGAAACTATAACTGCCGCAGTATAGTGTGCGGAATCGCGAGATGCATTGCAAAACACTGAATGGGCTGGGCTACAAAACTTTGCCGCATCCAACTTATGCCCTGGCTTTCACTAATTACTGTTAACTCGAACATCTAGACACTTCTTCCGGAGAACGCTTGTGGACTTGACATGGACCAGCTTTCAACGAGTTCATCGCTTTTAGTCTCCACAGTTTTGAAGAAACCGAGATAACTAAGCGTGTATCTCAATGGCAAATATTAGATTCATATGGTTCTCATCGTGGTTAATAAAAATTTGCATGAGCCGAGATATGCGCACTCGAAGTTACGAGGTCGAGAACCGCAAGAATTTTCTCAACGACCCAATAGTTACACAATGTATAAAGGAGTGGGACAAACCTCCATAGCCTTCACACGAGAGTCATATTCAGCTGGCAGTTTCTCCAAGATAAGGTATGAATCCTACAAATAACACCAGTAACTCTATACATGGCAAGTAGTACGCTATAAGACCACTCACTTTATTAACCCCTACAAGATCGCCTGGCTTCAGTTCCGATGGCTCCACTAATCCAACAACTGGAAGAAAATATGTAGCTCTGGTCGATGTTTTTATCACAGCACACTTCGTTTTGTGCGCATCCAAGTCGATGTTCGCGCCTGAATGACAACGATAAATACTCGCAATGAAGAGAAGAAGATGATACTATGGGAAATCTGTGAAAGTGAGCATTCCGTAGGAGCGAGCTACTTGAAATACTGTAATGAATTGATGTACCTTCCTCCTCCTGATTATCCTCCAAATCGAGAAGCTCAACGACGTTTGAAACAAGATATGGAAGAGTTTTGTTAACCTTAATGGAGGGAGATTCCCGGTAGTATCAGAAAAGAGGATAGAAGGACTTACCTTGATCCGTTCATTGTTGTCCTTTATTCGTTCCTTCAACATCGAGACTGAGTGATTGATCCGTTGTACTTCACTTCTCATAATACGGATTTCATTGTCTAATAGATGAGTTCGGCTCTTCAAATCTTCAGGTGCCATGCGGAGAATTTCCTCGTCTAACGCCTGGTAAAAGCAAAAAACGTTTCTTGATGAGTTGTTTACCATAACTTATCCTCGCAGTGTAGAGGATAGAAGATAAAGCTTTAGAGAATGTGGACCTTAAAACCTACCTTAAAACACTCAAGCGGATACTGGTGTGAAATAATTGATGGCAATGATTGTTCGCTATCGGCTCACCCACGTAAGTCATGGACGGGTCGAATCATATTCAAATGATACAGTTCTCAGTGGAAGTCATGCATTGCACCTTCTAGTAAGGAACGTTCACACCAATTTTTTCCTCTCCAATGACACTTCACTAGTTCTTTACCACCAAACTCTTGCCCTCGTTCTATATCATGCTCTTACGTAGGATATACGTGAAGCCGCGCGGTCTCTTTGTCCTCCTTCTACAAAAGAACCTCAGTCTAAATCCAGTGTATTCCACCAACCTTTGTTCAAAAAACATAGGACGGGGGATGGACGGTGTATAACGAAATTTTCACTACGGACCTAACCACAACACAACCAGCTATCTCGTTAAATCTTGTTTTTTGCAATGACAGTGATCAGTAATACTACAAAGCATCTTTGTGGTCCTTGACCGCTGCATTAGCAATTACCCGAACTATAGGCTTTTAAAGTATCATGATTTTTTACACCGAAAAGCCTGATAACGATTCGAGAAACCTTCCAGAAAACAACCATTTAACAGACGGATATAATGGGAACAACTTTTGGGGCGTACTAACAAGACTCAATACAATACAACTGTTCTCCGCGTAAGACACTCATTCAAACAGAGGTGAAAAGAGAAAAGCTAATCATGTAGTATGATTCTTATATTCATCAAGTGGACGAAACTACGAGCGCTTTGCAAACTTCACTTGAACCTTCATTCAAATAATCAGCAGCATATATTTAATTTTTACTATATTCGCTGCAATTGCGAATCTCATAACCTCTCAGTACGCTTTACAGGGGCCGCATCGTACCCTGTAGTACAGACTTTATGGTGTCTCTGAAACTCCGGGTATCTATTATTATTCCCATCTTGAGTGCAAATTAGATGGGAGCTATCGACCCTTGACGATGAATTATATTTATTGAGGGATTTCCGGTTCTGCTAAGCCATGATTCGCGATTTTGTTATTATATTCCAAAGCAATGCAATGTAGTAGGTTCCGACCCGCCAAACCCCTGAGAGTTGGAAAGAACAAGTTGTAGCGCACGAATTACAATCACCCTATTAACAGATTTCTCACCTCTTCTACTTCCATCTTTTCTGGTCCTCCTCCCGCATCACCCTTTGCGGGTGTCTTCTGTGTTTCCGACATTGTCACCGAAAAAAAAACATATAAGAATTCTCAAAAGCTGATCGCTCACGTCACAATGCCTTAAATGAATTCAACACTTTAAAGTTAGCTTAAACGTCCAATAACGGATCTGCAAATTCTGCGGTGAAAGAAAGGTACTAGAAGACGAGAAACAAAGCATAAAACGGAATTCTAAAGTGTTGAGAGTTCGTCTGACACAGAGCGATGACAATTTCCGATTGGTGCAGTCACACACTATAAGCGCTACAGTTCTTGAAAATGTTTTTTTAGAGTTCTCAAAAACAAACAGCTTCCAGTTCTTCTTTCAGTTGCAAGTCGTTGGCCTTCTTAATTTTATGTATTCAGTTGGTGATGACTTTCGCACCTCACATCTGATCTGATTTTCACCAATATTCAAATCTTGCAATGATTTTGAAGTAAACAAAGAACCAACACAAAAAGTGCACCGTATCCGATTCTAGTTATGACTAGTGATATCAGCTATCTCTGGATATATTTTGCAACTGAATTTAACAGTATTCAGATATGCGTACAACTTGCCTTTGTCGGCTTTCCTTGTCGAGTGTCAGGCATACTATGCGAGCTTGGATTGCACAATCGCCCACCGATCCAGTGAAACTAAAGACTATTCCATTACCAGTGCTCACAAAACCCGACCAGGTTCTTATCAGAGTCAAAGTAAGTAAGGATCATCCTTGCTTTGTTTGATAACATCATCATTATCAACAAATCATGTCCAAACATGTCAGTAAACCAGTGGGGAGAACCTCTCTATTTCCGCGGGTTAATTGAAGTTTCAATTCACGGCAGAAAAAAAACCGTGGTACTGCTCCTTTCGCTATAAGGATGCTTTGTCTAGGAATGCTGCGATCAAAGGGCGGGGTGTGGAAATGGGCGGAGCGTGTCAAGTGGAATGGCCGTGGATTTTCTGACGTGTGAGAAAATATGAAACTCATGAGCGATTCCATGTAGCAAACCTCTCTCAAGGAAAAAGAAACTAATGCTGTCTCCACCAGGAGCTGTTATTGAATTCAATTTTCTCATTATCAGTATTTTGTGAAATTCTACAAATTTCATACCCAGGCAGCCAGCGTGAATCCGGTCGATGTATTGATGGTGAAGGGATATGGCAAAGAAGTTCTGGGAGCTTGGAAGCGCTTAGATACTTTTGATCCCGCCGCGAGTCGATTTCCTTTGACTCCTGGAAGGGATTGCGCTGGTATCGTGGAAGCTGTTGGACCGGCAGTGCATGGGCTACATCCCGGCGATGAGGTGTGTACTTCTACCTCTGTTCGTTATCTTTTTGCTAGCTTCGTATCATTATAGCAGACTGATATTCTGTAGAGCGTTGTTTCCTGAGAAGCCTCTAGTCTATTGATGATGAAAGATAATATTCCATGATAGAAATATAATTTTGCCAACAACAGAAACCGCGATGTAGTCATCAGACAAATTTCACGTAAACAAGTTGTCATTTGATCCGAAAAGAAAAACAACCAGCTTATCATTCAGGTAATGGCCGTAGTTCCAGCACTATGGGCTGGTACACATGCCCAATACGTTGTGACACGGGAGTCATGCTGTTCACGTAAGCCATCAAATCTGAGCTTCACGGATGCAGCATCCATGCCTTACGTTGGCAGTACGGCTTGGGCGGCTCTTGTTTGCGTGGCGAGATTGAACCACAATTCGAAACCCAGTTAGTCGCTATATAATTCTGGCTGGCCACAAAATTAAAAAGGCCAAGACTGTTTTGTTATAGCTGAACGAGTACTCATCCACGGTGGAAGTGGCGGAGTGGGTACGATAGCTATTCAACTGCTCAAAGCTTGGGGTACTGAAAAAGTAGTAACCACATGCTCAAAAGATAGGTAAGCCCTTCTCTTGTGTAACTTCTCCTCCAGCTGATTCGAAGCTGCGTTTCGATTTATCGCGTTGCGAATTCATACGTACTTCGCAATGTAGTCGTAAGACCACTGCTTCTCGTGCTCCAGCTTGAGTTTACGAACCGACTGTGTGGCAAAATATTAATGGAACTTAAGAAACGAGATAGTCATACGGCTGTGTTGCGTGTTAATGTAATCCTGAAATCAGTTGCCACGTTCTTTCAAGAACGGTGCAGTAATTTTTGATGTTATGTTTATTTTCTGTTCAGTGAAAACCTGGTGCGAAAGCTTGGTGCCATTCCCATCGATTATCGATCAGAAGACGCTCGAGATCGTCTCATCGAGGAGGGGCCATTTGAAGTGGTCTTTGACTGTGTAGATTCCGATTTGGCAAGATGGAGCGATAAGGTGAAGCATGCACTAGCCCAGTGCACTTTCAGAAATTTGAATGATTCTTTGAAGAATGAGGAAAAGGATCGACAAACTTTCATTGAAATGAAGCCTTAATTGTTTCTTTAGATCATGACTGTATGGAAGAATAGCGTTCATGTGTCCGTGGTTAGCCCATTAATGAGAGAGACTGACCGACATGGCCTTGTACAGGGTCTGGCAACTGCTGCTGTGAAATATTTCTGTAGAAGTTATGAGGTTGGTCATTCGGTGCATATAATTTATGCGCCTTGAAATTCCGGGATTTTCTGTGAATTCCTTTCACTGTTTAAGAGTGCTCTGCGTGGACGATGGTTCTCCTACGCGTACTTTATGCCAAATCATGAGTGCATGCTTCATCTGTCAAAATTAGCCGGAGAGGGAAAGGTATCTTTATTGCAATTTTCAAAGAAACCACTGTGAAAGGCATCTTGCCCTGTTCAAGATTGTACCAATAGTGGAACGAGTACAACCGTTTGATCAGTTGCCAGCAGCATATGAAAAGGTCTCGGCTCTACACGGACGTGGTAAAACAGTTTTGACTTGGTAGGTTGACGCTGCACTGTTCTATAAATGTAACTAACATGCTCTTTGTATCAATGATTGTAGCGAATAATAGTACTACCTGAAGATGTGTTTTATGATGGCATCTTTCAAAAACGGTGTATGTCGACTGGAAACATGTTTAGTATTAGATCTCATCGCCTGACGAACAAATTGTATTTAACTACCTCGAATGCCCTATTTGGCACTATTCAACTATCACTGCCCCAGACACAGTTGGTCTAAAAATTTCTTCGCTGAAACGTAGACCAGTGGATCATTTGGGGTGCTATTTACGAATATGACACCGTTTTTAGCGTTGGCGCCAGTATGGTGCAATTGCACCATGTTGGTAACAACAATTCGTTTCCATCGAAATCGCTGAAACATAGTCCACGAGGTTGTTTTGAGTGCTGATCACGAATATGACCGACACGAATTGTTCCAAGGAGATGGTATGGTCCAGAAAGAACCTCCCCATCGCATACAATCCCTGAAATATTCGTGATCAACCCCCAAATACCCCGTATAGGCGACGTTTCGGCGAAAAAAAATTTTCCAACAAATAGCGATACGGGGTAGTGATAATTGAATAGTGTCCTCTATTCTACTGTTCCGAGTTCCATTCTTTCACTGTCAGTATTCTTCGTACAAGATTTTATAATTTAAGGTTTTGGTGAAGAAAAAGCTATAAAGATTCGAAGTATCTCTTTGTGACACATGTTTTGAAGACAGGTCTCTCAGTAGCGTAAGGTATCACTCACAGATCTGCGGCGTAAGGAAATGGCACAAAGAGACGACTCAAATGTTATTAAGTCCCAATTCATAGACCATAGAAAAAATTTTGTGTGCTATTTCTGGAATTAAATGACATGAGTTCTATATACAGTATATTAAGTATATAAGGTATAATATTAGGTGATTAAAAAGAAACCACAATACTCAATTTGAATTAAACTGTCCGTAACTGGCAACAATATTCGCTTAATGACGACTTGAGCTACGACTGGAATGGTGATAAGAGCGCCTTGCAAGGCTTGCTGAGCAGAACGAGCACGTCCGATAAAATTTGAGTGGTGAGGGGATCACTGCAACGAGGCGATGTCCTTTGGGTCAAATAAAGTCGGGGGGGGGGGGGGAGACGCAAGTTTGCGTCAACGTTTCACCCACGTCAAAGCTTCTTTCCCTCCCTAGGCTTAGGCTAAAGCAGATGAGACCTATGCTTCGAGATATGCTTTTTCATGTGGAAGGAAGAGATATCAATTTTAGCCTAAGCCTAAGGAGGGAAAGGAGTTTTGACGTTGACGCAAAGTTGCGTCTCCCCCCCTGACTTTATTTGACCCTGTCCTTCTTCACTATCACTAACAATAGAAGCTGAGCAATGGCTAAGAGTCACGGTAGCGTAATGGATTAGCACATAGGCAGGTAAAGCTTGGAGTCGGGGTTCGAGTCCCGTCGAGACCACAGCCATCGCTCTGACTCGGCATCCTTGTAACGACGCCATGAATGTTGTTCTCGTATAGCGATAGCACCAAAGACGCACACTACGTGGCGGGAGCACGGCAATGCCTCGGGGAATCCTCGGAAGAAAGCAAGGGTTTGTATTATTCAAACAGAGCCTAAGCTACAGGAATCGGGTGGGTTTCCATGGATGAGAGACTAAGATGCAGCCACCATCACACTTGGGGATAAAGTTTGGAAGACACTTTGGCTGATAGGATTTGCATGCCAGTAGTTTTCGACAGAATCCTCCCAAATCAATCCAATTTCCGGAACTGTTATTGCATCGGTTTTGGATTATGTTCTCATTCGAAATGCCAGTGCTATGAAACACAAGCTGCATTGATAGCTCTCTTGTGCCTGGCATAGCATAAGTTTTCAGAAAATTAATAATCTTCCAAAATTATCGGGTCGCAACCGCCTTCGCCGTCAGGTAGTTCGACCCATAGCCACTTAGGCTGAACCTTTACTGAGGCGTAAATGCAGGTTCCTGAAGCGTGAAGGTAAAGAAGCCTGCACGATTCAACCATACAGCCCTGCCTTCCCCCTCCCCCCCCCCCCCCCACCCCTTCCCCAGACGTGATGCTGACAACAACGGCGTCTCAGTGGCAACGACGGGAGAGGAAGCCGGCGGTCTCTGATGCAATTGGGAAGAAATTCCAATAGTTGATCAAATATATGGGAAACAGGTGATATTTTAGAGTTCGTCATGACACCATCCAGCGGGAACAGACTTAAAGGCTTTGACGCGGATATCTAATCCAGACCAGATGTCAGGAGGCCCTACTCTTGCCATTTTCGGGGATTCTTTTTTCTGCTCACGTGACGTATTTCTCAGCACCAATATTTCATAAAAGAACGCTTTAACCCACTCAATAATCGTGGTTTGTACAATTTGGCTCAACCTGAAGAGGAGGCATGATAGCGAGGAAGGGATGGACTGCTGGACAATGAACTAGCAATTCAACACATGGGGATTGAAGCAGGAAAAGTGGAAAAAAAGCTTTTGATTCTACTCCAAAACAACACCCATTCAGTTTTGACTTCTCACTGTGGAAATCTCGCGGTACGCTCTTTTAGCAGTCGTGAAGCATAGCACAATACCACCACCTCAGAAAAAGCATTGCGTCGAAAAATCGGATCTCGTCCAGAAAAGGAAAATCAAGTATGGAAGAGGACTATTGAAAAAATAAGCAGTTTTGCCCTACAAGGGCGCCTTCCACCACGCTGTTCATTAGCGCGCTCCAATGAGAATTCCCTCGGCGGGAAAACCCACAGCATACACATTTGAAGAACTAAAGTAATTAAAAATACTGTTTTCATCTTTCCCATTTCTTTTCAATTTTACTAGTGATAACGAAATCATACTTTTTCATGAAGGCATAATTTCGCTCACAAACTAATCAATAAACTTACTTGAGGCAGCTTTGGAGGCTAATGTTCGGCTGGTTTTCTCGTACCCGGTACTGAGCTAAAAGCGAAGTGTGTCTTTATCTGTATTTGCGATGTAAATCTTGAACATCGCATGCTACAACTGTGCTATTGACCTCTTTCAAAACGTATGAGTTTCGACTCACCTCCTCAGATAACGACCCACTACACCGTATTCCTTTGAAACTCACACTCACTAACGGAGATGTCATGTCGTAGCACCCGAGCCCGAGCTGCCAAAATTGTGCTCGAAGATACATTGCCCCAAACAAGGAAGATTACTGATGTGTTCAAAGTGAGTTCGAGTTATTTGCCCTTTTTGTTTTCTGAAGGGACGCTGCAATGAGCCAGAGAGAATGGAACTAGACCCATATGCAGCAGTTGAATTTGTTTCACTAAACTAATTAAGGTTA
Source organism: Trichostrongylus colubriformis (assembly GCA_963978905.1). Lineage (NCBI taxonomy): Eukaryota > Metazoa > Nematoda > Chromadorea > Rhabditida > Trichostrongylidae > Trichostrongylus > Trichostrongylus colubriformis. The sequence goes on from OZ022260.1 coordinate 41,606,168, forward strand.
CACGAGGTCGTGGAAAACCTCAAAAGAAACTTCACGACGAGGAGCATCGCGTAGAAACAAAGCAGGCCCGGGCGCCGAGATTACTTAAACAGGCAAGTAACTTGTTCCGGGTTGATGGTCACTTTTATATGCAATATTTGTTGATTTAAGGAGTCGCCTGAGAATGATTGTTCATCAACAAAAGCTGCTAGTATATGCTCACCCCCGAAACGGGCGAAAAAGGTATAACTCAAATAAAGAAGCTTTTTAGCTGCGTTAGAGCTCAGCTTTTCTATTAAAATCTTTGCAGTGTCCTGCTCACAATGCACCAGTAAGCGTCAGTAAAGTGTTATTCTCCGCGAACGATTCTGAGTCAAACTCGTTGAAGAAGGAAGTGGTCGCAGAGGTCAATCGACATGAGGTATTGGCGTGTCTTACTGTTGTCGCATTGATTTCGTACATTCCATAAACCTAGGTCACTCTATGCACCGAGCAAGAACCTACGGTCGAATCCAGTGTTTCTGAAGTAGTGAAATTAGAGGCCTCTACAGAAATCACTACATGTGTAGTTCAGTCTCCTTCTGAAGATACTTTGATATCTAAGGCTGAAGAATTGAGCCAAAAACTCGCATCGAAGGGTACGTCTCCTTTTCATTTCTTTGTCCTCATTCGTTGCGTACTTTGTCTAGTTTGGGCGCGCGGAATTAATTGGATACGCTGGGACGACACTCGAAGTTTGAGTGAACATTCTTCATTCAGCTGTTCAAATGAAAGCACGGGCTCGAATACGTAATGTCGCTGAGCTGCAGGCAATGTTAGCTGAGAAAGGCGCCATTAGATCAATTCATGAACAGGCACAGCGAATCAAGTGCAGACAGGTATTTTCTGTAATACAAAACTAGTACTGATGGTGTTTTGATGCCACTGGTGCCTCTCACTGGATATCTCCTTTCAATAGCAACAGATTTTCGTATGCCCAATATTCAGGTAGAGGAGCATGCGAAACTTCTCAAATCTCCAGTAAAATCCGTACCAAAGGGATCTGCTCGTGGACAAGTCATTACCAGAACAAAACCTAACACACCTCACAAAGTACGTGCATGAATAACTTTTACTGTTGTTTCTATCTATGGAATTACTACTTTCCAGCACATAGAACCGTCGACATCTGCTGTGCCTGAGTTCATTCTTCCCACCCACAAGACACCTGCCAAAGAGTCGTTAGATGAGTTTGAGTTGAAAGAAACAAGGTAAATAGTGAAATTGACATTATCTACATGGTACGTTAATGACATTTGATTCAGGCATATTTTTGAATACGGTAAAGCTTCACGTCTTATCAATGAAGTTAAAAAGAATTCCTCGCTGCCGCTACCCCGACAATACGACTGTCTACACGAATGCTTTCAATCATGTGATAGGGTGAGTAGAGCTGTGATCGAACTACTCACTTTATGCGTTTTAAAACTGTGCAGCAGTTTCGGACATGGTTAGGGGCATCTCTTCAGAATATGGTCACCTTTATATCCTTTGTTCGTCGAGTATCATTAACACCATTTTGGTTCCAGTTGAGTATTTTTTGGTGTTTATTGAAAAACTTAAGACATTTTCTAGGTTGTTTCCATATACACTAACCAAGGAAGGCGATGTGCCGTACTGGAGATCCAGAAGAACGTTGAAAAAAACACACACTTGTAAGTTGAGCGCAAACATGTAAATTTACTCTCTTGTTTAGTCTGTTTCCTTCAAACATACATGTATTATTTGCGCTTATTCAAAACAGAGATATTATTTTACGTATGTCTTTCGATTAAATCCCTTTTCAGAAGTTTCACTCGCAAACATCTAGCCCAGATCCTTCATGTTTATCCGACTTCATATGACGTTCGTTTGGACAAACGTTGGAATGCATTTGGTGGTACAGAATCACATGGGAAGATGGAACTGATAATGACGGTTAATCTTGTGGATGGTTCGTTGTTTTCATTTGCCTTCCTTTGTATTACCATGGTAAAACAGGAATTCAGATTTGACTGGATACATGCTGCCAGATACTCCAGTGAAGTTTGATGACAAGCCGCTTCCAACAGTCACCCCAAGCAAACTCATCTCTCCTAGGAAAAAGGTGGTCACGGTGCTTCCCAGGTAGATATGAATAAATTGATAGTATACAATCCAGTTGATATATCAATTACTGGAAAGTTTCTTCATGGACTACGTTATGTGTGGACAATGTGTGATACTGCTCATGTAGCCCCTGTTGTGACTTTTTTCAGAGATCCCGTGTTGGATGCGAAACCTCGTCTTGAAGGCTGGCGTATGACTTGTAGAAGTCATGTGTTCAGGCATAAGCTTGTGGAAATTGCCAAGAAGTTCCACCAACGTTTCCTGGAGCGTTTGGGGCGTGAGTTCTTTGAAAGTTCTATTCGACGCTAAAGATTGCTCACATCATTAATTGCCGTTGCAGTTAATATGAAAGATAACGAACTTTCGCAGTTACGTCGCTTCCATCCTAAGTTCGATCTCGAGGAAGAGTGTGGAGAAATAGAACAGGTAAACATAATTGAGCTTAATTTTAAAGTCCCTATGGCTTATGAGAGCTAGTTTATCGATTTTATCTCAGTTGTTTCTTACATCTGCCTCTTCTGACGACACATTTCTTTATTTGATATGCTCCCTATGGCTGTTGATGGAGAGACATTATTTGACTCATTGTTGAAGGCGGATCTCCCGGAAGTGGATCATGACGCAAGTGAGCGCCACCTGGAAATGAAGGATTACCTCGCTACGGTCGATACTACCGTACCACTTCCTAAGGCTGTTACGGTATGTGCTATACATTGGTTTTCTTTTTACTTTATTCTGTTCCCTTGGCTTCACTTTTTTAAAGCTGCGCTTCTACAGGCTGCCCTCGAAGATTTGAAGAGCCCTGTGAAAAAGTTGATAAGTTCTAATTCGGCAGTTCCCTTGTCACCGCGCCAATTTGTCGAAAAACAGGCTTCTAAACCGAAAGGAGCTATGTCATTACTCGAAAGGGTAAGATTTTCATTTTTCGTTGGGTTCAAAGTCAGGTTTATATTGGTTTTTAGATACGAGCGAAAGAAGCTGAAAGAAAAGCTGCCGAAAAGCTACGAGATCCAGTTATAGAGAAGAAAATTGAACTCCTTCAGCGTATTCTACACGGTCTCTTGAGATGTATTACAACGTAAGCTTTTCCACTACTCATACATAAAAATTCAATTCTTGTGGTAACCAGGATTAATCGAGCAACTGCCATCTTCGTTTTTCAAAGCTAAGTTGGTTACAGATACTTCGCTTTTAAGAAGGTTCGCTCATTGGAGTTAAGGACGTTATCTGAGCAGGTCATGAGGAGTCAGTCGTCGATGAATCGTGGTGAGTAATCCAGTCTTTTGAGCGCCTTTAGCCTCCATACTCTGACGGTTTTTGACATCCATTTTACGTCATGCAATCAGAAGATGAAATGTGAAATTTCCCTAGTATCTAGGTATCTTCAATTCATCCATCATTTTAGATGCGTTGATGGAACATCTCACGATACTTTGTGAGGTTGCTCCTAATTATGTGGCATTTGCGGAATTTGGTGGTAAGAAGTACTTACAAATGAAGGAGAACAACTACGCTGCGATTGAGAAGGTGGTACAAGACGAGATGACCCGTCTTCAAACGAGCGCCGGGTCTGTAGCACAGCCGATGCAAGGTGTTTCAGTGGCAACCGCAGCCAAAAAGACTGCTGTTAGAGCTCTCTTTTAGTATTTACTATTATTTATCTCGATTTTTTAACAGCTTGGTCTAACAAGGCTGGGCGAGATGGTGTTAACCAGGTTCAGGCAAATTAGTTCTTTCGCGTTCCGATTTTGGGACACTTCGCTTTGGCACTTGACAGCAGTTTGGCGTAGCGAAGTCAGAAAGTGCAGTGCTTTCTCTGTAGAACCGTCACTCACTCAGCTTTGCCTTTTCATGGGACTCACCTCTTTAAACACTCACATGCAGCGCTTTACCCTGTTTCTCACCGTAGTACCCTACTTTTATGCATGAAATTAGTATATTATCATGTCTTTTTATATGGTTTTATGGTCACTTATGCCTTGTGAGGTCCATATGTTTTTCGTTACTTTCGGGACTTTGGCTTTATATGTCAAGTTAGCCATTATTTTCGTACTTTGCCTCGCAAAATCTTCCATTTTACTATTGTGCAAGAGAATCTGTAAGATGAGATTGCATGCCTGTTTGGTGTTCTTTTGAGAACAAATTTTTTGTATAAATTGTCAAGCATTTATTATATAATCACCGGAAAGCGTTCAAAGAAAAAATTACAGATCAATGTAGCCCGTCCAGTCGAGACCGATGATCCATTTAGCGTAGCTACGATCGTAGCCACTGGTGTCCTAAAGAAGTAGACAAGAATCGTAGAACAGATTAAGAATTGACGGCAAATTTTGGACTTGGTCCGAACAAATATGGCGATACCCGGGAAACATTTATCGCCTTACCACCGAGTTAATGCATAACGCATCCACTTCTTCAGGAATGTAAGAGAATACGGTGTTTTTTCTGCTCCGTGCTTCACCTCAGTGAGGGTTTGATGGGTATGTACCGCATAGCTCGCACACACTGCGTCGCACGCCGCTCGTCGTCGTGCGAAATCCTGACATAAGGGCACACACCCGGGGTTGATCAGTGGGCCCCAAGGACAGGCAGCCTGGAGCATCCTCTCTATACTTCAAATGGGACCTCTGACGTCAAGCCGCTCCTTCGAAGTTATCACCGTATTGTGATAAGGTACAACAATGTTTCGCACCGCTTAATCCAATATTGAATACGCAACGTTCTCAGACTGGAAGAGCTTCGTGAAGAAGTTTCTGTGGTTGTTAACAATAGTACGGGTAATTGCGCAGGCGCTCATTTCATTCAGGTCGAGCATCTCCTCCCATACATAGGTACTAGTTGATGCTGGTACCGCTTTGGGTTACAGGAATAGTGTACAGCTCTGCGAGTCTTCGTGCATACCAAAAGCGTGTTCAGGTATTACATCAGAGCCAACCGCACACTCTCTCACATATCTATCTATAAGTTACCTTTGGCACATGAAACAGATTATGTGCACTTGATTATCTCGCCTGCACCTGGAGTGTGACCTCATTGAAGATTTCAGACACGCCCTGCCCCGAAATCGAATACATGGCGTGTTCTGGACCAACGGCGGGTGCTCTCCAATCACTTCGATGGGATGCGGGTGACACAATACTCTTTTCAATCCAAACGTAAACCACAAGCGAAGAATTGGCGTTGATTCCTCTCCTTCATACGATGCCCAACTAATCTGGTGCATCCGCATGGCACATGGGAGATGGAGTATTAGTAGGGCTCCACCCATGCTCCACCATGGAAAGAAGAATCCTCATGGCCGCCGTCAGACTTCGCGATTTCGTGTTTTTGCGATTTTGTGGCGTCACACTTTTGCGCGCGATACTACGACCTTGAAATTGTGCAATGCTGCAACGTTGTGTGCGGAGCCGCGACACCGCAAAATCGCGAAGTGTGACGGCAGCTTACGGGTAGTGTTTTGAGTAGGAAGAGAGCTCGTATTTTTTTATTCCTCGGGTGATACGCATCGACCTTCTTTGAGCGATTTTCGAACCGCCGATGAGATGATCTTCCGAACTCAAAAAGTCGTCAATCAACGGTCGCACTTTGTCCTAGCTATGACAGGGCGTGGCCTACGGACTTGGATGAATATGTATGAAACTATCGCTCCCCGCCACACACCACTTTCGCCACGTACTCTTAGTCTCGTCACTCATCCAAGTCCGTAGGCCACGCCCTGTCAGGATCTCCGAAATGGATTGTACCAACAAAACCAGTCATGGAAGGGATGACAGGAATCGTATGATTGGGGTCCGTTTGAGAGCGTGCTTCTTGACCTTTTATCGCAACGCTTGACCCCACTCCCACGCCATCTTGCTTTAGATTCTAACTTCAGCGCAACACCTCTCTGAGTTCCGGGTGTGAACAAAGAATCACGATGACAGTTCTTTAGAAACTGATTTGGCAGAAAAAGGAACTAGTATAAAAAGGATAATTACCTCGTAGTTATCGGGATCGCTTTGTAGCTCTGGAATACCGGAATCAATAGTCTCAATCAGTCTCATCGAGCAGCTTTTGAAGAACACCGACTGGGGTCTTCCTGGAAATAAGTGACTCTCAGGAAATTTAAAATTGTACACAATTATGTTTTTTCTCGCAACCTTGAAATAAGAAACTCTATCTCTCTTGACTCCCTTCATGGCTACCCTTCAAAAAAAAAACATAAAGCAAATTTCATAAAAAAGTAAAATTAATCGGAGAAAACAAACAGTTTCTGGGCAAAAATCGATGACATGCTTAACAAGTAGATTGACTTATAGAGAAACGGTGTATCGAAAACTACGTCAGCATAGATTTCTCTTTTGTTCTACGATTTGTTTTGCTTCCATACATCATGATACTTTTGATGAGGCAAGTTTATAAGTGTGATGTAAGTTTGATTGCTGGGTAATGGATATCAAACAACCGTACCTCTCAAAGGATGAATTCGTACCCGCATTCCAGGCTCAAGGAAGGACAACTGGTACGCCTGAATGTATACGAAATTAATTTTAAGTGTATTAGACCCCACACCAGAATATGAAAACAACTACCTCCATACAATGGATAAATGATTACCTTGTCTGTGTCTTTGCCATTTTCAATCGCCATCGATGATATCACGTGATGACGTGCACCACCTATAAACATATCGATATTGGTGAAGTATACCTTGAGAAACGTTGAATTCTACAACAAATTATAAATAGCAGATAAAGCGGAGGTGGACTAGTGGAAAGTGGCGCTACAATGATCCACATGGCTTCTGGATCAGATCTCCAAGGCAGAGGATCTGTCAATCCGAATTGATTAAACAGGGTATCAGATTTCCGTAAGAAGAAAACGCCTACCTGGATCCTTTCATACAGAAACTATGTGGGCCAAGGTCACTACGATTCGTGTTGAAGTACGTATTAGAATGCAGTATAACATGTAGAGTGTATGGCGTATCTCAGGATAGAATTGATCGACGCCAAGTACTTTCTAACCTTTTTGTTTTAGAAAAAGGCCATTTCCAGAAACCAAATTTGGGTTTTCGCTCTTTTACCCATATTATTCTTCCACTATCACAGTGATACATTTTATTTTCTTGATCTGACTTCTCTTCTTTTAAGTACACGCCCATCTTTGACCGCCTTTTATTTTTTGAATGATGCGCCACCATATCCGGGGTTTCACAACTTGGTCATGGAACGAAATACCAAAAAAATACTCCCATACCCGGATTCATTCCCCTGTTTTTTGTAGAAGTACGAATTTACTAACCGATACGCAATGTCTCATCGTAAGTAGTAAAGTAGCTTCCATCACTATGCACAACCAAGACGTTATTGGTGACCCGTTTATGGAGTGGAGTCAACGGTAGACCACCGACACCCACATGTTCGCTCAACTGGAGCGCTTCGATTACAAAATTAACCTGAAAACAGCTTAATAACTTTTTACAAACTTCCGACTCACGAATGCTCGTCCTACATCATTCCACCATAAAGCATCAGTGTGTTCTCCTTTCCTTAATGAAATGTCGGAAAAGTTGCGTTTTTTACTCCCATATATTGGGTAGTCTAAAAAGTTTTTTCGTATTTTTAAATACTGCTTTTTCCCTCCAAACTGCTTTCCAGCAATCTCTTCTGTACATACACATGTAGTATAATTCCACACGCATCTATAGGTATTATTGTCTTCCATCTCCCGGATAACCCTTTTCGGCAAAATAAACATATCAACGGTCAACCTCATTTTCAATACAAAAATTAGGAAAAATTTTTTCTTTGAATGGCGTCAGACAGGGAAAGGAAAAGGTGATAATCCAGTGGAGCAAGATGAGGGCTATAAGATGGATGGGGCAGCAATTTTTATCCAGGCTTGAGAATTTTTTGGCGAGTCATTTTTTCATCAGTGGTAAAAATTTTTTTGAATTTTTTCTTTTAAAAAATTTTCGAGCTGGGATAAAAATTGCTGCCTTATAGCCCTGATCTTGCTCCATCGGATTATCACCTTTTCCTTTCCCTATCTAACGCCATTCAAAGAAAAAAAATTGGAATTGAAAATGAAGTGACTTTTGATATTTTTATTTTGCCGAAAAGGGTTATCCGGGAGATGGAAGACAACAATACCTATAGATGCGTGTGGACTTGTACTACATATATATGTACAGAAGAAATTTTCTGGAAAGCAGTTTTGAGAGAAAAAGCGGTATTTAAAAATACGAAAAGACTTTTTAGACTACCTAATATTATAGTTATATTCTAGTTGTTCCTTTCGGGCCACATTCAAAGTTTCAAGAGTAAGGAAATGGCAGAAAATTAAGACCTTGGAAAGTTAAGCCCCTACAATGTTTCGGGGTATGTTGGGGCACACGGATTTTAACCTCACCCTCAACCCTGTGACACGGATTATCCACCCACTTGCTCATGTACATATATCATACCGCCGTACAAATCTATTGCGCTGCATTCATGATTGGGTGAGGCTACCGTGACATACAACAAAAAAAGGGAATTTTTGAGAGAAAATTAATTTAAGGCCTCCTATACATAAGAAAAGATCCAATTTGTTAAAGACGGATGTCCCACTCAGTTCTCCTCTCAGTATTCGTACAATGGTCTACTCGCTCTTCAAAATGTCTTCGGAAAAAAGTTCCGCAGAGAACTTGTTAAGGGGATGGGCATGGTCCTCACGTGCACCGCCGGCCTTGCCAACCGTGTGTCCCAACCGCCACCCAAAGTTTCGTCCACACGGGCACCGCGGGCGGAGCCAGAAGAGTTGTGAAGCAAATGGTGACGATCACGTTCTTGGTTGTTCGATGTAGAAGGAAAACAAGATCGAGCACGGAACTTGGGAGCATAGACATGAAAATGAGCCCGATCAAAATAAATTAAAACCGAGCACGTGAACGCCACCGCTTGGCTCCACAGCCCTAGCACCTTTAACAGCGCGCCCAAACTTTAAGGAGTGCATCTCTGCAGGGTTCTGATTTTTTCGCGTGAAATTTACCGTAGTGAACAAGTACGAAATAAGTTTATGGGAGTGAGAAAAATCCAAATATGTGTGAACGGTTTCTCAACAACAAGTTCGAGAACAAAGATCTTCTGCAGAACTTGGAGACACATCCCGCGATAGGCCATTAACGAAAATTGGCGAAGAATATCTGGATTTTATGGACCTGTATAATATTATTCCACTGTTTGGTGCTAACAGTTCATACAAAGAACAGGTGCGGATCAGGAGAATAAATGATCACAAAGTTGTAGGGCCTCTCTCTTTTTTTTCTGACACCTGCTAACATGTTCAGTTTGAATTTTACAGTGAATATCCGAAAATCGAGAAGGTACCCAACCATCGTACCCTATAGAGAGAGAAATAGCGCAGAGAGAACTTGCCTTAATTTTGAGTATTTTATCCTGTGCCGTATTTCTCAGATAGCTCACATCTCCAACAGCGAGTGAAACCTGGAAAAAGTAACGTTCCACTGAATATTTTTAGCATCCACAACAACAGACGCAGACAAGTTTTACGTCACTTTCCCTTTTCTCATCTACCCACGTCTTGCCGACATAAAACCCGCTGAAGAAACGCTCCACGGGGCGTCCAGTCTCGCGGTTACCGTAACCCAGTGGGAGAAGTGAGTCATAGATTGCTGCTCTCGTTGGCGCTGATTTCGAGAAGCGTCGGAATGAGTCAGACGAGAATCGATAGGGTGCAGCTACCGTTTCCCTCGCAACGCCTTGATTATTGTGAAGCGGATAAATCAAGCTCTCATGAAAATCTTCAGCAGATTTTCCAAGTGTCCTAACAATATTCTAGGCTTGCTCTCGTCAGTCGTTTAGGATTATAGGAGCGTTGGGTCCCTAAAAACCGATCCCAAAAGGAGCACATTGGACCTCATTGGCTGGCTGTTTCGGATTACCATCGGTCTTTAAATTCAGCAGAGATTGCATTCCAAGCTTTACTCAAATACGAAGATTGAAGACACACCCCTTGCTACTACATGACAAATCGCAACTTTGCAGTAGGTCATTTAAATTAATGAAGCAAACTGATGCCGGCTATTCTGGGACTATCCCACGGTGAGATTACATGGTTTCCCGGAACCGAAAATTTTCAAACGGGTCAAAAACAACTGAATGTACAATAACAATGTTCTGGAGTGCAGAGAAGGAAGTCGCTCACCATAAGATTCATCAGCAGAATAACGGTGATAATCTCAAAGACAAGTACCAGAATACTGGGAATCCATTGACGGGTGCCTGTAATCCCTCTATTAATGATAGCCTTTCCATGGTGGTAGAACATGTCAATTAGAGGGCTTGTCACTGCCAAAAGAAATTTAACAATTCGAGAAAATGTGTAAACAATAATGTGAGGCTCCAAAATTTTATTATCAAAAGACTCAAAAATTTTCACAAGGTGTTTCAAAAGGTATCGCAAAAGGAATTTGAGTCTAATGGAGAGCTTTCGGCGCCTAATTCGAGAAAACTATAACAATCTCATTATTTTTCATGGATAAGACTTGCTCAAAAGCAAAATTCGTGGGCAATGACCCAAACGTGCTGAGTGGGACCTGTACAAGCAGCCAGTGGGATACGAGAGAGCCTATAACGTCTCCTAGAACGCCTCCCATTGGTGGATGCTTTAGGCAGTAGTTTTTTTTTAAGGATTCTGAGACTTACGGTGCGTCTACATATAGCTCCTAATTAATTATATGAGTCCGACTTTTCGCATGCTGAACGTTCGAATCATGGTTCATAAGGAAAACCTGCTTCCCATTAAGAGTAGTGCTCATGTTTTTTTTTCGTTATCGAACTCTACCCTGATCCGTTGATTGAGCGATTAAAAGCTATGTTCACGCTTTATAATACTGCTCATAACTGTACAAAAAATCAGGCATCGGTCTTCCTGACCAACCTTAGTGTTTTGTTTTAGCAATTTTTCCTTACACTTCATAATGACCGTTTTGATGATCCAATTCGATCGCCCAATACACAAACATGCCGGACAAGTACTCGTATCTAATACTAGAATTCTGATGACATCAAATTCCAGACATGCTATTACATACAGGCATTCAGAAAGCAGGTGCTAGTTGTTAATTATTCGTAGCTCTAACACGCTTCATTCCCTTCTATCAGCAATAATAATAAACTGATTTTCGAAAAGATCATTCGAAAGACGGAACCTAGTAGCTCCCTTTTTATTACGCAGCGTCTTATAGTGTCGCTACATTAATTTAGCATCCAAAAATACCCTGAAATAAAGATTTCAGCCACTAAAATCGTGAGCAGTGTTCCACATCGTAGGAGCGTTATGAATAGAAAAAGTATGAATACCAACTTCTCCACGTCGTTCTTTGAACTGATAGAGCTCATCGACTGGTTTGACACATCATGTCAAATCTCGAATTGAAATTGAGCCCCCTTTTTCGTGAGGTGGATTTTCCACCCTTTCTACCCCGCCTCCCCCCCCCCCATATCATAACCACCATTCTTGGTCGATTCATACTCTTTCTCCTCTTTCCTCACTCTTTTTCCAGAAGCAGAAAGCTCGAGTGACAGTTATTTGAACTGAATGCCTCACGATAGTGTGACTTGTTATAGGACAGTCTTGGGAAATTCCCATCGACATCGTACATCAACCAGTGAGAAGGGAAAGGGGGAAGAATTGTCACTGGTGTAACTTCAGGAAACTGCTAGAAGATCCCTCAGCCTATAGAGAAAGTCGTAATCGCGATGGACGAGACAGGCTCAACACCATCATGAACTCTAATTGAAATTGACAGTGCGACGATGGGGAAACGAAGTCAGCGCGTGAGAGGCATCTCTTCGTGGCTTCCCCTTTTAGCCGTTAATAAGCTGAAACATACGACGGCGGATGTAATTAGCAATGCATACGTTATGCATAGGTTCCAATGGAATGGATAGTTAGCAGACCCTTGATACACTGCTCTCAACAATGTTCACGACACACGTGCTTCATGACTTCTAGATGATTATGGTTTGAAAGTAGTATTTTCAAATAGGCTCCCAAACCCGTTCACCTCACAGAACAAGCGAAGTTTTCGCAGCAGTGTTTTAGCCATACATGGTGTTTTTGGTTGAAAATCATATGAAAATAACACATGTAAATCAGAGGTTGACTCCCCTCTCAATACCTCAATGCCTGATCGCAAGATACGAATCCTTCAGAATGCCTCGTGCACCGACCATCTGCTTTAGACATCGAGATTTCGTAAAGATATTTCGTAAAAGTAAAGCCCCAACAGACTATTGCAATCAATATCCAGTTTCTTTAGAGAAATATGAGAATTCATTTCTAAAGCTATCTCTTTAACCCACGTACCTCACATCAATTAAGCGACACCACTGCTATGGTTCATTATTATGGATGAAAGAATGATGAATGATGGGTGTCATCTAATAGCCCTTTGGGCTACACCACACACACCTCTTCAATGAAGCATCATAATCGAATTTGAAAGCAACTGGGTTATACAAAGGTCATAGAGTTTCGAACTAGTCCATTACACCTGAGAAATCCTAATGGCGTAGATGAAGGGGGTGCGTCAGAACTGTCCAACCAGGTCACCGCGCCACGCGGATCGTGATCGCGCGCCAAGTGCCTTGATGGTCCCGTTGTGAAATGGCCGCACCCTGTGCAGTGCGCCCCCCGTCCACACGCGTGATCCGGCTTAATTGAACCGTCCTAATGCACACCCCGTGGAGAAGCTGGCTGACCCGAGCGGATTAATTCTTGTGAGCCGCATAAGCGCAATGTGGCTTCCAGCACTTGCTCAGGTACCATTCCACCAAGTCCTTTTTCGGTCGAATTGTTTGAAAAGAAGAAAAATAAATTCACAAACCGAGAATGTCATTTGCATCCACTTCACCGATCATCATAGTCGATGTCTTAGTGATTGCCTGAAGTATGATGAAGAGTTTCTCCAAAACAGTGGCGTTGTCATCCTAAAACCGTAAAATTCCAGTTCAGATAGTTTTCCAATCCCTCAAATAAAAACACGTTTTACTCACCGTCTTTAGGCTTTCCCATGGTTCCGTGCCCGAATCTCTCATAATCAAGTGAAACGCAAATGAAAATGCGACCAATGTGGGAATCCAGATGGTGGCGATCTGGACATATGCTCACTTCATTGTTCAATTCTCCACCGTTTTTACAACTTGAGAACTCACATGTCCGAACGAACGTAATATACGGACCATCATAAATATATAAATACCGTAAGGAGATTTCCTTAGGATGTAGAGGAAATTCACCCATGCGGAGATGATGGCCACGATTGGGAGGAACCATAGAACGACTTTCTAAATTCAAGGCTAGAGGTAAGATTAACAAAACCGTTTCGGTGATTAAACTTATTCTATTTGCAATTTTCACAAATAGGGGAAATGACTACATAGTAACTACATACATATACAGTAGCGCTCAAAAGTCTTCGGCGAAATGGACTTTCACTTGGGGTTTTTCACTTATAACTTTTTTGCAACTGCACCGATCTAAGAGAAATTTTAGTATGTTGTACTTGGAGACACTGCATACTTAATATACTATTTTGGCGCTCAACGGTATAGGTTACGCGGTTATATGAAATTTTTTGTTTTTGGAGTGCCATCCCTATGCCGTCCCGCTGAGCCGCTGTCATCAAAAATCGTGGTCTTTCTACAATATATTAATGATCCCTGAGACTTGCTCGTTCTGTTTGTGTAAAGAAACCCGTTCCCCTTGACCAAGCCTTTTACTTTTTTTTGGGCGGTCTTGTAGTAAATTCTTGTAAAAAACCATGAAAAGTGTCAAGCGGCACTCAAGTAGAAGGAAATGTTGACAATAGGTTCAGGCATCACATATTAAAATTTTGTTAAATTCAGTCAAGTAGAAAAAAAGTTATGACAAAAGAGTTTTGGCCGAAGACTTTTGAGCGCTACTGTATGTATAGCTATTTATATTCTACGAAAGAAGGAATATTTTTAAAAAGGAGTCACAAGTGCACGCCATGTATTTCACAGTTACGTCGTGATACTTCAGCTACAGAACTGATACAGTCCATTCCGGAGCGCCTGATAGGGCGTGGCCTACGGAATTCTGTGAGAGTGTATCAGACTCTCTCACTCGGCCATACACTGTAACTCCTGCCGCGTACTCTCACTCTCGCCACTCACCCATGTCCGTAGGCCACGCCCTATCAGGCGCTCCGAAAGGGAGTATATGTGTGCATAAATAATGTTATCTTCAGTTTGAGGCTGATAACTATGGAAAAAATGAGGAAGCCTGATTGGTCTTGGAGAGGAGTCGAATACGTTGTGAGAGCTAACCGAAGCAGACTTTGGACCATTGCTCCATAAAAGGTAATGAACACACAAGTAATCGAACCTTACCTTGACTTCCTCATGGTAATCATCATAGCTGAACAATGTCGGTAGCCAAACGTAGAGGAATGTTGCCAAGTATGTGGCCAGATTGAAGGTGTATGCGATAACGAACCAGAAAGAGATCGAATGTGAGATGCGTGCTTTAATAGCTCCTTTGAGTAGCTGAAAATCGTTAGAAGTAGGCAATAACGCACTAAAATAATAATGAGGATTTCATTTTCATACAAAAACATTCTAAGTGCATGTAGCCAAAATCACAAAGGCCTATAACAAAAACAAAAACGATAAATCTATGAAGGATTACCATAAAAAAAAGGAATAACGTTAAGAATGCTGTGACAGCAATGTCTTTAGCCACCGAACTTGAGAATATATGTGATGACAGCAACAACAGAAAGATTCCAAAAGCTGAAAAGCAATGTTTATATCACAGCAAAACCTGAATAAAAAACAAAGGTACAATCGCAATGGAGAGGGGCATCTTACAACTGCACACCTAAGCACCCCTAAGACATCTTTAAGAGGTCAATCTGCACATCCAAGCGTATATTTCCCTAGACCTTGGAGGATTAAGAGAACTGAGGAATTCCCTTCTTATAGGATCAGTTAAAAATAGCGTCCATAATGGGATGCTCCACCCTCACTGCGATAGTACCGAAACAAAAATTGTCAAAAACTATACCTAAAATATGTAGAGTGTAGAAGAAAGCACAATCTATCAAGCGTTCATTGATGAAATTCAGCACCATCGGATGACGAATCACACCCCATTTGTTGTCTCTTTTCTAAGTATCACATACGTATAAAATAAGCTTTAATTGGATAAAATAAAAAATAACAGCATTAGAAGGCAGCCGATGGACACCAAGGATGATGGCTTGCTTGAGTCAAATTGACATGGCTGGCCATAGGAACGATTAACTTCCATACGAAGAGAAGGATTTTCTTCATAGAGTATCTCACCAGGACGCAAGAGAAACACCTTGAGGGCACCGCGTGGAGTACGGAGAAAATGAGTATTGGATGTTTTTTGAATATGAACCTTCCACTTCAGAAAAGCTGATGTGTGGCGAAACTCGCACTGGAAAATCGGCTTAGTATCTCATCACTGCAAGTGGCTGCCACGCATCCGTCGCAGGGGTTGCCTCGAGGGCTTACAGCGTTCGTGGCCAGCTTATTC
Source organism: Trichostrongylus colubriformis (assembly GCA_963978905.1). Classification (NCBI taxonomy): domain Eukaryota; kingdom Metazoa; phylum Nematoda; class Chromadorea; order Rhabditida; family Trichostrongylidae; genus Trichostrongylus; species Trichostrongylus colubriformis. The sequence goes on from OZ022260.1 coordinate 41,621,852, forward strand.
AGCCCCTCTCCGTCTGCATCTACCTCAGCGGGTAGTAATGCAAAGGGGCACGAAAGAGAAGTGGGGGCATGGTTCGGTTTTTCGTCGTTTTATTTCGTTCATTCTCTACTGTTACACTGCCGAGCACCTGTATTTTTATATTCCCCAACTATTCCACGTTCGTCAAATTCATCCCATCCAGTGTCTTTTTTTTTGGAGAAGTAGTGAAAGAAATACAAGGGGATTCCCCGTTAGGAAGCTAGGGGTCAAGAGATGGGTCTTGTCTTGCAACTTAGTTCCCTGCAAGCTGATCGGTGTAAAAATGCTTGATGTCAGACGACGTCATCTGCTTCGTTTCGTATTTACTACGAGTATTATTATGCCACCGCTAGGCGCAAATGACTGAACTGAAGTGGTTCTCGAGCCCCAGATGAGCAACTGGAAATTCGCCCGATCCAGCCGTTTCTTTAACGCAAATAACGGCGCTTTGGTTGTTGGTAAAGCGCTCGGAGGTGGAAAATAGAAGCAGTGCGGTCCGGTCGGGAGCGCTTCTCTCACACTGCGTCGCTAGCACAGCCTTTAGTGCTCCATTCAAGTGATGGCTAAACTATTTCTTTGCATGACATCGCTGCGTGGAAGTGTATAAAATGTCCCTACGTCAAAGCAAAAACGCTGAGGCAATATTCGGATGATGGATGAATTCCATTCTATTTGACATGAATCAGAGACCTTTCAACAATGTTATTTCAGCTGTCGGAGAAGGATTGATGTCTCTATCAAGCACACGCTAGCGGGTTCCAGTGGAGGGCTATAAAAACTTCAAGAAGTTTCTGTTTTAAGAGACAATTACAATTCCCTGGAGGATTGAGCAAGTCATGAGCACAATCGAATACTTGCAAGTGCACGATGAGTAAATTTCCTTTTATTTTTAGAAAAGAGGTATAGAACTGCACACAGAGAGAAGAGAAAGAGCTGCCGAAAAGAAGCGAAAGAAGCGGTAAGAGTCAGAAAGGTGAAAGACGACAGGGAAAAAGTGGACAACTCACTAATTCTGTCAGAACTCTCCAATCGATCACCTCTGAGGACGAAGCTCTTCTGAAATTCAACATATTTTATGATATGCTGTTGATGTGGAACTATTGATACCCACAGCAGCGGACCATTGATCTCATCTGGAGAAGTCTTTGCAGGTCTAAAAATATGAAAACGATAAACAACCACCTGTCTATTTCTTTGAACTATCTAAATAACTTACTTCGCGGAGTAATCAAAGAGAAATACGATCTTCTCCTCAGCGTCGAGATGTTTCACTCGACTTCTCGAGTTGAAGAACTCGAGAGTATTCCTGTGAAGTTTACTTATCAAAGTTTTCGTATGAAATTGATAACGAATTCTCGAAGTATGAGGCAAGGGTGAAGCAGCAGGGAGAAACATATGGTCTGCGGATCGCATTCCTCCCATTCCAACAAAACTTCCCATCCCCAAGCCACACAATTCTATGCCGACGTCTGAGAGAACAAAAACACTGAAATGCGTATGGCGTGGTGCTCGCAAGTCTATGCACAGGCCATGTACCCTTTCAAACACCATTGCATTTCCTAAGCATGGTCCAGTGCGCGGCGCACTATGAAATTGAATAGGATAGTAACGTGAGCTTGATCGCTTCACTATCTTTACTATGAATAAACTCCTACGTAGTCAATCAGGTAATAACCCTCTGCGTACAACACAAGAAGGATTCAGAAAAAAAAAATCCTCAAAGCTATGACTTCAGATGCCTTCGGTGACGCGGAGCGTGTCACTTCCTGGGCCGAGTGTAAATTGGTGGTAACATCAAGCAAATGTAATTACCGATTCTGCCCTTCTCAGAATTCCTTCGATTTGCAACAAAAGTCACTGATCAGATATCAAATTACCATCTCCGCAATCGCACCCAAACACCTACTTTACATTGTAATGGAGCAGTTTTCCTACCGTGTGGAGGCTTGAAAAACATGATGGGTAATGAGTGCCCAGCCAGAGGACGGCCCATTATTCGTTCGTAATTTAATTTTGCATTGATCTTAAATATGAAATGGCTCTCATCCACAAACTTACTCAAAACCAAGGTATTGAATAACATGTTTATCATGTTTTGAACTTGCTTTGAGATGCGGTAAACAACACCTACACAGCTGTCGCAAGTAATCAGCCACAACAACTTTTAACCTTTTTTTCAAATGAGGTGGTCTGAATTTCGAAAAAATGTCATTGCGTATGCTCGCACCGTTCCTATCAGAATTGCTAATATTAGAAATAACATAATATGTTGAAATCTACAGGAGATCTCATGAAGTAATCATTTAGGAAAACATTTACGTATGCCAATCCACCCACCGAAACCTTCCGCTACATTGAAATGATGGTTAGCAGATTTTCGATGATTTGCTCTCGAAAATGAGGTCAACATTTTGCGTGACTAAGGGATTCAGAGAATGGTGATCACCGATTCACTAAGATTTTGAGAGTTTCCCGAATAAAGTGACCAGAGTAAGCAGTGGATTTAAAAAAGAATCGAAATTGCCCAAATCGACTTTCAAAATCCGAAGTCCCATACCAATAATCAAGTGACTAGTACTTATAACAAAAAAGTTGTGCAACGCAAGCTTCTACATGAATTCGAGAAACTTCTAATATTGCGAACGCCCTTTTCAATTCGATCTCCTCCTCAGGGAAACTTCTTCCACGCGGTTCATCGAAACTCCGACAGCTATGACAGAATTTTGACGAGCCACAACCCGCGATATGAACCCTCGGACAGATGACGAGCGACACGGCCTCAGCGGATTGTTTGATGTGACAATGTCATGCTCGTTTTCGCGCAGAGAAGGGGAAAAGACGAGCTCGTGATGGTTGCCGCGGGGATCCCTTTTGATACTCAAGTGGCGATCGGTCTGTCACAAAGAAATCGCGGAAATTCTCAGCGGTTCACCCTTGCGCCAAACCCCCGCGTTCTCCGGTTGGGACAAAAGATCTGTTTAGCAGGCAGGAGTCGGCTTTCTTTCAAATATTCAACGATTCTCACGGTTTCAGATCCTCGTGCATTTTGACGGGACGAAGTGGACTGCTGCCTACTGAGCTGAAATATTTATAGATATGAGGGAAGTCGGGAATTCATATGAAATGACCTAAACGAACCTCGAGTGTCAATGACACATCGGATTTGATGTACGGAGGTCGTCGAGCGGGAGTTGAAGAGTGTAAAGCCGCGAGGATCGACGACGACAGATGCGCCGCCGGAGCTAAATTACTCATAAATAAATGAGAAGCGGATAATTGGAAACGAAAACGAGGCAATTTGCGAAGATAATTACTCGTTCCGTGAAACTTCCATCAGCAATATTGATCCCACCAATCATATTAGCAATTTCCGGTCCTGCTCCCCTATCCACTATCGACAGTCATGCGCTGGTGGTCTGGCCTCGAAAACTAGACTAATTTGTGATCGATTCGGAACTCAAACACCAGTCCTCATCGGCACATTGATCCCGATTTGGAAATGTTTGCCGGGCGCAGGGTCTGTTATTGACACACGGGTGCCTGCAGCGCCTCCGCTCTGGCGACGGGTTACGGTATGTATGAGGGGCGGCGGCGGCTGCTGCCAGCCGACGACCCACGAGTGGAGGAATCGAAGCGATGGGAATATTTCGCTATGCATAATCTGTGCGCAGTAAAACGACATCACTATTCGCTGCGGACCATGACGATGAGTAAACGGAGCTGCGATACAGCAACAGAGCCCCTTATCAGATCGATGACCGGGGGATACGGTAGGGGAAGCGCTTGAATAAATCGATGACACATCCCTCGGTTGCGATATTTCGAGGCAGTCGGGATCGGATGTCGGCAGGACGTTTCCTTGGACTAAGTGCGGTGGTGGGAAAAGATTAGCGAACGAAAGAGAATATGATCAGGGCGTCTGAACGTATAAATCAGAAAACTAAGTAGTAAAAAGGAATGAAAACAGGTTCCAAGCGGAAAATGGACACAGAACATGCAGAAAGTGAGAGTAGGAGAAATAGAGAAAATGAGCTTTCCTTTTCGGAAAAAAAAGTATCAGAAAAATAGGGAAACGTAAAAAGGATGGGCAAAGAGGCCTACGACCTCTTCTTTGCAATTGACAGAAAGAAAACTTTTCTTTTCACATGCCTTGGCATTTCTTGGAAAATGTTTCGTTTCTTTGTTCGAAAGCACTTAGTCACTGTACCACTTCAATAGTCCCATAGAACAACGGCAATGTTGGTGCTCCGACGGAAGGTCGGAATGGATATGGACGGAATGGCGATGAAAAAGATACTCAGAAAAATTCAAAGGAATTACACCGGTTTTTCAACTAAAAAAACAATTGAAAGAGGATCGCCTGACTAGGAAAGGAATCCAAGCAAGTTTTTTTCATCGAAAGACCAACGATGCAATGCTAACGCCTATCACTGTTCTGCGCTAATGAGGAAAATGGATTGAAGCAGTTCGGAGTTTGATATTTCAAATGAAAGGCTTTCGAAGATGGCAATTCCAAGAGAGGGCAGGATTTTGGTGATGGGAAAAGGATAGAATAATTTTCCCCGAGGAAAAACGGGCAGTCGAAGCCGACTACAAAGAAAGGAAGCAAACGAATGAAGAGGAGGAGCGATGGATTTTCTCTGGCCAATAGGGGGTGCTCATGTTTCTTGAGGCTGTGATGTTATGGAAGAGTACAAATAGGATATTGATTGGTGACTCTGAGAAAATTCACCTATTAGGAAACAGAAATGGCAATAGTTAGTAAAGCAGATATAGAAGCCCATTCATGAAGTATTGAGACTGTGGTCGCCCCTAAAAACCACAGAATCGCTTATAAAATCAAGCTACTCTAAACGTATTAGTTGGGTTAGAGCTTGCAAGACGACTGATTCGCCACTAATTTCAAGATTTTACCTACGAAGCTGGTCTACTTGTGTCAAAGATAAGGGTCGAAGAATAAAGGCATATATTTGTGAAGATAAATATGTAGTAAGGTTGGATATTTGTTACTTATATGATTAAGTTAAGGCACCACTAAATACAATTTCTGACTGAAATGTGGAAGCTAGTCACGTAACAATTCAGAATACAATGCTTCAGTTTTACAGAATTGTTAATTTTGTCGTTTTTGAAGTGAATTACCCTCAACACAATACTGGTGACCTGACTTCCAGGAACACTGGTCGGAACCCTTGCACGCCAGTCGGCATGAGTTACATCAAACGTGGGCTCTTGATTCAGCCCAACAACTCCCTGGCACGGTCTTTACCCACACCTTTCACATCTCTATTTGCTGACCTATAATCTGCAACGACGTACATAGCCCTTTACCCTCGATTACTCCAACTCGCACAGCCTTACTTATTACCCATTCAAGAGAGGCAAATCCATAAATTTTCTCTTATAGGACAGCGCACTGAGGGCACTATAAGTTATAATATAAGTGATAAAAGGAATATTACCACTCTCGAAAGGAAATCCCAAGTAATCACCGGGTAGAGCGCGCTGAGCCATCAGTGAGCGTCGCTAAGTGGTACTTAAATAGCTGGTTTAGGGAAATTCCCCAGATGTCAAAGTCGGGCCCAAACGACCGATTTTATAGTATGTATCCAGCAGATTTCATTTACTTCACCTATTTTTACTCATTTGGTCATAACTTGGAACACCGGAAATGTTCTTAAGGAGAAGCTGTTCGAACTTCACCCCATATGACGTTACTCGAAAAAAGGCGGCACCTAACAAGTTTGCTACATTGAAAACTGGAGCCCAAATATAGATTTTTGAAATTATCGAATTCAAGTATTGTATGTATGTCTCACGCATTCACATACGCAAAGTCAACAAAATATCGGATGCAAATTTGTGGTGAAATTTCCGTAAACGGCGCGAACATGGACTTTACGCTATGCATGTCGGTGTTTCGTAGGTGAAAGTTTGTTGACATTTCCTGCTCATTTTCCAAACTTCCGGTCTAAAGCACCATTGCGTACTCATCATTGAAAAGATTGCTCAAGATGTTATTCACCCCATCGCCGTCTTCATGGCCCATTCCATCCCCTTTATAGCGATGATGTGACTAGACCACATAGCACTGATTCACCATGATTCCACCAAAGTCGATGAAATATATACAAAGCTAGTATACTTTGTTACTTAGTATAATATATAAAATATATACAAATCCGAAAAATTCACGTAAAAAGGAATGGAATTGAAACACGGTCAGCGAATAAGAATTGTGCCAGCCAATGAACCGCGGAATTTGAAAGATATTAGTATTTGAAGAAAAGTAATTGTCTGTGGAAATATGCAGTGTAAGAGGAGAAAGTGTAAAGGCTCCAGAGTCGAAGTGCAATTTAATTTTTCTTGCAAAGTATGAGTTCATATCCGAAAGAGTTCTAGACATTTAGGAAGGAATTTACCTTCACGACATTGAATAGGAAATTACAGGGCCCTGGTATAAAGGTGCTTGGGACCACACATGACATAGGCAGCCACAAGAAAGTTACAACGGTGGGGTGAGATAATAAAAATAGAGGTTGAAAAAAACCGATTTCAAAGATGACTGAAAACGCCAAAGATGAATATCGATTCAATGAATTACTCCCAATGTGCCACCGTGATACTCATGGAGGTGAAGCCAGTGAGGATGGCTCGACGACGACACGCGTGACTGCGCACAGCTCTCTTCTAAATTAATATACGGGCCGAGAGAATGGGCTTCATCGTATTCCTGAGTGGAGATCGCTCCGCCAAAGGATAATTCGTGTGCTCAGTCCACTGAATCGACTGGCAATCGCATTTGGTGTAGTAATTCTTTGGGAAACAAAGGGAAACTTCTTTGGATGAGAGTACCTATCAGCTCCCTGCTGATCTCTAGAAAGCTCTACTTCGATTGAATAACTGGCCAGTGATCGAGTGTATGTATGTTAGCAGTTGTCGTTGTTGGAGATCCAGTCGACCTTGAAAAGCAATCGGAAACGGCTTTTGTTCACGAGCAGAGGCGAAATAACGGCCGACGAGCAATTCGTCGTCGAATGAAACCGCTGCCCGCCCCATCACAGCCGCTAGTAGGATTATCCGGGATTTGTGTCAACGGTACCCGGGAAATCTTATGGATCTTTGGCACCAGATTACACGATGATAAGCAAAGCATACGGGCGAGACCAATCGATCCAGTTCTTGTGGGAATGTACTCCCTGGAAGTTTTCAAATTATGCAAAGATCTCTGTTACCAGCGAGAGCAGGTATGCATCAAAATACCTATGATATGACAACCATCCAATTCAAGGCTTCCATTATACGTTTCCTAATTGAGATTTTGAATCAACCCTGAACAAAGAAGCTTCGAAAGGCTATTCCTCAGCGAGGAAAGGGAGCACTTTATCAACCCCCCCCCCCTTTATACATGAAAATCACTTGCGAAATCTGTCATTCCAGTAACGCACGGTGACCCCATTTAACATAATCATTTTTTCAGGATTCTGGGAAAGTCCTAGATTTGAAAGTTTATCTACTGCTATATTTCGTCAGAACAAACAAAAGTTTTTCTCACCCTACTGAAAATATTGTAAATATGGTGACCATTTATTTTACAAGCTCGCCGAGTCTAATGAACTCCTAATGGAAGTTATACTGGATGAAACATAATTTTCAAGCGTTTTTCAAGTAAATCACAGCAGATACTCTTTGAAAACCTCTATGCCGAATTGCAATAAGACGTTTCACTTTTGATGACGAGATTCTCTAGAAGAGCGAAAATCCACGGGTCAAATTATTCAGTTCACAAGACTCGAGTTTGACATTTTGTAAAAGCTTATCACCATTGTTAGGTGAGCAGTTTTCTTCGAATGAGTCGTCATTATTTTTCCAAGGAACAACTGCTATGAATAAGATTGCAACGTATTGGAATTGAAACAAAGAATTACCGAAAGCATAAAAGGATACCATGGCATGTGATGGAAAATGATTATGAAAGATATTATCGTAAAGCAATATAATTGCAAAATTCGACTAAGAATACTCATTAAGAATTCCAAAAAGTACGTCCGTTTGGGTAACTATGTCAAAGACAATCCCTTTTGTTCAGGAGACTTCCAACCGCTGATCAAAAATGTTTCAGATTTGTGGTTGTTCAGATCAAATAAAGCAGGCGCGGATTCCAAACGCATAAAATAGAAGCTTCTGGTACTTTAAGCGAAAAATATTGAGGTTTTACAATTCTTTCCGATATTCAACTCCGAAGAGAAGTTAAAAAAATAAAAATCCCGATGAAACTGAGGAAGAAACCAATTGAGCCGAAATGGCCAACGAATACACGGCAATCAAACGCTTCCGATGCCAATTTGCCTCACTGCGGGTCGCCAAACGAGGCCGACGGGGGCTATGCTGGGGAATGAATCTCTAGGCGGTCTTCCGATGACCGAGAGGGAGAAAACGCAGTGAGTCAAAATCTTGTGAAGCTTTTCTCACAAGAATGGAGGCCCCGTGCTCCTGAATCGTTCAAAGAGTCAAACGGACGTTATGTGTTGACGATGTGAGATGTGCCAACGAGATAACCTTCCTCATGTGACCATCGTACTTTAAAGCTTAGAATGCAGCTCAAAATAAGAATTACCATAAAAATGAGCTTGCATAGGCATTTACGAGAACAACAGACCGGTTTCGACACGGCTCTCACTGGAATACTAATTCAGACGGCGACCACACACATGGCCTCTAGTTCTCATTCCCGAGTCCCCGTCACGGTTAGTACAAGGATATTCACAGCAGCAGGGGGTGACGGAATCCAGCCACTGCTGTCTCTAGCAGGTCAGCGTTGATTTCCATTTAGATTTGTGAAAAGTTGTTTTCGATTGAAGAACAAAGAACCACTAAAAGACTAGGATAAGGTCGGAAACATCAAAGAAAGCAGTTTCTGCCAACAACAACCGCTAAACAGTAGAGGCAGGAATCGATATCGATTGTGAAACGTGTTGGATAAACATGGATCGCACCCATAAATGTATCCTCAAGAGACACCAGAATTTTGTGGAATCTCATATTGAACAAAAATCCACTTACCGTAACCGGGGTAACGCTTCGAGCTTCCGTTTTACTCCACTCAAATTTGAAAGCACATTAGAATGCAGGTATCGAGAGTGCAATTGACATGCAATATTTGAAATGGATTTCAAAATTGCAGTCAGCATTGTAATGGAAACACCAACCCATAAACGGAGTGCATTACGTAAAAGCGTTTAATGGATATTTCGAATGCGCCTCTGAAAACAGTTGGAGACTAACGGATTCCTTCTTAAAACCCATAAAAAAACATTCAAAAACTATTCGTCTTCGAATTTCCGCACGTTCTCATAGGCTAGAGGTAGTGTAAACGGCAATGACATTTTGCTGAATTAATCATATTTTGAGTTTCGAGTGACAGCGTCAGGATGTATGTACATACTTCTCAGAGCGAGATCTGCTTACTGTTGTGATGATCACAATGAATGAGAGCAAAGTCGTCATACACTCAGTAAAGTCTCATGGCCTGAGTAATAAGTTAGAACATTCGATTTAGGTTTTTCTCCACGCAAGGATACTGCTTGCTATTTTTGTTAATTATAAATGAGCTACTTCAAAATCTGTAGTATCAACAATGTGTATTTTTAAGTTGAGAAACGCGAAAGCATCCGGTAAGGGGGGAGACATCTTTACACTGCCTATCATTTAAAAAACTTCCGCGACCGGTTGATTCAATGGAGCGTCAATAATGGAGCGTTTATAGATCTGAGGAGGTAAATTGCTGCAAAGAAGCTCTTACACGAGAAAGACAAATTTTCAACCGATAATTACCATCAGAGAAATGAAAGTAACAGTGAAGAACTAATAAGAAAAGCTACTACATGGCGATAGTGAGGTAACCTAAACTGGGCGCTCCCAGGTGTTGGGAAAAATAGCCGCTTTAGTGCAACCTCTCCCCTATACGGAAACAAATACGACCTCCCTCTTTTTTGACCTCTACAATACCAGTAACTGTTGTCGGATTGTATATGTAGTTGCAATGTGTTTCTACTATGTATTCCTACCTGAGCAAAAATATTGGGTTGGGGAATAAGTCCTTGCGGTTTCTTCAACCCCGTTTTTCACAGTGTTTCCTTCATCTTTCCACAAAGCTTATATATGTTTTCGATGAGTTGTTTTCCGATTCCTTCGACTATCAAAAATATATGAGGTTTGAAAACGAAGTACGCTGAATGCAAAAAATTGGCACTTGCGCACCTCATCTTTCTCGTCTGCCGTTGAGACCAAAAAATGCATGTGTAAATGTTTCGATAGAGCTTTTTCAGCTATACAAAATGATACTACTGTTTAATTAAATCGCTCAACTTTTTGCTGTTTTCAAGACTCACAAATGCAGTATTCGCAAAAGTGTGCACTTTCGTTATCTTCTCTTCCTCGCCTACCAACGAGATTGGAGAGGATGTGCATATATGCACTCGATAGAGCTTTTCTTGCTCTACAAGACGATACTACCAGTTTTTTAGATCCTCTCATATTTCAGCATGTAGGAATGAGTTTCCACCTGTTTTTCAACTCAAAATTGCGTGATGGAAAAGAATTTTTGGCAGAGTGTTTTGTATCATTCGATAGAGCTTCTTTCGCTCTACAAGGTGGTGTTTACTGTTTTTGTTCGAATTAATTTTGCAATTTTTTAGATCATTTAAAAGTCGACGAAATTGAGCATTTTTGTCACATGGTGTCAAAAATGCTCGATTTCGTTGAGTTTTAAATGATCTAAAAAATGGTAAAAACCAATTAGAAAAAAACCGTAAACACTACCTTGTAGAGCGAAAAGAGCTCTATCGAATGATATAAAACATTTTGCCAAAAATATTTATTTTCATTACGCAATTTTGAATTGAAAAACATGTGGAAACTTATTCTTATGTGCTAAAATATGAGAGGATACAAAAGAAGAGAGGTACCATTTTGTAGAGCAGAAGAAGCTCTATCGAAAGCATATAGAATTATTTTCTCCAATCTCGATGGTAGGCGAGGAAGAGGAAATAACCAAGGTGCACTTTTGCGAATACTGCATTTGTGAGTCTTGAAAACAGCACAAAGTTGAGCGATTTGAATAAAAAGTGTTACCATTTTGTAGAGCTGAAAAAGCTCTATCGAAACATTCACACATGCATTTTTTGGTCTCAATGGCAGACGAGAAAGATGAGGTGCGCAAGTGCCAATTTTTTGCATTCAGCGTACTTCATTTCCAAACCTCATAAATTTTTGATAGTCGGAGGAATCGGAAAGAGATAGTAGCGTTTTGTAGAGCAAAGAATGCTCTATCGAAATTATATACAAGTATCGTCGAGAGATGAAGGGAACACTGTGAAAAACGAGGTTGAAAAAAACCGCAAGGACTTATTCCCCAACCCATTATGTTTATTTCACATTTCCTCGTATGAGTTCGTTGTGAATTATCCTTCGTTTTTCATCTGCTTATTGAAAGTTTAGATTGTAGTACTTATCGCTGGCCCTCCGTACACCTTCAGTCCGATCAAATACGACCCCCACCCTTCCTACTCCTCCTGCTCGATCAAATGCGGCCCTCCTGTCGAGGAATGCTCGACTATTGGTGTACATTGAAGCTAAATGGTATTCCGACAGCCACTGCACCGACTGGGCTCAGAAGGGTCGGATTGCAGAAGGGGTAATTGAAAGGGAACATAGTCGAAACGAGTGCGGCCTATGGAAATGTAGCAAAACGGTGCGGGGTGTGGCAAGGTTTTAGAGCGCACATCGAGCAGCCATAAGCTGACTGAAGTCCGGCAGGCTTGTCTGGCACGTAATCAGTGGAATACTTGGCAAAATTTTGAATTCGATTGAAGAAGCACTTCCATTTAAGCGAGGAAAACTACGGTAGATGGTCACTCTCAGTGTGTTCAGATGCCTAAATTGAACAGCTGGTCAGGGTATTTAAAAAAAAGGAAGAAGAACTCGGGCTCTTTACATAGACTCTGGGTCTCACCGGTTCAACTTCCGTCTCTGCAATTTCTGCCTTTCATTTCGTTTAAACTACTCCTAGTTTTTACCTTCGAAACTAACCATCCAAAACCAAACTACTAAACCCATAAAGACACAGTGGCATTACATAACTGTTTGATAGAAAAAGTTCACTTCCAAACCGTTCTGTATACAAAAGACTGCAGCTCCTATTACCAGCACGCTGTTTATACCAAAGCGATGGTGTGAGAGATCGGGAGTGTAAAAAGGTATTAGTCACTACAGAACGTGGAACAATGGATAATTATCGCGGTGTCGATCAATCCTTTCGGGATACACCATGTGCTGGAGTTACTTTTATTGGTAGCGGCATTGTGTGAAGTGGTGTACAAAGCACTCGGAAAGCTTTTCTCTAGCACAAGGTAGAGCTAGCCGTGGAGCCAGAAAGCCGACCAACCACGGGAATTGGTCTTATGATCCGTACAAATGGAATGCGTCCCCATGCTGATTCTCTTCTGCTTGAACAGGCTGATCAAACACATCTTCACAGCAAAAAATAGGCAGACCTTGCACAAAAATCCAAAACATTTTTATCTCCCATTGAAATATCTGTGGACTAATCGGTGACGGGACATGCATGAGCACACATATCGCAGTTGTGGAAGAAAAGTGAGCGCTATAAGTGAGTTATCGGAGACACCATCAGCAAACACATGAAATTCTCAAAAATTAAAATTCGTTGCAAAAAGCTGTCATAAACTACCGTATGACGAACATATGCGGGTATGAATTTATCTCGGATGTCTTCAGGGTATTGAAAGCCACAAGATGACTCATTGAATAAATGAGGCAATTTTGTGGATGGATATGTCTACATGGCACTGGGGTCAGCTATCCAAAAATGTGAAAAATTGCCCGCGAGTGTTTGTTTGCACTATCAATCCTTCAGGGAGCGTCACAGAATGGAACAGTTGCCCTTCTTGTTGTAGGAGCAGGCGAATCAAGCTGCAGAGATGAATACCCCCAAGGAAACGATCAACTAGGACGAATTGTTGTCATAAAAACAGCTTGATAAATTGACTCAAAAGGTGCATGTCGAGACCTTTGTAGCGTTTAAAAACCTGAAGCTACGCCAGGTGAAGGGGACACCAAATGCAAGCAAGGCAATGATAAACCGGAAATTGCTTGAATCCAATGACTAATAGCTAAAATAGCAAATTTATCAACTGAAGAAAACCGGGTTGAATAATAAAAACTCGAGGTGGTAGCCGAATATCATCGTGAAATTATGACAGCTAGGTGCCGCCATCGAGAAATACTTATGCTATTTACGGGATAGTTCAAAGTTCAAGCAAAGCGGTGCCTATTTCTCGCTCCTCACAGATTTCAGTACCAGTCTCACCATCCGGAGCTTTTTGCCCCCCCCCCCCCCCATCTTCACCAAGTTGGCGCCAGTATTATCCAAGAGGGAACCCTCTTACTTCAACAATGGCTGAATTCTTGAAGACGAATATAAATTCATCTGTATACAAATAGAACGGCTCTTGGAAAGCCGTAGAAACGCTCCGTCTCTTGTTTTACACACTCCAGTGCAGAAGTAATAAACAGAGACATAAGAAGTGAAGGTAACTGACAGTCCATATACAGCGATCCCTCTGCATTGTAGCTGATCTAGCTTAAGATATAAACAATACTTAACAAGTTGAAGGGCTGGAACCAGAGCCATCCGTTGAAATTCGGTCTGAAAAATTAGCTAGCAACCTTGATTCGAAGAAAAATTGAAATGACCAATTGACGACTGAGCGAAGCTCTTGAACAAAAGTCTTTTTTGCAATCGTTGGTAAGAAGTTTTCCAATGGAGAACTCATACCACAAGAGCCGTTGACATCCTCTCATCCTCTTCTCGTCTATCAAAGTTAAATCAATCATTTTACTGAGAGAACATCGCTAACCCTTTCTGCACAAACTAGATCTACTCTTAACTCCTTTAAACCGTCAAGCAAATATTGTAAAAAAATAGTTTGGATGCGAGCATTTCTCCATATCATTTTTCGGAAGTTGTTTAGCCTGCAGCAAACTAGATACGGAATGCCCAAATGTGATTTATCTGCACAGCTTGCAAAAGTAGCGAATAATGAGTCAGAATGGTGTTCGTAGGTGAACAACCCTATCAGAGTACAAGATGTAAATAGAACTCAATCACCTACCGTATCTTCTTGACGGATATTAATGGCAACTACACGTCGAGTGAAATGCTCGAGTGAACGATCGAATGATCGCCAATGACAAACGATCCGTCATTAGCGATGCGTTCCATCATCACGTTCGACAACAAGGTAGTGCGCACTGATGACGCTTATGTGAGGACAATATCAATAGCAACCTAATTCTGGTCTAATGAGATAATAATGGAAAATGGCAAATATAATGATAATAATAATAATAAATGTTAATCAAATACGAACATAAACACTTGAAGTCTGAATAACTCACCGATTTACTAATTGAAAACAAGTCTCTGTGCCTATTGTGCACTTGTGGCTCGAAGCCGCATCTGGCGCGAAACGTAGCTGTAAATTATCATGAATAATTCGTTAGTCATGAAGAAGCCGTGTTGAGATATCTAAAAATCGCTGATTAGGCGATCCGACGATTCTGCATTTCAGTCGGCACGAAATGCATTGAGATTACAATTTGAAGGAAAAGAGAGCGGTGAGAAGCAAAAAGGATGAGCAGTTATTCATAACGTAATTCATATGCATTGTCAAGAGTATCCAAATGCTCTTTCTAGGAGCATAATCATAAGAAAAGATTATATCCTCTACAGCAAGAGGCGACAAGTCGTATATAGATATAGGTAGAGCCAAGCTTAACCGAAGGCGCTGCTTTTTCATCCATAGGTTTATCACCTAGTTTAAGAAGTTATGCAAAAGGATAGAATACTTGCGCGTCCTACAACACATTTGAAGCTGTTTGGAGAAACCCCTACGTCCGTAAATCCTTTGTTTTCTATTCCCTATCACTT
The DNA here is from genome assembly GCA_963978905.1 of Trichostrongylus colubriformis. NCBI lineage: Eukaryota > Metazoa > Nematoda > Chromadorea > Rhabditida > Trichostrongylidae > Trichostrongylus > Trichostrongylus colubriformis. The sequence continues at coordinate 41,636,883 of OZ022260.1, forward strand.
TTCGTTTCAGTGGATCGCAGAATCGTTGATCGATACACATCTAATCTTCATTCGAACTGCAAGCGGACTGCAGACCAATCGCAAGGTATAACCTTGGCCTAATCACAGTATCACAAAGTCGCGAATCTGACACCCGCCGTAAACGCAGCAGTGGGTGTGATACGTCTATCCTATCTCAGACCGCGTTCATACTTTGTGCAGGCACAGCGTGGCTGCGTTCAGGCTGTGTTCACAGTTTAGGAATTTGCGGAATTGTGGGAAGAAGAGTAGGTACGTATCGATCGGAAGAATTGCAGAAATAGCGGAATTGTGGAAATGCAGAATCGCGGAATTTGCGGAAATGAAGAATTGTGGAAAGCGTTGATACGTATCTGAAGCTTTTCCGCAATTTCCACAATACTGCCTTTTCACAATTCCGCAAATTCCGCAATACTCCCAGTCGATGTGTATCTTCATCGTTTTTCGCAATTCTGCAATTCCGCATATTCCAGAACTGTGAACACAGCCTCACAGGCAGCGAGGTAGAGTGGCACAGGGAGGTGCAGGGACGACGCAGACAACGAGACAACGGCGTAATCAGAGACGCAGAGAAACGCAGCCACGCCGTGTCGTCGGCATCGCAAAGTGTAAACGGGGCATCATGACGTGAGGTATAAACGCAAACGTTTCATCCTTTTCTCCTTTGTAAAGATAAATTTAGTAACGTCTGTAGGAAATGACAGGTGAGTCGGACCAGCTAATCATTTATTGTCACATCCACTTCGACCAGTATCATAAAACAACAGTATGAGGGAACTTTATAACAACAGTTACTGCAAGGATACGGGAATCATAAACGAAGGCAGCAATGGCAGCAAGAGCATTCATACATAAAAAAGTGTCTCCGAAAAGAGGTGATATTGAAGAAGTGCAAGGTACACTTGATGATTAACACCATCTTACTTTCACCTACATATGTTCTAATCATTCAACGGCTGAGTGATTTCTTAAATAGTCAGACTTAACTCTTTGAGAAACATTATGAAGCGCGGTTCACAGCTGGATACGCGCAACACGCGCATTTGCCGCAAAGTATAAATACAGCGGTAGTATGTTCGACTCGGCCATACCCAAATGAACATTATTGAACAGTAAATTATTTTTGGGTTCAGTTAAAGTGGGGAGAAGATGCAAAATATTCACCGACGTAGAGGGTCCCATCCCTTCCTAGGCTTAGGCTAATAAAAAGATGAGACGGATACTTCAGCAGATGCTATTTTACGTAGGAGGAGGGAATGTGACACATAAGTTGAACCTATTTTAGTGATTCAAATGAAGAACCGTAATTTGCAGAGCCTTGATGGATTAGAAATTCGACGGAATCGATCTAATTCTTCGGAATAACTTAAAAGTTGGAAAAGAAAAACACATGTATTCGCAGCAATGTACAAATTGACGGAAAATCTCTGAAAGTACATCTTCAACTCATATTGCGAAAGATTAGAAATTCAGGATGAGGAGCGCCGCTAAGGGAGGGTTCTTTTCGACGGGGATAAAGGATAAAGTTAAAGGATAAAGTTTTTGGCGTTAATCAATCCCTTCTGTGGGATGCGCCGCACATTCTAGTTCCATTCAGAATCGTGATGGCTGGTGAATGTGATGTGGCCCATACAATGACTTGAGGTGGCCAGCCGATGTACAAGTCAGTGCTTTTATCCTCCCAGACGAGTCTGATGCCAGTTTACCGACCCCGAAGGGATGGAAGGCTTGGTTGGCCTGGGCGGGCGTTGATGCGGGATTTGATCCCCGCACCATGAGAGTGGGGTGCGCGCCACCTGTCACTACACCACCTCCGCCCTTTCGACGGGGATGTCGCGAAAATGCCAAGAGGTGGATCGATAATGGACTTAATGTAGGCATCATTTGACCAACCAACATACTTTTCATGTACAGTTCATCCCGGCTTAGGTGCTTGTCATTGAGCTCTGATTTAGTGTCGAGCCTGAACGTCGAGGAAACTTTTGAGAGATGCAGTCTCTCCGGTGGAAGCTTACAAAGCCATCTATACTCTAGGTGCCTCATTACAAGACTTCCCCCCTCCCCGAAGAATTTCTCTCCATTACTTTATTGATTAGATCTCAATACTTTCATAAAAGAATTACAGCATTTTCTCTCCCTAAAAAAGGTCGAAAGTACAAATAATTTTCGAGGATCCTTCGAGGAATACAAATCCCTTGACGATTCTCGATTCAGCTTGGCTGTGGTTTGCTCTCCTGAAGAATCGAGAAGTGTTGGCTCAAACAGTGAAGCTATAGTAATAAAGGAACTATCCTATCAAGAATAATTACTTTTACTACAACATTAAAAAGAAGGTAAAAATATCGTATAAGCCACCGCATCCCATATTAAGTACTCATGAATTGTTGATTACGGAACAAAATTTCTCCTCTCGACGACGACGGAATGATCGAACGAATGACCAGCGATCGGTCATCCAAGACGCTTTCGATCATCGCTTTGGACAAGGTAGCACAGGATTATTACGTTATCCCAAGAATCTTTGCGAGCCTCTTCCCCCCCCCCCCCCCACGGGGGTAGGTAGCTTGGAACCTGAATCGAATAATAAAAATATGGAGTGATAGTCACTGATCAACCCTTTCATGATACATTGCAATACAGCTGAGGAGAACTGCAAAGGTCTTTAAGGACGTAACGAGCCGAAGCAACGAAAGGCAGCTAAAGTTCAGATCGTCACCCATCCAGACGGAGTATTGTACCGAAAAAGGGAAAGAAGAATGAAGGGAAACTATGCGAGGTTGTACCGAGCATGATCAAAACTAGTGGAACGTATAAGTATGACGCAACAACTGAGTTAGTCCACTACGCCATACTGAAGACACGCTATTGTAAAACTTCTCAAAAAATGATGCCAACCATGAAGAGCCGACTGATTACTTCTCATTAAAAAGAAATATTTTCATGAAATCAAAAAAACGGCTGAAAGTGTTAACAATTGTTCAAAAGTGAGGATCGCAGTGAGCGTGGTACGGCCACGTTCATACTTTGCGCACTGGCACCGTCGCCGGTGCCCGCTTCGATGAAAGTATGAACGCGGCCTACAGGCGATGGGCGGCGCCCAACTCCATCCTCATGGATTTCACTCGCCACTTTGGGGAGCACCGTATGCTCCATAATCGGTGTTTCATCAGATATATCTAAAGCATATTCGATTCCACCTGATTTCAAGGACTCGGTAATTATCCGATTTGAATCTGTCAATGGGATGGTGATAGCGTTCAAACTATCCGTAATCAGGTTTCGACAGTGGATTTTATAAATCAATGCGATTCGAGAGGTCCTCCTGAGAAGAGGACTCCTGACATGAGGGTTCGAGTATTCGTTCACCCTATCTTGCCCGGCGTACCTCTATATCTTTAGGCTGCTTCGAACCCAACTGAGTGAGATTTGTGGCACACTGGCGTATCGCCGATTTAGAATTTTTGCGATGCCACGTACCATCATGTCGGTCATTTGCATTGTGGCAAATAGACAAAGTCGCGGATGCGCCGATCCGCCAATACTCTCATTTTCTTGATCGATACGTATCTTATGCATAAAGCGAATGCGCAATGAGCTCACTCTGTCGCGATACGTATGTTTAACTTCATGCCGATGCGCCAAAATCCCATTCAGTTGTATGAAAGCAGCCTTATCGGTCCTGAAATTACCTCCATGCTATTCCGAGACTTTGCTAGAATTGAAAATAAATGGAACACTTAGAAGATGACTCCTTATAAACTCCACAGGAGTGTACCACGCCAAACGCGTGGAGGCATTGATGTCTATGAAAACATTCATACTTTATATCCACTAACCGTCGCCGAAAGGCGGCCTGACCATGAAATCGATATTACTGACATTTCTTACATCACCTGATTATTCTGATAAGTTCATTTCTTTATAGTGTTCTCCCCAAGCGGTTGATGGACGTCCTCCTATTTCATATACTCACCATTCTGATTATCATTCTCATCACAGCAATCATCAGGTAACCCAGGCTTACGATTCCAGGTGAAGGCGCCAGACATGACACTTGAATTTGAGACCAAATTACAACTGAGTAATCGGGTGGAATATCACATTACGGATGGCAGGTAGTAGCCAATCAGAGAATTCTACCCTTCATCGCACCAACCAGCGCTTAGTGCCTGGATCCTGGGCCAGGAAACTTTTTCCGCATCTCATTTGCAAGCTATCTAAGCAGCGCTTGCTTTTCTGTCATTTTTCAAAATCAAACAGAGTCGTATAATTCACAGGCGAATGATTGCCAATGAATACAAAGTTGTTTTACGAAGGATCAAAATCATGAGGAGGAACGAATTCTTCGAGTGAGTTTTTGATGAAGATATAACCCTTACGTTCCATAGTAGCTACTCATTAGCGACAATTTGAGCGACAAACTGATCGAAAGACTGCCTAACGTAAGAAACACTTTGTCTCCTCCCCCCTCAATTCTTTGATTACTCTAAGATGCGACATTATTTATTTCACATACAACCATAGACGGAAACGTCGTCCATAATATTAGAAATAACCTTACTCATGACAGGGATCGTATCTACGTTCACCTGTATACAGTTATCACGCATTATCGGGTTTGGAGGTTCGGCGACTCCATAGACGCAGCTAACGATCAGACATACTTGCTAAATGCAATAAGAATTGAATGGATGAACTTTTTGCGTTTATCAACTCCTTGTCGTGGTGCGCCGCGCATCCCAGTTCCACTCATAATCGTGGGCGCAGGCGAATGCGATTTGGCCTCAGTGTTTTTGTCCCCTCAGACGAGATTGGTACCAATTAACCTATCCTGGAGAGGTGAAAAGTTGGTTGGCCTTAGCCGACACTGGTTCGGGTTTTGTCTCTGCACCATGAGCGTGGAACAGCAAGGGTTGAGGAGGGTGGAGGGTCGTACCTTCGAAGGTCAGCCATGACCACTGAAATCTAAATTTTAATGACCAGATGAAAGGCAAAGGGTATTTCACAGCGAATCCGTGTGAACAAAATGTAAAATAAATATATTTTCGCCTCACGAAAGGGTATATAGCCATAAAGCACATTGCAACTGTGCAATCCGACAACAGCTAATGGTATTGTAAAGGGGTAAAAAAAGGGTAAAAAAAGGGGGGAGGTCTTATTTGGTCGCCGTAGAGGGGAGAGGACTACTTTCCTCGACACGTGGGAGAGCCCTGACCGTGAGAGTGAGAGTAAGCGTCACTTGGCACTACATTACGTCCACTGAATACAACAAGTATTATAATAGTTCTTAGCGGGGTGAAAAGATGCCAAGCGCGCGTAGCGGCAAGCGGTGACAGTGAAAAGGATATACAAGAAATGAGTGTACTCGTCCTACCCGCTGGATTTAGCGGTGGACGTGTTTTCCGGCACGTAGCATCACTATCAGAACAATGGGGGCCACGGGAATCTTTGACGTGTGGCGGTTATGTCAGCGCTTGGAATCACAGTTCATCCAGACTGTCACCGTAAGGCCTTGCTAGGCTACTTCAAATGCATCTTTTACCGAAAATATGTATATCACTTACCTTCCACTTGGTCCCACATTTCAGCCAGAAAGGGTTCACGTAAGAGATTGTATGGCGAAATTTTAACCCAAAAAATCGCATGTGCTCAAGTCAGCTTTAGCCTTCAAATGGACCGAGTGAGTGATCCCCAAAAACATCCCGGGGATTGGTGCATCCTCAAAAACTCGAACTGATTCTATAATAAGTTTTTCGAGCGGATGGAATGCATGGCTTATTCATAGGAAGAACCGTGTTGACCACTTCATTCTCATTCCCACAATTCTTATTTTTTGCTTCAAGTTTATTGGAATGTCGTAATGTGTAAACTTTATTCTCAGCCGGGCAACACTGAACGATAAAATTCTGACGGAGCTAATTAAAAGGAACAAGACCGATGACAACAGTACACAATCTGCACTAGATCTAGCGATACATTGAATAGCTGCCCATAATTATCTTTCTAGGAGAATACACACTGTGTTATAAATGTTATGTACATTAATCTCTTGTTCGATGTCAATTGATCATACCACGATACGCCGTGCATTCGATTTTCTACGCGATTTGCTAATTCATGCGAAAACCTGAATTTCATGGAGAATGCATCTTTCAAAGGAATCGTCCACGGAAAAATGAGTTTCTTTGCTACCCTTATATTTATTTTTTAGTTACCTAATGAGGCCCGGATGAAAAAATTCACGCGAAAAAGTGAGAATTTGGCTGAGATACAGCACCTCGTATTCTCGGCCGGGTGGGCGGGCCTCCGAGTAAAGGCTCCGTCCCGTCGTCCACAGCTGCTGGGGAAGGAGAATGCGACTGTTTACTTAAGTTCATGTCCTTACAACGCGTCTCCGACCGCGCGAATGACGGGGTGGCACTCGCTCGGAGGACCCGCCCACCCGGCCGAGACTTTGTGAAGCTGTATCTTAGCCGAATTCACATTTTTTACGCGTGAAACTTTGCATACGGCCCACATCAGGCAAATACAACAAAATTATATGATAACAACAGAAAAACTTATTTTTCCGTGGACGACTCCTTCAAGATCGGTAGCTCGTTTTAGGGCTTCTACAATAGTCAAACGTTATGTCAAGGAAAATGACTGACAACTACATCCCCTCTCTTCCTCCCGTCACTGGTACATTCAGCAAAAGTGAAGTGGTCTTCCCAGAACGGTCCTCAAAACCACATATTACCTAACAGAAAGTTTGATTATCGACTGGCGTCCTTTTTTGATTCTTGAGAAAACTTGAGATCAAAAGAAATCAAAAAATACGACCATTCTTACCAACCCAAACTGCAACTTTCTTGATATTTCACGACCCATGCTTAATCTTGCTTCTACCATATATTTTGCGGGTGTGGATGAATACAGAATGTAAAAAAAACATGTCGCTACAAACGTAAAGCCGCTTGAATGTAAGTGGCGTTTCAACTCATCGAAGACATCGGCAGGGGAGAATTTTGCTAACTGTGGAATGTGAAAGTAGGGGAGCTTAGCAGAGTAAACGTGGAGAGAACGAAATAAAACGACGCAAACCCAGAAAATATAAACCCAAGAACTCCTTAGCGCCCTTCTGTATCACTAGCCGGAGGTGGATTGCTGTCGGACGAGAGGCTAAATCAGCCTTAACGCTAACGTTGTCCCGTCTGCGCCGGCAACGGCTGATGAACTGCGAAGCGATGCGCCGTGCGTGTGCTGCGAGATCGTGATAAGATCCCAAGTCGCACGTTTTCTATGCGAGTTTCGTATACATCTTTCCTTCTGGAGTGGAATGCTTGTTTTCAGAAGATATAAATTCACAGTTCTCACTTTCCCCTTACCGTTCCCGCTGCTCTCAAACTGGAGACTCCAGCTTTCAAGACACTCAAAAGCAGTGGTAACGGTTATTCGGCTTGAATAGAAAAGATTGTTGGATATGAATATTGATGCCTAGTAGTACAATAGCGAAGAAGTGAAGAAAAAGGGAAATGAAACGGGCAAAACCAAGAAACAAGATCTCTATCCCACCGATGATTGATTGATTCCGTATGGGGGCAGGTCACGTTAACGCAGGTGGGAGCCATTGGAAAAGACTCGTCTTACAAAGCTTGGAGCCCTCCTTTTCACCAGAAAATACCCCACATTAAGTCGACCCAGATTCAGAGCAGATCTCATGAACGTTATCCGAGCAGCGGATGTCGTAGGTTCTCATCACCAAAGCAATGCTCTCCAGGAAGTGGTGTGCAAATAGCACTACTAAAAAATCGTGCAGTTGATTTAGGCCGATGCAAACTTTGTAAACCTTTTTGAGGTCATCGACAATGGTAAATTAGCTCACGCCCTGGGTAAGGTAAGGGTTGTGTGTGAGGGCCTCTTTCAGCTATAGGAGAGCTTTCGGGATTACAGGGGGTGCCAAAAAAAAGTAATTTTGCCCACGGCTCACATCTGCCAATTTTACAAAACGTAGGGAAACGAAAGAGATAAAGGTATTGGGGCAAAACATTCCCGAAATGTTCCTCTAAAAGCAGGAACAAGCTGTGGCTCCTCACGTTCATGTTCATAAAAATATGGAGGTTTCATTCGGCGCAGCCGGGCTTCGGAGTACCTACATTTAAAAATCGCTAAAAACAGTGGAGCCAAGCTCTGTGGTAGGTCTTTTGTGGGAAGCTTCCTGAGGGTTGACCCTTCGGTTCTTGGAAGTCACAGAGCCCTTGCTTCTTGGACAAGGCTGCTATGATCCAAAGTATCATTTTCATGCCTCAAATCCGCCTCCGGAGGGGTTTCAGTGGTAGGGAAACGTTTTGGCTCTTGAAAACGAAGGGCGCTGGGAGCCAGAGAAAAACGCAATGTTAAAGAACACCATCTGGTATGAATCCCCTTAGGTACCCAGATTGACCGGACGTCAGTAAGGTTGTGAAAGAGGGCGAAGAAATTTCGGATTTTGCCCAGTTGAGGTGATACATCTTGTTCAGCCTTTCCTTGCTCCCGTTTCTGCTCGTGCAGGAGGCTGCCACGGAGTATAGTGATAGAGTTAGGTCTACTCTTGATTCTGGAGATGAGAATACCTCAATAGAATTTACTGTAGTTTGGCTAAATGGGGTCGAAAGTGGAGGAGACAAAATTACTTTTTTTTTGGCACCCCCTGTATATCAGTTCTAGCACCATTCTTCCCACTCTGCGGAAGCAAACTTTTGTAATAATACAATGATTCTTTTTGCTCTCACCTCTCGATTCATTGCACGAGCGCAAGAAGTTTTCAAGCCCTTTCACCATATTGAAGAGGAACCGGATGCGTAGTTTACCTTCGGTAAGGATAAGCGAAGTTGAGTACCAAAGCTTCCAGAAGCTGATTTTTCCGAAAATACCAGTCTTCACAAGATTTCAAGCATTCGTTGTTGGGAATCCTGGTAAGTTTCATCAAAGTTTGATCACAGTGGAAGCGCTTCAGAAGCATTTTGAAACGAAGTTATTGTTTTACGACGTCTAGGAATGCACGATATGGCTGTGAGTGCATAAAGAGGACATGGTCCGGCTTGTTTGCTTTTCAGCGGTAGGCTGCTGCAGTATGTGCATTGCACTGCTGCTGATAGAGCGCTCGTTACTTTTTCTCATCGAATAATTAATTTTGGGTATTCATATTGATCCTGCAAAATAAATATTTAAAGTGTTTTCTTTGGACGTTATCAATTTACTCCGATGCGCCATGCATTTGACTTCCATGTAGAATCACCGTGGCATTCGAATAAAAATGGAATACACATTGTATTTATACCAGGAAGCCATTCTCAGAAGGATAGGTGAAGAGCGAGCGCATTGATAGGAACTACCGTAATGCCCTTTACCGTACTGCTTGATTGAAATTAATGAGTACTTATTGATCGCTATTGACTGATGAAGTGTGGCGACAGATGCGACCGGCTAATCACTTGTTATCGTCGTCGTTGGTGCGTGCCGTTGCCGCCGCCGGTGGAGCCGTCGTAGCGGGGTTTGCGTTATTTGCGTAGTGACACAAGGGTTGGCTGTTTGCCCACACTCGCCCCCTTCCATCGGCCGTCCGTCCGGCTCTCATCACCACCTTCAGCACAATCCACCTGGAACACCTGCCTAACCTATCGATATTCGTATCCCCCCGCGCACCCCTCTCACCACCCACGAGACTTCATCACTTACCTTGTTTCCATTTTAGCAAATTCTATGCAGCTTCGATCTTTGGCTACCTTTCGCCATTTTTACTAAGGTTTTAAAAATTTGTTTCAACTCTGGTACATTCTCTGAATCCTATTCAATCATTATAAAAGTGTTCCTGCTTTTACAGTTGAAGTGTAAAAGGAATAATAAAATCTTCTCCGCTATCTCAATAGAACAGCGTCGCAAAAGTACATTTTTCTGACTCACACGTCAGTAGAACAATCGATTATCGATTAGCAGTTGATTTTCAGATCCAAGCTGATTTCTATTTTTCCATGAATGAACGGTGGTAGTCTACAATAGAGCCAAGCCCAGGATCGAGGAAAATTTCTGAGCAGTACGACTGCCTCCCCCCCCCCCTCCGATTCCGAGGCTACCTGTTCCTATACTTTCGGAGTACCCCTCAAAAGCTCACCAATCGAAACATAGCATGGCTACCTAAGTAGTAAGTTCGATATGTCGAGTAACGACTTTTCCTGGTCGCCTCATCGGTCCGTAAATCACTCAAAAATGGGACAGAAATCTTAGCTGGACTTTCGGAAATATGACCACCCGCTTCCGAACCCAAGGTACGACCCCCACCGTGGAGAAAGCTCCGACCCATGCTTGACCCTGGTCTACAACGAAGTCATTCCACCGTATTCTACCACTTCCGTTATTTAAAATGTTTCCTTTTTCGGAGTTCTTCAATCATTACAGTAAATAATTATGATTATTGGTTATTTCTTTGATACTGAATTGATGTGAACTTGGCTCTCTTGTTTGGCAATGAATATGGAGATCGTAGAAGTGGCTTAATTCCTGAAAATAGCAATGGGTGTTTGAGGGTCACTATGTTTGTTTTGTCCGAGCACGACGGATGTATCCACTAAGACTACTCATGTCCACTGACTACAAGCTTCTTCAGCTTATTAAGGGTAAATTCAACAGATTTTATCGAATTGTGATATATTCTCAGTGGATTAATTCCAGTCAGTCACGCACAACTCATAGATCGATTAGCACACGAGCTAAGCAATCTCTCCGTTTTCCAGGGTCAGCTCATTGAAAGATTCGTCTGAGGGGACAAAGACTCAGACAAACCTATCAATAAGCCATGCTTGTAAGTTGACAGGCCCATAGAAATTATTGTTCAGGGCAAATACGTACTCCGAACACTGCAAAATTTTCAACTCATACCTATAATACAACATGTCAGTGAATTGGTTGATGTAACTTCCTCTTTCGGTAGGCTCCTTTAAATCCATTGGTTGGCTCACTTCCGGGACGTCACTATATAAAATATTATTGTTCCGTTCCATAAACGACCTCTAATCACTGTTCAGGCAAATACCATCCGAACACTGCAAGGATTTGAGTGGGAGTTTTATGTTTTGTTTCATTCCAAAATGCATTTCCCAGATGAGAGAGCACTATTTTATTGCAGTGTCTGTACAGACAGTATTTATGCACATGTAGTAAAAGCTTCGTTCATTATATTTTTCCCTTCTGCTTAGCGTCAAACGGCTAGAATGGCAGAAGAATAGCGCAAAAACTAAAAACGACTTTTAACATTTGCTCCGCCTATAGGATGATCAGTCACATAGGCCTCTTTTGCATTATCGAGTATCTGGCCGCAGACCAGTGGATGGCTAAGGGATGTATTTGATGGAATAAAACTTGCATCAACGTTTTTACGACTTAAAAGCGACCAAGTGCCATATGCATCCAAATAAAGCTACTAAACGTTTATCGCACTTTTGCGTATGAATATGATGTTTTATGTTAACTTTTAATTATTCAGTGTTATTTGATTCGCAAATCATATGTGAATGATTCATGGCAATTCCTTCTCATCCGTATGCCGTTGTACTCTAGTTATTGTGTTAGAATATGTAGTCGCTTCTTTAACTTTGACCTTTGGTATGTACCGTTACTAGTTCACTCGAAGCCCATAAACACGAGAGCGAAGGGTGCACTGGGATAAATAGTATTATTCAGAAAAACCTCCATAACGTCACTCGGGAAATCGTTTGGCAGATTTTGAATTCAGATTTCAAATCGGCTTCTAAAACCGCATCTCATTGCAAAAGGCCACATCGACCTGGTAAGATTACCTTGTGAGTGTGTCCTACTTCGTATGTGTACGTTAGTTTTCGAGTACAAATTTCATCAGCGTCCAAAAGCTACAAGCGATTTTCAAACTGTACATCTTCGCTCATCACGCTCAACGGTTATTCTGGCCTTATTCGCAGTGTCTCCAGAATGCCCTGCGACCGTTGAGAAGACTGCCGTAAAGTCAGCCACAGCTTATCATATATCGATCGATCATACGTTATCGTGCTTCGGCTGGGCTTCGTCGGCGTTCTGAATCATTCACCCCACATTAGCACCAGCGTTGTTTGGGCATTGTAAATGTGATCTTACTCCTTTGAGTTCACTTAAATGAGGCATTTGTATAATACTTATGATACATTTTAGCCAAAATATTCAGTGAAACGACTTTACTGAATGCATTTTCTGATGAGCATTTGAGTACTCACAAGGCTCCTTCCGCCACCTGTATGAGCAGTACCAGACTCAAACTTGACAGTTTCAGATAGATGCTGTCTCTCTACTCGTGCTATTTTCTCGATCTTTTCATATCTCTACCCCTTCATTTTCCTTGTTTACTATCATGTGAAGACGTACAGATCAATTTAGCAGTAAGACGACCCTAAATCAAGTGAAAATATTCAGAAATATGGAGGATATTGAGAAATATCGATTTTCATAATTCGACAGCTTGAGGTTGCACGTTTCAGACGCGTTTGAAAAATATGAAACCATTTAGGCCGCGTTCATACTCTGCAGTGCCGGCGGCAGAGCGTGGCTGCGTGTCTTTCGTCTCCACCTATGCAACCCTGTCTCTTTGCCTGTGTCGTCTCTTCGTCTTTCCCATGCCACTGTGCCTCGCTGCCTGAGAGCAGCCACGCCATGCCGACGCAGAGTATGAACGCGACCTTAGCCAGGATTTAAAGACAGCATTAGGGGTAATGTGGTAATAGAGAAATCCCTACAAGAAGTCACTCACATGGTAGTCCTGAGCCTGAGAAGGCTATCTGTGACGCAATCCCGGTGAAAAAGCGCCCCTCCGAGCTGTAGAAACGCCGCAAACGCCGCAACCATGCAGCGGTCCCGCCTCTTGGACACAGCGGTCCCGCCTCCCGATGACGTACTTCCCGATTGACTGGGGTGGGAGCGGTCAAGGAGATGCGGCAGGATCGAAGGTTTTGCGGCGCGCTTTCGCAGTTTTAGCCTGAAACTCACTCCAAAAAGTGAATACTATCGTATCTCCAAACATTCCCTCGTGTTTACTTGACAACATGCCAATGGAAAACTAGATCAGGCTACCAGCCTCTTGACGGGAAGGTCGTCCGCGCTTAGAACCAACGGTGGGAAAGGGTCCTATTTCTCGGGTTTTTGGTCATCTCCATCCGTTTTTTCTCCACTGTCCTGTTACTAGGCATCTCGACTTTCATATGCACTACTACTTTTACTTTTCGTCCGACTTTCCCCTAATGCTGCCTTTAATGGCTTTGGTGATCTACTGAACTGATTTTTTTACCCAGTTCATCCTATTTCCAATGCACGAGAAATGTAAATATGAAATGGACATACATCATTGCAAAAGACTTCTAGTGCCCAAAGGTAATAACCTAAAAGTTTCTGTCGCCACTGCAGAATTTTCAACTCATACCGATAATATTTCAACATGTCAGTGAATTAGTTAATGTAACTTCCTTTTTCCATAGGCTCCTTTCAATAAATAGCCGGCTCACTTCAAATGGAACGTCGCGATAGAAAATATTATTGTTCCGTTCCATAAACGACCTCTAATCAATGATTTGTTATTTTCACATTCTTTGTGCTCTCTCATATTTGCACTCTCAAGCTATACTCTTTACCTTCTATACCGTTGTGGATACAAAATTTTAGGACTTGGTCAGCGTTTTCCCTTTTTTATTCAAAAGTTTTCCCAAGACATTTTCGCACTGCAAGGATATTGCAGCTAGAGACTAGAGCTTTTCCCGAACACATTTTGCTCTGTGACGCAAGATCAGCTCAATCGATTATCGATTAATTCAAATGTTTATGAAAACTAGGAGCAAGATTGGTGATAGACCAGCCTTGATAGACAGAAGCTATACAGCAATGCTGACAGAAGCTGTACAGGGAATGCTAGAATGCTGAGTGGGTATAAATGCTTGCAAACTACATGGAATACGCCATGCATTCGAATCGGCTAGGAATTGTCGAGGTAGTTGATTGATATGTGGCCCAAAACTCGTGGAGACTAGCTCATTTTGCTGCTCTATTAATCACGTGCTCGAAAAAACATACGCATTCCATCTGAATCACACTTCCGTTTTCTCCTTGAATAGTCAATGCCACCTTTGGTAAACCTATTCTATTCGTTCGTGTGTTCTGACCTGTGTCAAGATTTTCTGAAGAAAAATCATTTTCCTTCCAGGACCAATGCAATTACGACTTACACACATCGGTCTCATCGCCACATTTGCAGCCGTTGGTGAGTGTTTTTTGAAGGAACCCAATGCCAGTCCCCTTCGTCAATGCGTCATGGCCCGACGCCATCTGACTCATACACTATTGCGATCATACCCCGTAGTATTACTATCACATTGCTTCACAGTGCTCTTCCCCAGTGATTACCTGGGAACGCTCTCTGTCAAGAATCAACAAATCGATCGATTATTGATTTTCAGTGTACTACACAGATGCACAGGCGTTGAACGATCCAATCACACAGTATATCGAGGGTCGTCTGGGGAACAGGAGGATATTCTGGTGTCCAAGTGGTTATGGTAGGTCGATTTATAACTGAGATATTTGCTTGTTATGATGTTTGATGATTTCGTACTTAATTCAATATATGAAATTTACAATCTCACCACCTAAATGTTTTGTCAACGCAACCAGCTAGCGGTAGGTTACCATAAGCCAATAATTAACGGATTAGTATCCATGGACGCGGAGGGACAGCCCGCAAAGGGGTTCGAATACAGGATGGCAGTGTGATGAGAGGGGGGTTTTGAGGGTTTCTTGGGAGAATTCGATGGAATCACCATGATTGATTTATTGATTATTGTTTTCGTTCTCTTTGGTAACTTTACGCTATTTAGGAAACACTCTGAAAGCATAATCTATCGGCAATAATACAGTTATGCAAGCTTTGAATCTTTTTGAAAAGTATTTTCCTGCGTACTTTTGTCGCGCCATGCACTTGGCTTCCATGCCAGATTGTTCAGGGGTTCAGCCCACGTTTTGCCACTCTCGTGTTGTTCACATGTGAAGCTTAACAGAACGTAGGTTACTGGTTCCAAATATCCACAAAACCTGACCACTGCAAAAAACGAATCAACAAAGGAGAAGAAAATCGAAATCACTGACTGTAAAATTTCCCCATTCCAGGATATTTGGCGTACTGCCCGCAGCCAACTGACTGGGACAACTACAATTGGTGTTGTACATGGCCATATATGGGATCATGGAAGCCGTCATGTTGTCCATTTGCCATTCCAACCGGTGCTGTTGTGGCGATTATAATTGCTGCAATCGTTTTGCTAGCAGGTAAGAAATTTACGAATTCGAAGGAAAATAGGGTAGCTTCAGACGACGAGAGCACTCACTTCCTATGCTTCTCTGCCTTTATGAAAGGGCGCACTGTCTCTGCACTTGTATGGATTATAACATTAACAGGTTGTCTTACTGACCTCTTCAATTCGATCTTAAATTCGCAAGCAATGTCGACCACTTTTCTGTTCTTTATCTCCACGTAGCTACCACACTTTCCCATGTAAATGAGGACTATGTAACTAGTTCACCAGGGTGCCGCCGCGGTCGGCGGCGTGCACATGTTTTTGTTGCCGTCACTGCCGGTGTCGGCGCCGGTGCGCAGAGTATGAACGCGGCCTAAACGACACGGTCGTCAACGTGTTAAACTGAGTCATCCATTATCCCTTGCCCATCTGCGCTCTCGCCGTCTAGGTAGAGATGCAGACTAGGAAGTTGGAATGGTATCTAACCTCATGGGTTAAATACTGGTATTTATATGATTCTCACAAAATGAAATCAATTTAAAATTATTCGGATTTTCTAAGCATAGAAGAAACTCTCTTTTGGACTAAACAACATCTATTTTCAGTATTGATCGCTCTATCATGTTGGTGCTGTTACTGTTGTCCGTTGTATAAGCAACTGTACGAGTATGAAGAAGATTAGATAACTCGACATGACATCGTTTACAGTCCATTCCCAGTGACTGATCGATTGTGCAATTGGTGGACCCCTTATGCTAGCGGTCGCGCGGCCTATATATCGAGCTTTCCCATTTTCTCATATCCTTCAATATATCTACCCCATGTGCCACCATAGCAGCGACAACGTGTATAAGCGTTCTACAAATTGGCCACTCGACTCGATCAAGCAGAATGGATAAATGGATCTACAGTACCTCCCCTATATCTTTCTCATCACTTGACCCCATGACCCGCCATTCCTTTCCATTTGTAATTTTCAATTTTTGAAAAGCTTTCTGACTACCACGTTCACTTGCATCTCCGTCTCATCGCCATACAATCCCATGCTAAAAAAAACCTATAATCCCAGTTGAATGACATGAAGACGCGCAGGCTCGAAGATACTGAGGTTGCTTCTATACTTTGCGGTGTTGCCAGCAACAGCTGTCGCGATGCGCTGTAATTATTACTTAAGTGTGCTACCGTCGGGGAGAGGGTGGGCATTTATTGTCGCGCTGTGGTCCTTCACTCGACACCGTTCTGCAGTCGTCAGTTACTAAGTATATTCAAGGGTACATTTTTGCCTAAGTCTCATTTTAAAGTAGGAGGGGCTTCTCCCTAAACTAAGGCTCAGGCTAAGACCTAGGCAAAAATAGCGTCGGACACGAAGCTTAGTGTAGTGACCCTCCCCCAACTACATTGGCAGCTAGGGCGCGATGTAACAGCTGTCGCGGACAGCGCCGCAGAGTATGAAAGCAACTTGGGCAGATTCATGTGGCAAGACAGTAAGCACACTAAAAAACATCGCACAATGCCACGATAACCCCCAGTTACTGTCCCTTCCACATTCTCTGCTCTCTAGCTTGCTCGGCTTCATTTGTAACCACTAAAAAGAAGAAATTCCGTCAATTTCGGTACCACTTGTATGTACGATCTGAATCAGTTATTTTATAAATCGATGTGTATGCTCAGAGACAATGTGCTTTTCTCATTCATGATTGTATGACAATCAATTGCTGAAACCCGCAGTGCGTTCGGACTTAACAACTACTACTTCCACTACAGCATTTTCACTCCAAATATGTTGTGATCTAGTTCGCCAGAACCTTGTGATACTTTTGTTGATGTTGATTATGCTTTAATAACCAAATTATATGTGCAATGTAAGATTATCTTCATGAATAAAAAGTGTCGTAAATAACTGCTTCTGTGATGAATTGCAATACGTTTCCCCACAAAGGATTAATACAGTAGGAAGAAAAACGTTATGGGAAGCGCCGTGCATATTCCATTTCGAATCGTGACGCAATTGTATGCACATTCGGATCACGAAATAGCCCTAAGAAGGTGGGCCACAATATGGCCAGGTCGGATCAGGATCCCAAGTCGCAAGACGGACGATAAAAAACATGGAATTGTAGGCAGCATGATCAATGCATCGCCTACGAACAGAAAATAATCAGGATAATTCAGACATGACAACGCACTCCGCAATTAAGCCAAAGCGTCCCGTGCCCTGCACGACAGCCGCGCATCACAGATCCACGTGGCTCTAATCGATACACCAACGATTAGCCGCGCACATTCGCGAAAGGATTCGACAGGAAAAGGGGTCTACGCGTGCCATTGCGGCACCAGACAGCTCCCCCACATTCGTCATCAACCGACAAAATTACTTCACATTGAAATATTGGAAATAGCATAGGCACTTTCAGCACACGCCTCGGTAGTGATGAGATAGTGTACGGCTAAGAAAGTGGTGCGTTTCAGCTGTAAAGTTGAGACTAGAAAGACAAGGAATAGTAGTTCAATCGGAGATTTCAACAAAACTTATTGTCTGTTTTATCCCAGCCTGCAGATGTTTGAACTCAGAACAGCACGAACCCAGAACATAGCATCAACGAGTATGCGAGTCTAATTTTTATCAAATAAATATACAAAGTAAACAGTGAACACCAAAAACAATTGAGTGCTCAATGAGATCAGTTCATTTTTGTAACTTTGGCTTCGGTGGGCGAAATGCGGCGCCTCGCATTGTCTTTCCACCTTCTTCACGCTTCGCTTTTTTTGCTTGGAAATTACGCCAGCTGCCTGACCGCTCGTCACGAGATTCCTGTATTAAATAATCTCTTCAAAAGTTTTTGTTTGGTCACAAAAAGCTGAAGTAAACAATCTTTCGCACCTCGTAGTTCTTAGCGAATTCTTCGGCCAACTTTCTTTTCTCCGCTGCTTGCTGAACTGTTTCAGCCGCTCGCCGTCTGAAACGTACCGCAATTTTTCATTATCTAGTGAATGAAAAACGGATGAAGGATAACATAACAGTTAACGATTGATACGAATCGGACAGAAAGCATATCGATGCGATGCGCAAACGACATTCTACTCTCTACCTCGCATTATTTGATTTGACTATATGTACTTTATGAAAAACCTACTTCTCCTCATTTGCTCTCTCTTCGAGCATTTTCCTCTTCTTTTCACGATCGGCAAAAACTTTCGTCACATTTATCCACAACTGTTTCTTGTACACCTCAGGATCATCCTCCTCAATTTCGCTATTACCAGTTTCCTTTTTAGCCTTCCGTCGCTTCTCTGACATCTAAAGATATAAAAACAGAAGTACGAAAGAAATAATAGAATTAGATGAAAAGTCTGCTACAGCATCCCTGCGCTTGTGACGAAGGTTGAAGCGTCATATCGCATGCATACTCTGCCTTACTACAAACTTTGAAAGGTAGCTATGTTAAAGCTGAGTCCATTTCCAAACGTCAACTGGCCGATAATTATAAATACCTCATGTCATGTGAAAGCAAAGTAGATGCCAAAACAACGTACCACAATAGCTAAACGTGCTCGAGCCTCAGTGTAGCAGTCCTTACAACGATTCAGTTCAAGCGGGTTCTCAATTTGCTTCATGGCCTTCTTTATAACTAGAACAGCTCTTTAGTGATAACAGCAATCACATTCTCAGATCCAGTCAAAAACTGGCAAAAGTAAAATTCACTAACTATCGAATGCCTGATCAGCCCTGTCCCGATCGTCAGGATTTTTATCAGGGTGAATAAGTAGAGACAATTTCTTGAACTTCTTTTTCGCTGTTTCTATGTCAGTGTCTGGCTCAATTTGTAGCACCTATAACAAGTGATTGAAGAAAGCCATTGAAACTCCAATATAAACAGTGATAATACCTCGAAAGGATTCAAATTTAAATACGTAGAACCTGGTCTAAGTAACCGGTCCAGCTGCTGTTGTGATGTAAGAGTCGCATCCTCCTTTTCTGTAGCTTTGATCTGCAATATTTCCCTTAATTAAAAGACTCTAAAAGGACCAACCGAATTTTCAGCAATGACCACTACTGGCCTAAACAACTGAACTAGGGGTTAATGTATGACAAAACTGAAATTTTGATGGACCAAGCAAGACACGCCCAAAAATCCAAATCCCCCGTGAAAAGCTTTGAAAAAATGTAACGATAAAAATGGAATAAGCTTTGGAACTCACATCATTGTAGAATTGCTCGAAATTGCTCATACTCTGGAACACACAAAATAGTCCAGGCAGTGAAAATATTGGAAAATGAGATAAAACTGGAGACTTTAGCCATGTACATATCTATTGAGTAAAAATGCAATAATAAAAAAAATTTATGGCACAGAAAGAACAACAACCGTCAATCAAAACACATGCTGATGAGAAACAGCACACAAAAAGCGATATCACACTGTACTTAAAGAATTTAAAATTGTAAACCTGATTGTAGAAAAAAGGGTCATAATTTCTCCCTCCCACTGTATGGTCTATGACGTCCGAGCTATTTTGTTGTTCGTCGCTTGAGCCCTACTTCAATATTTTCTACTGGAGAAAATGTTAGAAAGAGCATAGACTTTAGCAAATTAGATAATCCAAGGAAAGATAACAGATAACCAGGAATAAACAACCTGATCAACGTGAATGAAGTTCCACTGAAAGTTACGCTAGAAGAATTCTTATAACAAAAAAGCAATACCTAAACATGAACGACTATCAAGGTCCTAATAATGCAGTAAACATAACAATAATTGCCTAAAAAGGAACATCGATCATTCATCCCCATAAGAAATGACTAGAACGTACAAGGCAAATGGCATAAGAAATGACTAGAACATACACGGTAAATGGTTAGCCAATTATGGCATAACCAGGTAAGTGTACATGATTAAAATACTTCAAACATAAGCTTCCGTACATGAGGCTCAACATGATGGGCTGGAGGAAACAAATCAAACTGTAGAGCTGAACACAAAGGCAACTCGAACGAAAGTATTTCACGCCGTGATATGCGCAACTTCTCCTCAGCACACTAGAAGTTACTCTATCATAATTAAAAATAAAAAGCAAGACAACCGAGTCTAGAAATACCACTATACCTCCAAAACCTTCACGATATCAGGTTTTTTGTAATCATTTAACTTCACCGCCACCAGTAAAGCGGCACCAGCCACAATCTTCCTATTGTTCTTTGATATCAGCCCCTAAAAATTGGTTCGTCGTCTCAGAAACTGAAGGTTCAAAGCCTAATAAGCATTGCACATGGTAGAAAGGCTGACAGAAAGTTACCTTAACAACTATCCTTTCGAAATAGACAAATGCTTGCGCCACTGTATACTCATCTACTTCACATTCGTTAGCGCTTTGCCAGATATCTCGCTTGATACTAAATCGTGCAGAAAAGATGGAAATGTATTTTCAGAAAAGTGCAGTACTTGAAAAGGTTACCTTCGAAGCTTGCTGTAGGTTAAATGAACGTGTGGAAATTTCTCCGCAAAGGTTTCGTTGAGTGTGGCCTTGTTTACTTGAGGCGGTGCGAATTTCTTCGTCACACCCTTAGAAAAATGTGATGATTGATTGAAGGAGTTCAAATGAAAGCAGAATGGTAGCTTACGATAAAACCATTGCAGCGAATTACTGTTTGAGTAGCCGACAAAATGTCATCTATCATCGCAGGATCGTAGTCGTTTCGTTGCGTGATTTCGGAATCGAGCTCATATGAGTTCTCCTCAATGATGAGATCCCCGCCTGAAAAATAATGAAGGTAGTAACAAGGTGATTAGAATCTACACTACTGCTCTTATTGTGTTTCAGGGTCCTCACAGAGCAATTGCTAGTGAGTCAGCCCATCTCCCCTCGCTCTGTACGCATACACCCTCACTTATGACTGCACAACTAGAGCTTTCCTCGTTAGTACAGCAATGTATGTAGGCTGTTTTCAAAGGTGAAACAGCAGCGGGTTCTGAGAGCAAAATAAACGGTTCTCTTTGTTCGTCCAACCGTCTGGGGACGAATGTGATTATGAAACAGTGACTACAAAAGGGAAGGCTTGAAACTGAAGAAAACGCGAAAACAAAAAAAACGTAAAATGTATCAAGACGCATTTGAAACCCACGTGATCCAGTGCTCAGTTTTGCGGACACAGATGCCACTGATGCCGGATTCAATGTCATATCCTGTTGTCCACTTTTCTATAAATACAAGAAGGTTAATCAAGGAATTAAGCAGCATTGTACTTTTAGAAGCCACACCGCTGAATGAGCAAAGCGAATGAGCGCAGCTCTCGTAGTAAAAGAAGTAATAACAGACCCTTCGCTCTTCTTTGCTCGGACTTTTCCATGCCACTCCACCGGCAGACAAACTTGAACGACGCAATTTCCACCCAAGCTGCTCGAAGTGAACACACTGAAACAACGGGCAGGACATAAGTATAACTCCCGTGAGACCATTGAAAAAGTCAACGATGCAACCGAAATCACGACCTCAGCATCTTTGAAGTCGAATGGACGAAGCTCCTCCACTGATGCCCCTGTTGTGTTTAATCGTTCCGAACTGTAAAAGTCAACTTATCGCAAACATCAGCGTAAATCCAAAAAGCTGTGTACAATAGAAACCAAACGTTCAAAGAATCAAGAATTAAGGACCAGTCCCAGTGGCAAAAGTGAAAGTGCTACTCCTGGAAAGCATACAGATCTACAATCTACTACCTTCCGATCGAGGATCGTGAATGACGTAGACGAGATCGAGCTCGTGCAGAGGATTGAAAAGGAAAGTGCGAAACAACAATAAGTGGAGCACCAGACGCACATAGAAAGGATCTGCAAACACAAACGTTCATATGAACAACTTCAACAGTCGTTAATGAGTTGGTGTCACCTCGAACACTGGGCACACTCCATTCTCAATGATGAAAAAAAAGAAAGTGCAAAAGAAAGTCAGTCATGCTGACAGAAAGCACAGTAAGGCACCAGATGTGAGAGAAACACTAGTTGACCTGGTCACAATACGGCGTGACTAGATCAACTGAGGGTAGCGTTGAAACTGTGAAGTGTGCGACTGTGGGATTCTGAAAACTGTGAGACTGATGAAGGCAATGCTGCTGTGATACCTTTCACCCTTAGCAAGTGACGTTCTCAGACGTCGAAGAAACGTGAACTGCGTAACAGAGGCTGGTGAAACAGGTCGATCATCCATAGAAGCTCCTATAACAAGAGCAGTAAGCACTTAAATACTGTTCAAGACGAGTTTAAGTTGTTTGAACGAATGATAATCAGAATAGCAGCCAGCAGAGGTCATATGAATTGTGGACTGAATAGAACCGCTCCTCGAATGATTACATTTTGCCCATTTTTAATGAAATCCAGCAAAAAAGGAAAAGGAAGATCGTCTTAAATACCATCCTGGGTTGAATCTTCGGTCGCACTAAAGCTATACCAAGGCTACAGCTGCAATTTTTTTTGCTGCGCACATATTCCAAGAGCATCTCGGGTCATGGAACTTTTAATCGACACTTTATCATATCAACATTCTCACATCAACAATAAAGAATAGAACCCACTTTCCGACGTTTCAGACTTCCTTTGTATACCACTTAATGATCCTAGAGTTATCTTTTCTTCCGTAGTGTATCCTCGTTTCGCGATCACATCATCAGCACTAACCAATCTGACAAATCGTTTAAGCGCAGAAAGCCTGAACAATAATAAGGATACAGTAAGAACTATACAACACTAAAAACCACCTAAAACTCACTTCTTCAAAGGTTTACTTTTGCGAGTTGAAGTGGCGGAAAAGAATGAACTAGTAGGACTACCACTTCTCCCAGCCACACTTGTGCATAACTGAAAAAAAAAACTTTCAAGAACTCTCAGAAGAAAGCTCTGAAGCTAACAGAAGCTAAATAAGAGATTTCAAAGATACTATATGATTATCATAGCCGAAGAACGTGGTTATGTCAATCAAAGATCAATCGAAGACAGCCATCCAAAAGATTCACATCCGTGACAGAGTAGATCACATGTTCTGGAGATGGGGATTTGAGGTGACTCAAAAGCGTGCTCTGATATAATGACTCCACTAAACTACGAAAGCCTACGAAAGCTGAATCAAGGTTCAGCGCTCGACAAAGCAACACTCATTTGTTTCGCTCTGAATTTCTGATGAAATGAAAATTAATGAAAAGTGAAAATGGTCAGTTGAGGGAGGCTCCAAAAAATAGCCATTACGTGCATGAAATTGGATGTCACCTTATCTATTAATTTGAGACGTTTTTTTTCCCGAGGTTACTTTATTGAGACATACATAGTTATCTAGGCGAAACAAAAATAAAAACGCACAGTTCCCGCTTCAAGTAATGGCAGTTCATCTTCATCAACACACTCGATTGATACTGATGCGTCGTCCTCCGCTAAGGGCGCTCTAACAGTGAGATCCTTGAAGCATAAAATTCATTCAAATCGAATTACTGTTTACTACTCCAGCCACTTGAATCTAGGACATAGACAATAATGAAGCAGTTCGGAAGGAGTGATAGGAGGGCAGCTTACAGGTGTTCCTGATCGCTATCGTGAAACCTTTTTTGAGAGCTCCGTATAAGAACACCGTCAGAGGACTCTGAGGATTATATGAAGAAATCGCTGCCAACGATAGAATTGGATTCTACCTTAGCCGTGGATGAGTGAAAGCAGCAATTTCATCCCTTGCTTCATGGCATTTCTGAGCAGCTTCTCTACACTTAAATGGAGTAAAACTAGGTTCATGAGCGTGAGAAGACCAGAATGTCACATAATCGTTGCGGTCTCGTAATACACTCTTATACGGCTCGTAATACACTACTTCTCCTTTGTCGTGCATGAATTGAGGAAACGTATTCTCACTATCGTTATGCCGCTGTGTTTAACAAATAATACCAAAACCAACCGATGGTTCACCTTGGCGACGATTGAACATTCGCAATTTTGTATCCTCATGACTACCGTCTAGAGAAATATTTGAGAGAAAATTATGAGCGACCAGAAGATGATAGTCGCCCACACCATACTTCATCTTAACCCGATGTCCATGGAATCTCAAAATCCAGATTACTGAGTCAGAAAAAAAAATCATGCTTAAGAACGTATTCTAGAAGTGAATATAGGTTACACATTCGGTACATAGAAGACCCACCACTAACTTTTATTAACTGGAATGACAGGTAAGCGTGAACAAGAACTTCAACTAAATGAACTTTAATACTTTGAGGACCATATAAACATTACGAAAAGTTTTCAACAGCGACAATGCTAGGTTCTCAGAATACAAGACCTATAGGGGACACACCAAAATACACTTGAACTTCTGAACAAACAACAAAATAACTAAGATTTACCACAATTGGGTGCCAAACAGAAGTAATAGTAAGAATTACGGATGATCATGGTGAATGACAATTCCTTAACGGGAACGAGAAGAAGAACGCGACGATGAGCGACTGCGTTTACGATCACGCGATCTTGAGCGCGAGCGACTGCGCGAACGTGATTTCCTGCAACACAAAACAATTTAAAAGTTATATCATGGAACCTGATCAGATAGCAAAAAATTTACCTCGACGTACGGATCGGACTTTTCGTGATACTTCTTCTGCGGCTAAAATAGCAAAATATCAACGTTAGAACCA
This sequence comes from Trichostrongylus colubriformis, assembly GCA_963978905.1. Lineage (NCBI taxonomy): Eukaryota > Metazoa > Nematoda > Chromadorea > Rhabditida > Trichostrongylidae > Trichostrongylus > Trichostrongylus colubriformis. Next base: position 41,661,858 of record OZ022260.1, read on the forward strand.
ACACGCAATAGCTGCTTCCTCTCTCCAACGTCGTTTGCTTTACATGCTCTTTCATGTGTTTGTATGTGTTTGTCTGTTTGCGTGGCATCGGCCACATCAAGCCACCCACTAACATACCTTCGAATAAATGCGATCTATTTCCTGCACCACACCATACCAATATCCATACAGTGGGTGTTTCATCAACCAAGAACCATTATCGAATGCCGAACAAAGCAGCTTCTATCTCCGCCGCCAGCAAATTCCACCATGAACTTCTAAGACGCAACGCGACCATACGCGCAGCATCCGATTTCCCAGACAACATCAACACCATCCAAAACATCAAGACCAATGCTAAAAAGTACACCAGACTGTACTGATGAAAGGGCGCAAACGCCAAAGAATGCGAGGATTACTTGACGGCACACGTGCCACATTGAAAAATGTGCGTTGGTTATAGTAACACCACGCCAAACAAGGTCCGGTCAAATTCTAGCCTACATGATATTTTTGAAACAATGACATTTGGTTGTTGAATGCGAGTTGCTATATTTTTATGAGGAGGGACATCCTGTAGTGGCAGCTGAATACCACTGACGTGTCACTGCACTTCAAGTGTATATTTATGCCTAATCCTAGACGAGAGGAGTTCCTTTAAGGTCATGCCCGACGCCGAGGAAATTTTTCGAGACATACAAACCAAAAACTCGTCAATCATAGCCATAAAACTGCTAAGTAATAATATGTATGGCTACCGTTCGACGACGTTTTTAGTGCTCACTGAATCGCTCTAAAGATCACTCAAGTACACAATGCTCTCCCAAACCCCGAAAAATTCGACCCACCTTAATCCTGGATTCCTTTCCTCTTCAACAGCTTGGACAAAAGAAAACTCCCAGAATGCGGTAAACTTATCTACTGGAGCTCGAAACCTGACTTATTTCGATGGATACTATTACGATTGAGGGTATATGGAGTACTACGTCACAAGCCGCCTCAACAATACGCCTGGAACTGCATCGGAACTACGAAACGAGGCGCTATCATCGACTGTTGCTCATGATATGCTACTGCAACCTAGTATCAAATGTAAACTCGATTTTTTCTATAAATTTGATCGAACCTTGTTCTACGTAGCTTTACTACATACAGTTTTTTTTTTCGAAAAAATCAAAGGAGGTGTTGTTGCTAAAAGTGAGTTGGAATGTAACATGTGCCCTGATACTTTGTGATGCTACAACCATCCTTCCTTCCACAGCACATAACATGGGGCATCCAGTCATTGGGAGAACAAGACCATCGGATCACACCATATTTCTAAAGTCAAAATTGGAGAGAACGAACTGAACTTGAATTTTATGATTTCAGGGTGTTTCCTATTTTTATTCATTGCCTAAACGTGCGATTTTATAAATGAAAAATTTTAGTGCGTGAATACAAAGAGACTACACAAGGCACATCACGGCAAACTCAAAGCTCAGCGCATCGTAGTGCAGCGAAGCGAGATACAGGTGATGTAGGATGTTGATCTGTGCAATTAAACCACACATGGAAATCTGTACCTGATGTTTGCAGCACCACAGACAATCATGCTCACGGCTACAGTGATGATTCAACGTTATAAAGGCATGTTAGTTCTGATTAATGGCATTTCCACAATGAATGCTCCATATCTCATTGGCGGCACGCAGCGCACACGGATTCTCGTGTACGCTCCTTGCAGGAACATGCATATTTGTATGCCCGCTAAACTGGAGTGCAGCCAACTTGTGAAGTTACGAGGACAATCACATGCATTATTTCACGAGCATGCAATATAAACACTGCGGACATTTAGTCTTGTAAATCCCTGAATTACATAACCTGAGATTAGTAACTAAGTGGTGAGAGATTTGGTTGTAAAAGTCCATGTTTTCGTAAGGCTAGGAGGGTAATAGTACAACACTTCTTTAACTCTCAGTGACCAATCTCAGCTGCGGACGCTAACGGTACACTTCTGATAACAATGTGTATCTCATTGCACGCACCCCACACTATAACGGAGAAGTACTACAATGCGATCGCACTGCCTTCAGCTCATTTAACGAACCGTCGAATCGCACTTGCGGAGAACTAAGGTAGTTGTTCGATTTTTCGAAGCCTTGTGACCCTCATCCCATCAATTTGGTTATGTTCGCTTTATTGACCCACCGCCTTGAGTACGATCCTCCGTAGCCGCCACCACCGCCGCCGTAGCCTCCTCCGTTTCCGTTGTAGCCACCAGCGAACGTACGGAACCCGAATCTCTCACGACGAGGCAGTGCGTGGGCGACGCGAATGCGCTGACGACGAATATATCTGAAACAGTTACGTGATTAATGCATCCATTAAGTCATTATTGTGACAACACTGTCAAACGTACGAATCATTCATTTTTCTGATGGCTTCTTCAGCATCTTCATCCCTCTTGTAGGTGATGAACGCGTAGAACGGATGATAAGAGGCGAGCCATATGTCCACAACCTTTCCAAATTTCCTAAAACGTACTGTATAATTAATTACTGCTACCGATGTCCGGTACACCGGTACTTACTCGAATGCCTTCTCAAGATCTCTCTTTGAGATCGATGCCGTGAGATCCGACACATGAATTCTTCCATTGACAACACGACGACTGCTCGACGGCACTGGAGAATAGGTGCGGGAGCGGGATCTCGAGCGACGGGAACGACGTCGCTCGCGTCTAAAAATAGCTCTGATTGACGCAAATATATTCTTATACCATTAGCGGCTCTCCCTGATAACACAGCATTGCTTTACAACCCATTCAGGGTGCTTCCACCACCACGGCCACTTCTCAACGCTCTTCCCTTCTTCTAAAACCGTCACACTCTTCTACAAAGAACGACATACCCTCTACTCCTGCTTCTCGATCTACTGGCACTGCGACTTCTTGAACGAGAGCTGGATCTCGAGCGACTGCGAGAACGGGAGCGTGAATCACGACGTGACTTCTTATCTTTCTTCTTGTCCTTATCCTCTGGCTGGAAATGAAGAGGTAAAGCGCATTCAATGGACGAGTATACAAGATTACCTCTTTAACCAGCTCTTTTTCTTCTTCTGGTTGTTTCTCTTCGGGAGTTGCATCTCCATTCCTGGACTCACTCTCCTCGACCATTGGTTGGTCGACTTCAGCCGGTGCAGCTACAGCTTCTGTTGCACTCATTCCTGAAAATTGCTCTTGAACTAAACAGATTGCATGAACGTGGAAGCGACCAAAAGAGATACCACAGCCTGACTTCAACAGCGACCTATCCAATGAAGGAAAATATGGAATCACCGAAGTAAGAAAAAGCACCGCACAGCACACGCACACTGCGAAAATGATGCCGCCGCACGCTCTGTGTCAATCGATATCTACCGCAGTTTCTCGTAAGACGTCACTGGGATTCACACCAACTCCGGGATACCGTACGACGATATTTCAAATACGTGCGCTGGCGGGCATTTCAAAGTAACTTGTCCTCGAAGAATTCATTCACGAAAAGTGTATTCCTTGTATTTTCGTCATTCTCGCCAATTCTGATAGTCTGGAAGTAAAGAAGTCTCTTTCTTCACCCCGTGAGGACTGAAGCTGTGTTATTGCTGTGAAGTGTGCTTATATCACCAATTGTTTCTCATTGAAATTGTAAAAGGATGGTGGTAGTTCTATAAAATGTATTAAATTTCACTTCCAGAAGAGAAATCAGATGACACTGCTCAAAAAATTTGGATGCTTGTCTAGGATGAGTGCCTAAGACCAGAAAATGGTAGCCCCTGCGAGGTAACAGGATAACAAGTTGGTTCAGTGGAATATTAATTGATGAGAGCGGGAGAAAGGTGATGAAGGCGAGCCGTTCCCTACCCCAGTTGAGATAAGAGTGTCTTTTTCGACCGCACTGCCCAACCGTTCCCCCTCAAACGAGGGAGAGAGGAGTCACGACTACAGATTATAGCGCAAGGGTCGTCGTCGACGACAATGCTACTGTAAGGAAGCCACTCACTGTCGTGCTGTCGTCCCTCTCTCGCAATCGTTATACAATTCTACAATCATCAGTTTTAAGTGTGTATTGTGACCTAAGCTTCACTTTAGGGTCGTAGGGGCTTCCCCTAAACTTAAGCTTAGAATAAAACTAGGCAAAAATTTAGCCGCATGCCGAGTTAAGCTCGGACCCCCCCCCCACTATTAGGTTGTAGGGAAAGTTTTGGCCGGTTTGTCGCAATTTCAACTTCGGAAGATCATAACTCGGCTCAGACTGTATCTTCTCACAGGATGAACACCTTCGATTTGCTACACTTTTGGCATCATCATGCATACACTCGCATATCTCATTTCGATAAAGGGCTGACGATTTATATTGCGCGAAATCCAAAAAAAAATTCAACCTGAAATCACCATTCATTCTGAACACACTGCTATTTAAGGAGCTATCCAGATGCTTGGGAAAGTGAGGCTTGGTTAGCGCTAATCTGGTGGGTATCATGGACGAATAAGGGCTTCATCCTACAACTGGTTTAGTTGCTGGAAGACTATTTGTGGGAAATGCGCTCGCACATGGCTGCTCCGAGGAGTTGCGCGGCACCCATTTTTGGGCTTTTTTGATCAAGGCTATTTGAGGTGATCAATCACATTTGTGTGGGAGGCCAATATTTTTAGGTATCCCTTGTATAGACGCTCATCGCTTCCTGTCGTTTTAGTTGAAGCGATTGATCGCTTGAAAATTCGCGCAATTCATTCTCATTTCTGCACCTCTGAACTAGGGACAAAGTGGTCCATCCAGTGCTTCACCACCTCCCATGCAGTATTCACATTTGTGGTTACCTTTGCTGCGACTCGACTAAGCAAGAATCTTGAAGTGAAGTCATCCTAAAAAAAGCCATTTTCGCCATCTCTTTACTGTTTTGAAAACCTTGTGGCATTTTAAGGAAAGCATAGATTTAGAAAGTGCAATGTTTGTCTATATGAGGAGCATAATGTGTAGGTTAGTTCCTGTTGACACGCTGTCAGATTTGAAATTATTTTGTGAACGCGCAAAACCGGTCAGAACTTTCCTTACAATCTCATACATAAGCACCGGACTTTATTTCGCCATTTGCAGAGCTATAGAAGGTCCCATGAAGAGCATAAGCCATGGAAGGGCATCCTCCAAGGACGCTTTATTTATCTAAGTCTAGAAGGAGAAAGGAACCCTTAGGTTCCTCCAGTAGGACGCAAGCAGAGATATATGCGTGAGTAGAAGATTGACAGCTCAAGAATCCCTCAGAGCTGCTTAGGTGTGCAACTTTTTATGATATGCTCTCCTCCACCTCACTGCCATGGGACTAAGTCGTATGATGTGTGAAAAAGAGTATATAGCTGCAGCTAGTGAAAAAGGATACAGTTTTTGGAAAACGGATTTCGGCGCTTTGGGGGACCATTATCTAACAGTGTTGAATTTTTTTCCCTCCGATTAGTTAAGATAGTTAGATGATAAAGTTTTCGGTGCGCTCCTAAAAGTTCTGATAGGAAACTCTGACAGAGTGTGAAGTTCCTCTGGTAGCAACTCTCTCCCACCAAGATGGCTGGGGAGCATCAGGAAACAGCTGAAAGCACTAAAAAAGGTAGAATGAACGTAGTTGATGCACTTAATATTTCGTTGACAAATGACTGTGAATCCAGCAACGGTAGAAATTGAACGTTCATCGTATACAGTGAGCTAACTTCAGCACAGGCAGGCAGACATATACCGTAACCCCAAAAGGCTTAACCTTCTGTGCTATTAGTGACGTACTCATGTACTCGCACTCGGCTTGACGCCGACAAAACCCAGTCCGTGTTATCCGAACTGGAAGTCGCAAGCACAATCCTATCTTTTTGAATCACGTGAGTGGAACAGTTTCTACCACCACCAAGTATTCACCAGTAAACACGATAAGATGCGTAATTCATCTCGGCATCCATCTTTTTTTATTAGGTTGTTCGGAAAGAAATGCGCGTTTTTTTGTCCATCTATTTCTCTTCTACTACAGAAGATTTTGTAAAGTTTTGTCTGTTAGAAAGAGAATTTTATTGCGCATCTTTTGAAATACTTTTGTCTATATCTACTTGTTTTTTTTTCGAGGAAAAAATTCAAAAAAGAATTTCAATTTTTTTCAAAATTTTGAAAAAAAAATTTCAAAAAAATGCAAGATTCAATGCAATAAGCGGTAAATATTTGTCGCCATGCGTATAATGTTTGCAGAAAGATTTGGCTGTATAAAGTGTCGGGCAAAGTTCCAGCGTTTAAAAAACGGTAATGAAAGCTTGGATGACGAAGAACATGGAAGTCGGCTTCAAGTCGTTGAAACTTTTTTTCTTTGAAAAAAACCAAGTAGACATAGACAAAGATATATGAAAAGGTGCACAATAAAAATCTCTCTCTAATAGATTGAACTGTTTTGAAGAATCTTTTATAGTAGGAGAGAAAAATGGACAAATTCAACGCGCATTTCTTTCCGAACAACCTAATACTTTCAAAGGCTGAGTATGCGTGTATACCAATTGGCTGGCGCACACTACTGTGCGCGAAACACCATGTGCGTCAGTTGGTCGATCGAAATCGCTTGCTTTCCTGAGGACGGAGTATTTCACTGCACGCTCTGCCCATTGTGGGTGGAGCTCAACGTGGTGCATGGGTGCTCCCTACTTCTTGTCCCATACCCTACCCATCTCACAGCTGCCCCCATCTCCACAAGTCGTTTTTCATGTAACGTCCAAGCTCCGCCCACCACCATAAATGCTCCGCCCACTACCACTAATGCTCCACCCATTACTAGAAACGCTCCGCCCATTGTGCCCAGGACTCTTTCTCGACCACAGAAACTCATTCCAGATCTTAATCCACCTTCCCCCCGCGTTTGGGTCATACTGGAAACCTGTTAGCAATTGTCGGTCCGAAAACGGACCACTCCACGGCACGCCCCGCCCATCGTGGGCGGAGCTCGACAAGTCCATGTGTGCTCTTGACTTGTTGTCCCTTTCCCTACCCATGCCACACTTGTCCCTATCTCCACAGGTCATTTTTCATGTGATGTCCAAGCTCCGCCCACCGCTACGAATAAAAGTTCGGCATCAAGTTCAGTGTGTATGTGTGATTACGTCGCTCCTAACACTGAAATTAACGCCCTTCAGGGTACGGTACACCTTTGCCTGGTGATGAAGTTAGCTTGCTGTCCATCTCATCAAGATAATAGTTGTTTTGCATACAATTAAGGATGCAAAGCAGCTATGCAATCGATTAGCTGTATCCTTGTTGGGTGATACAAATGGTGAATCTCATTCATTTGTCACTAGCCAGTCTACTTCTAGCGCTGTGTCCCAGTGCTCCAATCAGATTTATACCAATTATTCACCATTTTGACATATCGGATCAAATATATTTTTACCTATTCAATTAAATACTTATTTACTTCAATATTGTGCTGTTCCGAAGTCTCACGATTATCTCACTGTTCAACAACAATTGAGGCTCCAGAATATTTATTCAAAAAACTCAAAAGATCCTTCGAAAGTCTCGGAAGTCTTTTGGAAAATTTTTGCGATATCTCGGTTTTTAACACCTTCTTCAGGCCCTGCCAAAGACGTATGGTGTTTCTCTGTACCATATGTCTCTGGCAGGGTCTGAAAAAGGTGTTAAAGACCGAAATATCGCAAAAAATATTTCAAAAAACTTTCAAGACTTTCAAGGGATCTCCTGAGTTTTTCGAATAAATATTTCGGAGTCTCAATTGTTGTTGAACTATATTTACTGTTCCATTATTGTGTTCTGTATAAAGGGAATCAGTAGGAAGGGGAGACAAGTAAGCGAGGTAAGGCCGTGTTAATAGCCATCGCTATTGGCTTCGCTGTTCATCTTCGAAATACTCCAGGTAAGCAGCTTCGAAACATCAGAGACATAGACAAAATATGCGGTCCTCTCACATATCCCCTTCTGTTTCCAACTGGAGAAGGTGGGTGGGAGCCGTGAATGACCGACGACATGGCTGGTCGCAAACACAGAGAGTACTATCTGTGCGCGACAATTTTAACCCCATTCTTCGTGCAGGGAAACTTTTCCAGCAGTTAGCTGTCGGCTGTGAAAATAGAACGTAATCGTCTCAACTTCCGAAGACGCATTCAACTCCGATTGCGTGCTGACTCATATAGAGGGCTGCAGGATTACCTTGCCGGTGAAAACAATATCGCCTCACCGGGAAATCGCTTAGTGTTGTTGTCTCACCTTCAGCAGCCCACGTTCAGCAACAATCCTACCAAGACGCAATGACGAATAGTAGCACGTTATTGAAAACTACATGTTTTCTAACTATGACGTGCAATCCTCGTTGGAAAGAGATTCAAGAGAACTTGTATAGTGGTACAGTTGTCAGACAGCATCAGATCGTCCTGAGTTAAAGGCGCAAATCTCCAACGTTAAGATGCATAAACTCTGTGCCGATATCTTCAAAAGACATGTTCTTGTGCAAGTACAAGGCTATGTACGTGGTCGAACTTCAAAAGCAGGACTCCCACAGTATCCCATGCTAATTATAACGAAGGATGATCGGAAAGCAAGGGCACGAAGGATGTCGATCGATCAATTTGTGCAGAAATTCCCAATTCTGTTGAGGCAGCTTATCTTCATGCTACTCTGACCTCTTAATAGTTCATCGACGATGCGAGCATGGAATCGCCTTGCACGCAGAATGGAACCTATTCGAAGCGTGACTCTCAGCAAATACGAGAAAGGACTTCAGTGGACATGAACACAAAGTCACCCAAAGTATCGACGTCGGAGCCCACATCCTGTTGGAACTAATGGAGTGCTCCACGACAGCCAGTGGGTGGTACCATCAAATCCATGTTTTCTGACGAGTATGACTGCCACGTAAACTTGGAGATGTGGTATGATATCAGTCGTCAAATGTCTTACAAGTGCAGCTACAAAGGACCGATCGAGCTCGAATCAACATCGAAAGCGATCGAAATGCAGACGAGTGCCAATACTGATGAATTAGGCAGCGTTTGAGTATTTGCTACGTGTGCGCTTCACAGAGCTTGTATAGTATTTTCGACTGCTTCATTTGGCACTATTTACCCAAAGCTACCCCACTGCCTCTTCAAGCGATGAGATCAAAGAGGAGGTTTTTAGAAAACCTTTCGATTTAGCTGCAAACTTCTACTCGGGGGTATTTTGACCCGTAGAGCACGAATATAACATTCATTTGGTGCGAAACCGCTTGGCGCCTGCGCCATAGGCGCCGGCGCCAAAATGGGGTGGATCACCAAACTCGCTCAGAATTTGTCCCAAGGGGTATTTCGACCCGTAGAACACGACTATGACACTTGTTTGGTGCGAAATCGCTTGGCGCCTGCGCCATAAGCGCTCGCGCCAAAGTGGCGCCTATTGCGCAGGCGCCAAGCAGTTTCGCGCCAAACGAGTGTCATATTTGTGTTCTACGGGTCAAATTACCCTTGGGTACAAGTTTGCAGCTAAATCGAAAAGTTTTCCAAACATCACCTCTTCGACCACATCGGTTGGAGAGGCAGTGGGGTAGCTTTGGGTAAATAGTGCCCTTCATTTCTTAATCAATACTTCAATTTAAAGACGTTTGAAGCTTGTCAGATCCAATCAAGGCTTGGTTTTTTGCGCTCCCCTGGGAGTTCATCTCCTTTCAATTACCGTAGTTTGAAGTTCTCTTATTTTACGCTAGTTTCAATAAGCTTGACATTGTATGCTCTGTTCAGTGGTTGCCTGATATTCTATCGTGCAAATAAAGTTTACTTTAAGCAGCCCCGAAATCAGCGTGGCAGACGACATTAATCAGTATATATATTGGATATATATTTCATACACACAATCTACAGATTAGCTGTTTGTGTGCTTGACTTCCGGACGGTACATTTTCTGCAAGAGCACGTGCAGTAGTACCTTGACACTCTCACCAGCCTTTAACCACTCTTACAGCTTACCTCGAGCTGAACAGGCATTATAGTCGAAATGGTAATAGCTCACGCCCTGATGCTCCCATAAACCCTCGGTAGTTATACTATTACCAACTTTCTGAGCATTTCGCCTTTATGTCACGTCATGGTTGATTCAAAGAACACGCGGTGGAAAAAATATCGGTAAAATGTACACCGTATCGCCTCGGAACAGCGAGTGTTACTGTCTTCGAATCCTCACTAAATACTAAAGGGAAAATATCGTACGAAGACTTACGTACTGCATATGTCATTACATTCAACACCTTTCCTGAGGCGGCTAAACGTGCAGATTTCTTGATGATGACCTATATTTTCGGCGAAGTTTAGAGTAAATTAGCAAATTAGCAGTTTGCATAAGAAGCTTTTTTCTTGCTTTCTCTGCTTTTCCCACGATGTTCAGGCTCAGGATCTGTGGAACGATTTTGCAGAAGCATTATGACTATATACATCAAGGGTTTAACCGTGAACCCGCTGTGGCTTTGCGTACTTCGACGTTTTAGACCAAATGGCCCTCGTAGGCAAAAATCTCGAAAAAAGGTTTCTCCTCCTGTCGCTGAAGGTTATGTTGCATCAATTGCTGCGTAGATCATGAAGAACACAGAAGAAATGACCTATTCATATATGAAAGTCTTATGTTAATGCTAAGCAAAAAGCTGCCGCGGACGGCATCGTAGACGCTTCCGACAGATCTCAAATTCGGTTCATATTTATGGACGGACCCGAAGGAATTGTGGAAACCTTCTTATATGTATAATACAGTCTATGATATTGCTGTGGGGAAAAGGCGTCCAGTTGCTGCCTGCCTGGACGGGAAAAGGGATGCCCCCCTAAAACGGCGAGCAGCTAACTCCTCTTTCAGTTGTTGGTGGCGATTTTCGCCAAGTGCTGCAGTCGTCAAACATAGCCAAGGAGAAGGCTTCGCTCAAGCTGTGTTCACAAATCCGCTCTCTGGCCTTTGTTTTCTATTCACCACCTAGACGTCAACGTGAGAGCAAGGGAAGCTAGAAGGGATGGGCGTGAACGACTCGTAGCAATAGGTAATGGAGCCTGTAACAACGTCGAAGGATGTGTTCAGGTACCTGAATAGACATGATATGTTATTCAAATATCGTCAGAAAATTTTCGGACTCACTCTCGACCCCAACAGCACGTCGGAATTGTGTGACTGTGCTATTCTAGTGCCAAGAAACTCACATGTGCAACGTCTCGAAGACGTTGCTCTCGACCGCCTAATCGTGGAAAGGCCTGAAGACGAGCGCACGTACCAGAGCGTCGATGAAGCTATTCGTCTGAAAGACAATATGAGCGTTTTTTCCAACAGTAGTACTCGAATTCTTCGACTTTCACAGGCATTCCACCACATGAGTTTCGTCTGAGGAAATCGAGCGATTGTGATGTTTCTTAGGACCTTCGATGTGGCCAATGAGCTCTGCAACGGAGCATGGTTGAAAGTGGAAGAATCAGGACGTTTTACACCTGGCTACAGTTCATCTGTGGAAGTAGGACAGGAGAACTCGCTATCATCCCAAGCATTGATTACTACATATTGGGACAGCAAACCTCCCTTTCAACTTCGCCGGCGTCAATTTTGCCATAACAATCAACAAGGCACAGGGTCAGTCTTGTGAAAAAGTAGGTCTGTCCCTCCCGAAAGATGCTTTTTTCACGAGCAACTACACGTTGCTTCACACCATACGAAGACTCCTAGTGAAATAAAAATGAAGTCGCCTTGGAATATGATCAAAAATATGGTATTCCTAAGTCCTACTGGGATCAACCGGAGCCAAGGTAATAGCAGATTTCTGTTAGCTGAGGTTATACCGTGCGGACCGTCCGGAAATTGCGAAAGACCCCAAAACTTCTCCTAAACCTAATACTATAGAGTCATTCCATAAGTAATGACGTTTTTCGAGCAAAAGTTTTTCCTAGAGAATTACAAGGTGTGCAGCAATTTATATCGTTCGAAAGGGATTTTTTGCGGTGCTCAGTTTTGAGGGTTTCAAAAAGAGCCCGATACTCAGGGTGACGAAGGGGTAGGTCCAGCCGACAGAAATCGCTCAAACCGACAAGTGATAAAACACTTTTGGAAAATCAAGCAACCATGTGTCCCGTACACCCGTACGTGCCCCATCTCTTCTGAAAGTTCCAGTAGCTGATTGATCAAGAAGTCGCGTCGTTCTCCCCTCAAATTTCTTTTTCCGAAAGCATTCACGTTCATTCAAAAAGAAAACTTTCTTTTCAAATCTCTTTCGCAGCATTGCTTCATGAACCGTTTTCTTCGAGGATTTTTCGGTTTTATCAAAAACATGTCATGATTTTTTTGGACTGCGACAGATTGAATTGCAATACTACATATGAAATAGGGTCCAGCTGACATTTCACAAATTATTTTTCAACAGAAAATTGAAGAATTCGGTCAATGATGCTTCCCGTTTTGTGTTTACTACCTCTTCTCAACATTTCACCACTCTTGCATCGGACTGGTTGAGGAAATTTCTTCCCTTGATTCGACGAAATCGTCAAAAATCCCCAAATTGTGGTGGCAAAACCAAAGTTGGAAAGAGAATGACAAGACTTTTTCAAGCAACCAAAAGATGAAACTTATAGAAGGATCGGGACTTAGTATGAGACAAATGATTGATTCATTAGTACGAGACAAATGACTGATTCATTTTTCGGAGTGAAAGATAATGTTCAAACTAATTGCCGGTGCGGTCAATTTTTGTTGACTACACCAACCACTTCGCCAGCATGAAAATCTACCAAATCATGCCGGACAGAGCAAGTGAGCATGTCATTTAGTAGAGCAGAAAAATCTCTTCCGAATAAAATGCTACTTGCTGCAGAAGTTTGTAATTTTACAGGGAAAAGTTTCTATTCGAAAAAAGGAATATTACCTTGTGGAGTGACCCAAAAGAATGTTTTTAAGTTCCTTGGTGTAGCTTGGTCACCGTCTTCATCTCATCCTCTCATTTTCCAGCTTCTTTGTTGTTGCTGATTCCCTTGAAAGCTTCAAGTGAAATTCTTTGAGGTTTCATTACCAACATTCAGAAGGAATGTTCTGGAAAAGTTGCGTGCTGTCTTTTGTTTGCAACTGGAACTGTATTGTTGGCAATATCGAAGTAATCGCTGAAGAGTTGTCCTCGACTTTTTTCAAACACTTCTACCGACATCATCGAGAGAGAGAGAGAGAAATTGATCAAGTCGGTGCAGAGACCTTTCTGTTCATCACCTCACAGTCACGTTGAGGAACTAGATGACATGAAAGCGCCTCAGCAACTGAGACCAGTGTAATTGGTTTACAACATTTCTTGATAAAGTTTCACTCGCAAAAAAGGGTTGATAAAACGTGCATTGCGGGGAGACGATGAACTTCGATTTATGATTCAACTGTGATGTGATCGAGGATCTCCTCTCTGCTTTCAAAAATGAAACTGATAGCTTGACGAAGTGCTCTTTTCGTTGTATTATTTTACTGGTGCTTGTACACCGAAATTGGTGCCGTTCAGCTTGCACTTGAATTAATGAGTTATCCGCACTCCTAACCAGAGAGTTAAACAACACTTGGAGACGAGTTTCATGAAGCTGATCAGACACGCTCTTTGGTCGCCGGTCTTATGGCGAGGGCGGAAGGGTTTCCGCGCTAAACGAGAGTGATATTTGTATTCCGAGTGACACTCCCCTCCCCTCCCCCTGCTTATTAAACCAGGGAGCTGAACTAATACAATAAATGATAGTTCACTTTTCCACGACATCAGAATCGACGGTGGGGTGACTGTGACTGAAAAGTCAAGAAGATTTTTCCACTTTACATAGGGGCCTATCATAAGTGCTCGCGGAAGGCTTAATAATTTTATATCTACACGTCTTGATGTGGTCGAAGTGAGCCCTGGCCCGAGACTATTCTGACTTTTGAAGTCGTGGTCCCAAAGGTCGGGATAGTCTAAAATCAGGGTAGCACCTTGCGGTGCCTGTTACGTACTAATGAGGGTCAAGAGCAGCTCCATTGGGGCCTACAAACATTTTGTAATGTTTGGAAGGCAGTCAGAGAAAAAGCAAAACAAGCGCATGCATCAGGGACTCGAACCCTGGCGTTGAGAATCCGAGATCAGCTCGCTATCTGCTGCTGCATTGACCAGAGGCAATCCTTACTTGAGGCGACATTGTGAGATTCAAGTGAGAGTCGTTTGCTCATGCTTGCTCAGTAACGAATGGACCGTGCTAGAATAGAGCCGCGGTTTTTGTGTGAGAATGCGTGCTTTTGTCGTTGCGAATTTTCAAAATCTTAAAAGTCATAACATTCCACTTTGTCACATAAATGACAATAGTTTTCGAGACTGCAGAGGTAGAGGGTTTTCGTACTGAATGGAAACCCGCTGGTTTGCCATGTTTAAAGAATATGGGACCGGGCCTAAGGAGTTAGGTTGTGTGGCGTTTAGCTGAATTTTCGCGCGGCTGCCCGCGGCGAGCGGCGCCGAGAGTGCGGGTTGTTTGTAGTCTTGTCCGAATTTCCGAAGCTTCCAATCTGCAATCTTTGAATTTCCCTCACAGTACCAGCTCATTGTGCACTCCTGCGTGAAATTTCAAACGACTGCGGCAGGTCGTATTGACAGCGCCGCGAAGCGAAAATCCGACCAATCGCCACACACCCAAAGAAAGATATCCCAAGTTCAAACCTCATGAGCTCGCTCGTTGTAATGGAAGTAAAAGTTTTGATACTTTTAATTTTTGATAACTGCTGTTTATCGCCGCAGCTCGCGATGCGGAAGTTACTACAAGGATGCTGAGTTATGGGCAAAAGCTTCAGTGTCGGGACTCGAACCCGCACTTCATCCTTTCCGGGGATATGTGCTAATCCATTACACTACCGACACCACCTTCACCTTAACTCAGCTTTTGAATGGTATATTTACCATAGCTTATCAGCACTCACACGTATAACGTGTTGAGCCTGTTGGCCAATATCGGCATCGAACCGTGAAGCTGAAAGCTTTAGTAATGATTTTGGTACTTTTAATTTTTGATAGCTGCTGTTTATCGCCGCAGTTCGCAATGCGAAAGTTACTACAAGGATGTTGAGTTATACTTAACATCCTTGTAGTAATCAACATCCTTGTAGTAACTATGGTAAATATACCATTCAAAAGCTGAGTTAAGGTGAAGGTGGTGTCGGTAGTGTAATGGATTAGCACATATCCCCGGAAAGGATGAAGTGCGGGTTCGAGTCCCGTCCGACACTGAAGCTTTTGCCCATAACTCAGCATCCTTGTAGGAAGTAAAAGTGTTCCAAAAAGTTTCCTTCCCTTTTTTTGAAGCATCGTTGTATGCTTACTCGCCATTTCTCTTTGGGACTTTTTGTCTTAGCAACAGGCTTTCAAGTTGTTGCACTCTGTTAATATATGATTGTTACGTTCATCCGAACCTGTTCTGCTTAGTTCTTAAGGCGTCGTGAGGGGAGACGTATGATATATGGTGGAGTTAGATGCTGATAAGCCTAGGGTGATGGCAAATGATGAAAATGTGGTGAGGCGGTTAATGACCGCAGTACATAGCCGTCACATTTTATCCACTACAACGTCAATCGATTCCTTGAAATTTTAATTTGACAGGAAAATAGAGGCAGACAAAGAAGCCTTTTGTAATACCAATTTGAAGAGATAACCAATTCGTAGGGATATGGATTTTTATAAATTGCGCGAATATCGCATCACGGCACGCACAGGCTAACCAAGCCTACCATCCCTCCGGGGTCGGTAAATTGGCACCAGACTCGTCTGGCAGGATAAAAGCTCTAGGTGATACATCGACTGGCCACGGCAAGTCATTGTATAGGCCACATTACATTCACCAGCCACTGCCATTCTGAATGGAACTAGAATGTGCGGCGTATCCTAGAAAGGGATTGATCAGCGCCGAAAAACTTTATCCTTTTTTATCTTTACTTCAAACACTCCAAAAATCGCACAGTTTCATCGCAACGCTGCAATCAAAGTGTGAGAAGATGAGATAAGGCTGCAGAAAACTATAGGAAATGGTTTCGCTAGAATAGTTTGCACTAACTTACTTTCAGTACTGATACTTTTTCCCAGCGAAGAAATGGCCAAAATTAAATTTGACACTTAATAGAATTGATCGGTAAAGGTCCTCTAGTTTCCCTGTTTTCAAAACGAAAGCAGAGGTGAAAAGAATTAAGGCAAATCATCGACGAGACAAGTTTTCACTGACCCAATTTTCCTTTTAGATTTCTGCTTACTCTTAGAATCTAAGCAAACATTTCTTGTTACTATTTTGAACTTGATGGTATTAATGTATGAAGTTTTTACAGTTTTTCAAACACTTTCGCTGCAGCATGTCATTTTGATTATCTTTGATAGGTGGCTGAACTCCGCAACAAATTTGCAACATTTGAGTTATACGAAATTCATTCGAAATAATTCGTATTCGAAATGATTCGAATTACTTTGAGGTTTTTGCCTTTTTTAAAAAAAGATTTGATTCGTCGAATTACTTTGAGATCTTTGCCTTTCTTGAAAGAAAAAAATTGATTGGCAAGTTTGGAATTTGCAAATGAATTATTTTCTCAAGAAAGGCAATGACCACACAGTAATTCGATTGTTTGTGACATCTCGAGATGTTCCGTGAAGCGGTTAGGAAACGTGAGGAGAAAAGTTGCTGACGTTAATTCTCAAACGGGAGAAATGGTAGCACTCGTAGGAACATCAAACTGGGATAATAGGTAATGGATGGGGTTGGACAGTATGATGAGCGAAAGGTGTGCTGGGATACAAAAAAAAAGAAAAAAACGATTGTGAAATATCACCCATGTTCACGCTTTAGTTGGTTCGAGCAGGTAAAACACAGCAAGGCTCTCATACCTATGTACGAGATCCTGTAATTAAGGTCAAACCAATTATAAAAACTGTTAAGGTTATTCGTGTGCTGCTTTGCCGAACGAGGTTTTTAGGTGAATCAATTTTTGTTAATGGCCTGACGTTTCGACACTTTCATCATCTTTAGAGGCCCTGTGATCCACCGCGAGTGGTAGGACGTTGCTACCGGCTCGTGTCAGTATAATGTGCGACTCTATTTAAAAAATGTGAAATGTGCGTCTGAATTCAATCATGGCTACAACTCTGAGGGGGTTAGGGTACGTTTTCGTTGATCATCTCATGTAGCTGTGTATTCAGCGTTTCAACGACAGTTCATGCTTCTGTGCATTTTTTTGATTCGGCCATGCTAGGGAAAACGGCGAAAAAAAGGGTGAAAAAAAATACAATGGGAAAAAGTGCTAGTTTTGCACGGTTGACTTATTCATGTTGTGGCGCTCATCAACTAATAATAAGATGTAGCACGAGGACAGCGGCTTTCTTGAAGCTTATGAAATAGGAAAGCAATTGAGTATAGGACAGCGCGTGTTTGAAATAGTGATTCAGGGCTCAAAATATCAAATGAAATGGAGGAGAGGTTTAATTGGATTAGGCCATGTACTCGAATACTGTTCAAAACCGCGATAAAAACATTTGAATGAGAATATGAACTGTTCAACAGATTAGACCAACTGAGTCGTTTCAACAAAATTTGCTAGTGTTTTGCGTCGTTTTCAGCTATTGTGGGCAAAATTGACGGTGGGTAGAGAGTAAGAAAGGCCACGCTAATGAATTTAGGTTAGAGCAGGAAGAAATTTGTAGTCCTAATTTGCGAAGATCGATTGATATCTTGTCTCTTGATATGCATACATATATTAAACCTTGGCATTGTTCTGTCCCAATGCTTCATGTTGATTATATGTGTATGAAAAAGAGTGGACTTCCGAAGTTTTATTCTTAAATACACAAAAAAGCTTTCACAAAATGGGTTGCAAAAACGGTTGCCGAAGGATTCTGAGCTTTATAGGCAAGCTATTCATAGCCTTGTGCCTTTATCATGCCGATAATGAATTCCTCTAAAATCTATTTTGTAGCATTTCAGGCTTGATAAAGGCGCTATGCGTGGAAAGTTTGCAAATAAGGCTGAAAATTTTTTTGCGACTCATTTTGTGAGAGCTTCATTGAGTCTTTGGAATGAAATCTTGGAAGTCTCACATTGTTTCGCACAATATTAAGCCGTTCAGTTATTCTTGATGAAAGCTTTCTTTCTGAAATTCTCATTACTGTAAGCGAACTCATCTTGCGCTTACGTGGACCATGACAAATTTGATCGGAATTAACACATTTGTTCTCTGTTCATTCAATCCTCTCCAACCTCATACAGTGGTTTTGGTGTAATTCTTTGTGACGTCACTTTCTCGTTTCCTAATTCCCTTGCTGGTGAAATGTTCATTGGTTACCAGTTTAGCGCTTACTTATCGTGTACTTCATCTGGGATGGCTTTGTCGACCTAAGAGGTGTTCGCTCTAAACCTTGTCCTACCTTCGCCCGCTTGTGGGCGGAATAGGGCGGGGGAGGGGGCGGTCGGGGTAGAGCTAGCCCTGACACGTGTACAACCTGGCCACACTCGCAAATTCCCACTGAAGGACGATGTGGATGGTGTCGCCGTGGGTTCTTCTCGTCGTCATTTCGCCGATTCTCATCAACGCTAAATCAGTGGGTGGAATCGAACTCAAGGTATTCACTCGTGTCTGTGTATGCTTGCGTGTGACCTTGCCAGAAACCGCTCATTTCATGTCGATGGCCATGCCATACTGGCTAAATCGCCATTGTAATCCGCCCTTTCTCGTTACCGTGAATTCATAAAACCTTGCCGATTTCAGCCCTTAATCCGTCCATTTCACGGCGAAATATTGAAGTGTTTCTGTTTAGAATCCATCATGTTCCTATACAAACGATGCCATGCACATGTCATGGCTCTACGATGATGCCAGTAATGAGATCGTCTTTAAAATGACTGCCAAATCGAGGGGCTTCAAGAACTTCTGGGCTGGTGTCTTTTTCGGAGAAGATGATCCGGTAGGAAGTGTGATGGGAGGACTGCAGGAACAAACGGTTGAAACGGCGGATGCTTTTCAGGTTGATGCACTTGGAATTTATGTTAGAAATGGCCAAATTGGTGTGATGGATGGACACGTTGTCCAAGGCGATCGGATCGAGCTGGATAATCACACTAATGTGCAATCACTGCAGTTTGACCTACAGAACGATGTGGTAACAGCAGAATTCGCTCGTCCATCGTATACCAACGACCGTTTCGATGCGGACCTCTCGAACTGCATTGTACGTGATTTTCTCACCTTTTATAAGCTTACTATTGCATTATGGTAACGCTCCCTAGTGTCACAATGACATTCGAGTATGGTCTCAAAGCGAAACCTGATTTCATGTCACATTTAACTTTTCTGGAGCCAACCGTGACATTCCCAAACCCACAGACCCCTTTGAGGCGATTTGGTGGCGCCATCACGAGAATCCCGTGATAGGAAAGGGAGTATGGGAGGGGCTGCAGGAGGGACGATGTTGAAAATTTGGCTAGTTTGGACAGGCCCATGAAAAATATCTCTCGATATTGTGATAGGTGCTATCGCAGTGAGGGGGGGGCATCCCACTATTGCATTATTCTTACCTAGCCTAAAGGGAGAAAGGAACCCCTTCAAGGATCTCTCTAGGATGCTTAGATGAGCAACTTTTCGTAAGATGCCCCACCCCCATTGCGATGGCACCTTGTAATAATTCGGAGAGTGATTTTCAGGAAGCCAGGTAAAACGGAATCGGTTCGATGCGCATAGGGAAACTGGTTTTCTACTTACTCCAATAAGAGCAAAATATTTGAAACTTATTTCCTACTTATTTCTAGAATTTTCTAATTTTTATTCTTCTGAGCTTTGATGAGAAGGGCTCTACATGTCACGTTGTTGTTTTCTTTATGCAAACAAGGATAACTGGTTTCATGTCGAGATTAATGGGCTTGTATCGTAGGCCTGTCATCACCGATTTATGAGGCTATACATTGACGTGGCCAGACGCAACATCTTGTTTGATAAGCGAAAGATCAACGTTGTATCATTGATGGATTAGGCTTATGTGGGTGCGAAGATGCTTTAAACACTGCTTGGAATGTTTTTCTAACTTGAATGGTTGATGATGAAATCGATGAGAGTTAATCGACTGCGTCGGAACGCGAGACCCATTCCGATGTGATCTGGAAGCCTTCAAGAGCGCAGTAATTCACGGGAAATTGAAAATGTATTACTTTTGAAGAACAGTCATCATTCCTGATGTATCACTCGAACAGCCATCATGTAAGAAGAATGTCGCGTGAAAGAGAAACTCGTTCTACAATTTGAGAGTGCTTGAATTGAGGAAAGAAAGTTCTTCGAAATTGTAGCACTCTTTGATAGGGCCCTTTTTAGGTAGGGTTGTAGTATCGAATGCAGCATAAGTCTCTTCAATTGTACTATGGCAACCGTGAGATCATTTCGAAATTAAGGAGAAAAAGCTAAGTGGCTAGGAATGTGTGTGGGCACTTATACGTGGGCGAGATTGATCTGTCGTTCTTAAGTGCTTCTTTATTCTCAAAAATTTTCAGTTTTTATTAAAAGAATAACAAATGTTGTATTTGCCTAATGTGGGCCGCATGCAAAGTTTCACGAGAAAAAATGCGGATGTGGCTGTAAGACAGCACCACAAAGTCTCGGCCGGGTGGTAGGGGCCTTCAAGCAAGTGCCCACCCCGTCGTCCGCCGCTGTCGGATATGCATAGGAACAGAAAGTTAACAGTAAACAGTCCCACTCTCCGTTCCCAACCGCGGCGGACAACGGGACGGGGCTTTTACTCGGAGGCCTGCCCACCCGCCAAGAATTCGTGGTGCCACATGTTGGCCAAATTCTCAGTTTCTCGCGTGAAGCACTGCATACGGCCCTTATTAGGAAAACACAACGTAAATACATGGGTAACAAAAAAACCAATTTTTCCGTGGACGATTCTTTCGAGCACTCTTTTATTTGTTCAGCTAGCTTATTTGCTACGATGTCGTAATGGTGCTGTGCAGTGATACCTGGGGTACTTCTTTCAGAGAAACCGTTATCCTAGAGGTGTTAAGGCGATTCCGATAAATTCTCGATGATTTCAACTTTTAGAATTTTTTCAATTGAAATTTGCTCAATGTAAAGGAACTGTGGCAGCGCATTATGTTACGCAGTATCCTATAGCTAGGAAGAATTTCAGTTGTGTGAAATTATTTCTATATGCGGAAGCTCGCAAATAAAAAGTGGTTCCCCTTCTTCGGGACTCTTTGTCCCTCTCTAGGCTTGAACAGTCCTTTTTCTACCCTTTTTTCACAATGGCATAGAGGGTCCTGTAGATCAATTAGGATTGTTGCAGCTTGTAAATACTACTCTTTGTCAAATTAGCGGCATTGAATGGGACTTGAGTGCATGGCGCAATCCTAGCTTAGGGCATGGTTGAGGTCCAGGCCAATCTCTTTATCCTTCGAACCCTCTATTTATTTTTTTTGTTACGGTATCCTGTATCCTCTCTATTTATGTGAGCATGAAATACCTTCTATCGTGTTGGCATGGGCATTATTGATATAGCATATCTGTAGAAGATTCTGGAATTTCTTATGACATTCTCCTTCATTACATCTGCAGGAACCAGTTGGAACTAGTGCATATGTGGGCTAGACAAGATAACGAGGTGGTATTGTTGTTCAGAGGTAGCACAAGTCACACAGTTCCTGTCTAGGGCCTCATTCCTTGGCCTCTAGCGATAAAAAAAAAACTTGCCAAAGAAATCTTACCACCCGAAGTAGTGGAAGTAGTTCCACTACATGACGGGGGGAAGCGGACAGGTGATGTGATTAATCCCCGTCTAGTCTCACTATATGTCATTCATACACACCACACGACCTAAAACCGGTTATAAGTTGTGGTCAGAGGCGGCTAAACGGTCGTATAGACATTATTAAACATGATCTGATAAGCCACCAAAGCTGATTAATTTGTTTTAGACGTTCTTCTTCCCGAAGGAAATCGTTAAAATTCGTAGAAATGGTAGAGTGGTGGTTCCTGATCGAATGGAAATTCGACGGATATGCGATATACCGGTGACGTGCAGCAACAAGGATCACACTTCAGGTATGCTTACCGTCGAGATTCATCATCTTTTATACAAATGTGTGAAAATTCAATTGATAAAAAGTTATTGGATTTTTCGGAATTCAATATTGTGATGTTTATTACGTTTCAATGGTCTTAGAGAAAAAAAAAGCTAAAAAAACAGAATCTCACGCATTACAATCCAAGGTCGCTTAAAAGGACCGTAGAGAAAACTGCAAAATTATTGGAACCTGCTGAAAGTCGGAAAACCGGTCGAAATTATTGTAATCGTAATGGCATTTGTGTTCGTATTCTGTCAAGTTTTGAAAATATTTGGGAATCTTTTCGTAAAACGAATGAATCACATTTGTTGCACTTGAGGGGGAGGGAATAGGTTAACAGGTTTGATTCGCTGAAAAGCCATAAAGGAGAAGGACAAATGGAGGTGATTGAAGCCGTGTGCAAGTCATCTAACTAGTAAAGATCTTGGAAGAGGGAGCACCTTAAAGGAACCGGAAGGGGGTCCGAAACAAGAGAAAGATGCAAAGAAATGAGCATTTTGTAACGAACACTCAAGGTTAGAAGCGATAATAGGCGAAAAAACCCGGACTCAAAAGCGCGACGCTGCGGCGCGTATTCGCATCCCATTCGCATCAGCGCATCCATTCCGAGTTGTCCGCTGTAGGAGACGGGCCGTGGGCCAACGTTAGTCGTAGCATCTGACTCCCAGCGTGGTGGAGCAACCATTCCCAACTACATTAGCATTCATGTAAGTACATCTAGAAACAATATAAGAAAGAATAAAGTAAAAAGTAAAAAGAAAAACAAATTTCTAATAGAAACATTTCATTTTGGCACCATGCCAAGGCGTCAAATTGGCGAGTTTGTGCAATGGCGGCCACTTAAACTCGTCCACACTACGTCTGTTCCACCGTAAGCCAAAATTACCCCCTTCTGGTGTCTTTAAAGCCATCTTGTTCCTAGCGAGTGGCGCGCATAATGTGAAGTATAGGTATAGAGTTTCGGATTGTAGTAAATTTAGAAGCAAGAAATCTACTTGGTAAAACTTGGAGTAAGGATATTTATTGAAAAATATGTGATAGATGATCGATTAAGTCGACTGAGGCGCAGCGGTTGAAGTAGCTCCATATGTTGCTACGATCGGAGTACTGAATCCATCCAGGCACTCTATTGTGCCTTCGCTTGGGTTGTTATCAGATTTTTATGGACACGCAACACTTTGAAATCGATTAGCTTCTATAAATTTTATTGCATAGAAATTGTCTTTCACCTTGTCATCCTCTCGACTGTCGAGTTTCGAGCAGATATTAGCACCCCTCGACCGAAATGAACAAGAGGAGCAAGAGAGTTTATCAAAGTACCTTGGCTCTTCGTAGGTCAGCAAAAAAACTCGATAGATTGCAGCTTTTGTCGAGCGTTCGTGAAGATGTGTGACAGTCAGGTTCTCGTTCTTTTTGTACTTTTTTGACGGGTACAATACGCTTTCAAGTACCTCTGCGATTGTCAATAGAATAAATAATAAATGAATAGATGAATAAGTAAATAAGTAGATGAGACAATTACCAAATAAGTAAAACAATTGAGAAGGTTGCTTGATTCCTTGAAATTCCAGCATGTTTGAAGCGATGATGGAATGAAAGATTTACTTTTTGCTCCTAATGACCGCTGAACTCAAAGCCAATAGAAACATTATCATATGTACATCAATACAGGGGGTCTTACACCAAAGAACACCATCATATAGGGGTCTTACATAACACTCGATATTTTTGCTTCATTTTCACCTCAATTCAAGTTGAACGCTTATACTTCGGGCTCGATTCCCCAGCGCATAGTTAGGAATGCTGCTATTTTGCCAGTTCATAGCCGAGGCCTCTTCCTCTTAATATTTCCTTTGCTTATTTCTCTTATTTCTTGAAGCTCATTTCATGTTGATTTGTAGAACTTGAACTTCTCGTAGAGACAAGGCTGACCCCACAAGATGTCGACTCTTGAAAAGTTCAATCAGTTTCAAAGCCCTATGACGTTCGTTCGTAACTGCATTTGGGTCGTTTACCGCCTTTGTCTTAGTAGTTGTATCGATTTCCGAACAATGACGCACATTAATCTGCCAAAGCTAGTGAAAAGGGACTGTCTTCCATAGTTCCTTCAGTGTACGAGTGGGGCAGCTTCAAGTCGAGGCTGCTCAGTGAGGGGACGGCGAACACCAAAAGAGACCGCAATTTGCGAATCATCTCCTCGCATGGCACTCAAGAGAGTGCGTCTGGTTTGTATTCAAGATGCTGTCCAACACGACCACTTTTTACGTAACAACCCAACTTTGTCGCGAGGTGTAATTGATCTCACGATAATGTGAATCGAACAAAGATCATACCATCCAGGCTTTGACAATGCACATTACTGTAGTTTTTGTCCACGCAGCCAGGAAACATCAATGTACTGGCCTATTGTTGCCTTGTAAAATATTGGGCTTGGCTTTCTCTTTCAATCAAGGCAGAATAATTTTTTTTGGGTGAAGGAAGCCAGAGATTTTTCACTCTTTCTTTAAAATTTTGATTATCAGGGAGAATCATCTTATCATTTTCCATTCATACGTGTTGCAAAACTCAAGTGGTCTATAATTCTCAGTGAAACCTCCCATAGATGTGAGGTAAGGAAAAGGTATTTAGTAATTAAATTGATTAATATGTGAAGCAACAGCTTCAAAGAGGAAGGGTGCATAACTCAAAGTTTGGAAGCCCTCTCATATTATTCCCGTGATTGATTCCGCCATTCAACCGAAAGCTAAGGAAATTGGCTATTTGGGTGCGGCACATCGCTATTGATAAAGTTGCCTCTTCTCTGTCTCACCAGTGTCCCTCCAGCCTAGTAGGAGGCATTGATGGGTGGTGTTTTTTGTTTTCCAAAATATTACAAAAATCAGGGTGAACGCTACACTTCTTAGGAATCTCCTCCATTCGGCTTACTGCCCTATCGGTTTTCTCAGTGTTCGTTTTGATTTCCATCCTTTCCCAATTCCTTCAGCAACCAGCAGTTATAAGAACCGAAACCTCTTCGAATATTGCATGATTCTGATTCAGGCTGATCTGGCGCTCACATCATTCCCTTAAATCTTCAACATTTACTTTATCGCTTCTTAGTCATTGTATTGCTTCCAGTGCACATACGAAGACTCCAGCTGTTCTGAATGAAAACCGACCCAATTTCGGAAAGGTTTTTTTCCAGCAGCGATATATGGGCTGCATTACTGTGGAAAGGATCAACGGGTCGATCGATCCATGTCGGCAATCTATTTTTGTGGCAGAGATCTATTTCTTCCAACTAGAATGACAGTTTTACGCGTTCGGACAGCACATAACGTCGTCACAGGAATTGTCTGTGCCGTATGAGGATCACACGAAACGCCATTCGTCAGAAAAGATGCTCTTGTTGCGCTACTTCAATGACGTTCGAAATAGAAAACTAGGTTCAATAAATGCTCCTCTTCGCCATACTCGGGGAAAGATGATGGATTAGTGGCCAGAAATTGTGGCACCTCAGTTGAAAGATCCGAACGCACCAGGCTATAGAAAGACAAAATACATAGCTGATTGTAAGGACCAGAAAGACTGTCATCTATTATAGCGATTTCGAGTGTAATTCGGAAACATGGCACATTTCTAATAATTTATCAACTAAGCCTTCGAGTGGAGTTAGCGCAGTGGCGTAAACAGTACTTTGTCAACTTATGGAGCCAGATTCTCTGAGTGAACGCCCTCAGCGCTGGCTGGCTTTGCCGTGCATAGTTTTTTTCTTACTTTCAAACACCCTAATACTAGATGGAACACAAGCGCATGGCTTATACCACTTAAGGTCAGATTGAGCTACTTGAAGACCAGTGATGGTAAAGGCCGCGGAACTATAAAGCTGAAACTTGCTAATTTATAGCGTACACATCAAGTAGGTTTGGTGTAATTTTGGTTTATTTATGAAATAAAATTTATATCGACTGTGAGGCGCAAGAATCTCCATGGCCATCACAAAAACGTTTTGTGATCGAAATGTCACCAATACCGGTTACACCCGTGAATCGTTACAATTTTACGCCAAAGTGTACCATTAGGACGTTCTGCATCATTTCCTTAGGTTTCATGAAACATTTTCAGGACTTGTTAAACGAGCCGACGCATCAATCTGTGCACACACACAAGGCGAGAATACCGTAACATGGAAAGCAGTTGGCGATACTGTAGAGTTTTCGATTCAACAAGATGTGAAAGAAGGAAAATGGTGGTCTGCTATCGGTATTGGACGTGGAATGCAGGTGAGCTTCGCTTTAATTCGGCTTTGGTATCGGATGCTTATCAGTAAGATAGTGATAGTCCTGGTCTTTTGAAAAGTACACTACAATTTTATGTAGGGAGTGGGTTTCTAAGTAACTACACAGAAATCCATAGATTAACTACGGGTAAAACAAGCAACAGAAGTCACAAGGTATTTTATTACATATTAGTTGTAGTTTCAATTGAGCGAGTTGAAACTTCGTCCATTTTCTTTTGACGGTTCAAGATCCTTGAGCAAAAATCAGCGTTCACTTACTGGATGGTTCAATGAGGATTCAGGCGTTCTCAATTGAGTGAAGTGGGAAAAAGGGCAGAGCTACTTACGACGGGAAATCGCTTCGCGGCGTCGCATCCGCGGCGCCACCGGTACGACTTGCCGAATCGATTGCCTTTGGGAGCCCAGCAGAGCGTGGCTGCGTCACCTCTACACTTTCACCCATGCCACACTGCCTCGCTTGAAGGCCTCGCTCCACCTATGCTCTGCCACTGGCACTCACCTCCGTCGCGTCGTTCGCCGCAGGCGGCCACGCGATATTCAGGCGTGAGTAGCCTCACCCGGGAGAAAGGAGACAGGTACCTGTACGGGATCCTAGCCATTGACTATTATTTGATCATATCTCAATAAAGTATACAACAGGCGGAGCTACTGAACCATGACCTAGAACTGATAGCGCTTGAGTGTTCCCTTGCTCTTGATTTGATAGTTTGTAGACTGTTCCCTTGCTCATGCTCTTTCGAATAAGGTTAATAGGTCGATTGTGAGCACAACTCAACAGACCAAATGGAATACATCAGCTATCACATTTAAGATAACAAAACTTCTGCGAAGTTAGAAACCACTGATGACTGAAAAATTCTGTGGAGGTAGTTCTCTAGCGAAAAATGAATTGCCTGTACGACCTCACTTGTTTCTCTCTGAACAGTCCGTTTCATAGATTAACGTGTGAATTTAGAACACAAGTTTTGCAGCGCGACGTCCTAAGCCGTATGATTTATTTATTTATTTATTTGATTTATTTATTTATTTAATGCATCAAGTGGTGTGCACAAGAGTAGTTTAGAAATAAGTAAAAATAATAAAATGTTTGGGAATAAGTATAGGTGTAGGTATGAGTACAAGTTGGGCTAAAGCGATAACGATGTGCTTTGCCTTACTTTAGGCGTAGTCGCTTCAAGAACCAACTAACACGAACCTCCTGCCACGCACTCATCACGTCGCACACAACGCGAATCTCCTGTTCCTAATGGCACACACCCCGCAGAGTAGGATTATATCTCTACCTTCCACTCCGAACCTTTGCCACATATGCTAGCCGTGAATTAAGTTTTCGTACGTAGGCGAAAGTGTGAAAGCTCGAGGAGTCTCAGTTCGTGGGCTCGATTTCAGGTGTGTTAAGTGGCTGAATGACCTTGGCTGTTCCCTGAGCCGAATAATCTAAGCTGGTGGTCCAGGCTGTGTGAACGTATGCTCCATTAATCCAAGTTGCCTTGTCGTCGCACCTAGATTCTCAAAAACGTGTTTCAGCTATTCTCAGCAAATACTAGACGGCCGACAAGGGCTATTATGACCAACGTGCAAGTTACACGAGGTTTCAGTTCTTCGTCTCAACCTTGGTCGACGGCTCATTTTCGCTTCCACTTAACCGAACCGCGCACCGATCGGCTCCGAATTGCCCATGAAGACTCTTCAAGGTTCACACGTCGTTGGACAAAAACCATGAAGAACGTGGGCGGTGGCTTTGTGGGGGAATGGCCATTGATTGTGGGAATGGGAATGCGTGACAGGAAAAACCATTACCTGTATAGCAAACATTTTATGAGTTATATTTTATTTCCACATGAGACTGATCTGATTTCGAACCGGTTCCATAGTAGTATGTGTACACAAGTTTAAGTGTCAGTTAAGAAAACCTCAAGATGGGTCTTGTTTTGTCCTCTGAAAGGGGTCGTATTCGTTAAAGTAAAGCTCTATCGACACAAAGAGGGCTAAGAAGCGAAGTGAAGTTCCAAAGGAACACTTCACGATGATCTTGATGGATTATTGCGTCTAATAATGGAATTACCCTAAAGTCTGGTAGATAAGTCCGCCCTCACGCGGTGTCGCGCGCATCACAAGCAGGCGCAGTCTTCAAAGAACCAAAGATGGAGTAATTGAGGAAGCTGTGATTTATAGGTTGTATAAAAGCGACTAGCAAGTAGAGTTGTGGTCGCGCGAGGGATGAAACGGAAACATCACAGTAGGGCGAGAAAAGAGAACGAGCGAGAGGAGAATCGTTGTCAAGCGGGAGTTTCAATGGCACGATGGTTTTGGCAATGAAATAGCGGTTGAATAAAAACTTTTTACCACTTCTTTATGATGATTGTATACAAAGTCTCGCGGACATGCGTCTTTCACCTTATTTTTTCCCTGTTAAGCGCGCTTCTGCTTGCCGCGTCAAGTTTTTGCACCTGATGTGAGCCCTCCTTCTAGTCATCGAGCCCTTTGAAATGCCTGGACTACTTATAATCAGCAGCATATGGGAGGAATAATAAAATTGTCTCGTAAGATTTCATCAATAAATCTGCGTGGAGCAGAAGGTGGAAGTTGGCAGAGGAATCAGGAGGGCATGATTTCAAGGCGTTGGAATCTTGGTGTATAGCCTTAATAAACAGGCAGAAGTTGACTCTCAGAAGGAGAACCAGCGTAAGGCAACCTTTTAGGTATTAGAAATAGAGTAGAATGAACATTTCCTACAATTCTGTCATTTACAAGGCTAAAGGGTGCATCGCGATCCTGTATTCTTTGAAGACTGCGTCTGTGTCTGCCGCGCACGACACCGCGTGAGGGCGGACTTATCTACCAGATATCAGGGTATAGTCCATTTTCCAACGCCTAGCAGGACGTGGCCTACAGACCTGGGTGGGCGAGAGTGAGAGTACGTGGCGAGAGTGAGAGTGTGTGGCGGGGTGAAAGAGTTTGATACACCCTCACCCAAGTCCGTAGGCCACGCCCTATCAGGCGCTCCGAAATGGACTGTAGAGTCTTTGCATGGTTAGCTAACGAAGAAAAAAATGTGGCAAAAACCACTTGAAATGCACAGAATCGACTTTCTTTGGTATCCTTAATATATGCAATCCCCGAGTGGAAGAAGGCGCTACGGCAGATCTACGATAGAGGCGAGAAAAGGTCAGGGAGGAGAGACGAGCACAGAGGCAAAGATCACGTGGTTGTATCGCTTCCACCAATCGCGTCCGACATGGGAAGAGGGCGGGGGGAGTGGTTAGTTGTTGATCGCTGTTTGAGCGGGTTAGCAAACTAATCACTAAACGTCGCACCGAGTTAGTGTGCGTCTTGCTGCCTGCACACGGAGGATACTGAAACACTCCACTTAATGCGAGAAGCACCCTTGTGTAAATTTTGGACCCTCCGGAGCTATACAACTCTGAAGCGCTTGACGCCTGTTTATGGGATGAACAGGTCGAGCGGCTGCACCTCTTCAGGGGACAATATTTTCAATCAGTTGAATCATCAAGTTCATAACAAGAGAGTCAATTGTCGGTTCTCATCAAACACCTTTCAGTGAATGGGAGGTTCACTCCGAAGTGACTGATATCCTCTGTCGTTAATGGAAAATCAAAATGAAGTGAGAATTTTCGCGCAAAATCGAGTATTGATCTGAATGGATCTGAAATGATCTGAACGTGATTTTGGCCACAAAAATTATTATGCCAGAAATCCTCTAAAATATTCTTCTTTCTGTAGTGGTTTAATTATCCTCAACTAGAGAAGACCAAACACTTTAAACAGTCCATGGATACGGAATAGTTAAGACTGATGCAGCTAAAGTCTTCCCTAATGCACAGTGCTGGAGTTGAACACTCCCAGGAGCCAGTCGGATCTTGCGTTCCTTAGCAAACTTGTAGTTATTCGAAATTCAATCACATTCGACTAGGGAATCGGAGAATGTGGGGATGACTTCAAGGATTTTCAATGAGCGAATGTTCAGGATTTGAAAGTGGCTATTGCTTTCATGGAAAATGGTGAAACAAAATCGATAGGAGGATTTCAAACGCAAGGATATGGGGTGCCTAAACCTGATGATGACGTTAAGCCACAGCTGATTAATGAAGTAAGTCGCATTTCCAACTATTTCACGGCGTTTGAATAGCGTAGTGACCGTAAATTGACTTTGAATGTGGGAGTTTTGATGCAAACCCACCCTCCGGTCAGCTTTGTCGCTCTGACAGAACGGACCCTTTAGGAATGGTTGGAGTGATGAAAAGAGACTTTCCAAAATGGCAAAAATGTTAACAAAGGCACTTTACAGATGTTCTGCACATTTGATCATTCTTACAGCTTTGCAGCTTTGCATAGTCGACGAATGCACGGCTCATTTCGAAAAAGGGGTCGGAAATCTGATTTAACTATGGGCATTTTTTTAGGGCTCAAAAATCGCAAATGGCAAGTCAGTTGTGCGATTTACAATTCCACAAGGTGTCTTTGAACGGTATACGGTAAGTCATCATTCAATTCGATCGATTATTGATTGATTTCCATTGATGTCTGGTATTCAATTAGGACGATAGCGGTTGTGTTACGCTGCAAGTTGCTGTGTTAGCTGGTGAATGGACGGAAGACTACGTCGTGAGAAAGCATAATGTGAGCGAACGAATTTCTTATTCAAAATTCACGAAATATCTTTTAAAAATTGACGTGAAAATAAAAATAAAGTGAGAATTAATCTCTTATCCAAAATTAACGAAATATCTTCAAAAAATTGACGTGAAAATAAAATTGAAGTGAGAATTTTCGCGCAAAATCGAATATTGATCTGAATCAATCTGAATGTGGGTTTGGCCACAATAAATAATTTATTATGCCAGAATCTTCTAGAATATTCTTCTTTCCGTATTGGCTCACTATAATGGTTTACTAGTGTTTATGTGTCAAACGGTTATGTAAGGTAAAGTGACAGTTATCCATTCAGCAAACTCCAGAAGCTGTCTTGGTCTGTGGAATTGAACACTGTCAAGACGAAAACGTTGTCAATCATGAGGAAACTGAACAAATAACGCAGGAAAGCGTCACAAAAAGTCAGTTTCCGATTGATTACTTCATATTTTTCCTGAAATTTTCCCGTAACCATATGCGGTCATTCTTCATAATCTATGAGAAGCGAAAAGACTAGTGTGGGTGCTTCGATGGTTTAGGTCACGGAGGAGGGGAGGGGGGGGGAGCGGTCGTTGGCAGGTGGGTTGGCTACTGGATCTGAAAGCATTTATGCTTTGTGACAAAAGTGCTCGTGCGTTTGACAACTGTGCCCGCAAACTGCAACGCACGCCCCGTTATCAATATTCTCTAAGTCTTGTGTTCGTATTGTTTTTTGGTATTGCTCACGAGTTTTACATGGCAGCTTGCCCTCAGTAACCACCTTACTGTGAGAAGCGTTGCAAAATAAAAAAGCGGTAGCTTATCGATTTTCTTCGACTGTTATTGGTCAGGGATAGAGAGTACGCAAGCAAGTAATTAGGCGTCTTAGGGTAAGTGGCGATTGGTCGAATTCTCGCGCGGCCACCCGCTAGTCAAGGATAGAGGGTATAAAAGCAGGTAATTAGGCGTCTTAGGGTATGTGGCGATTGATCGAATTTTCGCGCGGCCACCCGCGACGGGCAGCGCGGCGAGTGCGAGTCGTTTGCAGCTTTATCTGTCGAAACAGCAACAACAGCAACATAGTAAACTTCCGAAGCTTTCAACCTGCAATCTTTGAAGATCCCTCACGGTACCAACCCACTACGTCTTGAGCGAAATTGCAAACGCCTGTAGCAAGTCGTACTGAAGGTATCGCGAGTGCGACACCGCGAAGCGAAAGTTCGACCAATCGCCACACACTAGCCGTCGTACTTGAATGCGACGTGACCACTCAATTTTGTGCAGCATCCCACTACCCTGCTTCACACATAGAAGGGAGTTAGTGATTACAGAGTCGTCTGATACTGATGTACCTACTGAAGAGGAAGGTATCGTGAAAAAAGACGAATTGCCTGCTCAAACCGATGAGACAAACGGTGAGTTGCACTTATTACTGAACCCTGCATACGTCTACCATTTTCTATAGCTTGGATTTTCAAGTAATAACTAACAACGAGTGAGTTATTGAAAATTCCATGAATCAATCGTTAAGACGTGGAACAGTCTGCTTTGCGAAGCCCGGCTCATGCTGTGGAGTCAGATTCAAGTGGATCGGAACCTCCACTCAACGAGACATCAATTTTTGCTTCTGCTGCTGGTTCGATCGACTCCGTTCCGGAAGGTCTGTTAAATCTTTTTAATGCTCGTCTGAGGCTAATATATCCACATTATTACTTTTCAAGCTTTTTTTATAGAAAGGCCCTGAAATGGTCAAATAACATTTGTAACAAATCTATTGCTTCGTGACAGCACAAGCCATGAAACTATTGTTATCAAACAGGACACGTAGTTTTTGTACTTTGCTTTGGTAAAGGAAATGGTAATAGAAATATAATAGAATCTACTGGAATCTGTGACAGTCTAAACCATAAAAGGCGTTGCTACTGCGCTCAAAAAGGACTTTTCCGTCTATAGAACCGAATTTTTGTCGACCCCAAAATGAGGAGAGCCTTTTTTTCTGCAAACTTCGACTGCGAGATCTTCTCATTGAGCGATCTCTAATCGAGTGATTGGATCTCTTTGACAAAATGACGAGCAGCCGCTCATGAAAGTTATGCCATCACATTCAGGAGTACCTAAAGCCAGCATTATTATCACGAGAACTCATCTCAGCTTTTACCACGAGGGGCTCAGTAGTCGCGATGGTTGAAGGAATCGTCCACGGGAGTATGAGTTTTTCTGTTGCCCATATATACATATGTTGTATTTGCCTAATGTAGGCTGCATTCAATGCGAAAAATGTGAATCCGGCCAAGATACAGCACTACAAAGTCTCGGCCGGTGGGCGGGGCCTCTGAGCAACTGCCTAGCCCTCGTCCGTCTCGGTCGGAGACGCAATGTAGGAACAGAAAGTTACGTAAACAGTCCCACTCTCCGTACCCAGCCGCGTCGAAGACAGGACAGGACTTTAAGCTGGAAGCCCCGACCTTCCGGGCAAAATATGGGTAGCTGTATCTTGGCCGAATCCCCACTTTTTTGCTTGAAACTTTGTATGCTGCCCTTATTAGACAAATACAACATAAATATAAGGGTAAGAGAGAGACTATTTCTCCGTGGACGATTGTTTTATGGGGTATCAGACTCTTCCACTGGTGTGAGAAGATAGATTTCCTGTCCTGAATGAGCAATTGGGTTGCGTATATTCACGTTAGACCCATTGATAGTTCTATTCAGACCTTCCACGAAAAATGGAAGTTCTGCTCATTGTTGCGCCCTGGTTTTCGCACCAATGATTAAGAAGAAGCCTCTGAGATTAACACAATATTTTCAGGATCAGGAGTGAATGAAGCGGAATCAGGTCCCGACTTGAAATCTGAAGAAGGTCAACGTCCCACCGAGGTTAATTTTTGATGTTTTATCAGAAGTTACGCACCTTAAATTGTTCCGAGAGAAGTCTTTTGATGAGCTCACAATGTCTCAACCTGTGAACGGTTTCAAATTTTTGCGAAAAATTCTTATTCGGAACTTACTTGGCATTTTTTATTTGATATCCTGTGATATGCATGTTCCTCACAGTCAAAAGTGGGGTTGAAATCCTATTCGAAGCCCATCCCCGCATCGTAACTGTGCGCGACTACTGCATTACTATGGAAATGTTTATCTTTGGTATAACCTGGGAATAAGCATGAAAAGGCTGAAAGTTTTATAAATTTTTCTTTAAGCGCACTGAGGTGGACGCTGTACCAGGAGGAACCGTAAGATCTGCTTTCAGTAATTTGCATTTCTTAACTTTTTATTTTGATTTTTCTGAATCTTTCTTCTAATTATGCTTGAAGGAGGAGATAGCAAAAGAAGGAATCGAATCCAATCAAACAACCACTGTCTCACTCCTTACACCTGCCAACAGTGAGTAGTTTTTTTAATTAAAAATGGTGCACTTTGGTCCATGCCAATTATGGGGGGTAAGTTAAGATAAGTCCAAAGTCTTATCAGTTACCTTTTGAAGAAACGATTAAGTAACGTAAAAAATTTAGTATTCCTTTATTTTCGACTGGCATTAGTTTCCACACACTTTTATGTGTGACATGGCAGTGTTCGGAATTGCACCCCAACGACTTGTGTTGATTCTTACTGTCATCACAGAAACGAAAAACAAGTTTCACAAGGCACAGTTTCTTATGAGAAAGACAACAAATAATAGGCCGTTAGGCCCCGTCCATACTTTGCGCACCGACGCTGGCACCGGTGGCGACGGAATGTAACGCCAGCACCGGCAGCGATCGCGTCAAAATCATATGCACACCGCCGACCACGGCGGCACCCTGGTGACCAACTCCGTTTGCAAAACGCTTGACCAATCACATTAAAGTATGATGATCGCGGCAAGAGCCACAAATTCGAATTCGAATTTCGGCATAGTACCAAACTATGCATGATGAGTGTGGGGAGAGCTTACGACTTCGAATTCAAATCTTGGCATAGTACCATACCACGCCAAATTCGAATTTGAATTCCTGGGTACTCGCCACGATCACCATACTGTGGTGTGGTTGGGTCAAGCGTATTACAAGGGAGCGCGTCACCAAAGTGCCGTCGTGGTCGGCGGCGATGCGCAAAGTATGAACGCGGCCTTAGAGTTAGAGTAACAGAGGCGTGGCTCTCTCATGATAAGTCAGGAGGAGTTATGAAGGGCAGGACTTTTACAAAGAAGGACTTCGCACTTGAATGTACTTTGTGGGTTTGATTCTGGGCATCGTAAAAAGCATGGAACTGCCAAATTGCTTAAAACGAATTTTAATAGAATTTATTTCAGCTTCTGTGGAACCTTTAGCGAACGAGACTATTGCTCAAAATCAAACTATCGAAGAGTCAGCAAAGGTTCTCCAGCCGGCTTCGACTATAGAACCCGCGCCCGCCACTCCAGTAACTCCTGTAACTAATGTCACCGTAACTCCTGGGATACCACTTGTGCTCACAAAAACGCTTATGCCTGATGTGGCAAGGATTCTGGAAACTGGTGAGTTGATTGTCTGCATAAATCTCTCGCCTAAGAAGTGAACTGTTGAAAAGGCTGTTTTGATTTCAGGATGCGACGAAGGTCATACAGACTTAATGGTTTGTGAAGGATACTTTACCGAATATTTGAACAAGGTGAAGGAATGGGCTGAGAGAAACAACCAAGTATTTGGAGAACAGATGTGGAAGGTTAGCGCAGTATTATTGCAGACATACTTCGTTTATATTCCGTTTACACCCGTGTTCGAAGCTCGTTCAGGCTAAGACCTTACGGTTCGGGAGGGGGAATTGTTCAATAAACGTTATGACGTTAGTTAAAAATGGCAGACTATGATGAAGGGACTCAAACCTGGAGGCACAGTAAGGAGAAATCACAAATATTAGGTTGATTAATAATAAATCGGACAAATGGTAGTGATGATTTCTAGAGATCATAACTCAGCAACGAGTTAACGAAAATGGATGCGCGAGGTACCGTTGGAATGAGAATGAAAAGCTCTTCAAAGTACTGCAATATAATCACTCCAAAGTAGTTCCATTCCGCCACCATGCCGCACGATTTCAAGCCGTCCAGAGACCACATCCGCAACGTCATAATATTTATATGGCTATCTGGCCAGGAACCCGCGGATATCGGCAGACGTCTGATAGAAGTTCACAAGGAGCATGCCCCCGCCAGAAGTACAGGGTACTTGTGCATTTGAAGTTTGCGTCAGGCGACTATTCCATCGAAGACGAAAACCGCTGTTGGTGGAGCGTACACGGCGTAGAGTACTGGGAGCTACTCGATGAAGGTACAACTGTATCCGCCGACGTCTACGTTCGTCAATTACGAGTATTGAAGGCAAATGCCCAAAATTCGCAACGGCGGCGGTCACATGTCTATTCCCAGCACGACAACGCGAGACCGCACATTGCGAGATTGAAGAAGACCGAGCTCCTGTCGTATAGTTGGACCGTGTATCCATACCCACCGTACTCCCCAGACCTCTTCCCTTCGGATTTCCACCTTTCCTCTCACCTCCAATGCCACCTGGACGGCCAAGACTTCAAAACTCGCGACGACGTCAAGACGGCACTTGGCAACTTCTTCGAGCTCCAGCCTCCGGCCTTCTGGAGCAAGGGCATCCATGATCTGCCTAACCCATGGCAGAAGGTCATCGATAAAGATGGAGCATATTTCAAGTGAATACCGGTTGTCGTTAAAAAGTTGTACGACAATGATTAAAATTTGTCAATTTGTCCGATTTATTATGAATCAACCTAATAAAAACACGTGATTGAAGGCAGTGACACACTGATAAGCTGCAATACTTCTAGAAGTATGTGTCACGCGTTCTATTTCCAGTCGTTTCAATGCAACCTGGGCTTTGCGATTCAACTTCATTCTTTTACTCTTCCATACAAATTGATAGAAATCAATACAAATCATTAGTCGATATCGATATAATCGATCCCTATACTATTCGCCTAGTATGCCTGCGTGTGTGGGTGTCCATCCGTCTGACACGAAATTCTCGCGTGTCGCAGTGAATGAAGGATCCCGATTTTTGCAAGTGGTATAAGAGATGGTCAGAAGAGTTTAACCGTGGGGACCGGATTTGATAACGGTTGATAAGGGCTGATAAGAGGTGTCGAGAGACAAGGTTAACCAAATCCGCTGCCCTTTCCAAGTTGACGAGGGAAGACACTTACTGAAGGGTCCAATGTGGGGTGGTACAGGGACATCAGCGATGGATGATCCGGACTGATAGCAACTCATAAAAACTGATAAGAGCCGTGAGTTGCTAAAGTCATCAAATCCGCTGCGCTTCGGGTTGACCTTGGAGTGTTGATATTCACTGGTACTTTGGGAGGTGTTAAGCGAGCCTCAGTGGTCGATAATCGAATCTTATAACAACTGGATTGATATAAACTAACCTGCCCAAAAAGACCAAGCGAAAAGGCCTCTTGAATCGGTCATATCGAATCTGTGGATAACAGCTGAGCCACTTGAGAACTAACAATGAGATTTGAGGGTACACAGAAATCCGCTGTTTAGTGACCTTTCTGGGCCTTTTTTAAAGTAAAATCGGGGTATTTTTTTGCACACTTCGACTGCGAGATCTTTTCATTAGATAATCTCCAATCTACCAATAGGTACCTTTTTCGATAAGCTGAGGAGTAGTCGCCGATGAAAGTTCCGCCATCACGTTCCGAAGCACCTATAACTGGCATTAGTTTCCAGAAACATCCATCGCAGTCTATGCGAGAACGGGTTAAGCAAAAATTGAGTCCGATGCACTCTGAGGGAAGGGGCAGCTGCCTCTGCCCTCAGGGTGCATCGGACTCATTTTTTTGCCTTGAACATGCAGTGTTCACCAAACACCGGACAGGGCTCAAACTCCCTGAAACGCTATAGCTGGAGACCAGTTCGGATCTTCTGCTCAGCTTATAGAACAGGTCGTTAGCAATAGGTACCTTTTATCACCACAGCTGGTTGTGTGCTATCTGTATAAGACGTAAGCGAGTAGACGAATGTGGTGCCAGACGACCAGTTCTACGGAACGTGAGCCTCAATGGTTAGGATTTTATGGCGCATTAAGGATTCAGTCGATATTGAAATCAGGGTCTCATCACCCCTTATGTGGTATTAGTTGGTGTGCTTTTGAAAGAATGGGAGGCTTTCTCGTCGAGGGAAATTCATGGAGGTTCGCTTGATCTGGTTGAAATTCGGTCCATCCATGGATTTCTGTGGCCACCCACGTTCATGTGTAGTGGATGACACATTTTGCACTTTTTTCGGTTCGAGTTCATTATTGCTGTCGAGAAAAACTCATTTTCAATTCTTTTTTCCAGGCCTGCACTCTATTGTCCCGAGTGAAGCACGTGCCGACGATGTGCTGCACTCATTTCCGTTCCACATGCGCCACACATCTTCACTCAAGCCCTTAAGATGCCACATATGGCCCCATCAGACAATGCCTTCATTACCTGTACATACGCTCATTTCAGGCGTGTTCAGTGGAAGTACAGCTTCCATCTTGATGTCCAATAAGATCAATTTGCATCCGCGGCATGTATGAGATGATATGATTTCTTTGTAAGCTATACCCTTCTGCTCTACCAATTGCAGATCATATTTTCTTGCTTTGTTTTCGAGCATCGTTTCCCATTTGGATTTGCGGGATACTGTAGCTCTTTTGCTTGTATGTGTATGTGTCCTTTTAATGTTTTTTTTCCACGTCTCATATTTCCACTTATTTTATGCCAAACTGTGATACTCGTACGGCTTTTCGTGGCTCATGTTCAGCCACCGTAAAGTCTTGCCCAATGATTGTCAATGCTTCCGTTTAGTAGATACTTGAGTAAACCTTGATCGAAACATGGATCATTGAGAATGGACTGGTATGGAGTCAGACACAATCATCTCTATGGGTAGCATGCTATTCCCTATTTACCCGGCCTGAATTATCGAATTGTCCAACCTTTTTATGATTTTTGAGTTTGATTAGTGCAAGAATATTAGAAAGATAATTCAGGAACTGTGCTGTGGGTGCACAGGTCTTTCCGGATTCTTTGCATGGACATTGCACATCCAAATATCTCTCCCAACTTTGAGTGAAAGTACAATACGTGGCGCTTCCCAGTACTTCAGCCTACCGGACTGTTTAATGTTTAATTGAATCGATCAATTTATTGATAGATTTATTAATTAGTTTTATATACAAGCAGATCGTTTCTTCACTGTACGATGCCCTAAGCAGAAAAACAATCACTGGTCTTTTGGTTTTTCTTCACTCTCTTTAGATCCCGCCTTTTCATCACTAGTTTCCTTATCGATTGTGGCATGCTTGGATTTTGCGTTCTCCTGAAATCAGAATATCAGTAGACTTATTGTTAGGATAAAGTGGGGGGGGGACTTTTGAGCACGTTGGGTAAGTGTAATGCAGTAGCCAAGAGAGCCGTATCACCAGCTTTCGAACTCAACTGAATTAGTTAAGACTTTCTCGCCTGTGAAAGCTCGTTGGCATGGACTTTTATATGAGGCTAATGGAGCGATTTGTAGGGTCACTTGGTCAACGGTGCGTATGCATGTATACTAGAAAGCGACTGAGTCTGGTGCCAGTTGAGAGCCTTGAGATTGGGTCACGGTATAGGTTGCACGCCAGTCGAATCGCCACCACAGCACTATGTCTTTTCTAACACGCGCAAACCATGCCCACTATAGCTCTTGAAAGGGCGTGGTTAGTATGGGTTCGAGCGGTGCCATGATGAACGGCACAAGTATAGTAGTGCAATTTTAATAATTACCCAAAAAGCTACTTTCCCAACAAAGTCAACTAATCTGGATAATGCGAGGTGTGCTTTTTTAGCTCCATGGGACACATATGAGGCTCGTTTAGCTTAAGATCTTATCGAATAGCTAACTCAATGATCAATCTACAGACTGGGAATGTGATAACGGCACCGTCTGCCACTAAACCACCTTTGCTATCCACCGTATTCAAACTTACGTCAAGAAATGAAATGAATGAATTGTATGGTTGTAGACAGCACATGTTGAACGCCACTGTAATATGCAAGGAAAATGCGCCCAGATACATCCAAAATGGGCCCAGGACATCGTAGAACTTCTTCTCGTTGACAAAATGACTTGGCAATGAATTTGTGAAGTCGTTGCGATTACCTAAATAGATTAGTAGAGTTGACGGTTGTCTACGATTCTAAATTAGGAAAAAATCAATCGTTGAAAGTGGTTCTATTCTTCCGACTGGTCCATCGATTTCGTGAGGGTTGCCTCGTCCTTACGTCTTTGATCTATTCCCTGAAGCTACCGTCTTTGTATGCCAAAATGGGATACTATAACGGAGAGTTTTTTTACAAGTTAACTAAGGGCTGGATAGTCATGAGGACTTCCCCTTCTGGAATGTTGCTTCGGCACTTCAGGCCCACCTGCCCTTTGTATTCCATTTACCAATTAGGACAATGGATTCAAGAGCTGTGCTGCACTTTTGCAGGTGATGTACATGCAAGTTCCCTGGTCTATTGCTCCGACGTCCCATCGCAGCTGGATGCAGCAGGTGATATCGGCATGACATACAACATGCAAGTGATATCGACATGACATACAACGTGTAAATGTATGTCAATTATCACAAATTCCAGTGACGCCCAAATGGCATCTTTTCGGATAATACCACTGTCAATTACTTTTCGAAATTCTTCTATTCAGCAATAGAAATATAAATAAGCAGCCAGGAAAAAAAATTGATCGCACCGATGGCCATGATAACCACGATACTGATAGCGATGATGTCAGTGAAGACCATCAGAGAGGTAACAATCGTGATGTGAGCATTCACCAAGCCTCGTCGTTCCGCAGCGACCCCAACTATCTGAAAACGGGTTTCATAAGATGAAACAGAATTGAGTCGAATAACTGTAATAAGTATCACGGTAAATCGTTGATGAACGCTAATTTTTAGTGTTTCAGGTAAAAGTCCACGAGCAGGGGGAGGGGGGGGTTGATACCGTCCTGTTGTGCTTTTCACTACCTTTATGGTGAAAGTGATAAGCCTCAATTTGCCCCTGCTTCTAGAGGGACATTTCAGGGATATTTTGTTCTGACACCTTTATCTCTTTTTATTCCTTTTCGTATACTTGGCGGAAGTGAGCCGCGAGCGAAAAACTTTTTTTGGTACCCCCTTATACCTTACTCTGAGTAAACCACTATGAAAAAGCCGGGACTTGCACGGGATTCCAGCCCGTATCTCATCACTCTTCCGCACGGTAATGGCGCTACTTGGCCCCCTGCCTCCCTAGCCTCGATAAAGGAAAAGAAAAGGATAATTAACAATAAATGTCCTCTCCAAATAATAAATACCGCTAAAATTGCTCCAATGGCGTATAGAGTTCCCACACATGCAACAATCGGTCGACTGGCATCAGGGTTTACGAAGTATTGTTGCCGTTCCAACACATAGTACGTCAGTCCCATTAGTGTCAATACGAACAGCTGAAAATATTTAAATTATATATTATAAAAAATATAATTCAGAAAATATAAACATTAAGTGCACAGGAGAGAGATGAGCTTCACGTCAATCGCCTTTTGTAGATTGCGCCATGCCGTCATCTCGAGCTTAGATTGTAAAGACGTTTGTGGGCGATCGGAGCTATTGTGGCAGCTTTGCCATGTATCTTGTGCTCATTCGCTAATGCGCCAATAGCGATGGCTATGAAGTCGGCCAAAAAACTCTCCGAAAAACAAAGAATTTTTCTGATCTTTCGATGCAATGTCGTTGTCGAGAAACCACAAGTAGGTCAAAGAAATCGTGCACAAAAAGGGGGTTCCGTTGTTACCCATATATTTACGCTTTATTTGCCTAATAAGGGCGCATGCATAAGTTGCACGCGAAATAGTGAGTATACGGCTAAGATACGGCTCCCCGAAAACTCATCCGAGTAGGCAGGGCCTCCAAGTAAAAGTGTCGTCCCGTCGTCCGCTGCAGTTGGAAGCGGAAAGTGCGACTGCTCACGTGACTTCCTGTTCCTACAATGCGTCTCTGACCGTAGCGGACGATGGGGTGGGCACTCGCCCGCGGGCTCCACCCACTCGACCGAGACTTTACGATACTGTATCCAGCCGGATTCACATTTTTCGCGTAAACTTTGCATGCGGAGCATATAAGGCAAATACAACATAAATATATGGGCAATAGAAAAACTCATTTTTCCGTGGACGATTCCTTTGATCAAATTACTGCCGTATTTTTTAAAATTCTTTAGCCATTGTTTTCTCGACCTCTTTTCGAGATCCCATGTGGACTTCCGGAGTTTCCCTGGTTCCTTGAAATGGTTCTAGGTCAACACCAAACCATTTCATCATACCATTTTCTCTGAGCAATATCATTCGGATCTGCAATTCTAAGCAAATGTGCTGCCCATTGGCACTTAGTGTTGATTCACCACAAATGTTTATTCATTATTTGAATCGGTCTATATTAGCGTTTTCTTCAAGGATATTTGAGGACCAGACATCCGTATTTGAAATGCACATATTTGCAAGCTGCAACCAAAGAGTCAGAGTTTCATGCGGAAAAAGCTCATTTCAAGACATTTCCATCTCACACACCCCATATTATAGGGCCTTAGTCAGCATTAGTGGTGCTGCAAACTCACCAACGAGACACCATTTGCATCCATATAGAAGAAAAATCGTACTAAAAGCGCTATTATTGTGATTCATGAGCAGTACAATACCGTCTAGATTCCATTCCCAGGCTCCATTTCCTTAAAATGCGAGCGTCGTTTCATCACCATAACATCCGATTTCACCTGCGCCCTTTCTATGGCGTTGCCTTTTCGCCGTAGATTTCCTTGTTATTGTTTTTTAAAGGAAAAAATCACCTCTGATCGAATTTGGTTAATTCAATTAGAACAGCTTACGATCACCCACAGATGCCATTTGCGGACAGCACGGCTTCATACCTATTTTCGATTTCCGCTTACCAAGCCCTTTTTCAATCTAATGACCATAGAATTCAGAAGGAACCTCTCTCCCGAGTTCCCATATCTTTGAAATTCCCGCTACAAATAGAACTGAACTTGAAACTTAGCAACAGCTAGAAAAATTGAAAAGCCCTGATCCTGTGCTAACTCCCGTAAATTGTCGATCAACTATGCACACTTCCCTGTATAGGTTTCCCTTAACGGATAAATAAACTGCTTTTTATGTTTTGGTTTTTGTTAACTTCAGCATTTTGATTAAGATTTCTAAATTTTTCTTTTTCTGGATTTTTCTACAGGGTGATTCATGAATGTTGCAGCACGATTTTTACCGTGTAACTTTTAACGAAATGGATATTACTCGAAACTACTCAAAATTCAACCAAACCTTCGATATCTCGTCACTTCCTCAAAATTATTGCTGTGAAACGGAACAAGACATAGTTCTACCGTAGCCGAATGAGCTCCTTATTTCTGTATGTATATTTTTGTAGTTATTTTATTATATTT
Organism: Trichostrongylus colubriformis; assembly: GCA_963978905.1. Classification (NCBI taxonomy): domain Eukaryota; kingdom Metazoa; phylum Nematoda; class Chromadorea; order Rhabditida; family Trichostrongylidae; genus Trichostrongylus; species Trichostrongylus colubriformis. The sequence continues at coordinate 41,705,336 of OZ022260.1, forward strand.
ATATATTCCAGTCGGTGCTGAGAAACTACTCCAGCTCCTTCCGCTTGGTGCGTCGGTAAGTGCAGACCTCTCCTTGTCTGATAAAATTGTCCAGCAGCATGGGATCAGCAAAAGAAAGGGTCATTCCTTCGGGGATGTAAATCATGCAGGATGATGTGACACCAGTTCTTAACGCTTTTGGCTCCGACTTTAGTGACATCTTCTTCTCTATATGGTGCTAACAAATGTTACCCTGGAACTTCCGCTTGGACCGCGTCCACGGCATTACATCGCTTTTCCAATAGACGAGTAATAAGCGCTACTCCACCATGGACCATAAGGCAAATTGCTCACCAGTTAAAATGAGGAATCCTCGTTGTGTGTCCGAGAGGCGAGTGCACTCCAATTTTGCCCACTGAAGCTTTACAAATTCCCTCTGCATTACTTGTGTGCTTCTTGATTGGGCCGCCCTTCTTGCACATTATGATGTTACAGGTGCTGTTGTCCATTGCCTCCCTTCCCACCGATGTGAACGGCAGCAACAAAACCAAGGCTATTTCGCCCATGCCTCCCGAAGCACGACGCTCCATTCGCTACTTCGCTTCTTCAACATCCCAAAGAGCAGAATCTGCGTGAAAGTGGCACCGAAGACAATGTTACACAGAACCCCACCTCATGAGCTTTGGAGCTACTCAAATCCTAAGCTTGAGACATTTCCTATGGGGTGTATCCGACTTGCTCTGTGAGGGAAAAGTGCGCCTTTTTGGGTAATGAATAGGAAAGCAAGCAAAAAGCCATGTAGTTTGACAGGCTACTCAGGTAAAATGGGAGTAAAAGATACCCTGCGGCATTTAAAAAAATTCAACAATTGTACGCATATAGCTATTAAAAAAAGAAAAAAGGAAGAAAAAGGAGTTGCACACAGTTTCGTCGGATTCATTATGGATCAGTCCGTCTATTTCCACACTTTTTAAAAACATTTTCTATTTGGATTAAATAGTATATTTTTTCAAAACATATTTTCTTGTGTTAGATTTTTGATTAAGAAATAAATGCACTGGTAAATTCATATGAAAATGGTTGGTGTTTACAAGTAAACTAGTTCTTCTTCTTCTTCTTCTTCTTCTTCTTCTTCTCCCTAGCGTTAGTTCCGCGCCGTCGTGGGGTCCGCTGTTCTTGTCAATCGCCGCCATTTTCTCCTATCGAAGGCATCTTCTGCCGTGGCTTTCACTTCTGTGAGCTCCGTTTTGATAACGTCCCTCCACCTTTTCTTTGGGGCTCCTCGTGGTCGCTTGCCGGGTACTTCGAACTCTACCGCTTTCCTAATTGGGTGGTCTGCCGACCTTCTCAGCACGTGCCCATACCATCTTAGTCGCTGCTCCCTCAACTTGAGCTGTACCGGTGCCGTCTGCACGACTGCCCTGACGTCCTCGTTCCTCATCCTGTCGAGCCGCGTCCAGCCACATGCCCATGTCAGCATCCTCATTTCTGCGGAATGTAGCTGCTTCTCAAGATTCTTTGTTATGGGCCAGCACTCGCTGCCATAGGGCATTGCGGGTCTTATCACCGATCGGTATACCTTGCCCTTTAGGGTCCTGGAGCACCGCCGATCGCAGAGGATTCCTTTGGACTCTCTCCATTTCAGCCATGCCGTATTTATGCGGGCTTTCATGGCCTGATCTACCGTACCATCCTCGGCTACATCACTTCCCAGGTATCGGAAGTCCTGAACCCTTTCGATGCTTTCTCCATGGCGGTCCACGATGGACACCAGACAGTCCTCGGAGCTTAAGAATTTGGTCTTCTTGACGTTTACTCGTGAGCCGTTCTCTGCCAGCCTTGCCTGCCATCTCTGCACCTTCGCCTGAAGTTCTTCTTTGGTATCCGCTATCAGGGCAATGTCGTCAGCGTAGAGAATTGTCTCAGTGGTCCCTCCATAAGGTCTTTCACCATGCCATCCAGGGTGAGCAGGAAGAGGAACGCGCTCAGAGCTGAGTCTTGGTGTACCCCAACCGAGATCCCTATTTCTGCCGTCAGTCCCTGCGGGGTGCGTATGACCGCCTTAGCCCCATCGTGCATGTCACGGTACTTTTCCATCACTTGTCTAAGGATGAAGATGGCATCCGTGGTGGAGCGCTCAGGCATGAACCCGAATTGCTCCTGAGATATGGTGACCAGCTCCCTCAGCCTCAAGTCAATCAGCCGCTCGTACAGCTTCATGGTATGAGCCGTCAACTTTATTCCACGGTAGTTGGAGCACTCCATTGCGTCCCCCTTCTGCTTGAATATGGGAACGATGGTACTAGTCCTCCACGCAACCGGAATTTTTCCTCTGGCCGTCACCATGTTCAGGAAGCGTGTAAGCCACTTCACTCCGTACTCTCCCAATGCCTTCCATGCCTCTATTGGCACCCCATCTGGACCAGCGGCCTTTCCATTCTTCATTTTTCTCAGTACCTGTCGAGTTTCTCCCGCTGTCCAAGGAAGGATGGGGCCAGCCGTAGCCTCCTTCTGTTGGCCTTCCTCACGAGGGAACCCTTCGTTCAAATCCCATCGAAGTACTCCACAAGTACCACAAGTAAACTAGTTGTTCAGAAATAAATAACGAGAGTACCGACCTGTAATGCAGCGGTGACATAGGAAGCGACACTTGCATGAAGTAGCTCACAGCAAGCCGTTGGATGAAATGGTGGGCAACTAGGAGTCTTCTGAAAGATGAGAATAAAAAAATCAACGAAAAAATGGAAAATAGAAATAATAGATATAGAGTAATAGGAAAATCACCTCACTAGCGATTAGTACCATAGCCCACACAGCTAGACAGCAGAAGGTAAACTTCTTTCTCTAAATTATCTCGATAAATGTAAAGAATAAGCCAGCAAAATAATCGCTTCGGTACACGCCATGCATCTGAGCTTTCACTCAGAAATATGAGGCACTTCAATGCTTATGTGGTATGTACATGAATTCGTAGAAACTGGCCGTGGCCGATTTTCGTCCTTTCAGTTTCTCACCAATGAGAATTAAAACATTAGGATTGCGATTCTACGGCAGGGTTGGATCCGATTTCTTTTCAGGTATCTTACGGCTTGGACGCTAAACCACCTTGGCAATTTCTCTAACTTCGCTTTCCGCATCTTGCTGCTTAGTTATAGGCTTTAGAGTCGACTTATTCTCAACTCCCCTCATTTCAATGCTCTCCACCTTTTCGTCTTTTATGATGTGCTTTTTATTTTTATCCCTTTTCTCTTTCACATTTACTTTCATCTTTAGGGAGATTCCCAGTTGCCTACCATTCTATATAACAGGTCACATTACCACTTTTATTCAACTGCTTCGTTTTTTCCATTTTGCTTATAGAAATACAGTCTTCCCGAGTCAATAATGACAAAGCGCAAGACGTAGCACATTCAGCATTCGCTAAAATACTAGCAGGACTTCAACCGTTATTGGTGGAACGAAGAGGAAATTATATCACACCTCCCCGTCTGTCAAGTGGAGTAACCTGAACTGCTTCAAAGGCACCGTCCGGGATAAGGAGAAAGTGATAAATGGGAAGACATGTTCCCTGAAATTAAACATTCCAGTTCAGGAGAGGTGGCGTGTAGCAAAACTCGCACTGTTAAGCGCGGCATGGGGTCTTGTCACCATCCCGCAGCTCGGCATGTCGTTCTGCAGTTCATCAGCAGGGCGATATGCCGGCGAGGGGGGAACTACGTTCTCGGCCTGTTCACTTATTAGCCCCATAGCTTCATAATAATCTCCAGTAAATCTACAATTCTACAGCTTCATAATAATCTCCAGTAAATCTACAATTTGCCAAATTGAACCCTTCTGGTGTTTTCAGTGCTCATCCAACAGACACGATAAAAATTTCACCGTTTCCTTGCAGCATGGACTACGCCTTTAAGCACACAGATTTCGAGAAGGAATTGATAGAAACGAAAGGCCAAAGTGCGGAAAACAGGAGAATCCCGAAAAGGAAGAAGTGGTACTGTGATTTCAGAATGCTTTTCATAATTATAGGAACTGCTGAGAATGGACTTTCGCTGTAGGAGTGGATGAGGGTGTTGCCGTGTTCACGTGTGCCAGAGCCGCTTATTCGATAGGATCAAAGAGAGCTTTTGAGAGAAATGCTGACATTAACATCACCTTGTGTTATTAGATGCGCTCAGATACATTCGAATATCTTAACGACAGAAGAGAAGAAGTGAAAACGCATCCATGGGTTGGGGAGGGATTATATTACGAACAAATTAGTCATACATATCTTAAAAGACATTGTTAGGGGTGATTTTACAGATTGTGGGAATTTCTAATTGTGGATTATAACAGTGGAGATGACCAGTAATGCGATAGTAGAGACGAAACGGAATGAAACGGTCAAAAATCTGAGAATTGGGGACCCGAAACCCTTTTTCCCACGTCTTCCCTTTTGTCTCCTTCCATCAATAGCCGGTGGGGTAGACGCGGACGGGCGAAGGGCGAGTTCACCCACGCCTCCCTTTTGCCCCTCTGAATCACTAGTCTGTAGGGGTAGATGCAGACGGGAGGGGGGCGAGGCAGCCAGTCGCAAACGTTGCTCCGCCCTCGCAGCAACTCGACAGCCCGATGAGAAGAAGCGTGACGGGCAGCGCTGGATCGCGATAGAGACCACTTTTTCAGTGGTATTTTTGCCACAGACTATCTCTTCTTCACTAGGATGACCATTCACAAAGAGTGCGCCTTCACGGTCCTCAACTTTTCCTCATCCGTGGCGGTGCACCTTAAACTATGTTGATCATCTAACAAATGATAGTGAGAAAATGTGATAGACAGTGAGCACAAAATATGGCGCTGCGTATACAACTTTCACTTCCATTAGTAAATGTGTGTAAATGTGCAACCCTGCTGCGGACTGAGTTGCCTAATAAAATCAAAACAAGTAACCCGCTGTAGCAACCAGGTATATTTGTTTTTGCTTGATTTAACAAATTATTCATGGAATTTTCCACTTGTCCGGATTAAATAAATTATTTATGGAATTTTCCACTTGTCCGATTAGATACTTGAATAATTACTTGGTCGCTGAACAGCCATCACTTGCCGGTAATGGATACACTAGTTTTTTCCATAGGCATGGTAAAGCAGATAATATTGCAGTAATGCATACTTATTATAACAACACGTGGTAAACATACTCACACATAAACAGGGGTCCCAGAATATTTAGCCGTGCAGCACAGCAATTATTTCAGATCGGTCCAGTATATTTATTTTTTATTTACTACTTGGACATTTGTTCATTTATTTATATTCATATCGAATATATTCATATGTTATATTGTTCACATATCGCACACATGTATTTATATCTTAACACTTATTTGCTTTTATTTACGCATTATTTTTCCTTGAATTTACAATTAGTAGTCAGTTGTCCACGGTGATGGCAGCTCTTATCGTCAGATGCAGATGCTACTATAGGTGTTATTTAATTATATTAAGAGTGCTGCTCGTAACCAAACCGCACACTGGTTCTGTATTTATTTATTTACTTATTTATTCAAGGGTGCTGTGACGTGCCATCCTAAAACTCAGAGCTATAGATGGGACTGAAGCAGGCAAGAGAAAAAGGAGCATTACTAATCTACTAAACAAGAAATATTTGTATTTTAGGAAAACTAACTAATTCTCTTGAAACAGAATTATCATAACCTATATATTGGGTTGGGGAATAAGTCCTTGCGGTTTTTTTCAAACTCGTTTTTCACATTGTTTCCTTTATCTTTCGACAAAGCTTAAACATGTTTTCGATAGAGCTTTTTTTGCTCTATAAAATGATACTATCTGTTTTTCGATTCCTTTGACTACCTAGTATTTATGAGGTTTGGAAATGAAGTAAGCTGAAGGCAAAAAATTGGCACTTGCGCACCTCATCTTTCTCGTCTGCCATCGAGAACAAAAAATGAATGTGTATACGTTTCGATAGAGCTTTTCCAGCTCTACAAAATGGTACTACTCTTTGTTCAAATCGTTCAAGTTTCTGCTGTTTTTAAGACTTACAAATGCAGTACTAGCAAAAGTGTGCTTTTTCGTTATCTCCTTTTCCTCGCCTACCATTGGGATTTGAGAAGGTGTGCATATATGCATTCGATAGAGCTTTCTTTGCTCTACAAGTTGATACCACCCTTCTTTTGTATCCTCTCATATTTTAGCATGTAAGGATAAGCTTCCACCTGTTTTTCAACTCAAAATTGCATAATGAACATGATTTTTTTGCAGAGTGTTATGTATCATTCGATAGAGCTCTTTTCGCTCTACAAGATAATATTTACGGTTTTTGTTCAAATAATTTTTTGACAGTTTTTAGATCATTTAAAAGTCGACGAAATCGAGCATTTTCGTCACATGGTGTCAAAAATACTCGATTTCGTCGACTTTTAAATGATCTAAAAACTGTCAAAAAATTATATAAACAAAAACCGTAGAAAGTTTTTTGTAGAGCGAAAAGAGCTCTATCGAATGATATAAAACACTCTGCCAAAAAAATCATATTCATTATGCAATTTTAAATTGAAAAACAGGTGGAAGGTTATCCCTACATGCCAAAACATGAGAGGACACAAAAGAGGAGTGGTATCATTTTGTAGAGCAAAGAAAGCTCTATCGAATGCACATATGCAAACCTTCTCAAATCCCAATGGTAGGCGAGGAAGAGAAGATAACGAAAGTGCACACTTTCGCGAGTACTGCATTTCTGAATCTTAAAAACAGCAAAAAGTTGAGCGATTTGGATAATTAGTGGTACCATTCTGTAGAGCTGAAAAAGCTCTATCAAAACATATGCACATACATTTTTTGTTCTCAATGGCAGACGAGAAAAATGAGGTGCGCAAGTGCCAATTTTTTGCCTTCAGCTTACTCCATTTCCAAACCTCATAAATACTAGGTAGTCGAAGGAATCGAAAAACAGATAGTATCATTTTATAGAGCAAAAAAAGTTTTATCGAAAACATGTATAAGCTTTGTCGAAAGATAAAGGAAACAATGTGAGAAATGAGGTTGAAAAAAACCGCAAGGACTTATTCCCCAACCCAATATTACCATAAATACTACACAAGAGTGATTTTCGTAGCAACTGAATTTGAGATTTCAAAACACTCCTACTCTCAAAATCTGATTGTCGATAGAGCAGCATTTCGAACACAATGGCATTATAAAAGAAGAAGGTGGCATGGAGTATCCACAGTACTGAACCAATGCACCACTTTGTACTTGCGAGAGGTGCGCCTTTTACCACTGCACCATGCAGCTATGCATCCAGATCATCAGTAATACTCATAGAGGAACACCTCATAGAGTCACAATAAATACGAAAGAGATAACACAAGGAATAATAGACATAATTTTTATTTAGATTTTATCTATTTTTTATTTAGAAGATGCATTGGAATGTTTAGGACATAATCAGTGAAGTTAATAGCTTTCAAACGTATTATTTTATTTGAGTTTGTAGTGAATGTTAGTGGGAATCTGATCGATATCTGTGGTCTTGGAGACGGAAGACTACTTCACCGGGTCGTAATTATCTCGGTCGATGGGCCCACATTCATTTGGGAGGATTTTTCTGGGAATAGCGAATTGTTGTAAAGATAGGTGCAATGTACTCATGTACAATGTACATATAGTCAAAAAGAAAAGAGAATAAAGCTAGTTAGGCAACTGGCAACTGCGTGACGACTGAACTAAACGATATCGATCGATTCGATTCAGAGACCATTTGACCCGAATTCTCCAGCCAACAGCCAGCCAGCCCATGATGAGTGCATTCGCGTCATGGTCAATCGATAGCAACCATGAAAATGGCTGGATTTATAGTCTCGGGTACAGGTGACAAGTGGCTTGACGTTCAGCTGATAATCGACCCACCGGGCTGCAGATCCAGGCAGGTGACCGAGGGCCGCTTCTGAAAGCTTGAAAATCCCTCTGAAGGCTTCAAGGAGCTCGTCCTTGATAAAAAAATGCCAGTAATAATATTTTAATTCTTCTGGAATTCTCTTTCTTACAGTAGGCGTGTTTGTCTTACTGCCTTGCTCTCTCCAAGTAACTTATTATTTCGCGTACAGGTAGTCATTCAGTTGCTGTATGTTCTTTTACGAACACGGATAATGAGAAATAGCCTCACTAAAGGGAACCAGTTCCCTCGCATGTTTCCTGCAGCACGTAACCTGCACCTTTATTATCCTACTCTTTAGTTATTATTATTTGGATTGCAGAAATTCTTTCATAAGTTGGTCTGGATACTGAACTTTTTTCGCTCCTCTGATGAGACTTCTGGGTAACACTCGTTGAGGAATGAGGCTGCTCATTGGGTCGGTTAGGGGAAGGGCCCGATTACGGGCCTTAAGTCAGCTGTCTTCATAGACTGGGTGTCAGGGCTGGCACAGAGTCTGACTCCAGTGATGCTTTATCACAACTGAGACGTGGCAGTAACTCGATGCCATAGCAGCTACTAGGAATTAGATCCAGGAGGTGTACGATTGCTAGCGGCGCCTCTTGCCGCTGAACTGTTTGATCTGCTGTAGCTTTGGAAAGAAGTCAAAATTCCAAAAAGGATATCTCGTGCCGTCTGATGTAGGCAGCCACCCTGAAATTTCGTTATGACCAGTTCTCGCTGCACTCGAGTATTGTACTTCAAAGTTGCTTCTTACGGTCTTCGCTGTACTATCTTTGAGATTATCTCACGGTTCCTGTTTTCGATGTCAACAAAATAAAGTGCAAAATTGAAAGACAAATGGCGATAATAAATGGCAAAATCAGATAAGAAGCTCAACTCTCTGCATTCAGACATCGATCATTTTCTTTGAATTCGGTGATATTCTCGCACTTCTTACTGATAATTGCAGCCGATGGTGACTACTACTTATTGTTAGCTCATATATAATGGTCGTATAACTGAAGTAACTGAGACAAATTCTAAATGCCATTGGGTTCTACTGTGAAGTTGCAGGGCGACGATGGTGAAGTGGCAGATGACGCGCTCTCCCACTCTCATGGCACAGGGATGGAATCCCCTCGATCAACCCTCGCCCATACCAACCAAATCTTCCATCCTTCTGGGTCAAGTGAATTGGTACCAGACACAGACTTGTACTACGATCCCCGCATATCACTGCATAAGCCACATCGTGTTCACATGCCACCACGATTGCGAGTGGGTTTAGAATGCGTGGCGCATCCCACAAAAGAGAGTGGTTAACGCCGGAAACTATATCCTTTTATGCTTTGTGGAGATCCCATGCATGTATATGGAGGGGATATTCCTGGCCAAATTGTCCTAATAGACGTATGAGAATTTTCGAAGCTTATGCTAGTAAAGAGTAGACCTGGACGGGTGTAGGTTGGGACACACGGATTTTGACCTCGGTCTGCAACTCTGAGGGCCTTTGGCCTTGTGATATAGGTATTAAGATAATTTGTTCATGTAAATCCTAATCTCCGTAGAGTTCAGCTGACGGAACATTGTACTAAGAAAAAGGTGAATTTTTTAAAATGAAAAAAAATTGAAATAGAGCCTTTTGTACCAGAAAAGACCCAATTTGTTAAAGCCAAATGTAACACCCACTTTCATTTCGATATTCGTACAATGGTTTACTAGCTTATTAAAGAGAAGACTGTTACAAAGAACACGTTAGAGGGATGGGCTTAGTCACCGCGTGACCTGCCGGTCCTAACCGTCCGTGTGTCCCAACCGCCACTCGACCTGGACTGAGGCTCTTAGGCTATGTTCATAATTTACGACAAACGCGCATTTTTGCTGAAAATGTTTCGCATTAGAAGCAAAAACGTATCCAAGCCGCCCAAGCCATGCTCCGTGACCAAGTGTTGAACGTCGCTTTTTTAGGATTTGTTGTATATGCTGTGCTGATGACGGCATAGATAGCCTAATGACTACAAGCATAGCCACCGTCACTTTCTGCAGTAACCATTAAATAAAATGAAGGAGAATAGAATAGGTTTCGTTTTTGTTCAGGTTTTCAGCTTTCGTGTGCCACCGTTTTTTGAGAGTAATACGCGTTCGTCGAGATGTATGACAGTATGACTGTCGCCTCGCGACTTTTACCACGGTGGAGAAGCGATTTCGAATAGTGAACATAAAGCGATTATGAAAAAAGCAAACCTCTTATCCGACTTTTTCTTATTTGTACTAATTCACCCGTGAAGAACTTTGTTTCATCCGGAAACGCTAATTTGAATTTTTAAATTGATCATAAAAGCATCGATATCAAAATGTTCGTTACGGCAGTGACCCACCATACCAGCATGGAGCCTTTTTGCAATGGAGCCTCGGTCCGCTGGATTGTGAAACGCCTGTAGTTGATCACCAACCCAAATCATAGTTTATTCCGGCGTTCCGACAGAATAGGTAGTCACTGGTAGACAGCAGGACACCGAGAGGCAACTTTCGAACTATACATACGACTCATACATACAGTAGCGCTCAAAATTCTTCGGCCAAACATTTTTTTGTCATAACTTTTTTCCTACTTGACCAAATTCGACAAAATTTTAATATGTGGTGCCTGAACCTACGGCCAACATTTCCTTCTACCCTACGGCCAACATTTCCTTCTACTTGATGCCGCTTGACACTTTTCATGGTTTTTTACAAGAATTTACTACAAGACCACCGAAAAAAGTAAAAGGCTTGGTCAAGAAAAACGGTTTTCTTTACAAAAACAAAAATATCAAGCCTCAGAGAATGTTAATATTTTGTAGAAAGACCACGACTTTTGATGACAGCGGCACAGCGGGACGGCATAGGGATGGCACTCTAAAAACAAAAAAAATTGCATTCAACCACGTAACTTACACCGTTGAGCGCCAAAATAGTATATTTAGTATGCAGTGTCTACAAGTACAACATACTAAAATTTCTCTTGAATCGGTTCAGTCGCAAAAAGTTACAAGTGAAAAATCCGAGTGGAAAACCATTTGGCCGAAGACTTTTGAGCGCTACTGTATATGCAGTGAGAGCGCGAAAAGTGACTGTGGCGTGGGAAAAGAAAAAAGGAAGATCTGGCGCGGGAATAGCAAAAAACCGATTGATAGGCATTTCTCCAGTCGTACAGCTGCACCAAACAGAAAAAAAGATCAATGCAAAGATATCAGTAGATTGTATTCGGATCATTGGTCATCCTTCAAATATTACGTTACTGGCTACCACAAGGGTAACTTTGTGTGTATCAACCACTTGATCACTCCTTCATCACAATTTATTTCTGTTGATACATTATCTTCTCTTTTTCTTTGGCTGGAATATACAGAACAAAGTGTGTATAAAGAATACGCACTGAACCGTCTCTGCATTTGAGAATCTTAACAAAGGTGCGCGAGAGTGGCAGACGTACCAAAATCCATTTTCCAGTTTGAAAATGCTGAACCCTAACATGAGGGATACCATTATAGTCGCGATTCGCGCTCTTCTCTGATACGTGATTACTCTTGGCTATGAAACTTTTGTTCTGAAACTCACAGATGAAGTGGAGGGTTCACGACTCCGTCGCGTCATCGAAAATAGCCTGTGGTGAAATTGGGGCCTAATCTGCGAAAACCTCTGAAATAATGTTAAAGGAGTCGAGAAATGCAGAATAGACAAACCATTCCATTCGCAATCAGAGCTTTCTAGTGGTACCATTTTCAAGATATTTGGGGCTTTTTGAAGGATGTTGAAGCAAAAAAAACCGGAAAAACAATGGGGTTTACGTTTTTTGGCGTGGATTGACCATGAATTAGTAACGGTATTGTATTGTTGCATTCTATAAGTACAGCATATAGATTGTCCTCTGCATGTGTCAAATTTAGTCAAAAACACTTTCAGACCCAATCGTCCGCTTTTTGGTTAACACCTCGGTGAAACCAAGCTAGTTCCCTATGGACAGTTGACCTTAATCGCGTTTAACTCTTTTTTTTTGGCGAGTAATAGTGAGTACAGGTATGAAACCGTATAATACAGTGGCTGTCTGTTCCTGCCCTGTACCGTTTTGATATTGAAAACATCGCCCATGGTATTCATGATTTATTCTTCCGCAGTTTCTACGTTGAAATTCACACGAAATCTGCAAGAACTGAAAATTATGTTAACTTCTATAAAAGTTCGGATGAATGAATATCTAAAATATCGGACAAAAACCTTTTTTTCTTGAAAAATCTGCGGCGAAACTGTATTCGCTTCTTGCTTTATTCAAGTGGAAAAATCGTACAAAACGAAAGCAAAGGAAGCATATTTGTTCCGTGCTGCCCTGTTCCTCGTAGTTTTCAACTACTTCTCTCCTCAAGAGGTGCTGGTCACGCATTTGTACCACTATACAACTTCTTCCTCTAATATTCGTCCTCCCTCACATCCCGACTAAATGAGCATCGGGCCATGTTGATCGCTGAGTTTTGTTTTTTTTTTCTTTCCATTTTCTTATTAGACTTGTTCTCCATTAATCATTTTCTATTGAATATATAAAAGCATCCTAATGAGCGCTTGGCCAGTGCATTACACCATGCCTTTGGTTACCATGTGGAATAGCTGTAGTGATGGATTGTGCTTCTATCTTGTCGTATCTTCTATACACAAGCAATATGTACAGTGTGAAGTATTAAGGAAAGTACTAGTAATTGCATCCGGGATAAGCCATGCATGTGCCTTTCATTTGGAATTGACTGTGATATTTAGAAAATACGTAATAAGCCCGTGCGCTGCACATATTCAGGAAAACCGAAAAAAAGAGTATTAATGACTTTCTTACATATCCGTCGTACCTCCAATATTATTGGCGATTGTTGACTAATCGGAAGGGACCCCTTTTATGTGTGTGGCCTATACAATGACTTGCGGTGGCCTAGCGATGTACAAGTCAGTGTTTTTATCTTCCCAGACGAGTCTGATACCTAGTTGCCGACCCCTGAGGGATGGAAAGGTTGGTTGACCTGGACGGGCATTGATGCGGGATTTGATCCCCGCTCCTTGGGAGTGGGATGTGCGCCACCTGTCACTACACCACCTCAGCCCTTTCGATAATTCATGAGCAATTAGGTTCCCATTCTTCAGAAGTCATGCCCTGCAATTCTTGCAGAGCATGGCTTTTTATGAATGGGAAACCAATTGCTTATGAATTACTAAACGACATAACAAATATGGGGCTGCCCAGGGCCTGCATGGTGCGCCATACACCCGGATCCTTAGTCCAAATCTCATGAGTACTTGATTGCGTACTGCATACGAGGGGATTTAGGAGATGGAACGACTCCCTCTCCAGCACTTCCTTCTTCAAAAACCAGACCGATATACTAATGCAATTAAAATAAAAATAAACGATTGTCAAAGATCTCCGAGAACATTTGCTCATTGGGATGGGATAACGGTAGAACAATAGCCCAACACTGAGTGGAACTGGTCCTTCGAGTAGCACAGGTGCGATACGGCACGTCTTTTCGTTAAGCCACCTCATATTGCGTGAGGACGTAGAGCATAATGAACATGGGGAAACTATTGTTCTTCATGGTTTTTGTTTGCATTCCATGATTCGCCTCCAATAGTGACCCAGTTGTGTCCGGTTTATGCTGTAGAAAACATAAATTGTTCATCTTTCAAAGAATCCTGTACCGTTTTTCTGTAATAATTATCATAGCCAGCAATCCATTATGCTGCAAAAACTTCAAGTCGCTGAAAAACTTCCTCATCAGTACTTGATTGTTCAATGTCTAAGATGGGTTTTTGAAGCGCGATAGGCGTGATCAGTGCACGAACCATTTGATTAGCAAGTTAAACGCAATTTCATTTTCGATTACTGAGTTAAACGCAGTCCGCGTTTAAGCTGCACCTGCAACTTCTCAAAATTTCTCTAATGCCTCCTCCTCCTTCAGTGGCACGTAACTTCTACGGACTTCTTAACTTATCCCTGGTCTTTTATCAAGCCACATTGCTGAGAAAATGAGTTCCTAAGTTGTGGGGTCTCCAAGCAGCTTCTATGTACCTTTTTGCTCAAGCATGGCACTCTAGAAGATCGGACCTTTCATGTCTCACTGTCAGCCGCGTTCACCTCCATTCATCCTTCTGTTGCCAGGGCTGTCCATCAATAGCAGGGAAGCTTTGTCTCGAAAAAAGCAGAAAAGCATTAGGTAGGGCTCTTACCGGGCTATTTGTTTAATCGCTTCACCAATTCCCGTGTGGTGTTTCATAGTGCACAATATTCTCAAGAGCGTGCCGGTAGCCTTTCAATTACATCCACTCCAGCAGTACTGTCACGGTTGGCTCCATTTATAGTTTCCAAGACCCTGTGAGTCGCACATGCAGGCATATTATTTTGTTCGACCGATGGTCCAATTTTTCACGTAAACTCCCTTTGTTGGTGCGAGGAAAGAGAGCTGTGTGAGTTGGCGCCTTCGATACGAGTATGGTCCGCGCAGCAAACCCCACATCGAAATTTGCCTTGCACGACCAAGCCTCATATACCTCCAAAGTGTGCGCTCACTGCGTCATGTTTCGGACGAACATATATACCATTTCCACTTTGAACTGGACACTTTTCAAAACACCTGGGACATTGTTGGAATCGAATTGGACGTTTTTCAAATGAAAAAAAAGACGTCTTTCACATCAACATGGACGTTTTTCCTTTTGTTGTTTTTTGATTTTTTTTTGTTTATTTCTCTTGAACTTCATAGTGCATTCTTAATGCAATATGACGAAAACAAATACAATTTTTCACAAAAAAAGTAAACGGATTATTAAAACACGTTCAATTACTAAAGGGTTGCCCTGCTGCGGCAGCCGTCATGTTCATCATGCTGACTCGGTCCGATTCATAGTGGCATTTCTTCAGTTTAACCTTCAACTTTCTTGGGGCGTTGAAAATATAAGAAACGGCCAACTCGATGTTCACTTCCTTCAGCCGTTCCTGAATCTTCCGCAAGGTATTATCTTCTGAATGTTGCTCCACGATCTCTTCAATGGGCTGCAGCACTTCCTCGGTCAGCTTAAATCTCCTGTTTCCTCCAAGCTACGCTGGACAATGGCACCTTCCTTCCTGTACGCAGTGATGATATTCCTTGCCGTACTCTCATTAACACCAGCGACATGAGCGGCTCCATGGATTAATCTTCTGCCCACTTGTACAAGCTTGACGAGGATTTCCTTTTGCGCCAAGGTCGTCCGCCTGTAACGTCGCCGCTCACCAGAAATTGAGCTCTTCTTGCTGCTCATTGATGCTCGTGAAGTAGACTGGACAGTACGCAGTTTCGTCACAACTGAAGGGATTACGAAAGTCAAGCCGCCATGTTAGTATTTCGCGCGCTTGGCGCGGCAGTTCTTTTTGAAAAGCGGCTATTTATCGACGGGTACTGCCATTTGACACATGTGGTTTGTATTATACACTTCTCATCAGAACATTCAGAAATGCTCATAGGAAGTTGTCCGACTTAAATTGAAAAACATCCATTTTGATTCGAAAAATGTTCTGGGTGGTCTGAAAAAAGTTAATGTGGTTAAAAAATCGTCCCTGGTGATTTGAAAAACGTCAATATTGGTTTGGAAAATGTCCAGTTCAAAGTAGAAATGGTATATATTTGAAGAAATCGTGCACGGGAATTGTATGATTCCAATTTCTCCCAAAGTCACGAAACGGTACATGATACATGATAAATACGGTACACGAACTGAGCACATGGAAATTGAAAAAATTTATTCATTTCAACACGCAAATCGAGGGTCTAAAACGAGAAGCACCTAGTTCGAATTCCTACCCAAGAACTTCTTAGCAGTTAACGGCGAGAAGCGCAGTACAGAAATTTGTGCCCACTGCTGTTTGCTTCCCACCCTGCGTCACTGATCACATAATCACTGCCGCTTTGCTTTCACAGCTCTCGTGGTCCCGCTCACAGTACCCGCACGAACGTATTTTAAGGGGATGTATCTTTGCCAGATTTCGATTTTTTTCGCATAAAGCTTTGCAGTTTGTCAGTAGTAAACAGATACAACATAGGTATATGGTAGAGAGAAGATCACAAATTTCCGTGGACAATTCCTTCGAACGTCGACCAGTGTATAAATGCCTTCGTACGTAGACCCAGTACGAATTCCAGTGGTGCCGCAGTTCTGGATGATAAGGCGCATCCAATGGGAGTATATCAATATCTGTGACTTTCTGTGATTCTTCGGTTTCAAGTTTTATGGTGTAGTGCCCTTTCCACTTTCAGAATCACTTTACTCTCTTATCTTGCAATATGCATATACTATTTCATTATATAATTACTCTTTTCAATCTAATTTATGCTGCATAGCTTAGGTATATAAATAATAAGCAACCGAGAATAGATAAAATAAGTTATAGAAAATGAACTTTCTTTTTCTTTTCCGACATTTCTTCTCACTTCCCCACGTACGAATCACTCCTTCGCTTTTCAGTCCAGAATTTATAATTTATCGGAATTTTTCAATCAAAATCCATTCTACGTTCTAGTCCCATTCTCCCCTACCCTGGCGCCTCCTTCCGCATTCCTTGTGTTGTTAAAACTTCGCAACTTGCCTCATGCCAATTGTCGCTCGTCGTTCCCCGTTCCCTCTTCATTAGCCTCTTCTTGAGATCCTGTTTATCCATTTGGCAGTGTGCATGTGCGTGCCACATCTCTAAAGGCTTCTTATTAGCCCGAGGGAACCCGTCGACAGCATCTCCTTTGACAGCACACAATTTGATTTCTTTTAATTAGTCATCACGAATTAGTTCGCATCAATGCTGGTCGGCAAGCCAATTACCTAGAGATACTGCTAGTGCCACGATCATTGCATTCCTTTTGGAGACCACTTCGAAAAGAACCATGAAACGTTTCCGGATTTGTTTCGAAGGGGCATTTTAGTGAGATCCAATAAGCCCGTACAGGCCGTGAGATTGTTTGCGAGCCATCTTGAGTTCTAAGGCTCAATATAGACGAGGATTTTGATTAAATAAGTGTTTTTACCTAAATGAGCAGAAGCTTGGTTTCTCATTGAAGAGTGCCCTTAAAAAATCTGATTAGAAAAGAAAGGAACAAATAAAGGCAGAGATGAATGAAGAAAGAAAGAAAGAGAAGAAAGAAAAAGGAAAGAAAGAAAGCGAAGGAAAGAAAAGGAGAAGGAAGGAAGGAAGAAAGAGAAGGAAGGAAAGGAAGAGAACGCTTAGAAAGAAAAAAGAATGGAAGAAAGAAAGAAGGAGAAAAAAGAAAGACAGAAAGAGAGAAGGCTTGTAGGAAAAAAGAGAAGAGAAAGACTCATCTGAGAAAGGAGGCTCTTATCAAAGACTATTCCTTTACTTTCAGAATATTCATAACATAATTTCAGGAAGAAATAGTTTTTAAACTAGCTTGAAATGAATTTTTTTGAATATATGTAGGCATTCGGGTGGTTCAGATTTCAGAACATTGCTCATTAGTGATTGTCGTAAAACAATCGATCAAAAGACATATTGATTAGGTTGTTCAGGTATTCGTCTGCCCGATTCGTCCCGTTTATTCGTTTTCATTTCAATTTCTCTTATCAATCATAGCAATCTCTTGAAATTGTTCCCTCGGCAAAGAACTTCATTATTTACCGAATCAAATTTACCTTCTGTGTTCGGACTTTGACAACCTTCAAATTCTCTTTTTTCCGCTTTTTTGATCCTCGTTTTTCATTTTCTGCATTTTTAAGTTTCTCTCAAGCGAAAGTTTCTCCTACCATCGTTATTCCACTGTGTCATTGGTCATTTTCACACGGTTTTTAGTTAGCAAAGGCCAGGCACCGATCGGCAAATCCTCCAATCCCTATCCATCCATCCCCAGCATGTCATTCAAGTGACGAATGACGTGAATGACCTTTAATGAATAAATGCAAATGTGCTGCGTTGTCTCTAAGTGGTCCTTACCGGGCACTAATGCCCTCTCTCCTTTCCCTTCTGTCAATCTTCACCAGCAGAACACTAACCCGATTGGGTCACTGTGCCTCGCGTTTCCCTGACCACTCTTCGAGCTGTTCATTACGGTATACGATCCGGTCATAACTCTCTTTACCCTGTTGAGTAATGATGCCCTGTGAATGCAGTAAAAGTCGCGAAAAGGTCAAATAAAGTGGGGGGAGGGAAGACGCAAAATTTTCACCCATGTCAAAGCTTCTTTTCCTCCCTAGGCTTAGGCTCAAACAGATGAAACTTATGCTTCGACATATGCTTTTTCATGGGAATGAATATAAATTTTAGCTTAAGCCTGGGGAGGGAAAGGAGCTATGACATCGACGCAAAGTTGCGTCTCCCCCCCCCTCCCTTCCCCCGACTTTATTTGACCCCGCGAAAATGTTGATAAATAAGAGTAACCTGTAAATGCAGTAAAAGTCACGAAAACATTGATATTTTATGATTTTGGTTTGAAGCTTTGAATTATTTTGACTCTCTTTGGTTTTCTTTCTGGTTGTTAATAACTCTACCACACCTATCCTCCTGAGAGTAAGCCACTATTACTCGAATTACATTTGGTATCGTTCAAATCCTTCAGTGAACTAGAATGAGGTGAGATTGCATTTATAAGTTGATCAGATGTAGGTGGTACCATCAGGATTTGATCTTCAATAGAGGCGCCACTGCCGCTGCCCCAACCCTGCGTAAAAAAGCACATCCCATAGGGTTAACAAGGTTAAAATTGGAGTAATGGACAGTTGTGTTGATTTGGGAAGCCTGTCACCTTCCGGTCACATGACTGTGCAAAAAATGAGAAAAAGACACGAAAAAAGTGCATGATAAGGGGAGCCTGCTGATCAGGCGATAGCAGCTGATAATGAAAAGACCAAAAGATTGTTGTGGTCATATGAAAAAAAAAACCGCGAAATGGCAACATTGTCGACCCCTTTGAACACTTGCTTACTCAAAAAGATTACCAATAAAGCATTTCATATACAGGTTAGGTGAAAAGTACTGGAGCGCGCAAAAACTCCATGTTTTCAAAAGTGTACGTTAAATGTCCAAGTTCGACTTTTCATAAATCTTGGCAGGTATTTCTTTGATATGTGTCAGTTTCTTGTAGCCAAGACCAAGATATTAATTAACTTTATACGGCTAACGTTTCGGCCTTGTCGCCTTCGTCAGAGCCTGGAAAAACAAAGATAATCGCGATACAACCCCCAAATTCCATTTCAGACTTACAAAACAGTTCCACGTAGACCAGAGAATTAGGATAAGAGTCGCAAACCACAATAACAGACGAACTCACCTTAGAGCACAGCCGGCCGTCGTTGAGACCACCGTTATTCTGATTCAGTGGGTGGCTTCAGATGATCCGACCCAACGGCACGAGGCCGATGGCGTTTTTAGCCCACACAAGGTGAGAAACGGGGCAAGTTCGTTTGTTATGGATAGGCATTCGTCTTTCCTATTCATTTTGGGACTTTGGGCGCTAATCCAAAATGCTTCTAAAGTTTTGCGCGCTGGGGTCCGCGATTCCCGCGATAGAATCCTAACAGCCACTTCGAACTCCACATCTTCATGGCACTGCAGCCGATGAGCACCCAGGGGGGTCTCGGGCCTGGATCTTTTCAGGCCATCGAGGTGCTCTTTGACCCTAGAGCACAGAGGTCGTTCGGTTCCGCCGATGTATCTGTAAGTCCTTTTTTTTGTTTCTGTTACTGTTTTGTAAGTCTGAAATGGAATTTGGGGGATGTATCGCGATTATCTTTGACTTTCCAGGATGTACTTTGAATGATTGCAGGTTTTACTGTGATAGAAACAAAACATTATAAATACATGTTTACACAAACCTTTTGAAATATCCTTTTTCCCTTTCTACATAGGCCTTCGCAGCCAGGTGGGTGAAGGACTAAACTTTTTGAACGCCACTAATCCTCCGTTGGCTGCCCGCGCGCATGACAGTTGAGAAAGGCATTACTTTGCTCCTTAGGCAGATAGCCGGGCCTACTGGCTAATTTGTTTACGTTTTTCGCTTGCATGAGACCACAGGCTTTACCAGTACCTCGCCTAAGTGGTTTTTAGCATTCATCTTTATACATTTGTTAACAAAAACCAAAGGTTTGGTCGTCATAACAGAGACTTCTGCCCAACTTCTCGAAAAAATCAACCGTATCTGGTATCTACTGTCCATATCTACTGTCATCGTTCTTTGCTTATTGTGGAAGTCATCGGGTGGAGATCTTCTTGGCTGTTGTGAACCCCTTCGTGTAGCGGCTCACTAAATCATAGAACATAATCGATGCTGTGCACCTTAAAATTTCCGAGCATCCCGTAGCACTTGGCTTCTATCTTCACGGTTGAAATAGCGGTCCTCCTGAAAATCGTCTCCAAGCTTAGTATGTGAATGGAAGAGCAGGTTTTTCTCTACAGAGCAATACCCAAATAATCTGAAAAACGAGAAATTCAGTGCTGAAAAATCAAGACGAAATAATCGATGTGGAGAACGGCGGGCACTCCCAGTCCGACCTAATACTATTATAGTTTCAATGGATTATAACCAGATATCGTTATCGTCCATTGTCCCTTTACCCACCATCTTTGAATTGTAAATGTTCCAACGCGTACGTGTTGGTCCCAGCGTGATACCGGACTTTTCCGCTTGAATCCACTCAGCGGCACTCAGCGCAGTCGGCAGAATCCAGTCTGATGGAACGGCTCCTTGGCCATCCCTCACATCACTTTCACTAAGTTGAAGTGAGCTGAAAACATCGTGATGAATCGGGGCGCAACGGGGCTCCGCCTCGTTCAACTACGGACACCCCCATCGACCGCGGGCCCCGTCGGGAGAAGACGAAAGAACCGGTCATGGCGTGCTCGTGGTGAAAGCTGTGTGTGTCCTCTGCCTTTCACCTCTTCCTCAGGAATGGAACAACGTCGACGAAGGGTGGGTTAGCGCCTGGCCGCCGACTCATCGTCAAATGTTGCTATTTTCACAACAAAATTACCGACGCATCGTTAGTGAAGGCGTTCGCTTGGTCGTATTGATTTCCAGCTGCAGCACACAGCAAAAGGCAAAAGCACAACTGGAAGCCGATGCGAACTGCAAGCTCCTTCCATACTTCACTGCTCATTTCGGCCTCATTCGCAAGAGATTAGCCCACAGGATTGGACGACTGTAGGACGAGTGCAGTGCTGGTTTTGGCCGTACTCGGGCATGTTCATTACCACAATCGTCCTTGGCCCTGAGCCAGGAACCTTTCCCTTCGCAAGTGACATTAGGATGAGCCATGAACTTTTCCATCTCTCCATTTGGAATTTAGAAAGTGCCATTTTCATGTTTTTTTCGTATTCGTGCCTCATAGTATTACTGAACATTCTGTCGCTGGTAATATCGTGTCTCTAAATTGTGGAGCAAATTTTAACTTCCTTTCATTTCCTCGTTTCAAAGACAGTGACAGGGTTAATTTGGGTAATGAGAATTCCCGGACTGGGTCACGCAAGTGAAAGCTATGGGTCTGAGAAGGCTATACATATGTGGCGAAATTTCCGAGGAGAGAGCGTGCCTCCGGGCTTTATAAGAGCCACCTTCTTCAGCAGCTTCCACTTGTTTTATGGCAGCCTGTCCCTTCTCTCAGAGCTCCCGCTCCTTTTGAGAATAAATGGCGGAAAAGGGGTCTTATTTCCACGATTTTTGACCGCTTCATTCCGTTTTTTCTTCTCATTTGCATTATTAAGCACGTCGCGCTTCATATTTGATGATCTTTCCATATTCGGTCCGAATTACCTCTGTCACTGCTTTTAAAAGGATGACTTAAAAGAAAGAAATTTGAGGACTTGAGACTAACTGATTCGATAATATATCACACTGATGGCTGGTGATCAACAGACAATTTTGCAGAATTCACAGAATTTAGCAAAATTTGAGCAAAATCAAATTCTCCGTTCATTCGTCAGAGAATCACTGCACACTCCAAAATTTTCACCGAAGGAAAAAAAGTCCAGCACTTTCTATTTTCTTTTTTTCATTAATTTTTGAGATCTAAAGAATTGTAATAGACCAAAGCTGCTTTGTTTGGGAGTGACATTATGCCAACACAAGCTTCGTAGACGGGTGTTTTCGTCGTCTCTGACGAAACCAAAAGCTTAACGTCTCCCAAGGGCACCCAGTTATGCCAAACTTTTCCCCGACATGTTTGACCTATTCGCCGTTGTTAGGAGGTGCCCTACACTGCTGTTGTTGGGATTAACATCGATTCCCTGGTGATTTGTGGGATTCCAGAGACCAGTGGCTTACTTGACCCTGGCTGTTGAGACATCCGGCAAGGCTGATCATAAAACTGGATCAGCTTCTGTCCAGCTGACTTGCAATTCTACTGGTTTTTCCTACTGGATTCCAGAGGCTAAAAGCTTACTTGACCGGCAAGGCTGGTCATAGAACTGGATCAGTTCCTGCCCAGCTGAGTTGCAACACTACTGGTGTATGTGACAAGTGTCACATATCACCCATGGTGGCTGGAGGCTTGACAATGTTGATGTCTGTCTGTCAGTCGTACTGCGTAATTAATCTCAGGCAATGTCAACGCTTTGAAGACTCAAGACGTCCCCCAACGGGGAATGGGTGTGACCTGTGGTGATACTCCTCGTGTTGTTACGGCCGTGAAATTGATACTTTCACTCGTCGACACATGCCTTTTTCCTTACTCATCCGACAGGAAGCGTTCTCAAGCATGTGCTGTGGTTTCCAGCAAATTGAACCGTATATTCCACTTCTAGTTTTTTTGCGCCTTTCATGCCGTCTGCTTCAAATATCGGAGTCTCTTTCATTATGCGTTTTTGATTATCTCGGACTATGTGGAAGCCACCTTCGGATTCTTTCTGAGAGTGAAGTTATCTTTCAGCTCGAAAACAATTCATGTACAACATTAGTATGACACTCTGATTATATATTCAAAAAACTCAAAAGACCCCTCAAAAACCTAAAAAAAATCACCTTCTTCAGGCCCTGCAAAAATCATACAAAACAACCGTTAAACCGGAGATGGATGACTTCATTTTCTCTTCGTCCACAGTAGCATTTTCAATGATTTCCACTTGAATATTCATTATCTCATTCTCACAGTAGGCCATATTGATGTCTAAGTACTAGTCTGATTCAGAATGTGGCCTTCTGTGGATCTTGGACTTCCTTGACAGCATCATTTCTAAATTTTGAAGTACTTTGAGATTTTTTGTCTCGAGTCAATGAAAATCATTGTGGCGAAGATCACGACTACAAGTGAGTTAAGGTTTCCTGTAAAGTCTTTCAGTCCCAACTCCATGAGACTCAGTTTCCCTTGGGGGAAGTTGTGCATATGGAACTGCTGGGAAACAATAATGAAGCTTTTTCACATTCCATAATGCACAAGAAAAAACCTCAGGGGTTCCAGATCATCATGGACGGGAGCTCTTTGGGTAATGGAATTTTAAAGCATTATGCGCAGTGTGTTCGAGAAAACTCATTGTTCTCTATAGTAGAAATGACGAGGATTTTCCGCTTTTCGTATCAATCTCCTAAATAAACATGCTTTTTTGATGTTGAGCTTTGAAAATAAATAAAAGACGTTCGGCATCAGGAAATGGGTCAGAATTCATAATACATTCGCTGTTCTTGAATGTGGATGGATCGGAATAATTTAAGCCATCCACAGCTTCGAGTTTCCTCCGTAGAAAGATTGAATATTCCGAAAAAGCTTCCAAAACGTAGCGTTAGCCCCTTACTACCGTATAAATAGCGAATTCAGTCATGAAAATGAATTCAGAATTTGAGTAGTTCCGCTAACAGTCCACCATGCCATCTTACGTTTTTTTAAGCACAAGTTTTTTTAAAGCTGTCCTTTGTATACTGAGAATGTCACGTGGTATCGCACGAGGGTGATGGAATGTTGTGAGCTCGTTGTCAGGCGACAAAAAGCACAATTTCCATGTTATCGTTGGTCTTTCTTGTCGATTAACAAGAAAAACTACTTCAGCCGTCTATGTGTGACTGTGAAAAGCTCAAGGCGTAAAGTCGGCAATGTGGGGGCAACTACGTCGATTTTCCTGACGAGTTCGATCCTACCTCAGATCAAGCCCGCACTTCTTCCCACGGTGTACTGGTTTTTCTCTGAAGTGCCAGGACACGGTCAGTCGCACCTCACCGGTTCAGCCACCACTTGAATTGCGCTGGATCAAGCGGAATGAAATGGCTTTTTGTCCCTGCTGAGCCCTTTAGGTCCGGGTCTATGGCTACTCGGCGAGTACAATGGAAAGGGCAAGCCACACAAGGATTCACCAACCAGGCCTTTGGTTTTAATCCCCACCGATTAGTTCTACTCGTCGGAGCAGATCCCTCCGTGGCCGTCGCTGCTGCCTTAGGAACCCTGTGGGCGTCCTCCAATTCCTCAGAATCCGACGCTTAATCCCGACAATTTTTCATTGCTACGACTCTCAGTCGATTTCCATTCCGGAGCAAGCTCCCTACAACGGATTCACCGTTGTCTTGTTAATTATTATTCCGTATTGATTTTGGTAATCATTTAAATTTAGGATTTTTCGCTCGAGGAGTAGAAATCGGCTGTGACTTGAAATGTCATTTAGATGAAATTTCTCCTATCAACTTAAGGAAAGTTTTTATTGCGCATGTTTCAAAGGTTTGTAAACCTTTCAGTGGATGGAAAACCAGGGTTCTCGAATCCCTTGCCTTTACTGAATTTTTGTGTTCCAGACAAAAACCTAGAAAGGCCAAAAACCGCCCACAATTAATTGCATTGGCTAGAATCAAATGCAATTTGCAATTTGGAATCTGTTGTTGTGGCTGTTGAATAGGTTGGGTGGTGTTCAGTACGGCTTCCCAGACTTAATTTACCAAATCAGGTGATTCTCCGTCCTTCCGGTTTTTGAATGATGTGATGAAAACCCTTATATTGAAGAGATCAAATGGGGACTAGACTAGATAAGATGTTTGAGCAAAGCTTTGTTTCAATTGGTCACATTCTTTGTGATTCGCCTTGTGGACGCATTCTGATACGCATCGTACCTAAATTTACTGGAAAATGTGATGGCGTCAGTTATTTTGTAATGCAATTCATTTTGCTGGCAATTCTAACAATTAACTGAATCAAGAGGTTAGAATCACATATTGGTTGAGATCCAAGGAAGGTCGTATTAATTGTTTTCAGAAGGGAAGAGGAGCTAGAGTTTAGTGGGCCAGTTGAAGGAATTGTCTACGGAAATCTAAGTTCTGCTTCTGTTACCCATATACTTATGTTGTATGTGCTTATCAAGGACCACATGCAAAAATTAAGGCGAAAAAAAAGAGTATGACTGAAAAAAAGCTCTTCAAGTGACAGCCGATGAGGTGGTGTGTCCGTGAATATGGGAAGGCCAGAATGCTCTGTAGGTGACGAGGCGAAGGTCAAGTGGTCAGAGACGCAGACGGAAAGCAAACAATTTTGGGGCGAAATTTTGATCTGTTCTATGCGCACTTGCTCGGTGGGAATTCAAACGTGTTGACCCTCTTCCATTTTTTACTTCTGCCTTGAGGCAAAGAAAATTTTTTGGCTTTTTCGTCTTTCTGCTCACGTACTGTATCTAGTAGGATGCTTTTAAGAGCAGTTACAGTTAGATCCATTGGCGAAACCTTTTATGGATGATTCGGAGATTCCGCAACGTTCTACCGAGCGATGTGAAAACGGTCACTTTTCGGTTGCGATGCTTGAAGGGGTGTGTATTTTGAAAACATTTTCATCTCCTTCCTTTAGTATGCGAGAGGAAGAAAGACTCTAGCTGAACATCTATAGTGCAATGCAAAGTTCTTCACTCACTGCGCTCCCTTTGCCGCTGGTAATAAATATTTCAGTTTATGATTACTTAAGTCAGACTTCGCTTAGGAAATGGCACCAGTGAGAGCGAATTCTTTCACCAGGCTCTGCTTCTCTGTAACCTCATTTTATTTCCTTGCGACGTTGTTGCGCTGTCTCAACTGCGATGGCGTAACGTGTCTGTCAATGTGATTTTTTACTTTTGGCTCGTCCCTAAAGCTATTAGGTTGTCCCAAAAGTCTTGCAGTATTTTTTCGATCATCACTTTTTATTTTTTTCGTCCAACAAATAACAATTAGGCAACAACGTATTGACCATTGTTATCGGCAACCCTCTGCCAATTCATAGGAAAATCGTTGATTCCCTTCTCCCAGAACACTGGGTTCTGAGAGTCGAAGAAGTCAGCGATTGCCTTCGCAGGCAAGTCATAATCAACGAATTTCCTCTTGGCCAGGAAGGTTCGAGAGGATGGGTAAGGTGATAGCCAGAAGGGGCAATGTCTGGAGAGTATGGCGGTTGGAGCAGCACATCCCAGCCGAGCTCCTATAACTTGGCGAAATGGGAGCGGGTGTCGTCATAAAGAAGGGTAACCCGCCTTTTCCGGCCTTTTTCTCGAACAGCGACGGCGAGCTGCTGGAGCTGGTGGGTGCATACGGCAGCGGTGACTGTCTGGCCTTGTACCAGCACCTCGCCGAAAAGCATTCCTTCCGCGTCCCAGAACCAGCACAGTCCCAAGCGTGGTTTGTCTTTCATGTCAATCTCGCCGTTGCTGAAGCTGATGAACCAGCGGCGCACGGTCACGTAGCTCACACATCCCTTGCCCAATGCAGCGCTGATGGAGTGGCAAGCTTCCGTCGTTTTGGTGCCGCGACCGCTCATAGTAGATGACACCGCGAGTTGGGTGGGTATCGACAACGGGCATTGTAGCTCTCTTTACGGGATCTGGTGGGTCAATATATATTTTCCTAGAAAGCTTAGGGAACGTTCTACCATATTCCTGAACCGCCTGGACCTGCCTCGAAGTGAACAGAGTTGCTGATTTTTTTTTTGGAAAAATACCACAAGACTTTTGGGACAACCTAATAAATTGGCAGTTATCGCCAATATGGAGGTGCGCTAAAGACCTTTGACGCCCGCGCACTCGTATTACGTTGGCCCAGTGATGTTACCGACGTCGACGTACACCTCATCAGAATTGCATAGTGGTTAGGTTACACGGCGGTTGACGGGTAAGGTAACCTCGGGGGCCATGAATCGGAAAAACGTCGTCTGAAATTGAATTATAGCTCTTGAGGTGAAATTTCGCGTGGGGAGCGCTCAGAAAAGAGAAACGTAGATCGCTTCACGTTCCAAGGCCACATCAGTGGATAATAGGGAACTACTCAAAAGAACTTTATAGTCGGAAAGCTGTGATCGAGACTGGGAAAGAGCATGCGAAACGAACAGAAGAAAAGGTAGCAACGCCTTCAGGGTACTTTCTACTGTAATTAAGCTATTCCTTGGGGTTAGCTTGAATGATGAATAATGGGCTACGCAACTCAACCAAAAGAGGTTTAATGTACGAGTGTAGTACCCATGCGAATATATCCCAGATGTGCTTCCAAGTTTAGATTCTGATCCACAAAGGGAATAGGCTTGCTGAATGCAAGTTGGTGGGCGGAGTCTTGGACTTACGTAAAGACTACGCCCACCAGCCTAATGTTAACCTAGCGCGCTTGATGTAACCGATACCAAATCTTCTCTTCGTCAATCTCTCCTCGTAAAACCTCGGCATCGATATTAATTTGAAGCTCCTCCCTATTATGCCAACGAGTGTGTTGAACATTTATTGACAGCTTGAGTTTCGACCAAATCGTCTTTCTCAAAGGTCCAAACGTGGCTCAAAATTTAGGATTTTGTCCACAACACCACCAAACGCCTCATCCTCCTAGCGGTTTTATTTATAGTTAGGGAAACAATGGAGAATTGCCTAAATTCCAGAACGGCTAGGGGATGAGGCATTTGGCTGTGTAGGGGCAAAATCTTGAAGCCACATTTAGGTCGTTGAGGAAGGCGATCTGGTCAAGACCTCAACTCCTCAATAAAAAGTTCCATCTAACAATCGTTCGCATCATGGAAAAGAGCCTTGAACTAATTAGATTTTGTACTTTTTCTGTTTTCCAGTCATAATGGAGAGTCCATCATATCCTTTTTTTTTAACTAATTAGATTTTGTATTTTTTGTATTTAATTGGACTGTGTATTTTTGTACCTTTGATTCATAATGAGAATTCCATCAAAGCCTTTTTCAAACTTGTTTTTGGAGTAGCTCTTCACATCGGACGCAAGCAGTCCACAGCTTTTCTTATAGAATGGCCACGCTAAAAGCCAGATATTATTCCAGATCTTCAATCTATCGCAATCGATTTTCGTCGTCTTTGTATGACGCTGAATCTTTCATCATAACGAGTCTTTGGATCCCAGCTGTGAGACCTCCAATAAAATGAAATGCGCTGTTTTTACCATCGAAAGATGTTGCTCTTCCCCTCTCGCTCCCCCGCTATTCTTTTTTTGTGTATGTAAGGTTTATGAGTTTACTAAATTGTTTTGCACATTTAATCCTTATGAGTACTTTCACGGCCCGACGTATTCACTGGCCGTCTTCTTTCGAGTCTGGTACTAATCAGAAGTATTTAGACGTCTTCAAGAGGACCCGGAAGGTGTGAAAATTGTTGGCTTATTGGCGGTCTAGAGTTTAAAGCACAGGTTCACTGCCTAATAGGGCGTTACTCAATTGTAATGAATTCAAGGATTGACGTTAATTAGTCTCTAAAATCAATTCAAAAATTCCACCTTCTTCCTTTGGAAAAAATCAATGAAAAGTGATTATACAGACATCAAAGATGTCTAGTACCACATTTAGTACTATACCACAAGAGTCCGTGAAACCTTTTTTTCACTGTTTTGTTTATTACTGGTTTTATGCAAGCTTTACCTTGTTCACTTTGGCACTAATTGTCCAGGCTCACTGTAAATTTTATCTACCCACACGAATTTGCTTGTGTAATAAATGAACTAAAAATTAAATAAAGTAGGACCTGAAGGATTCGGAAGTCCTGATTATCCTTAAGTGATTTGTCTACGGAACATTGGTGGTGCAGCATTAATGGTCAACTAGCAGAAGAGATAGGACCTATCTCTCCTGCTAGTTGTTTTCCTTGTTTTTCTTTTCTGTGTTTTTTCTTTTTTTCTTGGAACATTCTTCTTATGAAACTCCCCCTTGATTACGGCATGTCACTTGACATATCAAATAAATAAATAGATGTCATGGTCACTATTCGGCCCAGGAGTATAGCAATGAAAGCTGGCACTGCTATTAGCCGATCAGTGCGTTCAATAAAAATTATAGCCGCTTGACATGGGCGAGGAACAGTTGTCCTATGTAATGATGTACACGAAACGGACGAAACATGCGCGTCGAACGTTGCTATAGTTTACAACATGTCGACAACTAATTGTATGTACTTTGGCATCGCTGGCGTAAATCTGTCACAAAACAGGTGATTATTACGTGACCCACCCCCGACCGCTTAGTCATTCTTTGAATTCTCATCAGCTGGCTTCTCACCTGTCTGTCTCTCTACTGACTGACTGGTCAACCTCCTGACATCCTATTGATTTCAGTGTTTCGCTATTTCATCTGATTGTGTACTCAGTTGTGTAGAGTCAGTTGTTTTACGTCATTGAGTCAATATGTAACCTTGCATCCTGTCTGGAACGGTTTTCATTCTGTTTTCTCGATTTTCTAGCCACGTTCCCAGAGTTTTATCCGGGTCGAACCACTACTCTGTCTTTTTATGTTCAAGTCAACCCATCATGTCATTTGTACCATTGTGCATGTGCTTGTCACGCGAATACCAACATTTGACGCAATTTTCTGATTCTTCTATAAAATTTATTGAAAAACTACCTTAGCGTGTAATTTGGGGTGACGGTTGGGACACACGGTCAGTAGGGTCACTAGGTCACGGGAACCATGCACATCCCTGGGTGTGTACCCATATGTCAGGAATTCGCACGACGAGCCGCGTGCGACGCAGTGTGTGCTACCTATGCGCAACGCGGTAGTGGGGTCTGAGAACGATTACACGGTAATGCTAGGGGCGCGATACGCAGTGGACTTGTAATCGCATCGGGACCCAACAACATGGCGCCTTTAGCTCGTCCGCATTGCTTCGCTTGCGACATGCCGCGGTGCGAATTCTGACATAAGGGTACATCCCAGGTCCCTGAGACTTGTTCTCTATAACAGTTTTCTCCAGAAATATTTTGAAAAGCGAGTAGAGCATTGTACGATTACTGGAGTGAGAAATTGGATGTGACGGTTGACCTCAACAAACTGGATATTCTCTGGAATATGGTAGGCTCTTTCAGTTTTATCTGAATTCGAAAATTCACTTTTTCTCAAGTATTATATTGTGTCCTGTAGCATTACCCATTCATCAGTAGTATAACGAACAGACTTCCAAGGAGGATAGGGTTAACATGAACAAATTGTCTGAATAATTTATGTCACAGGGCAAAGACCACAGACTGTCACAGGGTGGCAGGCCTAGGCCACAATCCGTGTGTCTCAACCTACACCCTGTAATTCGGCCCTCTGGTATGTCAAGTATGCGGAATGAGGCAGTGACAAATGACGCGCTAACACATACACTGTTCTAAGATTGCTCCCAACCCTCACTCGGCCCTGGCTAACCCAGCGTTTCATTTCTCCACCCTCGCGTGAATTCCTTCTTCCCCACTCCAGATGTCAGGTTAGGCGTGATGAGCGTTCAGTGTCGCCTGAACTCGAGAGAAATGTCGAATTCGTGGCGCATTCCAAACCTGATCGCTATCTGATGAAATTTTCTATCTTTTTTTGAGGCTATACATGATCACGATGCATGCCAAACACCAACACTTTGAAAACTCCAAATTCTTGATCTAGATGAGTTTTTTCGGAAAGTTTTTCCATTCTCACTTCATGGGGTCCACTAATTCACTGCCCCTCCTTTTTATCATGACGTTGAACTTTTCGGTCTATATCTACGGAGACCATTTTTTGTTTATCTTTGATACGCTTTGTTTACGACTTCTGTGGATATAACAGAATTGTGGCTGATAGTGGCTCAAATTTCCTACCATACCAACCGTGCGCTCGAAATATTTTCTCTTCGAAGCGGAACTCTCGTTATGCAAAAAATCGAGCTAAAATGGTACAGTGCTTGGT
Organism: Trichostrongylus colubriformis; assembly: GCA_963978905.1. Taxonomy (NCBI): domain Eukaryota; kingdom Metazoa; phylum Nematoda; class Chromadorea; order Rhabditida; family Trichostrongylidae; genus Trichostrongylus; species Trichostrongylus colubriformis. The sequence continues at coordinate 41,736,336 of OZ022260.1, forward strand.
TGGAATAGATTCAATCTACAATCTCATTGTCACTGCCCACCATCTATACTTACTATTCATTCAATCAGCCTGCCCATGCTGAAGGGATTGACAATGCCTGAGCTGGTCTTACGAAGCCCTTGCTCGAACAGATTGTACACAGAAAGATGAGTTTCTCTGTTACTCACATATTTATGTTGTATTTGTCCAATAAAAGCCGCAAGCAAGCCTCAAGTGAGAATCCGGCAAAGATACACTTCCTAAAAATGGTGGACGACGGGGCGGGACGGCTGTGTAGGTGCCTGCCCTGTTATCCATCGCGGTTGGAGACGAAGGATGGGAATGTTTTCGTAACTTCCCGTTTCCACTCTACGCCTCCGAACGCTCCTTTGCTGCTCCGCTCTTCAGCAGGTACCCGGACGTCATACCCTTCCTCCACCACTTTGAGGATCTGTGTGTCAGCCGGATTCTCACTTTTTCGAGTAAAACTTTGCATGCCCATAGTAAGCAAATACAACATGAACATATGGGTAACAGAGAGACTCATTTTTTCCTTGCACGGTTTTTTAAAGACGACAGAAGGGGTAATGTGAGTAATGAGTGCTCCTGAAGTGACTCATGCAAATGAAAGCTACGGAAAATGAAGCTGTTACTTGTTTTAACTTGACCCGCCTCTTTTCGTTAACATGTCCCGCCCGTCTTTGGTATGGAAAGTATGGAAAACGAAAATGATGGTGAAAATGTCTTATTTTGGGATATTTAATCTTTTCAATCGCTTTTTCTTCCCTCTTGTACTTATAGGCACCTCGACTTTTATATTCGACAGTATTTTCACATTCGACCCGTACTACTCCTCCTAGTGTCTTCAAGATTTCTCTTCAAAATTTTTGCAACATGCGTTCTCCGACTCATTCCCTTTCTCTTGGACCGTTTGATCCGGCTCTTCTTTCGCGTAGCGCACTATAGTGCGTGCAATACACTGAATCTTGTTGAATAAATAACTAGCCTGGTTGGCTCTTCAGTCCAGCGGTCGGCCGACTGACGACGAAACATCTTTTCCCTTGAGACAGCATAATTGCTATACAAAAAGCTTGTCCGAAGGACCCGCTGATCGCCCACTCACAAATTGTTTGTGTCTTTCGTTTTCCATTGGTGAGCCCATGGCCACAATTTCTCATATTTCACTGTTCTGTTGCTCAGCAACAAGGTTAGCTACCATGGGTTTCGAAAATTCCCATTAAGGCAGAAGTTTTCCTTCTTTCTTTACGTTCTGTAACCTACACATGCCAGTATGTGGGGGAAACTAGTAAAGAATCAAAATTTAAGTTATTTTGTTACGCATGTTTGTGTTCCATATTTTATTACGCGCCATATGCAAAGGTCGAGCGAAAAACAAAACAAAAATTCGGCTGAGGTAGAGCGTCTCAAAGTATGGTCCGACGGGGTGGGCTTCTGAGTGGAAGGAGCCACGGGCTCTAGGAGCACGGAGGCAATGGCCACGTGGTTAGAGACGCAGGGTAAGAAGCTAATCAACATTGGAAGCAGAATTGTGAACTGCGCTCTGACCGCCGACAGTTGTTTAAATGTTGCTCGGCTGGAATTCAAACGAGCTGCTCCTCTCTCATTTTTTCTATTTCTGCTTGGGAGCAGAGGAGATCCTCAATTCTTTTCGTGTTCTTATTCAGTACTGTATCCGGTAAAATGATATTGAGAGGAATTAGAATCATAAAATTCCTATTGACTACACCTCTAACTTGGATATAATCGCGCTAGTACAGCTAATTCTGGCACGCTTTGTGGTCGCGGATACCCCATTTGTATGACTAAGCAATAATTAATGACTTATATCCAGGATGTCAATCGCAGGTGTCCACGGACAAATAGCGCCGGTACCACTTTCATTATCATAGTCTAAGATTAAGCAGATGCTTGTAAGGCTTTCAGTCCCTTGGCACTGATTTGTACCGGGATAGTCTGATCTGGAGAGACAAAAAAGTTCATGCATGGGTTTGTCCCGCAAATGGCATCGACCCACGCATTCAAATGCCAATATGACTTTGAAGGGCATCAAAATACGTGGTACATTCCAAAAAGGAATTGATCTACGCCAAGAACTTTACCTTCTCATCACTTATATAGCCTGGCTTTCATAAGCCCCCGTATAAAATGAACAGAGTCTGTAATAATTGCTTGCGTGTTACAGGTTCTCTTGGGGCATTGTTTGGGCCAAATGTGACAACGATTATTAATGGATGTTGAAAAAACCGCGCTCTCCAAAAAGGGATCGATCGACGCTTAGCGTTTTTTTTATGATTGAAATAGCAAAAGTGGCAATTTGAAGCTTTTAGAGCACACTCCTGTCCATAAACTTGATTAGCAACTGAGACAGTTTTAAGGTTGCCAAAGGAGGGAAGTTCCCTGAGATGGCCATTTAAGGAAACTGGCACAAGACATTTCAGATTGGGAGCCGTCCCAGGTGTCTAAGAAAATATTATAGCTGCTTCAGTACGACCCCTCGTTTTCTTGACTTCTACAATGGCAGTAACAGTTGCCGGATTGCATAGTTGCAATATGTTTTATTGCCATATACATATCCTCTTCTTAGACGAAAGATACTTATACCACACTTTGCGGTGAAACACCCTCTGCTTCTCACCTGCTTATTGAAATTTTAGATTCAAGTATTTATCGCTGACATCTGTAGGTACGACCCCCCCCCCCCCCCACCGGTCTCCCTCTCCTGTTGAGGAATTTTCGACTCTCGGTGTACCCTGGTACCCTGTTTAGATGTCTTGTCAAAAAATCTAGCTCTTAAACTGGGAAAGTGGTGGGCAATTTTGGAATACTGACTGGGCAGGCTATCTATTTCAACAGCTTCTCGAGAGCAATAGAAATTCTTTTCTTTTTTCTTGGGCTAAATAGTAGCTATTGCCCTGTCAGCGCGAAGGTCTTTTTTTTTTCACGCCCATGGTGCAATCACAAATGGCAATTTGTCGCTCATTTATCTCATCCCGAAAAAGGACGAAATCAGTGCAGTCGTCCGTGAAAATGATTAATTTAGAATGAAGGCTCGATACGAGTAGCTGGAGATTTCGTGCGCTTTGTCGGCATAGGTGCCTGAGAGTTTAGTTGTGAGAGATAGTAATAGATACGCACTGACTTGGGGCGCCCTTGTCATTACTTCATCTATGGAGGTCCATCCCACTGTGGGCCTTTTATCATACCTTGGCGGTTAATTTGAGCCAGCTCGTCTGAAATGGTCATTTTATCATTGCCTGGTCACTGCAGGTCAACGCGAGAAGCGACTTTAGTAGACCAAAATGTTTCCTATGCCAAGTCTTGTTTATTTGATTTTACTTATTCAAATGTTTTAGGTTTCGAAAATGAATTATATTGCTGTAACGTATCGAATTTGGCGATAATTATAAACAACTCCTTTCTTTTAATCATATGAGCATGTCATAAAGCTTTAGAACTCATGCTACCAATGAGGAATTAAGTTGAAGGAATGCTCCAATACCTAAATACTCCTTTAATACTTAATTAAAGCCCCATTCATGTATAATCTTCATTGTTTGATAAGCAATTCTCTTAGCCGTGTGACCATTTCTTCTGCATTGCATCCTTGCTGTTGCTCTATTAATCTTTATTCCTTCTAAATCATTCACCATTCTAGTCCCAGCATCCAAGTGCCGCTCTCTAAATTAACGTACAACCCCCATAAAGGCTCTTCCAACCGGAGCAGGGCTCTTTTAGCCGGAGCAACTAAAGATAGCAAGTTGCAGATCAATCCACCTGGAATAAGCCATGAGTCCAAGATTGTAGTGTTCTTAAGACATGTACGCGGCAGTTGCTGGCAAAGTGCGTAGGTCTGGTTTGTGGTGCAGATTAATGTACGTTAGTCAATTCATCACCCTGGCCCTAAAGTGAGAAGGCTTCTTAGCTTAGGCACATTTCAATCCATAGTGGATGTATGCCTTAGCCTAAGCGTTAGTGGATCAAATTTTGAGACCCCTCCCCCCCCCCAAACCCAGAAATCATGCTATTCGGATGTGGCATCACTCTCTGATTCTTCCTACCCATACACTGCAACCTGGACAAGAAGAAGTGGTCGAGGTAGCGTAGTGTAAGGATATCAGCCTACCACTTCAAGAACACTGGATGGACTAAGCGGACTGAGTATAGTCTTCTGCTGTCCATGGAGTCCACCACGTTCCAGTTTTTTCATCATTTCCGAGTATTCACATCGAGTCGTGAATCTTCATGATGCTTCTTTGTGGCTTGAGCGTGGCTGCGTTCACAGGCAGCGAGGCAGAGTTGCACGGCAGAGGTGAAGAGACGACGCAGGGTGGCATAGGCGGAGATGCAGAGACATGCAGTCACGCAGTGTGCCACCGGCACCGCAAAGTATGAACGCGACATTAGGCTGCCGTCAGACTGTCATTTTGCGATTTCACGGCATCGCACTTTCTCACACGAAGTTGCGACATTGCACTATATAAGGGTCGTAGTTTCGCGTGCGAAAGTGCAATGCCGCAAAATCGCAAAGTCTGAGGCGGCCTTAGCGCCCCATATGAGATTCCTGCTTACTCAGCACAGATACATATTGTAGCCGTGCAATTCGTATATGGTGACCATATTGGTTCTCATTGAGTTTTTTTCAACTGCTTAAAACAGCTACTTAATTAAGTTTGCTTTTCATCTAAACGAACTGAATCCGGATTATAGCGCCGCCAGTCCTTATCTACGTCTCATGTACTCGGACATCCATTTCCAAGAACCTCTTGATTTCTACCGAATGGCAAAGCAGAAAGCTCCCACCAATGACGTACTTTTGACGTCGCAATGTGTGTTTCCTGTGAAGTACGGTGACGTCAAGAATTTTAAGTGGACGACGGCAGAATTACATTTGCAAGCGCCCTAAAAACACTGGTTGACGTGGCTGATGTTATTCCTGGAGGCCAGCTGCATAAATTGGATTTGAGGTTAGTACGAACTTCCAATGGTGGTTTCGTGGCTGAAATTTGACCAAACCTTTTTTAAAAATTAGTATTGATGAAAAGTTCTGCATTAAATAGCCCGTTCGGGCCGCACCATACTTACAACTAGCATTTGTTGTTGTTATAATATATGCTGAGCACGAGGATGACGAAATTCTTATTGGCCACCACTTGTACAGGAAAAATTGCTTTGACATCAGGGTCAATCATAGGTCGGGGAATCTTTAGGAGGTTGGGTGGAAGGAGGGGTCTCATTTCGATATTCCTCTTGATTTCCCTACGACCACCCCTTTTCGGGTACTCTCTGGTCAATTAAGAAATCTTTAGAAAAGGTTGTCATTCGATAATAATGCGTAATACCAGGTTGCAGTACTAGATTATCCCTGTTGGCAATCTTTCAGATCGGGTCACCACGGGGTCGTATTTCTTGAAAATTTTCTGAAATCACATGGAACACGTGAATTTTATAATAGTTGTAAAGCTCTGTCATGCTGTAAGGGATGAATCGTGCTTAGGCCCTTGGTTGGCTGGCTAATGGCTGCACGGCTAGAACGTACCTGCAGAGCCCAGAGCTCCTGAATGACTACTGCAGTCGACTATAGCCTTTCGTAACATCGCTAGTTGTCCGAAATGCTGTTCTCTTGTAGTGCATAGAAGGATCCACTAGAGGAAATGGGCGTTCAATCGAGACTCGTCGCCACAGCGCGTATGGCTTGAGTGTCCCCTTGCCATAGCAATTATGACCGCTTTCGCACATTTGGATTGCTTTTATGAGCGCTTGCGGTCCACCACTTTTTAAAATACTATATTATGGTTTTTCGGCGATTCTCGGAATTTTGCAACTCCTTTTCGGCGATTTCATGGAATTTAGCAAGTTTTCAGTGGGTGACTAGGTTTTGGAAAGATTACCTCAGGCATCGTAGTACTTTTTGTTTTCGATGGGAGTTGTGTGGGTCGGAAATGGGCTTCGTGCCACTCGCCCAACTCTGTTCCATTTGAATCGCTGTTTGCCCCTTTCTAAGCAAAATCAAATATTCAGTTAAGGTGGCTGATGAACTTCTGGGATCAGCTATCATCTGTGTAGATATGGGGGTGGGGGGTACAAGCAACCAAGCAATAGCATTTTTTCTTTAATTATTATTTATTTGGCGTTCACTATTGGTTGTACTTATTATTATTTATTTTATTAAGTGTTTGCTATATTTCATCACTCATTTTCTGCTAACCCTCCTTTTGTGGATAACCCACCTTTTAACTTCGATGTCCAGTGATGGCTGAATTGAGGAAACTGTTGCTTAATCTTAAATGAGATGCTTCTTCATATCTGATCCGATCTATTTGTGGAACCTCTTATTTTACGAATCCCCCGGTCTGAGAAAGTGAAATCGGAGAGCACTCAAGCGATGGAACCGCTCTTTAATCACGGTCATTTCTCAAGGGTTCCCAACCCCCCGCCTCATTCGTGTGGACGTTTGGCCTTGTGGGCTTAGCCGTGCCTGCTCGGCAAATCTGCTCCCCACTCTCCAACGGACCTTCTTCGTCGTTCAGCATGCTCGCCTTCGACTTCTTTAGGAATACGGGCGGGTATTGATCGAGTTGTTATGTTTCTTCCCTGGAATTGCGAGAAAATCCAATTGCCGGCGACGAATTTGGCAGCACACCCAGCAGTGGCAGCAGCACGTCGTGCAAAGCTGACAAATCCGAAAATCGTCCCTCCTTGCCCTCCTCGGAAAGATATGAACGCCAACGCTTAGTGTGACGGGTTTACTTCTGAGAATTCCGTTTTTGCGCTCAGTGGCCTGGAGGTGTAATATTTGGCACAACTCGATTTTTTTACGCGAGTGAGCCACGCATTCGTCAATCATCTAGTACCATAGCAGCATTTGACCTTGGTTTAGCCTCCACAATGACTCGTGGTTTGATCAATATCGTGCTCTTACATGTGCTATCAAAGGATACGTCACCTTTAGCCCACTCTTTTGTTACTCAGAATCAAAACGAGATTTGATGCCCGGATCGAACGTGCCGTGGCAGCGCCACTCCCCACTACTCCAACTCCTAACTTTTTTGGCGGTGGTCTTGAAATTTCTGTAATTGTAGGGGTTCTGCGAACACCTCAAGATAAACAATTTCTGCTCATCCACATCAATTAAAGGTGTCATAACCAAATAATCGCTGCAATTACCTGAATCAAGTGAAGGTAATCAATGCCGAGAAAATCGAGACGGCCTTGGGCTACGTGGACAGATTGCACTCAATTTAGCACCTGATAATTGCGCTAATTATTCAGGGTTTTGGCACTGCCACGTGATATAACCCAGGTTAGGCTGTGTGGCATTGGACTTTTGTTAGAAAAAGATGCTCCACTCATTCCAAGAAGATCAAATGGTCTAGAAAGATAAGTAGCGTGATTGCGTCTATGTCTCTTGCGTGATTGCCTCTATGTCTCTAGCGTGATTTCCTCTGTGTCTCTAGCGTGATTGCCTCTGTGTCTCTGACTTGATGTTTAGTCGCTCCGTCGCATAACCTATCGGACCTTATTTGGAAGGGTTTTAAGAGGGAGTCAATATTTTCCCATACTTTCGAGCATGTAACCTTTAACAAAAAAAGTGACAGCTGTCTGATTAGTGCTTCTGGGATACGCCATGCATTGGTTTTTTCTGGATGGTACTAGCGATTGAATGTGTTATCTGTAGATATCGTCAATAATCGTTGTCATTAACAGAAAAATTCTCAGTCCATCTAAAGTCCCCCCACCCTGCTGCAATTATTTCTCCAATTTTTCGTTCGTCGTCGTTCATTCTATAGCAAACCAGAAAATGTGATTCCGATTTAATAAGTTCAATCATGCCTGAAATGTGTCTCATCGGGGTAAAAAATCATTCGAATAGATTATATGGGTCATTGGATCTCGAAAACATGATAGCATTACCGATGTTAGGTCAAGCTGGTTTTTGCAAAAATCGAAATGGGCCATCGAACAACGATGCTTTTGTAATGGAGCGAAAAATGTTGATATGGTACTTTTTGAAGGCTCTAATTCATGGAATAATATCAGTGAAAGGGGTCAGAAGGAGGAGATTTGATCGGGTTACAATTTTTAGTGGGTCTGTTCACAATTTGGTCTTAATTAATGAGCGCTCTAGCTCTGATTTCCTGTGCAATGAATTGTGGAACACTTTGACCAGCGTCAGACTTCGCGATTCCGCGATTTTGCGGTACCGTGACTCCACTAGCGAGGAACACCTTTACCTAGAGAAGCTCCACGCCACAGAATCGCTCGCAAAGGTGCAACAGCGCCAAACTGCAAAATCGCAGAATCTGTCGTCGGCCTTACGGTGCATGTGTAGATAGAAGTATCACGAATTCTGACCCCATATTACCTTATCTCCCCTCTCATACGATTTGTGAACCATGAAATATCTGTGGTATGGATCATTTATTGATGTTTTGCACTCTATCCTTGGAGCTCATGATAGGCTTAAAGGAGTCGTCCACAAAAATTTGAGTTCTCCCGTTACCCACATACTTATGTTACATATATTTGCTAAGCAAAGTCTCACTCGTATATAAAAGGATCCAATTGAGAAAAAGCTTCCCAAAGAGACGGATGACGGTGTGGGGCATCCGAGGGTGTTATGACGTTGAAGAGCTGAGGGGCAAACTGGTGACTGTCACGTGGGCAGGGACAGACTGAGAAGCAAATCAACAGTGGGCGCGAAAATTCAGACCGAGCAAGTGTTCTGGCGGGAATTCAAACGAGTTGCTCTTCTTCCTTCTTCAGTTTTCCGATTTCTGCTTTGAGGTGAATGGAATTCCTCAGTTCTTTCCGTGTTTCTGTTCATTCACAAGATCTAGTAAAGTAATTCAGAGAGAAACTAGAATCATGGAATCTTCGTAGACAATTTCTTTACCAACTGCATAACCCCTTCCATGCTATAGGCGACTCACAAGTTTTTATACATATTTATTACAAACGTCTATTTTTCTATTCTTTATCTTGTCTATACACCTGATACGAGTCTGAACGACTTCAATGAAAAAAGTTAAAAGATATACAAGTTAGTATAAAAACTGTAATAAGAATGGTTCGTTTCGCCTCAAAACCTCATACGAACCATTGTGTTCACCAACCCTGAGGCTCTTCAGTGAGGAAGGGTTGGTGAATACATGAGGGGTGTATTAGATATTAGTATTTATAGAAAAGGAGGAAGAAAGGTGAGTAGAAGGTGATAGATTGAGTGGAGAGAGCAAAGGGATTGTTAGAAAGAAAATGGGGTGAAAAGCAAGGTAAAGAAGGATAATAAAGTAAAGAAAGCAAAGTACAGAAGGATAATAGTTGAATGAAGGTGAAAAAAGGCTACAATTCAAATTATTATGTTTGATACGCAGTCTCTACTAGGTCAGGAAATGGCTGGGGGGCATACAATCAATAAATGAGGGTGCAATAGCTACTTGAAGGAGTGTAGTGGAGCAAGGGATACTATACTAATAGAATTGTACTAGATTTACTGTGTGAACTTACAATTACTAAATAAATGAATTGTAAATGATGTAAATACTAATATCAATCCACGCATAAACCATACGAATTACTAATCATTAAGGCAGTTAAGTAGCTTTCTTACAAAATTATCAATGGTTTTAACACTGTTAGCTATAGAGAATTTATAACATATGTGTTTATTTCTATATAAACATTTTATAATATTAATCAAGATAAAATCATTTGAATATTCATTTCCTTTTAGTATACTAATCATGTCACTGATTTTTTGTATGAAGGTTTCAACTTTGGAGCAAGTATTGGCAATTCTTAAGGTTTCAGTATAAATTACTGAAGCCCTACTCCAATCCGTTTACGCCTGTGTCGAATATTATTACCGTGGGATGACAAATACACGATTACAGAACACTAATACTATCGTAATCGCTAGTATTCAATAGGGTCGACCATTACCACAAAGAAATCAGCTTTTTGAGATAAGCGTTCTAGTTTTCTTGTACCGAACAGGTTTCTGCTTTGTTTCCGAGGTGTCGTTGTCGAGAACGTTCGCATTACGATTCTTTATTTTTCGTTCAAATAGTAATACCAACGTAGATTAAAACTTTCTTCAAGATAATACAATGAAATGCTTGCGAGTAAAACAATTCATAAGCACTAAAGTCGCACCAACCTATGTGCGTCAATGAAATTTGGAAGCTGGCGCATTTTTAGAACCGAGTGCCGTTGCTAGACTTTGAGATAAAATGCTTCACAGTGGACTCACAATCTGCATAAAAATTTCCTAAAGGAAAATGGAAATGAAAAGGAGCTCGAATAGCTCATTGATTGGGGCATGTCTGACCGAAAGCAGCCATTCGGTGAATCTGTGGGCTATTTTGGTATTCCCTGGTGACTATGAAAAGCCCATCATTCCTCGGTGTTCCGTCGTCCTCTGCGAGTGGCTTTTACGACTCGACTAATTGCTGTGCCGTTGACGAGGGTAACGGTACTGGGCGCGCGAATCTTCTGTGACCATCTGTTGGCTATTGTGCCATCGCACCGAGTCCTCTCCAGCAGACACGGTCACCCACTAGATTAATTCATCTGGAAAGTGCAACCACTAAGATTTCTACGAACAACAGCTAAGGAAATCAAAAACATTTCCGGCACTCAGCCATGACTGAATTTTCTGGCTGAATGGTAGCACATTGTGTTTTTTCCTGAATTTTTTGTATCAAGTGAGTGGGGATTTCACGCTGGAATTTTAGACAGTGTGCTACATATTCTAGTGTTTTATAGGCCACCAATATTCCCTGATTGGTTAGCCAGGTGGCTAGCCGAATTGGAAACAGCCTTCGTGGTCGGTGGGGGCACCGTTGTAGGGATTTAATGGCAGGACATTAACATTATAGCCTACCTCAAAATCAGAAGACTTGAGATCGCATCGCATCTACAACGTTTTTGTCGAAAATCGAACTGCAGGCGTGAGGGAATCGATAAATTATGATCAATGGCTTCGAAACCTGTGGAAATTAGACGACCTACACTACTCATTCGGTATTCTTGTTTTTTTTCGAATGCTCAGCGTGATTTTTGTCTTCCCGCCTTTCCTCGTAGTCCATTCACTCGGCTCAGAGGTGACTCGTCCATCAAGTGGGGCTACTCTTGTAAGCTTTGTATTCCGTATATTATACGCTCATTATTTTCAGTTATCTATTATCTCTACTACTACTGTAAACGATAATGTGGCTAATGTGGCTTTTACCTTAGAAGTTCAGTTGTTGCTGATAGGCTAGCCACTTAGCGTCTCGAGAAACTCGTCCAGTGGCGGAGCTTTCCACATCTTTCGATCCAAGATTTCGATTTTGATTCAAAAACTTACATTATTGCGATCTTTGTAGTTTAAATAATTTGTGTATTAGGCATTCCCTTATTGACTGTTGTGACCTCACTGTTTTGACCCAAAAGGCTTATATTATTACGATCTTTAAAATTTAAATAATTTGTGTATCAAGCATTCCCTTATTGATTGCTGTGATTGCCCATGCAACTCGTCCAACGGGTGCAGCATATTCTAGATATTCTCACAGAGCATTTCACTATCTCAGGCCTTATAAGGTCGGCATTTCGAATATTCAGGCCATTTGGATATAGATCGGTCTTAGCCCCCAAGCATTCTACACATGAAACACGTCCTGTGGGCGTGGCTTGCTCTCTTATATCAGTGTATCATTACAGAGTTGTTGTAGTATAAATTATTATGGAAGTGGCTGCTTAGCAATCCGTCAGTTTTTTAATCTAATTCGTCGATGTTTTACCATAATTATCTATTTTTGGCCACATTTCCATATTGTTGAGCGGTCCATGATAGTTTATATTGCTCGGAAAACTCGTCCACTTTTGACCCATGTTCGTAGAAAGGATTCCACTTTATACAATTCATTCTCAGGCCGATGAGTTCATTCTTGTTACTTTTGCGAAGAAAATTAATTCGGTCAATGCACTCAGGTCTTCTCCGTCTGGACCTAGAAGACCTATGATGCGTGACACATCGGTCCGGCGATGCATTAAGTTGCGCATGAAATGTAGAAGATCTCTGACCTTTACGTGTCATTCTTTTGACGCCATCCAAAAGAATTCTATGTGGCAAGGATGTGGTAACAGGTGTCAGTCAGTCAGTCGTCGATGGGTCGGTCGCTCGGTGGGCTGCCGCCATCGGTGGGCTGGCCAAGCCACGAGTCGCACCCAGCCACCAAGCTCAGGCGTGCATTGAGGCGTCGATCAGGTCGACCACTTGTCATCGCATTTCACTCAGCACCTCTCTAATCATCAGAGGTCGTCAGACGGACTTATCGCATCTCTTTCTCACTCAGATACTATCACATATTGATTCATCGATTACTAATCTAACGCTGTTCCAGACAAATGGCTAGTACCTATGAGTCAGAAATTTGGGAAAACGCTTAAAAATGAGTTGACTAGGTGTGATTCTATAAAACAGGATTTAAGTGATGAATCATCCGCAAAGTTCTTTTTCTGATCAACCCCTTATTTTCTTCCTCCGATATTTCGCAATTTCGATTTGTAATTTTTCCCAAAATGATTTGGCTGCGCGGATTTTGCTATGCATAATAATTCTTTGGGGCTTAAAAATATCCATTTTCAATTGACGAAATTCACAATAGTTTTCTTACTTTTTCAACTAGTTGTGTTATTTATAACCATTAATTCCTGGGCTTATAAACTGATAGTGCACCATGTAAGTCAGCCATAGAAGGACTATTTGGGTATTGGCGGAGCTGAATTTAGACACCTAGTTTCTTTGGACCTCTGTCTGATATTCCCATCATTTCATCGGTTTTCGATAGGATCCTTGTTACTTTCGTATCGCAGTACTTTTTTTGGTGTTATCGTATTTCGATGAATAGACTTCATAAAGACTCTCAAGCAGAAATTCTTTCGTACTGTGTGAATTTCACAATTCGATTTTCTTTGGATTTTTCTTCTTTGAGCAAGTATAGCGCTAAGGCGAATAAAACTGGTTGTTTCCTTCGTTGAGCCAACCCTGGATTCAGTGGATTCATTGTACGATACGATATAAAATATGAAAACACAGCGTCGACCGATCCCACCCCCTCAGCGCTCGCAAGGGTGCCCGTGAGCTTCTACGGCCATCCTATGTATGCGCAAGCACTTTTGTTCTTCCAGGCTTCCCTTTCAATTGGCTTGGTGCCGAAGAGCAGCGCTGGAGTCACCCTGAGTCTATTTGAAGTGAAATTAAAAAGGATGCGGATACAGCGAGCGAGCTGAGTGAGACTCAAATTTCAAATTGAGGATGTGTTTTGAAGTCTTTTTTTGAAATACAAGCTTCTAATTATTGCGCTATTTTTCCGATTTATTTTTTGGGTCTGATTTCCTTTTTTCCTTTTCATAATACTTCAAGTGTGTCACCATCATCACTCAATAAAATGTATCATATTATAATTTGAAATCCATGCGTATAAATATGAATGCTAGTAGTGTCGCATATCACTCAGCATGTGCACTGGAATAGATATTGATTTCGCGCGTTTGCAATCGATATCCTTCCTTTACTCGAGTGGGTCATCCCACCGTGTGAAGAGTGAGTTTGCTCCAAACAAATATGACAGGACTGCAGAATTTTGTACCCACCAGTTTCCTTATATGCTATCGCCATTCGTTCCATTTTCATAGTATTTTTTCGTATCTTTTTCATAGTTTTTAAATAGTTTTTAATTTTAAATGTGTAAATACAATGTGAAACGTCGAAGACATTTAAACTGGCGTGAGGCTTCAACAAAACAACACTTTTTGAATTTTGCAGTCGTATAGCCCAGTTCTTCGTTTTTTAAACACTATTACTTCAATATTAATCTTTCATAGTTTTCTTTTGAGATTTGATCCCTAAAATAGTAAATTTGCGTGATAATATAATTTAAATTATCAATTTGTCATTTTTAATAATAAATATGCTTTCCTATTATACATTTCCAATTAATTCGAAGATCGTGCAGCATGGAGTTCTCCGTGGTTTTCATGTCACAGATAAAGATTTGACAACAGCCTGTCATGAAGGGGTCCATAAGATTTTCAATCATAGGAATAATAATAATATAACTTTAAAATCATTTTTTGACCTTAACTTGATAATTTCAAATGTTCCTTAGCAGTTGAGAGTAGATTATTGGTAGGCAATACTCGGGAGCGCGGTATTTTGTCCGTTTCAATTTTTAAAATGAGCTAGCTTTGAGAATTCCTTAGGACAGACCCTTTTTTCGAGCACTCATGGGAAATTCTAGGAGTTTTCGTAGATTACATGTACCAGATGTCTCCGAAATTATGTCTCCGCGATTACCACCGATATTGATCCCTTTCCGGTCTAATGCCAGAGAGGTGAAAGGTTAGCGATGGAGGACGGCTGTCGTGATGGCAGGGACGGACCGGCAGGTCGTTGCGTGTATGTGTTGTGCGGTTGTGTGTGTGTGTGTGTGTGCGGGATTTGTCGTTTATAACCGCTATTATGGCCGATGCCAGCCAGCCTGCTGGCCAAGAATAAACGGCCACAGAAATTCTGCCCACAATCACCCAGCCTGCATCATCTTAACCACTTTCTCCTCGCAAAAATCCATCAAAATTGCCCTGAGAAAGTCGGCTGCTGTTGAGGCCAAATGGAGCTGTCCTTCGCTGGTTAGAGCGTAAACCGGTCATCCAGCGTGAGCCGATGGGCGCCATTTTCGGCACTGTTGAGACGGCAATCCTGAGACCATTAATTTTGTGGCAGAACTCGTTTTCTAATGCGTTTCTACAGATTTCTCATGTATGCTGAGATTTATTTCAGAAAATCGGAGTTGATGGATGTTTTTAAAAAAACTGAGGCTTGTTCGAGTGGTCACAATCGCTCCTAGCAGAATATACCTGTGTTCTGGAGCTTCATTTTGCCCTCATTTCTTGAATGTCTTCGAGCCAGTCTCGCTCTCATTCTCACAGAATCGCCCTTTGACTCAAGAGCTGGTTCAGTTCTAGATTATGGTACCGGGCGGTAGGTAAAGTCATACGTGTTCATGACCTTTTCATGGCGTCAACATGGATATCACTTGCTGTATCGAGTATTTTATGGGTTGAATACGCATTCAAACGCTTTAGCGATCCGATATAGGAGTCGACTGCGCATCACAACCCAGGAATTGGTGAACTGGTGCACGTTGACCACCTTCGTCCGATGGGCTCCTGTAACTTCCGGTGCTATGCTTTTCTTGCATAGAGTCCTTCTTGAACTCATTGTTTCTGTAGATCCTCGCACTATGTCTTCGTTATGACCCCAATCCATCTTTAAAAACTCCCACCAGAAACTGCTTTTTGGGTACTGCTTACTAGCAGCTTTTCGATGACAGTGTTTACATAAATTCAAGGTGTGATTTTATTACTATAATTTATAGCAGGTGTCTACTATTGATTCTTAAAAGGGATAATGGATGCAGTTTCGGGTTATCTCATGTTGGGATGTGCCGCGCATTTCAGTTTCATTCAGGATTATTGAGGCAGGTGAATGGCCTACACAGTAACTTGTGAGGGTCAGCTGATGCTCATGTCAGTTAATGAAACCCGTCTCAATTCGCCTACCTGGAAGAAATGCAAATTCTTGTTGGTCCGGCATTAACTCATATGGGATTTGATACCTGCTCCATTGGGTTGGGAGTGCACGCGGCCTTCTTGCACCACTTTCGCCTCTTGTTATTCGATGCTATTATTTCTTATTGCTATTTACTATGTTATTATCTATTACTAGTATCATTTTGTGATAGAAATAGTTTTGTTTTCTAGTATTTTAGAAATTCTTCAAAGAAATTCACTCAGCTACCTTAACTTCCTTAAAGGAATCGTCCACGGAAAATGAGTTTTTGTGTTACCCATATATTTATGTTGTATTTGCCTAATGTTGGCCTCATGCAAAATTTCACGCGAAAAAATGTGAATCTGGCCGAGATACAGCACCACAAAGTGCGGTCCCAGTGGGCGGGGCCTCCGTGTAAAAGCCTCGCACCGCGTCCGCCGTGGTCTGAGACGCATTGTAGGAACAGAAGGTTACGTAAACAGTCCTACTCTCCGTTCCCAACGGCGGCGGAAGACGGGACGAGGCTTTATACGGAAGCCCCGCCCACTGGGAACGCGCTTTGTGGTGCTGTATCTAAGCCAGATTCACATTTTTTCGCGTGAAATTTTGCATGAGGCCAACATTAGGCAAATAGAACATAAATATATGGGTAACACAAAAACTCATTTTCCGTGGACGATTCCTTTAAACAATGCCTTCAACTTCTTGGGCCTCATGCACATCCAATCATCACCGCGATTCTAACTTGAAGGTAAGTTCGCAGCGCAATTCGGTGTGGATTCATGCGGACCATATGTTTGTTCTCCGTCTTCAAAGCAGGTTTATATTATTGGTCGCCAGCCATAGGCACTTGCTTTCAGTCGATTGATCTCTCAATTCCGAGTTCAGTGGGCTGAAAGTATAAGCTCTCACAACTTGTTCCACCATCACTGCAGGGTATTTTTATTGAATCGATGCATTTCTGACAAATTTCCGTTTTATTCCACCCAGAGAAGATCCCGTTTCAATTGGAATCCTGATTTTTGAACTTTTTTTTTCGAATTTCAGTGCCAAAGTTGGGCTATGTATTCGAGTTTGCTCTAAGCGGAAATTTATACCGCACGAAATCCAGTGTGGGGCCAGAAATTGCGAATTCTACACTTGTTTGTATATCCATTCAATCACTTGTACGATAAGGAAAGCATGAGAAGTGCGTGGCGTCTCGTGATCACAATTTTCGAGGGATATTTTCCTGTGTTTTGTATGTAGACAACAATGGCTTGGAGAAGTAGCGCACTGATCTGTGATCATCCAGTGGAAACTGAAGAAAGGAATTGTTTTTTACTGGGACGAAAGTAAGAGCTGAAAATTTTCGAAATTGTGGAAATCACCATTTTTAATTACAACTTTCTGGAAACTTCCTTCCTTCTAAAACTCGAGAAATAAAAAGTCTCACATAGGCTTATCCCAGCGTGTGGATAGCTTTTCCAGGCATTTCACGAAAGAGAAGGTCTTTCGCTCCTTCAGTCGCTTTTCTACAGCCCTCTCCAGATAAATAGTTAAAGCTTAGAATTACTCAGCGCTGACTGCCGATAAGCGCACAGGCCAACGGCGACCGTGTCTATCCCTTGAATCCCCCGCCGTTGAAGTGGCCATTGATCCGGTGGTGTCCGAGGGACAATTCGGTCTCGGGGGTCCTCTAATATCCACTCAACATTCTGTTATTGGATATGTTTGTAATGGAAACAGAGAGCGTGACCTCATGGAGCGGCGGCTGGGCGTCCTGAAATGCGGAAGCAAACATAAGGCGGCGGTCGAGGTTGGGGGTGACTGGTGGCGATAGTGAGACCTTACAAGGGTAACGACCTCGTCCATCGCCGCATGGGTTTTGTCGTCGTCTTTGTTGTCATCCATTCCCCACGTGAACAGAGACGTCTGCCTGTTTTGGCATTCGTTCAAACTCTTCTCCACCCTGAGCCTGAGATTCCCCAGGGTCATCGCTTATGCAGCCAATGGTCGTCACTTTGTTCGCAGTGGCTTAATCCGGTTCCATTCTTCTGTTCACCCAAGTCTTTCCAGGACTTTTGCTGGCTCTCTCTATGGTCATGAAATTTTCCTGGAATCTCTGTTCTCTTGAGACTTTTGGAATTATTGATTTCTCTGAGATGTCGATTTTAGTTGGCTGCTGTTCTCGCCGTGGAGTGTGGGTTCGAGTCTCCTCCAAGACCAAAACCTCCGCCCATAATTCAGCATCTTACTGACAATTTTTAAAAATCCTATTCTAGTGCGATGATCTTGGGCTCATTTCCTAGCCCTCCCAATGCCTACCCAGCTCCCAGCCCCACCCGAAATCATCTCTTTTCGTTTCTCGTGGCAGTCTGTCCTTTACGATCATTACATCTGGCTTTTATGATCAAAAATTACAGTCCGATCGGCCAGCTGTATAAAGTGTTACGTGACTAGCCACCGTGCCCGGTCAACCAGCCGCTATGGCCATTAATTTTAGCTTTCACTACGGCCCATCACATATGCCACGAGCGGTCCTGACTTTTATGAACGAGTTTCGCCTTCGGACTGTCCCTGTTACCAGATGTGGCCGTGACTACACAACAACTCGTGCTCGCTCCTTCTGGCGAGTTCTTTGGCTATGAACCGATGCTGTGCTTATTTTTACGTCAATATTTGATTTCGGGATGTATACACGTCGAGAGACGTGGTAGAGAACATTCTGACAGTGAGCTGCCGCCGCATATATACCAATACCTTTTTGCTCTGGTCAGGGGTATCGATTTTCGGGTTACGATTTCCGAAAGTTAGTGACTTTGGGTTCAGCAAGAGTGTTTTCCTTTCGGAATCGTGGTCTGCGACTGCCCGCCTTCTATCTTATATCTTCTTTTGAAGGTTTGGAACTGGTTTTCTAAAAGTGGTAACCAGATGGAATTTCAAATCCTATGGGAAGGTGCGAGACTCCTACTAGAGACATAATCTCAGAAACTGGTGAGAGCAACTCTACTCAAGGTTAAAGACAATGGTAGGGGTAACCTGAGTTACGAGAACCCTTATAATGAGCCGTGGAATTCCGGCTCCTCTAGGCCTCAAAAAGCCGTTTTCTCCCATCCCGACAGGTCCCGCCCCTTTCGCTAACACAGTCCGCCTCTTTTCGCAGTCAGCTGTGCGATAAGAGCAATTCGGTCTTTCTTCACTGATATTTGGTTATAACTACCCCTTTCATTGCCATCGAGAGAATGACAATTATCCGAAGCATTTCAAGGGGTTTGGAACTGGGTGAAAGAGGTGAACGATATGACGGAATGACCAGGAGATGACCTTTCCCTGAAGTACGGCTTCCGGTGCGAAAAACCAAATCAGTTGCGCCCCATAGATTCATTCCGAAAGCCGAGCCATTGATGGAATTTTTCGAAAAGTTGACGAGAGACCGAAGGTAGGGGCTCGACCACCGATCATTGATTAAATTTCGAGTGCATGGCGCATCCCCAAAGCCATCCATTCTCGGAAATCGTAATTCGAACGCGGTGGGGGTAGAATTTGGATAAAAGTTCAGCGAACGTATCTCATCCATACCGTAGCCCTTACGAGATCCCCACATCGAAATTATACTTGAGCTCAAGCACTTGAAAAGTTCAATTATTCCTGAATTTCTTCTAATTGGATAATCTTCTCAAGTAAGTGTTTTTCTGACTCAGGACTGGCATTCAGCCGTTAGTCTTATACGAATTTTTGTTCGTGACCGGTTCTTCTTGTGTCAGACAGTGAAAGAGGAAGCGCCACATTTTTCTTCGAGTCAACCCGTTAATTTAGGTTCTTTCAAGAGTTGCCCTTTCTAGGATCTCATCAAAGTGTTGTCGCTACCTGAGACTTTCTATGTCTCTTCCAAGAACTCCCACTCTCCTCTTCACGTTTCGTAATCCATTGAGTGTAAAGCTGTTCCTACGCCAGTACTCAGCCCCCAAGATCGTCGCCTACTCAGCATTCATTGGGGTGGGAAACAAAGACCATTCAGTTCACAGCCCATTCATCTTCTTCCTTGTCAGCACCTGGTTTCAAATGCTTTTTTCGTTGGCGAAAAACGAGTTGTCAACAATAACAATCTGTCAGTGCCTCGTGATTGATTTTTCGTTAGAAACTAGAAGGTTGTGCTGGTTTTTTTTTTCGAGAGTGACAAGACAAGGGTCATTAGACACAGGTTTTGAAGGGTTCAAAGTAGCGCTTCTTGAATCATTCATGAAGCACACTTTTCTCAACCATATTAGGAATACTTTCGAGTGCTGCTGCAGTGAGAGGGGGCATCCCACTATTAACGCTATTTTTACCTAAACCAAGAACGGGAAGGGAGGCCCTTCTTCCCCTTCCGACGCTCAGGCAAAAATACACAACAGTATATGCAGACTTCACAAAGATCTTCCAGAGATAATTAAGTGGATAACCTTTTATGAGGTGCGCCCTCATTGCGATAGCACCTACATACTTTTGTTTTTGAAGTCCAACTTAAATGTCTCCATAGATCGCTATAAGCGTATGTCACCGGCGATGTTTGCTGGCTCAACTAGTTGGTATAGATACACATAAAATTTTGTGTCCATTGCCTTTGGTGCTCTATGAAGCTATCACTCATATTTTATCAGTAATGCCTGGAATTTATCTACAAAGCCATGATTTTTTCAACGATTCATTTCTATCATTTGCTTCTTGTTTGCATGCGATTCTTAAGGGATGCGCCATGCCTTCGAAATTTTATTAAAAAATGGTGTTTGAGGCTTTGCCTTATTTCCCTTTAATTTCGTAGAAATTCCCAGTAGCGAAGATTAGGAAATATTTCAGTGACTCTGCTGCTCCAAAAAAGAGCTAACACCAACAAGATGATAATTTCCGATAAAGGATGATATTTCACAATAATATTACAACCTCCTGACTTTTCACGTCAAGTCTAATATGTACATACCAATCAGATGATAATCAATGATAAGCGAAGATACTTCACTGTGTAATAAGGTATAACCTCCCAACTTTTCATGACTGCATGCATTTAGGAGGGACAAGTGTGTGGGAGAATAGCAGATCAATTCATTTAGTGAGGGTATGATCCATAGAGCATAAGGTTTGGGTTAGCGCCTGAAACCGCTAATGTACGAGTAGCCCTCTCCGTGCAGCTCACCCGAGCTTTGCTCTGTTTTATAATTCTGATCACTTTAAGGATACGCTATGCCTCTGTGATATCATGGAGAACAAGATCATAAATTTAATGCAAAATAGAAAAAAAACGAAGAAAACTCTGTAGATTTTCTTCTGAATCCTTTCGTCACACCACTAGCAATCATAATCACTGAACTTTTATATGTTTGACCTAATCGTTCTCTTATCGCTTATCACTTGAGCATTTTCTCACCACAGCGGTCTTCATTATCGATTTCGGCTTTTCGTCGGTATTTTGACACCGCTTGTCGCGTCACCCTTGTTCACTTCGTGTTTAAGCCGCATTCCTTCGCTTTTTTTATTCTTTTCCGATAATTCGTTAAGAATTCGTTCACATCTGTCTTCAGAATTCGCAACTTTCATCATCGCCACTTTGATGACATTATCTGATTTCAGACCTCATCATCTGCTATGCTTCTGTGGAGAGTTGTTTGACATTTATGGATAAATCGCGACGTCGTACGACCGCGACCCCGTGGCATCTACGATGTGAGTGGTGGTAAGTTTCTGTAGGGTTTGTTAGACGGGTCTACCCAATCATTTGAAATTCTAGTGCTTTGCATTAAATTTTCGACTTGATTTTTTTAATGCTCAAGGGAAATAATTGAAATAGAGATGGATTGGAAAGGGGGGGACAATGAACACAACCGAGAAGGCTAGCACTTATCGATTTTCTCAGTGTACGCCGCGCATGCTTTACCGTTCGCTGATCCTTTGAAGCAATGTCTACTTGATTTCTCAAAGTTTCGTGGCTCCTATGTTTTATCGGAAAGTCCATAATTGCTAGCCTCATTCCGATTTATTGACACTTTTACAACTTTCTAAAAACATGTACTTGGAGGAATCTACGATAACACGAAAAATTCCGCGGTTTACTTTTGTGCTTTGTTCCTGGCAACTGTTCCTAGAAGAAGACAGTTCAAATTCAATAACACTCGCTTCAACATGGAAGTTGGACCACTAGCTCTAATTGGTTGACCGACAGTGACTTTCCAGAATTCAGAAGCGCTGCATCTTTCACAGTTTTCCAAATCATTCTCACTTCAAAAATCATTCCAAAAATTAAAAAAAAAAACAGAAATTATTATGAATTTTTTAAAGGTTTATTTGGTTGAAGGCTTAGGATTTTATTCTCAGACAGACCATGCTCTTCCTTTTGAGCCTTACTACATCATTCTGAATCCATTTCCTCGTCAGTCTATTTCCTGCACCATTATCTTACGAATAATCAGCTCGGGGCGATTACCTCTCTCCGCTCGCTGCAGCTAAGATTAATTTCCAGGGTTAAGTAGTTTCGGAAGGCGCCGTTTGGAGAGTATATCCGAGTGCTTGAGATGAATTGGAAGGGAGACTGGGGACTGAGGCTCTTGAAAATTACGAGTTCATGAAAAAGAGCAGGAGCCTCGAAGTTTACTATCCGGTGTTATTTGTGAGCGCTTGCAGATTTTTCTACCGGTCCTATCCTAATTTTTTTTGGTTTTGATGTATCCAAATTAGCAGGCTTTCGTCATGAACAAGTGATCTCGAGAAAAGCCCAAGTGGAAGGCCTTTTAACGGATTTCCATGGCTGAGCCCACCTTAGTAGTGGCTTGAATAGACGGTTTTCCTCGCTTTTTGCCACCCCCTGCCCTCCTCTTCTACAAGCCAGCAGGCTGTAAGCGAAAATCTACTTAAACGTTTCAGGAAATTGTCAAATTATCGGTTCAGTTGTCGTTCCCCAACCCTGACTTATAGGGTCACTACGGTAATTCTGTAGAACTAGTTTTTTTACAGAATTATAGTGTGGAAGCTACATATTTACAATTATGTTGTTTCCTAGAAGTATGGTGTTTTGTAAAATCACTTTTTTCGGAATTACTATTTCACCCTTTCGTGGTTTCGTTCGATCCACAGTAACTCATAGAAATTTCTGAACTTCCTGAAAATCCAGTTTTGTCCCTGATACGCTTTTCGAGGGCGAACGGTGTGATGATGGGAACGCCGCAATCACTTGGGCTGTGCACTGGACTACACTACAAATCTACTAAATCAAGAAAAGACAGTTACTTGAGCTCGAGATGAGATATCTAAAAAATAAATCTTTCAGGAGAATACAACAAGCACTGACTAGAAGCAGTTTTTTCCTTTATCAGCTAGTTTTCTTCTCCTTATTCTGCGTTATTCAAGCAACCGAACTCAATTATGAGGTATGTTTTCGGTTTTCCGGAATTCCCATTATTCTTCTTTCCCTTTTTTTTCTCTATTGGGCATTGTATTGAGGGATCTTACATTTTCACGCACTTTTGTGCGAACTTGTCCTGTTTATGGGCTTTTTCTGTTTTTCACAAAACGATTTTTTATTCGGCGCTGTGGTTCTTGTATTTTTTGATTTTCCTATTTACAGTACGAATCTTTCGTTTTATTCGTACCTTCTTATGTTGCCTAAGAAGGCATCACGCTCCATTTTTTGTGTCTGAAAGCAACTAACTAGTGTAACATAAACCTTGCTATTATATCAATTTATTACTGAAACAGTTATTATTCCATTGTTCTATTACAATATCACCATTAGTGATCATTTTTCAATGTATTGGTTTTCTATTGTAACAAAATGCATATGCTTTTGTTTTTAATCTAAATTAGTTATTCTTGTTTCCTAAAAATATATGCCTTGCGTTGGTCAAACAGTTTGGTTTGCCTCTACATCCATCGATTGGAACGTCGGATTGAGTTAGGAAATTTCTGTGTCTTCCTTTAATGAGCGGAAGCTTGGCATTTCGTTGAGCTTAACATTAAACACGGTTCCCCGTCACATTCCATTTTCATTGCCATTGTAATCTTTTTAATTACAGGAAAAAATAATCTTTGGAAAACAAGAGCGTACCTGTCTGCATTTTAGTGCAAAGGAAAAACCAGATTAAAAAATGAAGTAAAGTAATAGTCATAGTGTTTTGATAGCTAGATTCGCCCTGGCAGCGGCGCACCGGCGGATGACGCATTTCAAATGTTCAGTACTGCATTGTCTTACCAATTCGATATTGCTAGTAGGCTCGTGCAACCCGAGCCACAATTATCAGGGAGCGGACTCGGGAATGCGTTTGCGATTTATCGTATAGAGCAGCATCCATTCAGAAGCTTGCAAATTTGTCACTGGGATTCGAATACATGGCGCGTTTGGAATAGGCTGTTAAATACCAGTCATTTGGTCATGCTATCCTAACCTCTTTTTCTGTACATTTTGTTTGGATAAAAATTATGAGAGCCAGGTAAGTTTTTATTTTTCGATTTATCTGTGAGAGCTTGTTTTCAAAGTATTCAATAGAATTTTTATATTTTGATTTGTCAGAGGATAATTTGAACACAGCGCATTCCATTATTTCAGAATAATCCTAGCACAACGAGTTCGTTGGCATCGGGTCTACGCAAGGCGTACACGAACGAATGGGCGGTTCGAATCGCTGGCGGCTCAGAGGAAGAGGCTTCGCGACTGGCCGCCAAGTACGGGTATCTGAACTTGGGTCGAGTGAGTTCTTACAAACTCCAATTCTCGCTCTCCAAAATACGGAAATTCGGTAGACGTGCTCACGTCATAAGTATTCAACGCCAAATTCGATTTACACCTTTAAATTAAATTTTTCCGTCACATGCGGTGGTGGGCGCCGTTTCCCACCCTTGCCGCTGTCGCTCATAGTATTCCGCGAATTCACTCGCTGATGCAAACTTGGCACTACGTGCACGTAGATTTAGTTGGAGCGGTAGCATCTCTTTTAGAGATCATTCTAATCCACAAGTATTTCAGATCATTCCGGGTGAAGAATATTTTTTGTTTCGTAACGTCAATCAGAGAAGTCGGTCCTCAAGGAAAGCTCGAAGCCTTCAGCTGAATCTGATCACCCACGAGCCTGAAGTAAGTGATCTTTTTTTGCTTGAAAGAATGCTCCACGGACCCTTAGGTGTGTACACTTATGTCGAATTTTCGCTTTGCGACGTTGCACTCGCGGCGCCATCAACACAACTTGCCGCGGTCGGTTGGAATTCCGCTCACGACGCAAGTCTGGTACCATGTAGGTCCTTGCGGAATAGCAAACAGCTTTTATTGTTTTTAGATGATGATGATCATTTATCCCATCATTATCTAAAAACAATAACTTTTGTTAAGTTAGTAATTTGTAGTAGTAGTAGTAAGTTAGTGATTGGGTAAGTTAGTAACAGCGTGTGATTGGGTAAGTTAGTATCAGCAGTTATCAAAAATTGAAAATAACTGTGTCCTTAAAAGACAAAATAGTAACATAAAAACTAAAAGAACGATAGCATTACATGATACCAATCCTAATCAAGAAATAATCAATTCGCTCTGAAGGGAGTATTGCAATGTACCCAATCACACGCGAAAAAATACGCGGCGTCTCTCGCCAGGCGCGGTCGCGCGAAAATCCGACGTAAGTGTACACACTCCGGAACCTTTAGTCTGTTTTATTCACACGCACTATTTTCTGCGTTGAGTTGCGAAGTAAACTATCACGCAAAAAATCAAAATCCGGCAGAGTCCCATTCCTCTGATGTTCTGCCCAAGCTGGTATCGATAGTGATGTTCTGTGACTGCTTTCACGAAACATATTACTATTATATCTGGTACTTGGCTCATTCATAGCTACTTTAGACGGCCAGTCCCGCAAATTTTTGTCATTACGCTCCTTCAAAATTGATTTTCCAGTTTTATTTTTGTTCACAATCTTTCTTCTGATGAGCTGATATATATCACATCCTCTTCAAGGAACCGGTAGAGGTAGAGGAAGGAGGGAGATGGGAATAAATTCTCTTTCAAAGCGTATAGTCGAAGTCAAAAGGGATAAGCTGTAACGAAACTGGGATCAAAAGCGCGACGTAGTGGTCTGTATTCGCGTTCCCCGCGCACCACTGCGGTCATCCTTCCGAGTTCCTCTTTTAAGAGTTGGGGCCACAGGCTAACGTAATTGTCATTTGTTGTCACGTCGGGCTTATTTCATACATTTGTGATGATGTGTAACAAGTTAAACGACAAACAAACACGTCGGGCTGATGTCATCCATTCGTAATTATGTGTCGTAGTTATGTGTAACAAGTGAAACAACAAACAAAAATGAACAAGTGAAACTGTCAAAGGGAATATGAGCGAAACAGTAAAAATAGAGCCAGAGGCAATAGGATTACCAAAGATTTCCGTGCAAAGGAGTAATTACAAGTATTTCATAATTTTTAGAGTGAAAATTCCAATTTGATCAAATTAGTTGAGGTGATTTGCAAATTATGGCGTCAGAGATCACCCTTGACACGATGCCAAGTGACAAGACGGATTTTGGAGGCCGGTGATTGATTCCCACAGTAACTCCGGTCATCACTGGGGCGCGCATTTGAATTGGGGCACGTAAGGCAGAGCCCCTTGAAGCTTCTATAAGCCATCCTTCCACATCCGTTCTGTTGAAGTGGGCAAACCCCATTATGTGTTGTTTTTAATGTTTGATGAGCACCCCTTGCTGTTAGTTTTGGAGTTATAACTAACAGATAGGTTCAGTCACCCATAATCAAGCAGAGGAAATCTGTAAATGAGTTGATTGGTTCCCTTTTCGTACATCGAACTTTCCTCATGCTCTAGACTAAATTTCAATAACACTAGGAACAGAGGTGATGATTTGAACGTTTCTCACAAGAATAAATAAGAATAGCGTATCTAACAAACTTTTCGGGTCTTCAATCGTGAATCAGCTTATCAAAAATCTACAGCGATTTGATGTGAAAGAAACCAACACAATCTGATCAAATTCCATAACATTCAATCGTAATATAACAAGCATTGTCGCTATTCCTAACATTTTCTTTTTACTATCGCTCAATTTCTTTTACCAACGAAAGACTTCATCACAGGATTCTCTCGAATCGCTCACAGCACGCGATATCTTCTTCTTGACACCCTTCCGTTCTAACAGTGCTTGAGATCTCGGCAGTTTTGTCAATCTTTGCCTTTTTTCCATCAGGCTCATCAGACTGTTTAGAGAAATTTTCAGCCTGGATACCCGTCATCTCCTTCTTTTTTGCGGACGCTATATGTTTTCGCTTTGGGGCATGGAAGCCGAACTCGGAAGACGTTATTCTCTAAGCCACTTTCAAACAAAACAACAACACGGAATGTAGTAAATAGTTTAAGAAAATAAACGGCAGCACATATTCACAGCACATAATAATTAAGAGGTGAATCGTAATCAAAACAATTCTGAGACTTTCACTGCTGATCAGCGCCACAGGAATTGGAGACGCAATCGAATACAATGGGGAAAGTAGCTTACGAGCTTAGTCCTTGCTCTTAATCCTAATGAAGTATCTTTAATAAAGAAAAGCAAACGACGAATCTACATGCCTGCACGAAAATCAATGCTGGTGGGTCAAACTGAGTCTGGAGAGGGGTTCGAATGGCAAGAAGTTTCCCCTCTTATGAACCAGCAAAACGTCAACTAAAAAACAATGCAAAACGGGATTCACTACGAATGAACTACATCATTTGAAAACAAATATATGCTTCAGACATTTCAAACACTGAAAACAACACATAATGGGGTTTGTCCACTTCACATAAACGGATTTGGAAGGATGGCTTATAGAAGCTTTTAGGGGCTCTACCTTACGTGCCCCAATTCAAATGCGCGCCCCAGTGATGACCGGGGTTACTGTGGGAATCAATCACCGGCCTCCAAAATCCGTCTTGTTGCCAAGTGTCGTGTGTGCAATTGCAGCAAAACCTTTTTCGGTTCTTAATCTTTTTTGGAAAGGATTCTCTTCTGTTCTACGTCGGATCTCCTTACCTGAAAAGTCAGATGACTATGATTAAGGGTACATGCCCACGCTGGAGCCCAGATCGTGTAGCTCATGTGCTTCAGCTGAGCCAAGAAGTTCAAGCCACCTTTTCCAGATCCTGTGGATTGAACAGCAAGTGGCGAAGAAACGTGTCAAAAGGGACTATCGGCAATCGGTTCGATTACGGCGAGCACGACCGATTAATGTAAGATCAGCGGACTTCGAAAGTGACTTCAAAAGTGCCTAGTGTTTTAGTCTTTCAGCCTAGCTTTTCCAGGAGAACGATTTGAGTTTTGGCGAAGATGAGGTGCTCGTCAGCAAGTCACGAAATCGTAAGCAACCGGATCCGAACGATCCCCTCTGGACTGATATGTGGTACCTGGTAAGTTCACTTGGGATCTTAAAGGTATCGTCTACGGAAAAATGAGTTTTTATATTAACCACGTATTTATGTTGTGTTTGTTTGCCAAATGTGGGCCGTATGCAAAGTTTCACGCACAAAAATGTGAATACAGCTAAGATGCAGAAGCACAAAGTCTTGGCCGGGTGGGCGGGGCCCCTGGGCAAGTACCCACCCCGTCGTCCGTGTCGGTCGGAGACGCATTGTAGGAACTCGAAGGCACATAAACACTCCCACTTCCCGTTTCCAACCGCGGCGGACGACGGGACGGAGCTTCTATTCGGGAGCCCCGCCCACCTGGCCAATTTGGAGAGCTGTATCTTGGTTGAATTCTCACCTTTTCGCGTGAAACTTTGCATGCGGCCCTTTTTGAGCAAGCACAGCATAAATATGAGGGTATCAAACAGACTTATTTTTCGTGTACGATGCTCTAAGCTCTCTGCAAGAGCCACTCTTTTTCCAGAACCGCGCTGAAATCACCGGCAACTCTAAAATGGACCACAATGTCAAAGAGGCTTGGGATCTCGGGTATACTGGTCGTGGAGTAGTGGTGACGATACTGGACGACGGCCTCGAACGTACGCATCCCGACATCGCACCCAATTACGTAAGAGCTAGCGAGTCCCAAAGTCGTTCTTGATCGCTATTGGCTGATTTTCAGGACGCACGTGCCTCGTATGACGTCAATGACCGCGATGACGATCCGATGCCACGGTACGAGTATTCGGATGAGAATCGACATGGGACGAGATGTGCCGGCGAGGTGGCCGCCATTTTCAACAATAGTCTTTGTATAGTGGGAATCGCTTATAACGCCCGGATCGGAGGTAAGTATACCGTTGGGAAGGCCTTCATGGAAACCCTCGGAAAAGCCCTACTCTCGTTTAGGCATCCGAATGCTCGACGGAGATGTGACAGACGCTGTGGAAGCCGCGTCACTGGGCCATAACTCTGACTATGTCGACATTTATAGGTGAGTCACACGCGTGCTCCACTGAGAAATGTTGACCCCCTGAAGATGATCTTACATTAAGTGCGTCTTGGGGACCTGACGACGACGGCCGGACGGTGGACGGTCCCGCAAAGTTGACACGAGCCGCTTTCGAGCGTGGTATCCGAGAAGGACGACGCGGAAAAGGCTCAGTCTTTGTGTGGGCGTCTGGAAACGGTGGCAAAGACGCTGATTCTTGCAATTGCGACGGTTACACTAACAGGTGCGTACGGTGCAGAAACCATTCCTCATCCGACGTCTGAAATAGTACTTTCAGCATTTACACCCTGTCGATCTCGGCCGCCACCGAAAACGGTAACATTCCATGGTACTCGGAGGCGTGTAGTAGTACACTGGCCAGCACGTATTCGAGTGGTGCAACTGGCGAGAAGATGATCGTCACCACTGATTTGCACCATGCCTGCACCAACACCCATACTGGAACGTCTGCTAGCGCACCATTGGCAGCAGGAATCGTGGCGCTGACACTTGAAGCCAACCCGGACCTCACGTGGAGGGATTTGCAGGTAAGCTGCGGAACTATTGTCATGAAAATCGGTGAAGAACGCTGAAATCAGTAGAGTGTATGGAAGAATAAAGGCTACGAAGGAAGAATTCCAGGAGCTATGGAGGGCTGTTGAATAAGATTCATATCGGATGGGCAGAGTCTAGTGATTATTCCCAAAGGCTGAGATCATCGGGAATAGTAGTTCCCCGAGCTAATAAACGTAGCGGGTGAATAAAGACCTTGTTGTTCCCTTGTGGCCCACATGCTACCCACATGAGCCCAGAATCCATCTGAATCGAGGGCTTTTGGTCTTTGAAAGAATCGTTCACGGAAAGCTTACTTTCTTTGTTATCCTTGTATTTATGTTGTATTTGTCTAATAAGAACCGCATGCAGAGTTTCACGCGAAAAAGTGTGAATTTGGCTGAGATACAGCTCCCCAAATTCTCCGCCGGCTGGGCGGGATCTCCGAGTAAAAGCCCTGTCCCGTCATCCGCCGCGGTTGGATACGGAGAGTGGAACTGTTTCCGTAACGTTCTGTTCCTACAATGCTCCTCCGACCACGGCGGACGACGGGGTGGCACCTGCTCGGAGTCCCCGCCCGCTCGACCAAGACATTGTGGTGCTGTATCTTGGTTACACTTTTTCTCGGGAAACTTTGCATGTGGCTCACATTAGGCAAATGCAACATAAATGGGTAACAGAAGAACCATTTTTCCGTGGACGATTCCTTTTACTCATTGAAGCCCAAATCTTAGTAAGAAACCGAGCTGATTGCCTTTTTGTATTTAGCTTTATAGCTGTATAGCTCTTCCCATCGAATACTCCGAATCCATGCTGAGTAGCTTGGCTAATGATTCTTCTTCTTCTTCTCCTTCTCCCTAGCCCTTAGTTGCGCGCCTTCGCAAAGTCCGCTGTTCTTGTCTGTTGTCGCCATTTTCTTCTATTCAAGGCATCCTCCGTCGTGGCGCTCACTTCTGTGAGTTCGGTCTTGATGAAGTCCCGGCTGAGCAGATTTTTTTTGCGACTGCGGTAGGCGCGCACAGCTTCGATAGACAACGCGACCGCGCGCGATGTTACACATTCATAGGACACATGCCCGTTAAATTCCAGTGATAAGAGCATTTGTCGCAACTTGTAGCCACATATTATGCGCCCTGGGATTTTGCACTAGAAAGAAAAAAATCCTTGAAAAACTTCCCTTCTTGATTGAGGCTCTCGGCCCTGTTCAATCCCTCCTGGAAAGCGCTACGTATTACTGCCATTCAAAATCGTAGTAGCATTTGAATGCGATTTGGCTGTAACAATGACGCGGGGCCAGTCGATCTAAATCTAAGCAAGTTTGATGCCGATTTCACAGACTTCAGAGGGGTGGAAGACTTGAGTGGGCTAGGGAGCGATGATCCACGGCTCGATCCCCGGGCCATGTTAATGCGAGCGGCGCCACATCTCACTATGTCACCTACACCTGCCCGCGTGTTCGGTGGATTGATTCCATTTTTTTTCTAGCACATTGTTATACGAGCTGCAAAGCCGATTAATCTACGTGCCGGCGATTGGGTAACGAACGGAGTCGGTCGGAATGTTTCTCATTCATTTGGCTATGGTCTAATGGATGCCGGCGCTATGGTACAATTGGCACGAAACTGGACGACTGCACCCGAACAGCACAAGTGTCGACAGTTCTACCCAAGTCGATTTAAGTAAGTACAACTGACCAGATTTTTGGGAAATATTTTCTACTTTTCAAATATTCATTTTTTTAGGACGATCCCTCACGGCAATCGTCTGCAGCTGCAGCTGTACACTGATGGCTGTGCTGGTTCCCCAGACGAGCAGGTGGTCTACTTGGAGCACGTGCAGGCGATCATCACACTGAAGGCACCGAAAAGAGGCGATATACAGATATACTTGACAAGCCCATCTGGTAGGACCTTTAATAGGCTTTTAAAAGACCCCCGTCGTAGGACCCTTGCAAAACGGAAGTTAAGCTGTTTCTTTGATGTAAGACCCCTGTATAATGATGTACATAATAACAATGCTTTCTTGACTTCAAGTTCAGCAGTCATTCTGGAGCTGCTGGATTTTCAAGGAGTCTAGCAACCATCTTGTTTATTCTACTTATTTATTTGTTTAAAGGAATCGTCCACGGAAAATGCGTTTTTGTGTTACCCATACGCTTACGTTGTATTGCCTAATGTGGGCCTCATGCAAAATTTCACGCAAAAAAAAAAAAATGTGAATCTGGCTGAGATACAGCACCACAAAGTGCGGTCCCAGTGGGCGGGGCCTCCGTGTAAAAGCCTTGTCCTGTCTTCCGCCGCCGTTGGGATCGGAGAGTGGGACTGTTTACGTAACCTTGTGTCCCTACAATGCGTCTCCGACCACGGCGGAGGCGGTACGAGGCTTTTACACGGAGGCCCCGCCCACTGGGACTGCACTTTGTGGTGCTGTATCTCAGCCAGATTTGCATTTTTTCGCGTGAAATTTTACATGAGGCCCACATTAGGCAAATACAACATAAACGTATGGGTAACACAAAAACGCATTTTCCGTGGACGATTCCTTTAATTATCTTACCTACTCATTTATTTATTTATTTATTTATTTATTATTTAATACGTACTAGTACTACATTCGGAACAGGACTGATTAGATTTTTTTTGCAGGAACACGCTCCACCCTACTGACCAAACGGGCGCGGGATACTAGTCGAGCCGGGTTTATCGAATGGGCTTTCATGACCACACACAGCTGGGGTGAACTGGCTGCCGGTCTGTGGACGCTCGAAATCGACAACGATGGATGGGATGGTGAGTGAGGGGCAGATTCAGCGGAAGTGGTCACTAAGGCCGCGTTCATACTTTGCGCCGGCAGGGCATGACGGCATGGGCAGCGAGGCAGGGTGGCACGAGGGAGGTGCAGAGGCGACGCAGGCAACGAGACAGTGTAGCACGGGCAGAGACGCAGGGAGACGCAGCCACGCTCTGCCTCCGACACCGCAAAGTATGAATGTGGCCTTATGACGTGCTTATGGATAGGCTATTGATTGTCACCCACCACTGTGGTTTATAGATTGGATCGTTTTAGATGCTGAACTGGTGAAATGGGATCTGGTACTGTTTGGCACCGTTGACGAAACTACACAATACGGTGGTGGGCACAATTCGGCTCTGATGGCTAGATCTTTGGCCCACATGGAAGAGATCCGGGCCGGCATCAAAATGGCTCCATTGCATGCTCGTCTTGCCTCGATTCTGCTGCCGATGCTGATTCTACTTCTCCGATTATGATGATGATGTGATTGCTGAACACGTTATCGAACTCTTAGTGGCCTTACTATTCTTTCACGATGATTCACCCTCTGATATGATAACGATAGTGCTGATTATGCGACCGATCAACTTTTTTTGGCTAATTCTGCAGTACATTTACAAAAATCACTCTAGTAAAAATCATATTAAATTGTACTCCTTTCTACCACGCTTGTACACTTATCGGTTGTGATCTCTTGCTGAAGGGAAGCAGTGAACATTCCGCGCTAAAATGCCCCTCCCCCTCTACAAAAATCTTGCAGCTGAATGTGGTCCTCAAAAGTACCAATGCCAAATTGTCTCTCCCCTTCTGCCCAGTTTCGTATGCGCCACATTTTCCGTTTACGGTACCTGATTCGTTTGTGATTTAATCGCTTCACTTTCTTTCCCTTCCCGTTATTTTCCACCCTGGACCATCTATCGTCTGAAACTCGTCGTTGTTATTTTTCGTGGATTTCTGCCTTCGCCATTCTGATTTCTCCCTCATCGCCCATCTTCGTTACATGGCTCATGGCTTCTTCTCTTTGAGCCTATGCGTTCTCTAGTCGTTAACGTTCGTCATTTGTGTGCGTTGTTTTTATTGAAGTATGTAGAAATTTTGAAGAGCTTTATCATTCCGTACAGTGCAAATTTTTTTGTGTGTAAATCTCCTTGAAATGGTCCTATTGAAGATGATAAATGTGCGTAAGTTCGATCTATGAACACGTAATAAAAAACGCATACATTTTCTTGAGTGAGCTTGAAGCTAAAACCGAGAAAGTGCGCCGCTACATCTTCAACCCGGCGCATCTCCATGGCTACTTCTGCCGTAGGCAAACAGGAATCACATCGCCTGGAGGCGGGCTCTGCCATCCAAAGGCATCAGCTGTTAACTGTTACGCCGTTTCCACAGCTCGAGGCACCATCTTCGATTGTGATTTCGCCATAATATTTCGCCTTCGGTGATTTCGCCATAAATAGGCTTCTTAGGCCCCTTTCTCCCATGTGAGGGACTTCCTTTGAGGATTACACAATGACCACATTACCCTGCCCCTTGTGGCTCTTGCTGACCTAATACTATTTGACTGGTGAACCAAGCGTGAATTCTAATCATTTTTTCCCTTTTTGGCTTTTTTCGTCTTCGGGAAACACTCCTTGTTACTCTGGGGTGGTTGTATTACAATAATTTAAAGTTGTGATATAAGATACTTTTTAGAAGTTTGCAGTACCTGCTCAACAAAGTCCTTTACGCGATAATTATCAGTTACAAAAACTTGAGGGTTCGGTGAAGTGGGCGAATTGTTCGACGCAAAAGATGCGTCGGACGGTCGATGGCACTATAGTCTATGCGTCCCAGATTAGCCGCAAGGGATCAAGTGAGTACACGACTGCTCATTCCCTACTTCACCGTTGACCCACAACTTTCCTTCTGCTCTTACCCACCTCCCCAACGCAGACAGAGCGACGAAACGGGCGAGGGTGTGCGACTAGCCACATGAGCCGTTGTTCATACTAGTCTGTTTTGCTTTCCTTCGTGTCCTCTAGTCGTCTGGGCTCTTATTTGCCTCAGCTTTTTCAGAAAAGGACCTTGATAGCTCGTCAGCAATCTCCCAACACGTGACATCGAGCCGCGTCCACCTTCCTCGAACCACATTTACCCGGCGTTTCACTTCCTGATACCTGTGATATTCGAAGTGATCTAGTGATTGACCTTATGCATTTTTTCATTTGCCTCAGTAATTGTGCATGGCATATCTCCCACCCTACTCTAATTCGAGATACTGTTTCTCTTTCGGAAGTTCCTTCATGGACCTGAGAGACTTCTTGAAGCGATTATGTTTCACTGCACCGCATCATCGACTAAAACAAGAGTCACCGGCAAGCAGTGGATGGAGTGTTTTTGTGTTTCTATAGCGTGTTTTCTTTTGGGAGGTCGCCGTAGTAAGGTTTAGACGATCCTTCTCACCTTTGTCAGTCTAAAATCGTGGAGGAATTGATGTCTCAGCGTTAGTAAAATTTTCATTTTTCACACGAATTCGCACACTATATTTTTTAGACAGAATACGAGGTGAAGTTCTCTCAGCTTCATATAAATTTTTATTACTAAAGGAACAAAACAGCGATTGACATGACCATAATTATTTGCGATGTCCACATAACATACAACAGACTTGCATCCGCGTGATGAAAGTGATCGATATCGAAAAGGGTTTGATGATCCTTTACCTCTTCTTGCAAACAACGCACACTACTACAAGAACTATGATGACGATAAGTGCACCGGCCACCAGCCAGCCGGCGATCTAAATTAATCGTTAAGAGCTTTGAGGTTGCCGTATATTAGAAATGCACTCGAATGTCCTCTGACTCATCTTCGTAAAAGGGAGAGGACGGACCGCGAATCAGTACTCTTGTTGCCTACTGGTATCTAAGGTATGAAGTTGGGTATCACAGACCAGGAAGCGTTTACCGAAATTCGTTTGAAGAATGCTTGGTTCCACCGCGTTCATACTTTACGCTGACAAGGCAGAAATGCGTTCATAAGCAGCAAGGCATAGTGGCACGGAAGAGGTACAAAGACGATAAAGGCAACGAGGCAGGGGAGGCAGAGTGGCGCAGGCGCGGAGGCACAGACACGCAGCTACACCCTGCCGCCGGCACCGCAAAGTATGAACGCGGCCTTCGGTATGGGTATCTCAAAATTTCTTTTGCAAACAGGGTGTCGACTACGTAACGCATAAGATAGGTAAACCGGCAGCGAGAGGTCTATATTGACAATGTGTCTTTGAGGAAAATGTAGACTTTCCTTCGTTATTGTTTGGAGATTTCGCGAAACATTGAGTTTTCACTATTAACGTAAGAGCAAAAGGTAGTAGGAACAGTAATTACTGTTAACAAAGGCGGAATGTCTCACGGTAAAGTGAAGACGGGAATGTGATTTACGGCAAACTTGCACTTGGCTCCTGAACCAAGCGTCACAGTGTGCAGCAAAGTGCCCATATGCATGCACGCTTCTTCCACGAACGAACGCAAAAGTCAGAGGGAGAACCACAGGTCCTCTTTAGGTCCTAATCATGCCATTTCGTTCATAATTTGGGATTCTGGCTCTTACTGTATATTGAAGCTGGCACGTCAACACACCGCAATTCCAGTATGGCACTAGTGTGATACGGCAGGTATCACTGTGCTGTCACTCCTACTACTTCATCTCAATCATTGTTCAGCGAAGTCCACCAGTAGGAGACAGAGTCCGAGGGTGAAGGCAAATAGCTCACAGCGCAATTTTCCCGTTGGTTGCGCAACCTACACTATTTGAACTTCTAGTTCTCCAAGTGAAGACTCACATCCTCACCTGTTTGTTTATTTTGTTGATTCCCACTTCTTGACCACTCACATTAGCGCACCCACTGTCTTCAAGGGAATGAATGTTACAAAAATGTTAAAAGTGCTCACAGTTACTTCTCCGCAACAATTGCCAAGTCCGCAGCAATATCTATGATAAACGCCAAATGAGGTGCATGAGTTTTGGAGACATGCCTAAAATCAAGCGATAAAATGAATGTCGCGTAGTTTCACCGCGAAATAGTTGAGACTAGCCTCACTACCAAGTTTGAAGAATTCAACCATTATTAGTCAGGGTTCAATATGTTTCATCCAAAAGGGTTGATTTGACCTGGATCACTGCAAAAAATGCAAGGTGTAGATTCATAAGGTGAGGCATTGAGTTTTTCGTTCATGCTCTCTCGAGCAGAACATTTTGTTGTACAGGGAACACTTGTAAACCTACCATTCCACGCAGCGGATCTGCGACAATTGAAACTCACCAAGCTTCACCCAAGTTTCAATTACAAGCTTCCCTATCTTAAAATTTTGATGTTTACATGAATATTCATGGAATAGGTTCTCGAACGTATCTAGACGCTGATCGTTAGCAGGCTGGCTTAACACGTTGAAGCGCATATTGGTTAGTAGTATTTCCGCTCCTGGCAAGGGAGCCCTTGATACTTCGAGATAGCCTACTTGATCCCCGGTAAGATCTTGCATTAGGAAATGTATGTCTGTGTCCTACGTGCACTTTTTGCTATTCGCTAAGTGCGATTGTTGTCGATGACGTGCAAAATGGGTTCTATGCAAAGCGACTCAAGTATGTTAATACCAAACGCTTTCTTATCACGCCATCTCTGCTTTTTTTTCCAATTGAATAGCTCAGCTGGAGGCAGAAGTGAGGAAATTTACACTCAATCCCATCACAACTGTGGTCGTGCCGATCAAATCCATTTTGCACAACATCGCCATGAATCGCGCCGGTAGAGTGCGCCCGCCAACTGGTGTAATATACAGTAGCGCTCAAAAGTATTCGGCCAAACACTTTTTTTTAACTTTTTTCCACTTGATTAAATTTAACAAAATTTTAATATGTAGTGCCTAGACCTATTGTCAACATTTCCTTCTACTTGAGTGCCGCTTGACTCTTTTCATGGTCTTTTACAAGAATTTACAACAAGACCATCCGAAAAAAGAAAAAGGCTTGATCAAGAAAAATGGCTTTCTTTACAAAACCAGAACGAGCAAGCCTCAGAGAACATCAATATTTTGTGGAAAGACCACGACTTTTGATGACAGCGGCACAGCGGGACGGCATAGGGATGGCACTCCAAAAACAAAAAATTGCATTTAACCATGTAACTCACACCGTTGAGCGCCAACGTAGTATATTTAGTAAGCAGTGTCTCCAAGTACAACATACTAAAATTTCTCTTAGACCGAGTTACAAGTGAAAAACCCAAGTGAAAAACCATTTGGCTGAATACTTCTGAGCGCCACTGTATGTGGGAAAATGAAGGTTTGAAAAGAGCACTACACAAAGCACATATGCAATATAAGAGTATAATATATAAAATACATTTAATATAAGAGCCTTTTGAACAGTCGAAGTGAGAGAGAATGATGCTGGTAGGACTGTGAGAAGGGAAAGTAAGAGGGGAAAATAAAGAAAGGTTCAGGGTGAGAGTTGTGGGAAGAGATGGTCATCGTACATCGCCTAACTTAACACTTCATCGTGCTCTAGGTAGTGTCCTTCTCCAAACCGGCATTTTGCTCTACTCTTTTGGTTGAGTGGGGATTCTTAACACTGTCAGCTCGTACATATGGAAGGGGGTAGATCTTCGCTAGCATTAATTCCACTACATTGTTTTGACTGGCTAAGGATTCTTAGAAGATGTCAAGGTTCTATTAGTTGGTCGTCTGAAGCCTGAGAGATAGGGTATGGAAAATCGCCGTAGGCCAAGAGACATTTAAAGGATACCTGCATGTAACGGCTTTTCGGAGGGGGATGGACAGAAAACAGCTTTCCCCGTTCGACTACTAATCGGTGTAGCTATGCGACTGTAAAGCGGATGTTTTAGGTTTTGTTCTTGTTTTCTTGGCTCATTGAAGCCAATCACACCGACCAAGTAGAGCTCCCAAATTGCTTTACTAAACCTTACTCTTACTAGGGAAGGTATTTTACTTCCCATGGAACTTTGAAATGAGACTCAGGGGGGATCGATAGCTCCGAATGCTGGTTATAGCTGTGAAAACCAAAACTGCTAAATGGCATTCTGAAGCGAGTTACGAGGGGTCAAATTTGCCTGTGAGTTGCCTGTGATATCTCAATGGCGAGGCGCTTCGTCATCAGCATGACTAGCGCAGATCTAGTAATGGCCTCCGTGGCTCGTGGTATTGCACCGGTTCTGCAGGGGCGAGGCAGTGGAGTGGGTTTGCTTCCCGCCGGTGCGGCTTTTTTTGCATTTTGTGTTTCATTGTCAGTAAGTGCTTTTCCTTCTCTTCTGAACGTTTCCTTGTATGATATTCGCGCGTAGAGGTCGAATTACCCCTCTGTGCAAATTTCCAGCCGGATCCATTTTTGGCCCAACTTCGGAAAGTTAGGGGTGGCCAGGGGTTACGTAGGGTTTTTTGAATTTCTTTCCACAAAAAATCCTAAACTATAAACAAGATAACTTAACGTAACAAGATAACAAGAACAAGAAAACAAGACATAACTTAAACATACCTATCACACTTGCCCATCACACTAAACGCACGTAACAGGCGCCAAATAAGAGCATTGCTGGGCAAGGGTCATCGACTACTCCTCTGTTAAATGGGTTGCCAGAAAATAACCCATCAATTTTCCCGAGATTTGGTCAAATTCTCGAATTGACTGAAAACTTGTCCTATAGGGTAATTTGATCCCCTGAACACGAAAATCATATGGTTTTGCGTGAAAACGTACTCGCAGGCTATGGGCTCCCAAACATACCATGAAATGGTATTACTCTTTTTTTCAGAAAAACCTTCGTAACTTCATTCAGGTGATTGTTTGACAGATTCTGAATACAGATTTGAGATCAACATTCAAAAGCGCGTACAGTGGTATGTGTCTCATTGCAAATGGCCATTTCGACAAACCGTCTGATGGTAAAGTGCCTTGCCAATGAGGTGTCACAGGCAAACTTTGACCCCTCGTAACTCGCTTCAGGATGCCATTTAGCAATTTTGATTTTCACAGTCATAATCAGCGTTCGAAGCTCTATCGATCCCCGGGTCTCATTTCAAAGTTCCATGAGAAGTAAAATACCTTCCCTTGTCAGTATCATTTCACGAAGGAAAGTGTAATGGATCACGGCGATGCTGTCAGTGCTGCAAAGTGTTCATACCCAAGAGCTCAGATGAGGGCGTTCAAATATTGATGATGATCACCTCGTTCAGTTATGTGGCAAGGTATCGGTATACCAATTGCATGGCTGACATCGATCGGACCCTGTATCACCTCTAACACATTGACGAAAATTTAGGATTGTCACCCGTCTGCCGCCAAATAAATTGTTTGTGATGCAGCTACGGAACAGATTTGGTCAAATTCTCGAATTCTCGAAAAAACAGCGACCTGTTATGAGCCATAGGGTGTGTGTAGGATGGACAAATTTGAATAATTTACACTATCATCGTCGTGGCGGGAGCCCCTGCACATCTTGGCATCATGCTAAAGCTCAGTAAGACGTATATACACTTCTGTGAATGTGCCTCGCTATCTTATTTTGGCAAGTTAGTGTCTGTCGTCATACTGACTCTCTTGTTCATACTTCATGGACTTTTTGAATTTATTTATGCTGTTTTCTTTTACTTTTTTATGTGCTGTTTTTTGGTGTGATACCACCACGCCGGCGCCTTCAGCAAATCTGCAGAAGCTTTGGAACGCCTTAAACAATCTGATAGGCTACAGCTTCCACTCATGCGTAAACCAATGCACGCATTCCCAAATTAGCCACTCATCTATCTATTAACCCCAGAAATTGAGTAGCCGGATGGTCCCGTATGGAACTGATCGGATTCCACTGTGTGAAAGCACCTCAATTTGCCATCAATCTGGCAGGAGGCACCAAGAAGTTAGAAGCTGCATCACAAACAGCGAGCGGCTATTTGCTCTGATTTGCTTTTGTTTTGATGCGTTCTGTGAAACTGAAATATTGAAAGTAATTCAACTGTTATTGCTCCCTCTCATTCTGCAATGAGTGATCCATAGCAGTTTCTGCAGAAGCATTAAAAATTGACGAAACCTATCAAGTTAACACAACAATCAACCACAACCTCAAGTGTAATGGAAACAGTGAGCTGTGTATTTACTAGCTTCAAAGCGATGGAGAGTATGGCCGTCTTAGAAAATTCTAAATCACAACATGTTTCTTTCTTTGCCGATTTCCCGAGTCTTCGACTTGCTATTTTCGAGCAAATGTAGATTTCCCAATCCGTGTCAAGTGATTTTTGGAGTAGCTTTTACGGTGCGATATGGAGCGATAATTTTTCAGTTATCACACGAATTGCACGAACATGAGGAACTATATGATATCCAGACATATGGTGAAGATCCATTATTTCAAGGGAGAATTAATAACGTATCAGGTGCGTGTCCATTCCTTTCAACTTCTCCTCGTTTCAGTCTTGAGAGTTTGTGAATTTCTGTGGGTAGTGAACATGCGAAGCTATTTCTGGGCATGTGACTTTTGCTTTACCTAGTGTTAATGATCTTATTGTCCTTAAATAAGGCCCTCCTCAGTATAGTAAGCTTTTTCTAGAGCTGCTTCCATTATTTGGTGCCCCATTTCCATCGTTAGAACTTGCGGTATGACGAATTCACCGGTCAACAGAGCACTGTGTCCCACCACCTCGGAGAAGTGAACAAGTAGTAGTGGTAACTGGCCGTTAACATGAGCAATGAATGCGAAACAACTATTTGTTCAGCGAAAGCTCGGCATCGAACAATCTGTGGGCGACAAGTGTTATTTGTGTAGAAAAGCCATTTCACTAGACGCCTTCTCATTTATATCCTTTTTTATTTCGATTAGCTCTTTCATACGCTCGTGCACTGCTTCATCTGCCACTTTCGATAAAGAAGCCAATTGGGAGCGCACAGCAGCCTTGATCTGCAATGACCTGTTGAGCAGTTTGTGGCGCCCACAGTTCTGAAAGTGGAAGCAAAAAATGATTTCTTAGGGCATGTCTAGCCGTGGTGTTATTTGTCGCATACCCACATAATATGCAACCAATATATACATTATATACAACATAACACTGAAGCCAGCATAGTACACATATTTCACATAATAACGACATCAGTTTCTAACTTGGCTTACAATTCAAATTCTTGCAAGAGCTCCTTATTAGCGTCGAGCATATCAACGTTTGTTCTTCCAACTGCCATACTGTCACGTGAATAGCTATGCTGCTCATCAAATTGGCTCGTCTTACTGAGTGAGAAGCCATCACCACTTTCGTTGACGGCTAGAGTGTACAGTCCCATTCCATCGTCTTCGGTCCTTCCCCTCACACGAATTTTTTCTCGATGAATCAATTTTATTTCTGATGACAAGATGCCCAAAAGTGCTGTGAAATATTATCAAAAAGGAAAATCTGCTACTGTAGTACCTCACATCGCTGTATGTCGTATAGTAAATACTTGTGTTTGCCGTTGTTGCGATATTTCGCTCGAGCTTTCTTTATTATTTAATGAGGTGCTAATCCGTCTTTCAGGAGCGATGCTATGTATTCCTCAGACCTAGCATCCATTCTTAATATTGCCGATTCCACTTCATGCCCATAGTGAGTACGACAAAACATTACATGGAAAACATTCGCATTCTCACGAAGCTGGAAATCCGAGTAGATCTTGTAACGTCACATTAATATATACATATGACACTAAGAAACCAACTTTCTAAATGCTGTGCAGTTTCCGACGATTTCTTTAGAACCAGGACGTTCAAAGTTTCCAGGACTTAAGAAAGGATTCGCGCGACTGCACCGCATGTGAGTCACCGAGCCACCTGCGGTCTTTCGACGACTACCAACAGAAAATCTCACAACAGCTTCGTTTTCAAACTGCGCTTCAAACTGCTAAATAACAAGCGACTCAGAAGATAGATTGGGACTGGCGACAACATAATAATGCATAAAGAGAAACCGAAAAGAGAATAAACAAAAGTGTAAACCTACTTCGAGGTTTTTCTTATAGTTAAATGATTCCGCTTCTACTACACAGTTTTCATGTGACGAAGAATGCTCGTCGTCAAAACCGACCTTCACCTGTTCCTCACACTATGGACACAGAAGGCACCGCTGCACAACTATGCTTTCCTGATCCGCGTGCTTCCTCTTCTTGTGCTTTGCAAGAGTTCGCTTATTGCACAGCAATCCACAGACATCATAAGAGACCTCATTGGTACCAGGTATCAGTTTACGATGACGCCTCTCCATTTTCATTCGCTCATTGTCATCTTTAGAGTGAAATGCGCAGCCAACGAGTGGTCGTAAATATGATATCCCTGGTCAGTTTTGCATTCGGGACACATGTAGTTCATTGCTGCAACAAACATGTTCATTGGTATCGTTAGGGCGGGAGATTAAACTATATGTGCAAAACAAAAAACTGACCTTCGGCGTTTTCATCACGAATTTCGGAGTCTGCAGTACAATTATAAGAATCCGGATTCATTACTACAGATCAGAAAATAAGCTAAAAATGAAAGCAATGGCAAAAGCGTTAAGTATTTCTTATCTTCGACACAAGCATTGTATCGGTTACACGATGTAGGAAAGGAAGAGTGAGAAAGACAACAAATGTGCTCCTCTAAATCTAAAATTGCATAGTGATTAAGATTTCACAATCAAAGACGAGCAAGCACTGGCATACGCCATTGTGTGTAGGGTGGACAAATTCAAATAATCTACTACGTATCATCATCGTGGCGGAAGTCCCTGCACATCTTGGCGTCATGCCAAACCACTTCAACATCCGTATAATCTACTTTTGATCGATGGTTCTGTATCAGTTTTGCTTCATGTAAGACATACACTAAGTTGCTAAGATAGCGAGGCACAATAACAGAAGCATACATACGACTGAGTGAGCTTTGGCATGATGCCAAGACGTGCAGGGGCTCCCGCCACGATGATGATAGTGTAATTTATTCGAATTTGTCCATCCTACACACAATCCCTATGGTTTATAACAGGCCAGGCGCTGTGATCTGTTCCGTAGCTGCATCACAAATTTTATTTGACGGCGAAAGACAGGTGACCGTCCTGAATTTTCGTTCTTGTGTTCGAAGCGACACAGGGTCCGATCGATATCAACCATGCAGTCGGTATACTGAATACCTTACCACATACCTAAACGAGGTGATCATCATCAATGGTATTAATGCTTTGCAGCACTGATAGCATCACCGTGACCCATTACACTTTCCTTCGTGAATTGATACTAAGTGTAAGGTTGATAGTAAACCACTCTGGGAGCCCTACTTGGTCGGTATGATCGGCTTTAAGGAGCAAAGAATAACAAGAACAAAAAATAAAACATCATCGAACAGTGAAAGCTATTTTCTGACCTTCCCCCTCCGGAAAGCCACTACATGCAGGTATCCTTTAAATGTCGTTTGTAAAAGACAAGTTATCGCAAGAAGAAAGAGGTTCCTCTGGTGCAGCGACTGTCAGCTTGTCCTCCCTGAAAGCAGTCGAAGCAGCCTGTTCCACTCGGGACCCATGTAGACGTTGTCTGAACTAACCGCTCACTATGGTTACTGTAATTCGAAAGAGCCGACTCCTACACATTTCGATATGATTGAACTAACGAACTGATTCGCTTCATTATCTAAACAAAACAAATATATAATGTGTCATAGGGGGAAGAATGGAGCAATCACAATGAAACATTCAGTGGGTGGCATCTAGTGGCGCTACGACATACAGTAGCGCTCAAAAGTCTTCGGCGAATAGCTTGTTTTGCCATAACTTTCTCTGCTGAACCAAATTGGGCAAAACTCTAGTATGTTGTGCTCAAACCCATTGTGAATAATTGCTCCCACTTGGATGCCGTTGAACTCTTTTCATAGACTTTTAAAAGCATTTATCACAAAATCATCGGAGAACGTCGGACAGTTTGGTCAGGAGAAGCGGGTTTTTTTAGAGTACAGAACCGCCAAACCAAAGAAAAGATTGATGTTTTGTAGGAAAAGCGCGAATTTCGTTGGCAGTAGCACCTTGGAAGGAAATCGAATCCATGAGCTTCTTAGTACCTGTACGAAACATACGTTCTATTCTCCCACTAATTGGGCGTATTTTTTTATCTATTTCTACTGATTTTCAGTGAACAGCGTCTCTCGAGCTCTTCTCACATGTGTTCTATTGGATTCGAGTCCAGGGATTGGCATGGCCAACTTCCTGCTTGCTTTCTCTGGTTCTTCTTCATTGAACTTTCTCCCTTTGAATTGAATGCCTGATGATTCAGCTGTACACAGTGATCAAAGACAATTTTTGATGCACAATATGTGGGTATATCGCTGAAATAAAGGAAATATAGTGGCTGGTCCAGTATCGATTATCATTTCAAGGTACTGCATAGTATATGAGAAATAGTTTTATAACATCGTGCAAAATAAATACTGGAATGTGTATGTGAAACCCTGCCTCCATACTTCATTTCGCCCTTCATCAGTCGGTTTTAGCTAGTCATTGAT
Source organism: Trichostrongylus colubriformis (assembly GCA_963978905.1). Lineage (NCBI taxonomy): Eukaryota > Metazoa > Nematoda > Chromadorea > Rhabditida > Trichostrongylidae > Trichostrongylus > Trichostrongylus colubriformis. The sequence goes on from OZ022260.1 coordinate 41,781,172, forward strand.
TTCACGCGCGTCAAATCAAAAACCATTCCCATTCATGGAAGCGCTCTTGGGGCGTTTTAAAGCATGAAAGCGGTCTAAATTCTTACAAAAATTGTGAAGAGCCTTTCTATGGAAAAATAAGTGACATAACAAAGATACCAGAAATTCAATTCAACAGAATTATGTTCCTAGAGACGTGCGAGAGACAGGCAAGCAATGATAGCCACATTCATAAGAGAAGGCAGATCTGATTGGGTGAGATGTCTAAGTAAACGATCACCATGAAATCAATTGAGAAGAACTGGCAGCACTTTAGAAACCATCTTTATCAAGCGGTACACCGAAGAGGTTGTAAGCCTGATCTGGAGCCGAGCCGATAGCAAACGTTCGGAAACCGTATTCGCGCAGCTGACGTTGGTCGAGAATCAGGCGACCGTCGAAGATTGATGCCGGATGTTTCATCGTTTTGTAAATTCGTTCATAATCCAGTGTCTGCAAAAATTTTCATTTGAAATTCATCATGACCTTGGGGGTGTGAGCGGTACATGCACCTGTGGATGGCCCGGGAATCCCGCCCACTGTCCGAAAGCCCCGCCCACAAAATAGTCATAAATATAAATGTATTCAAAATAACTCTCGATAGTTCACCTTGAATTCATCCCATTCAGTCAGAACGACTATAGCATGCGCATCGTCGGCTGCCGAATAAGGATTGTCATGCACCGTCACCAATTTCGTGACTGAAAATGAGTTATGAAAATATAAACTCGAACTCTCGGATCCGTCTACAGCTGACCTCACCTAAATCTGCAGGGGATCGTTGCTCCAACTCCCACCTCATCTGTGTTTCCGCAACCTTGAAAATGAGATAGGTGAGTGAAAAGATAAATCAGGGGTGAAAGGGTGAGCAGTTTTCCGCTGGTTTTTGTTGTTATCAGGAAATGCTTTAGGTGATTATTTCAAAAATTAGTACCTTTGGATCATAGACGGCAATTTGAGCATGTTCTTCAAGTAGATGGCTAATAATGTGAATAGCAGAAGATTCTCTGAAACAGCAGCACTCAAAGGTATCGTCCAGGGAAAAATGAGTTCCTATGTTATCCATATACTTATGTTGTGTGAAAAATGTGAATCCGGCTAAGCCACAGCACTACATACATAGTTTTGGCCGGCTGGGCGGGGCCCCCGAGCACGTACCCACCCCATCGTCCACTGCGGTCGCAGACGCATTGCAGGAACAGAAGGTTACGTAAATAGTACCAATCTCCGCTCCCAACCGCAGCCGACGACGGACGGGGCTTTTACTCGGAGACCATGCCACCCAGCCAAGAATTTGGGGAGGGGAGGTGCATCTTAAACATTCTCACTTTTTTGCGTGAAACTTTGCATGCGGTCCTTATTGGGCAAATACAGCATAAATATTAGGTTGTAAGGAAAGTTTTGGCCGGTTTTTGAAATTTCAACTTCGAGAGATCATAACTCGGCTCAGAGTGCATCTTTTCTCACAGAGTAAGCACCATTAGATTCGCCACACTCTTGGCAACACTATGCATACCTACACATCTCAATTTGATGAAGGGCTGATAATTTATATTGCGCGAAATGAAAAAAAGTCGACTTCAAATCGCCACTCTTTCTGAACACACTGCTTCTGAAGGAGCTGGCCAGATGTTTTGGGAAGTGGGGCATAGTTAGCGCTAGATCTGATGAACATGATAGACGAGTAAGGGCCTTACCCTGCAACTGCTTCAATTAGTGGAAGAGGATTTGTGAAAAATGTGCTTGCGCGTGACTGCCGTGAGGGGTCCCGCGGCACCCATTTTTTTGGATTTTTCCAAATCAAGGCCACTTGAGGTGGTCAGCTAAGGTTGCTTGTTGAGGGCAAATACTTGTGGATATCCCCTGCAAATATGGACGCTCATCGCCTTCTGCTGTTCTAGTTAAAGCGATTTGATCAACTGAAAATCCAAGCAGCTCGTTCTCATTTCTGCACTTCTGAAACCAGAGACAAAGTGTTCCATCCAAGGCTTCACCCCCTCCTCTTGCAGTATTCACATTTGTGGTCTTCTTCGCTGGGACTCGGCTAAACAAGAACTCTTGAAGTGAAGTCATGTTAAAAGTGCCATTTTCGCAGCACTTTAAAACTTCCCTAATGAATCGAAAACCTTGTGGCATTCCAAACAAAACATATATTCTGAAAGAGCAACTTTTTCTCTATCTAACGGGCACAATATGTCAGCTGATTCATGTTGACGCGCTCTGATATTTAAATTTATCTTGTGAACGCGAAAAAGCGGCCGGACTTTCCTTACAACCTAATATAAGGGTAACAAAGGAACTGGTTTTTTTTCCGTGGACGATCCTCAAGATGCATCGATTTCCTGGTAAAGAATTGCAAAATGTAGAATTTCAGGGCTTTCATAAAGTACAGAAATATCGCCGGGATGATGCTTCAATAATGAATTTCTACCATAATTTTTATGGAAGAAATCAGCAAAGAGACGGGGGTATCATATCTCAAAATCTGGCCATTTTCGTTTCTTTTTCACTGCCTTATTTCCTAGCCCTCTTTCATGTTCAGAATCAACCAAATCACCTTTCGTAGTACCTTTGAGAAATAGCCGCTCTCTAGAAACCACGCACTCCAATGTGTTAGCATTCCTTGTTTATTTGCTCCATCGGTCTCAGGTGTCTTTGGAAATTCTTTATGGCGCCCGTTAAGGGTTGGGCTATGAACCAATCAAAGACCCATTCCACGTTGAAATGAGTAAGTATTTCGGTTCCATCCCGAACGAATAACCCTTTCCACAACCGCAAGGTGTGTGTCATCAACGCGGCGCGAGTGTGGGTGCTAATAGCATAAAGCGTGAACCCATGAATGCGATGGCGGCTACCGTCCCAAGATGGCCCACATCCATCTATGGTTCACCAGCAGTCTTCATAGAGCGTGACAACGCACTACGAAAATTATTGTGAACTGTGCTTTTAATAAATGATTGACGATTTCTAGGTTGTTCAGCAACGGCGGAGATCACAGTATTCATTCAAAAAAAAAAAACACAAAAGACCTCTCAAAAGTCTCAAAAGATGAACTATGTATTTGCAAAAAGGGCTCCGAAAAGAACAGTACCGAAGGATCTCCAGCTTATCCTATAGGAAGTTACGCTATAACGAACCTCGTGTCACCCGTGTTCTTTTTGAAAGCAAACCCAAACACGGCGATTTTCTTGTCAGCCACGGTGTTGAACAACTCCAAGATGATCTTATCGGCGAACCGACGACGTTGCCACTTGTTGATTTCGATCACCTAAAAACCGGCATAAAAATCTCGTTCAGCCGTCAGGCCTTTCAAAGTAGCACGCCTAAAAACAGGCCAAGTAACAAAGGCCAATTCATAGCTATGATAAGCGCTGAAAAAAGTTGCATATGCACTTATAAAATCAGCTATGAACGAATTCACCGAATTCGGACGCGTCACAATAATGGCGAAGACATCGTGTGGCTACACTCACCCCCATCCAGTAATCAGCGACCTTCTGAAGATGAAGTGATTCACTTATATACACCAATGATAGGACGTCTTTCTGGAAGCAACTGCCACCGAATCCTTCAAAAAAATACGGTAATTGCCCTTATAATAATTGAAAATGAGCCATGACAAAAGCGCCGCTTCCGCTCAGATATTCTTCGGATGAATTTTGGTTCGCCGAAATTCCTGTCCCTAAGAAATCAGTTCTACGGTTCTGCATGGGCTAGTCCCGCCGCAAATCACTATCTAGGGCAATCGTGTACACACCACTCCGATCCGTACTAAAATGAGGGGCATAGTGCAGCCCTAATCGATTATTGATTCTTCATTCCTCCACCAGTCTATCGATATCGAGCGCATCTTTCAACTTTTATTACCAGTAAACACTTTCTCTAGATGGTGATTTTGATATTTTTGATTTTTGATAGTTACTGATTTTTTGAAGAAACTGAGTAAAGGTGAAAGGGGTTTCGGTAGTGCAATGGACTAACATATACGCCCCGAAAGCATGGAATGCGGGTTCGAGTCCCGTCCGAGACCGAAGCTTTTGCTCATAACTCAGCATACTTGAAACAACTTTCTCCAAAGATTTTCCGAAATAACTGCCTTCTTGAATTGCTAAAAAAAATTTTTTCAGGAATTTGGCTCTCACCTACACTGGCCTGCAAAAATTTATTTCCTATTCTCGAGTCGAAGCCGATCGCATGTGCTACCTCTTGCACATCAGCACCAGTTGCTTCACAGATCGCTGAAATTGCGTTGATCGACGATATCCGCTGCGCTAGGAAGGCATTGGCAGCCTGAAAATCTGAGGTTACGATATCAGAAGGCCATAGGAGTGCGCCATAAACTCCATATTCATGCAGGGATTTGATTTTGGGGAACAAAGTGTGGATTGACCCACCAATTTGGATAATTCGGAGCTCCAGGTATTTGTGGTGATGATTCGATCGCGTGGAACCCAGTGCTCATATATTCGCACTAACTCGGCAACAGCGGCTGCACCTGAACGAACAGATTTGTTTCTGAAAAATACACATTTACTGAATATTTATGTAGTATTTATCAGCTATTTTACGCTCACTCCGCAAAAATCGGCGACCGATCGATATCGATCGATTGCCCTGACTAAAGAATTTAAGGTCTGTAGCTTCATCCAGAGCCCTTCATTATTTATTTCTTTACTTGGTATTCATTTATATGTTCAGCCCTACCATGTTTGGAACATTACCATTTGTTAGTTAATTTTTAATTTTCAGGCCAGGGTAAGCTCAGTTGAGTACCCGTGGAATCTACACCGATTCGTTGATGCTTTTCCTTCGGAAATTTCACGTTTTCTTGAAATTTTCAGATAACCTCTCAGACCTCCCCATCAACACAGTGAATCCTATGAGATATGTTTCTAGCATTTTTCCTTGTGAAATGTAGAACAAAATAGATATTAGGTTGATTCATAATAAATCGGACAAATGGTAGTGATGACTTCTAGAAATCATAACTCAGCAACGAATTAACGAAAATGGACGCGCGAGGTACCGTTGGAATGAGTATGAAAAGCTCTTCAAAGTACCGCAAAATAATCACTCCAAAGTAAATTCATTCCGCCACAATGCCGCACGATTTCAAGCGGTCCAGAGACCACATCCGCAACGTCATACTATTTATATCGCTATCTGGCCAGGAACCCGCGGATATCGGCAGACGTCTGAAAGAAGTTCACAAGGAGCATGCCCCCGCCAGAAGTACAGTGTACTTGTGGCATTCGAAGTTTGCGTCAGGCGACTATTCCATCGAAGACGAAAACCGCGGTTGGTGGAGCGTACCCGGCGTAGAGTACTGGGAGCTGCTCGATGAAGGTACCACAGTATCCGCCGACGTCTACGTTCGTCAATTACGAGAATTGAAGGCCAATGTCCAAAGTTCGCTACGGCGGCGGTCACATGTCTACTTCCAGCACGACAACACGAGACCGCACATTGCGAGATTGAAGAAGGCCGAGCTGCTCTCGTACAGTTGGACCGTGCTTCCACACCCACCGTACTTCCCAGACCTGGCCCCTTCAGATTTCCACCTTTTCTCCCACAGCCAACGCCACCTGGACGACCAAGACTTCAAAACTCGCGACGACTTCAAGACGGCACTCGGCAACTTCTTCGAGCTCCAGCCTCCGGCCTTCTGGAGCAAGGGCATCCATGATCAGCCTAACCCGTGGCAGAAGGTCATCGATAAAGATGGAGCATATTTCAAGTGAATCCCAGTTGTCGTTAGAAAGTTGTACAACAATGATTAAAATTTGTCAATTTGTCCGATTTATTATGAATCAACCTAATACTTTACCAATAAAATATATTGTAAGAAAAATTTGGCGCATTTCTTCCGAAATTGAATGATCCGAAATTTAATGAAAGTTTCCGAACCTTCTTTGGTCTGGTGTGAATAAGGCGGACACCCGATACTATGGAGCATTTCGTTTGGATTGCCCGAATTGTTCCCCAATTAATACGCTTACGACGAAAATCACGATTTCTCGAAACGGACTTCAAGGCTCCTTTTTCACAATTACTGCCTGGGCCCAAACGCGAACGAAGTGACAGTGCCAGTGAACAGCACGGTGAGCTGATTTCCAGTTTACATTTCATTGTTTTTTTCCACTTCGAAAATCAACTTTTCTCACTCTTTTCAGCTTTCCAATATTCACTGTACATGTATGAATATAAGTAGATGTGAATGACAAATTTGGTTTTCAAAAATTTACATGAGATTTTTGGCTTGAATTATAGAAGTAAAGACGAAAGAAATTGCAAAAACAAAAAAATTTGCCACATCTTTTTATCCAGGACTGCACGAGTGAGGGTATACTGTGAATGGATAGATCTAGTAGAGCTGTTACTAGGAAGGCAGTGCGTCGGGACACTTGAGGTGGGTCATCGTGCTACGCGAACCTTATCATCGCGCTCTCCAAATGCCTTGCTACTCCAGTTGAGGATTGTGCCGTAAGCTGAGAAACATGACCGTTGTTCCGTTGCGTGGCCTGACCTAGTTGGACGGGCCTGACGCTCATCCAGAAGAAGGATTTTCGAGACCATCCAAGTAAAGTAAGCAAGTGAAGCCTGTGCTTCCAAGAACTGAAGTGCCTACCGTCAGGTGACGTCTCTCCACCGATCAATACACGATCCGGATTGGACAAATCTCTGATTGCAGTTCCTTCAGCGAGGAATTCTGGATTCGACAGCACCTGAGCCATCTGATTATCAGGCGTTCCTTTGCATTATGAAGGTAGACTGAGAGAACTATAAAAAGGAATTAACCTGGAAAGACAGACGAGAATCGTTTCGTTGAGCCTCTCGAAGAATACAGTTGATGCTTTCAGCGGCTCGAACGGGTACGGTACTTTTTTCAACAACTATCTTAAACTTATTTAAATGATACCAGTTTTACAAAGAAAGTAATACTAACGGAAAGAGCTATCAAGAAACTTGTGCACACCTTCGGACCTTCAGAATATTGGGCAATAGTGCGTGATACTGATTCGACATATTTGAGGTCAGGTGCCATTCCCTGAAAAAACGAGATATTATCTCCTAGAAAAATTTGAAATTAATCTTCTCTTAATTATCAGGTGTATCGCAGACTTTTTATTCAAAGTCGTCAGAGTATTTGAGAATTAACTGACATTGGAGCTTGCGCATTTGTCTTCTTAGGAGGCCCCCCCTCATCTTCTTCCCTCTTCCCGATCTGTCGATTTTCTAGAAAACATTTGGTTGACACGATCAGGGTGCTCAGGATTGTGCGACAGGACACTCGAGTTGAGTAGGGTGACACAACATTCAGCAGCCACGCCCTTTAGCGTGCTGATAATTCGCAACGGGACAAACAATGCACTTGTCGCACTCGGCGACGCAAGTTGATTGGTAGAATGATCCAATTCGAGTGTCCTGTCACACACTCCGAGATAAGAAATCTATAAACTGGGCCAGTGTCGCAAAAGTGATAACGAAAGTAAGAATAAAAAATGCAGATTATGGACAGACATGAGCCACACACGGGCCCCGAGTTTCCTGTAAACCAATTGACACCGTTTCAGCAGTAAACTCTCGAAACTAATTACGACTGATGGCGCGGCAGTGGCGAGCAACATGGCGTGCGGCATGTGAACTATAAATGCAGCGCACTGACCGCATTTGTCGCCTGACCACACACATCACAATCAACATGGTTGACTTACCTTGCCTCTACCGTACATCTTTGTCGGCGTATTGACCGAGATAAAAATCAGATCGGCTTCTCTAATTGCTCGAGGGATATCAGTGACGAAATGAAGATTTCGACCACGCGTTGCAAAAACTATCTCGTCTAAGCCGGGCTGTAAATAAAAAAATAACAAATTGTAATTTGCAGAGAAATCAGCATCGATCCTGACTGACCTCATAGATGGGCAGTTTATCGGAATTCCATTGGGTAATTTTGTCCATATTCATATCAACCACCGTAACCTAAGCATCCACAATTCAAGCAATGTCTATAATGCCTGAAGCATTTTCATAACGTAATTATAATATAATTCCAATTTCTCCTGAACTTTCTGGAATCATTCCACGAATAGTCGAAAATAAATAGGAAAGCAGAATTAAGGATTCACCTGAATATCGGGACATTTGTAAGCGATCATCGCACATGTTGGACCACCCACATAGCCCGCTCCAACGCAAGTGATACGCTCTACCTGAAAATCAGCCTTTTAACTTTCTCAATACGTTTCGAACTTTCTAGAGCACCCCCCCCAGGGGTGTGTACAAAGTGGTACGAATGGAAATTTTCGCACCTATGGTGCGAGGAAACAATTACGAGGTGCGAGAATCAAGGGGTCATCTGTTGCCCAAAACCTGCATTAACAGCAAGTAAGGTAAAGTAATTAAGTAATAAACTGACTAGAAAAGGGTAGTAGCAAAACTGAAGGAATCAAATGATTTCAACTATAAATTTTAATATTGATTATGATGTTAATTTAATAACAATTCATTATTTGATATATCAAACACGGAAAAATGACGTTAAAATTTCGAAATCCAGATACAGCATCCAGAACATTACCTCCAAAAATATAAAGTATGAAACAGAGAAGTTAAGAAATTGGTCCGTTAACCAACGTAGGCATGGTACTCATCAAGGCCATATAACAGTGTCATAATTAACAAAGACGATGGGATTGTAGCTGCTGCTCATCGAGGTGATAGGCAGACCTCCGAGTTTCGCAGTGTGAGTAAATTTGATGGGATCTAATGCTTTCAAATCGACAGACGATCAACACTCCCTTCATTGACAGCAAAGATCGCCATTTATAGATATTCGTTGTACCGTTACCTAGTGCAGACCGGTCAAGGGACTTTTTCAGAGGGCACCTCAGCTCCAAGATCCTAGAAACAGGTGGACCGTTCAGGATTCCAGATAAATTTCTTTCCTTTTCTACAAACACCTTTTCCTAACTCCTGACCAAAAATACGACTAAAAATATGAATAGACTCGTCTAAAAATGTGTGGAAAGGTATCTGTTCAACCCGACTAACCTCTTGAGATCTTTTGGGCTCGGTGAAAAGTATCCTTCTTCCTTCTTGTTGACCTGGAGCGATCTCCGTTTGAGTCACTTAGGTTGGATTTCTTATTGTTAGTTTTTTCCAATTCACTATTCTCCTTTTTGTGGCGCCGCATTTTTAAGGTATCCTTATCAAGATTTCCTCAAATGTTTGGTAAAAACCAACCATAGCGTGTGTTCCAAAAACTTCAGCAACACTAACAGTTTCTTAAAAACGTGATGTTTCTTCTTCGAAGAAGTGAATTTTGTAAATACCTCTGATGTAAGTATATTTGAATGTTTCACTCCGTGCATTTCCGGGTAATAAATATATTAGTAAAAATTCACATATAATATTGAATTGTTATAAATATATGTTTGTTCCGCTTATTAATTCCCTTTTCTAGCCAGTTAATTTTTCAATTACTTGATCCTACTAGCTGTTAATGCAAGTTTTGGGCAACAGATGACCCCTTAATTCTCGCACCTCGTAATTGTTTCCTCGCACCATAGGTGCGAAAGGTTCGCACCATATGTGTGAAAACTTTCATTCGTACCACTTTGTACCCACCCCCCCCCCCCCCCAGTAGTACCGATTGTCTGCGTAGACCTCGAGCTTCAAAAACACGATTCCCTTCTCCGGAAGATAAACTATACTTTTAGCTGAATCACGTACTCTTCAATACATACTTGCAAACCTTGCTAACTCTCCGCTTTTCCTGTCAATAAATCGATATCCACCACTTGATGCTGTATGAGAATGACGATTCGCGAACCATAAACAGGAAGTTGGGCTAGCTCCGCGCTTTACGCGATGGAGTGCATCGGGTAATTTGGCGCGGAAGGAGGGACACTCAACTGTACTCGACGGCCAGCTAAGAGGGGAAGGTGGCCTTTCCCTCGTTCACGAGGCTCAGGCAAAAATGAGGGCCAAGATTGACGCGATGAAGCCGTGTTCCTAGGAAACACCCTTTTCCCTCATTGCGACAGACACCACACGGCGCTGATTGATGACAAACAAACAAACAAACAGACCCGATTATATGTAGTAGGATGGGAGCACCCATTTCGCTTTGAGGTAATAAGAGAAAACAGACAAGAAATACCTTTTCCACACGAGGTAGTGGCGTTTCAAAGTCTCCACGAGAATTGTGAGGTGTACGTTCCGTTTGAGAAAGCACCATACGGTTCAGTGTGGAGTTGGCGAATGAAAACTGCTCACTAGGTCAAGCTTGGCATCGCGGATTCCTCTTGAAATGTGCTGCCACGTGTCACAGAAACGGTGGACGTGAGATTTTTCACCCAGTCAATAACCATCATTTACAGGTGTACCTTCTGTGGCTCGATCAATACTTATCGTGAGCACCCCGACTGTACCCTTTCCTTTGAACCTTTCCTACCGATTGATGGAAATTTGTTCGGGTGAATTACGTATGTACGGACATCCATGCAATCACACAGTATGGGTTGTGTGCCATAAAAGGAATCGTCCACGGAAAAATAAGCAATCGTCCACGGAATAATAAGCATTTTTGTCACCCACATATTTATGTTGTATTTGCCTAATAAGGGCCACATGCAAAGTTTCACGCGAAAAAGTGACAGCTCGGCTAAGATACGGCTCCCCGAATTTTCGGAAGGGTGGGCGGGGCTCCCGTAAAAGCTCCGTCCCGTCGTCCGCCGTCCGGTTGAGATCGGAGATTGTGACTGTTTACGCAACTTTGTGTTTATACAATGCGTCTCCGAATGCAGCGGAAGACGGGGTGCGCTTTTGCTCGGAGGCCCCGCCCACCCGGTCGGGACTTCGTGGTGCTGTATCTTGGCCGGATTTTTCGCGTGAAACCTTGCATGAGGCCCACATAAGGCAAGTACGACATAAATATATGGGTAACAGAGAAACTCATTTTTCTATGGACGATTCCTTTAAGGCAGAAAGTTCGCGTGGCAGTGTTTGGCGCTCGACGCGATGATGCGGGCTAAGGGCGCCGTGTTAGACAAGTACCGAAATGATTACGCCAGGCATAGAGCACCGTTGTCGCTTCAGGTCCCATAAAATAGAGCGCGCATAGCACACCAAACGCCGCAAAGCGATTTTCTGTCTCAATGGCTCACACCTCACGTTACGGGGACCGTGCTCTCCCCGAGTGAGGTCTCGTTCACGCCAATTGAGCCTTTCTTTGGGTGTTCATCTCCAAGAATGCAAAATCTCCTTCTTTGAAGTCAATCTAGAGCTCGAATAAGCATCACAAGTGCTTTTTCGAATTGTAGTGGAAGAAACTGCATGGCGCATTTGAAAAGAGAAGTCCACCAGTCCAGTCCATGAACTTCAATAGAGCCCGACTGGTTCTCTGCAATGGGTCCTACTGAATTTTCGATGCGCTTTTCTAATGAATGACACTTGTACGTCTGGTTATTAACTTATTCAGATAGTAGTTGAAACGGGAAAAACTTACCTTATTGAACATGGCTGATCGAAAGTCGTCGTTAAATACTCGCGTTGAGAGAACTGGACTTTCCAGCGGAAATTCTGGAAATCAGGAGTTATCAGAATTGAGTCGTACCATCACATAAGGTCTTTTATATTTTCGAGCAGAAATTTTTCTAATAACACCAAAATAACGGCAAAAAGTTTGTGCAGCACTATATGTGTCATTCGGAACAGATTTATAAGCCATACGAAAAGATGTGTTTATTTTAAAACGATATGATTATCCAATGGTTCCGTAACAGTGAGGTGGTGAAGCGGTAGGGTTAGCAGACAAAAACTGACTAAACTGGCAGTTAGTTAAATATTATCTTAAATATTATCTATTATCTTAAATATTCCACCGTAGCAATAATGTACCTCGGCATTGCCCTCTTCTGATCATTTCACAAGTTGCTTACTTGAAAAATAGCGTTTCTCTTTTCCAATGGACTCGGGTTCATTTGTGTTAGAGGTTTTCCTTATATTTTTCATTTGGTATCACTTCATGGATCATTTGAAAGTATTACATATTTTTGCACTATTAAAAATTTTCCGTTATTATTTTGATTGCGATGTAAGCTGAATTCTGAGTCAATAGCGCAATGTGATCAATTTTTCCACCGTAAAATGCAGGGTGGTTTAACTAGTTGCCAGTTTGGCCGGTTTTTGTCGACTGGATCTAGCACTGGCACTTGCCAGCCTGAAAATCGACCTCACTCTGACGAAAAATCAGACATATGACTTTGTAGAGCAGATGAATCTATTTCGAATTGTTTATGGATTCGTGCATTCACTTATAATTTTAAAGGAAAACCGACTCAAAAGAAACTATGTTAGTTATGGAATTTTCAATAGTTACGGCACAGTGAACTGGAGACGGAAAGTGAGAATGAGAAGCTCCGGGAAAAGCGAAAACATCACGGAAAGATCGCATCGCATCGACGGATCGAACGTACGGAAAAACTGAACTTTCCCGATGTATACATGAGATCGAATAACAAAAGTTCCGCGAAAAGTTCCAGGAAGGATTACCGATTTTATTAAAATGGGCCAAGTACGGGGTTGTGGTGAGAACGGGTTAAGGTGCAGGCGGAATGTGGATATCGTACGTAAATGTGTGAATATAAATGTTGAAGGCGCTCTCAGTGAACGGATTGTACGGAAGTGTAGCTAAGGTCAGAAGCAAAAGCACTGCGATGTGCCGCGCGGGGGAAATTTGCCACTAAGGAGACCGCCTTGCCGTCCAGAAGTGCCGTGCGCGTTTTTGACGACTCTCATCTGAATGTAAGACACTTTGACCATGTTGGGTACTTCATAGTTTTTACAGCAGGTCTACTGGGTGCATGAGAGTAGCTGAACCGGGACGTAGGGAGCGGTACCCAATCACACAGTTTAGGGGAAACGATTCAGCAAAAGCTCATGTCCTCAGAAACAACTCTGGCTATTTTTCAGAGCATGACATCGCTCATGCAAGTTAGCGCGCCCCTATATGGAGGTTATCTCAGTTTTTAACCTATGTCTAGGGGCACGCGCGAACTACTTCTTTGTTTCTTTCCCAAAAAATATTCTAAACACAATCTCCTTGTTAATAATTATTTATTCTTCAGCTATGGATACCTACTGATCGCGCCAAAAGTCTATGCAGTCCCATGGCGCACAAAAGTGGGTGGAATAAAGTGCAGGTAGTGCGATTTCCCTAACATTTTGTAAGTACTGCTAATTCGCCGCAGCCTGCTAAAGTTTCTAGTGCACAAGAAATGTGAGTGGGGCAATGCGGGTGTCTATCGTTATGTCATGATTTCGCACCGCGACGAGGATTACCGTGTCCCACGCCTAAAACAACGCAATCACTCCAATTGAATATCCAATATTCGTGGCACATGCATGACAGAGACACATATCTGACAAGTAGTTGCAGAGTACGACTCATTGTCACAGCCTCGTAACCAATGGCATGAGCTGCAGATTACCAGCTCCCAGTAGACCCATTCTCTCCACAAACAAAGTGCAAAACGGGAACTTCTGTATAATTATCATGGAGCAAAGCGCGAAGGTCTACCCCTTATAGGCGGAGCGTTCGCCAGAATAGTCGAACGCTCCGCCTATAAGAAGTGGACCTTCGCGCTTTGCTCCATGATAATTCTGTGTAATTATTGTAAATTAGAAAGCATTGAAATTCAAGCGCAAGCCTGAGTTTCAATGCTTTCTACTTTACTGGGCTAAAAACTATCACGCTTTCAATATCATATCATCAGAAAGTCCCGTAAAAATCGAGGAGATTCACAGAAGAAAAGCAAAATTGATACAAACGAATAGAGCCTTCCGTCGACTGGCTAGCGATCGCTGAGCTAGCGCAAAGACCAACGATGAATGGCCGATGAAATTGTACGCCGCTTACTCATAAGAAGACGTCACAAAGCACCGATGATACATACAAACAGGAAGGCCGGGGTCGTTCCTGTATCGTTTACGGACCACATTCCAACGAGCGTTGAGTGATCACATTGTAATATAATATGTAGTATTCAGGGAGGGGCTATGCAATAGACCTAGCCTTTGTACGGTCCCCAGGATCGTTCCGGATTCACATGCCATTAAAAGCGATGAGGGAGAGACGGTAGGATAGACCGATTATGAGCCGCGTGTGTGGAAAACACAAGCAGCTCTTGAGTGCATTAAAAAACTCTTGAGTGCATAAAAAGTAGTACCATTCTGTAGAGCTGAAAAAGCTCTATCGAAAAATATACACAAGCATTTTTTGATCTCGATGGCAAACGAGAAAGATGGGGTGCGCAAGTGCCAATTTTTCACCTTCAGCTTACATCATTTCCAAACCTCATAAATATCAGGTAGTCGAAGGAATCGAAAAACAGATATGAGCATTTCGTAGAGCAAAAAAAGCCCCATCGAAAACATATATAAGCTTTCTCGAAAGGTGAAGGAAACAGTGTGAAAAACGGGGTTAGAAAAAACGGCGGGGACTTATTCCCCAACCCAATAGAAAATATAAAATTGCCCCGTCAAAATATGGCTAGCAGAAAAATTCTGGGATCCGAAACTAGCTTGCGATCCAAAAGTGGTGAGATGGGCAGGGAACGATGTGAGAAATGATTTGGAACCGCATCTGTGGTTCTACTTATGTCAAGGTAGGGGAGAGAAGAAGCTTGTAGGTTAACGGTTTGTGCCCCCCCCGTATCCACAAAACTATCGAATAGCACTTTAGATCTATTTCCTGAACCTTTTATTTTTTACATATGCACTTCCTTCATTTATTTAGCTTGCTCCACGAATCCACGCCCCCAGGCTGACTACCGGGACTGACCGGCCTGGTAAGGTTTTCTTAGTGGATTGCGAAAAGGTTACTCACAACAATGAAAACACAAGTGGAAGGAAAAAAGGCAATGTGAAAAGATCATCGAAAAGCATGAAGAACTTACTCTGATGAAAAAGCTGTAAGTACAGGCGCGTAAAAAGCAAAAAGCAAAGAAACCAGTAAAAGGGAGAATTTTTTAGGAAAAAAATCAGAAAAAAACGAGGATGAGCGAAAAACACTAGCAAAGACGGCAAGACTTGATAGCGTGGTTCCGTGTAGCAGACAACGAAACTTATCGACTTTTCAACTGACCGGTCAGAGGTGCTGACCAACTGTTCAACGTTGCTGGATATAATTAATGATTGATAGCTAGTGCTAAATTAGTACTGGAAATCTCGTAGATTTTTCTGTTTCATTAGCAATTCTTCAACGGATTGCTCTAGCCATTTGAATTTGATTATGGCAATGCTTCAGCGGATTGCTCCAGCCAATTGAATTTGATTATTGAAGTTGACTTATAAGGAATATGGGAGACTGAAAAAAAACGGTGCTTTCTGCGGCCACTTCAAGGTTATAGATTGATTTCCTCAAAAATACTCTCTACGGTATTGGTAACCCTAAAATGGGCGATGGAACTACAAGGGGTGCTAAAAAAAGTAATTTTGTTCGCGGCTCACTTCTATTAAGTATACAAAATAGAGGGTAACGAAAGAGATGAAAGTATTAGGGCAAAATATTTCTGCAATGTTCCTCTCAAAGAAGGAACAAGCTGTGGCTCACTACTTACACCGTCACAAAAATATGGAGCCTTCAGTCAGCACGATCGAGCTATAGAGCACCCCCGGCATTAAGGCCCGCCTGAAACAGCACAGCCGGCTCCCGTGGGAGGTCTCCCGTGAGAAGCTTTTTGAGGACTACTAACTCATCGGTTCATAGAAGCCACAGAGCTCTCGCTGCTTGGACAGCGCCGCTATGACCCAAAGTGTCAATTTTCATGCCTCAAACCTGCCTCCGAAGAGGCTTCAGTGGTAGTGGCACGTTCTGGTTCTTAGAAATGAAGGGCGCTGGAAATCCGAAAAAAGCGGAATAGTGTTCAGGAAGACCACCCAATGTGAATCCCCTTAGGTACCCAGAGTGAACGGACCTTAGCAAGGTTGTGAACGAGGGCGACGAAATATCGGATTTTGCCGAGTTGAGGTGACTCATCATGTTCACGCAGAAGAAGCTCCCGATTCTGTTCGTGCAAAAGGCTCCCACGGAGTTTAATGATAGTACGAGGTAAGCTCTTGAATTTGAGGATGGAAATACCTTGTCAGAATTTGCTGAAGTTCGACTAATGTGGGGTTCACAGTGGAGAAAAAAAATTGTTGGCACCCCCTGTACACCATGTTGGTTCATAAAACCCTGATCCCAACGACTATGTAGTGTGCACAGCGCCATCCTGCTCCTTCTATAAAGGTCTTCCATTCAAACTCGCTCGTAGGAAGTGAAAGTGCCTTTTATCCATATATACATATGTAACCGAATAAACGTGGCAAAGATGCTGTGCGGAAAAGCTGCACCAAGACCGTTAAGATCTATTTTGCCCAGGGGTGTGCGATTTAATAATGAGCAAATCCATCTGAAAAAAATAAACCGGAAAACACGGTCTCGTGTGTCGAATGCCCCCTCCCCCCGGCACAACATGGACCAAATACACGTTCAAATGTAGTCACAACTCTAAATCAACTTCAAATGCGTGGCACACCTCATAGGGAGGTTGATCGAGGCCGTGCAACATACTCGCCCTTTCCAAAGAGCATACCTTAGTTTATTTGGTACTAATAAATGTCGAACGGGATTTTGAATTTGCAAATGCAAATTAATCTAAATTGCATTCAAGCGATCATACGTGTAAGTGTTGATTAACTGTGATAAATATCCGTTAAAGATAGTGTTACGGGTAGTGAGAGCCATGATAAACGTGTGAGGTCAGATATCAATGAAAATTGAGAACCTCAGGAGACTACATATGGCGTAGTCATCGGTGAAGGGCGCGACATTTGGGTGTATATCGTTAGGACAGAAACGTCGCGTGCCGAACGCGGCCACGCGACGTTTCTGTCCTAACGATATACACCCACGACATTTAGGGGGCATCATTCCTACGATGCTTCCCGCCTTTCCTAACAAAGCCCGCCTCCAAGGTTCGATCTTTCCCAAGAATGACTGAGGTGTAGAGTAACGAGAAAGATAACAAAGTGATATATCGTATCGTACTGATGCCGTATCGATTGAAATGACGTGGTTTCGATGTGTCGCTTTTTGCGGTGTCTACCGGTCAGTATTGAAGATTGGAATGAAGAATACCGCTGAATCACTCATACCACTGCCTTTAAAGGCACCACAAGGGGTGTTCGGCATACTGTGGAATATGATAGTAGATATGCTCAGCGATGTAGTAGTAGAGAAAGGACGACATAAAACCGCGTAAAAACCGAGGAACAGGAACCCGAAAATCCCTTTTCTCTCTCTCGTCCGTCCTCTGCGTCACTAGCCGGAGTGGACTGAAGACAGGCCAGAGCTCGAACCAGCAGGCCGCGATCGTTGCCCCGCCCCTCCACAGCGACTCCCTCGGCCGCATAACCGCATAACGGCATGCTGAGCTGCGGGGTCGTTATAAGACCCCAAGCCGCGTTTTTGCAATGCGATTTTCGCCACATATGACCTCCCCTGAAGTAGAAGAATCGTTTTCAGAGAACATGTACTCCCAGATCTCAGTTTTCCCTTACCCCTACCGGTGCCTTTAAGAAGCTGAGACAAGGTAAAAGAGGTCTCGATAGTGCAATGGATTAGCCTCAGAAAGCATGGTGTGCGTGTTTGGGCCGCCCCATGTGACATCAAAGTTTTTGCCCATAACCCAGCATCCTTGTAGTAACAACTTTCACATAGCGGGCTGTGGTTAAATCAGTATCTAATAAAAATCAAAACTAAATAAAGAATCGAGTTTATGTTTTTATGTGTCAGAAATGATAAAGGTCAGATATAACCCAATACGTAACAAAAATGCTAAGTTATGGTCAAAATCTTCGTTTCCGGGCGGAACTACATAAATAGAACCAATGCTTCGTGATTTCGTGGTTCATATGAATGCAATTTACAAATATAACTGAGCATCCTTGTGACAATTTCCGCATCTCGAGCAACGAAGAAAACCAGCAGCCATAAAAATCAAAAAATAATAATTTAAAGACTTATTTCTACAACAGCTTATGTATGTAAAGCTCCATTTTTTTCACACTGTCAAGAATTGCTATAAATGTAGAACGTATGAAAAAGGAGTAAGCTAAAAAAGCAGAAAGTCCCATTGTTGTAAAAGGTAGCAAGCTGCTATATTACTCAGATAACCGAAGTTCCTTCCTCTTTCTCATCACGAACGCGTCATTGCACTGATAACACTGTTGTCGAAACATTTAATCACGCTCACGCTGGATGTATCACCGACCAGGTCAGTTGACCGAGACCAGACGAGACCTTTGATAAAAGCAGTGGGGGCAATGATGGTGTGCATAGCCAACTGTAAATCACAGCGGCTTCTTGAAGAGCCATTCCATTTGGCTGACTTATGACCTTCCGTTGCTTTCGCCGTCACTCCAGTGAAGGGTAGCCCTTGAGGGTTCACTGACTTACCACATGTCTTTGAGGAAAAATAGCTCATTGTCAATGGCAAATGACGATGCGTCTTTTTTTCACTGCAGAATAATCCAAACCTCACCCAGACTAAGCAACCTTTGTTTCCTTGAAAGCTTTTTAGAAAGGGTTTCAACTTTTCCCACGGAACTTTAGAAAGAAACACAGATCGATCGATCAATAGGGTCTCGAGTAAAAAGAAACCCAGATAGATCGATCAATAGGGTCTCGAGTGCTGATTAAAATGCGAAAAACCAAATTGTTGAATGCCTATACAAGGCAAGCCATGAGAGGTCAAAATTTGCCAGCGATGTCTCATTGAACGGGTACTTTGCTCATTTCACCATTTCAACGTCCAGCCTCATTTCAAGGTACCATTGAAAGGTGAAACGCTTTTCTGGATAAAACTACAATCTTTTAACATTCGCAAAATTTTTAAACTGTTATCAAATCTGAATTCTTCAACTTTTTCATCAAAATAATCATTCAGAAATTTCATTTTTCGGAAACTTGGGGGTTACCCAGTGAACGGCTCAATATTGCAAGGGCTCGTGTTCCAGTGCAAGTCTTTGAAGGGAGCCGTCGAGCAACCACATCAGTGAACTCTTACAACATGGGCTCGGAGATCTTGCACTCGTAGTGTTCATGTAAAGTACTGCAAGTACAACGAAAGTGCAATGGCGAAGAGATGAGAAGAATTTATGGGGGGTCCACGGAGGAAAATAGCTACGGCTTTGACAGAACGGAAAAAGAAAATAGAAGAAGAAAAAGTGACTGCAAACGTCATTGAAAAGTGCAAAGAGGTCGTCTCGGATCGTTTATCCTTGAACCATCAAGCCCCAGAAAAATGAAGGAAGAGCCCCACACCAATTAAATCCTTTATTGGAATGCGCCACGCACAATTAAGTCTATTCTATGAAGCTCGTAAGGAGGACGACCTGCACACTTCCTTATCTGCACCTAACAGACTTTTTTTACCCCAACTTATTTGACAATTGATTCAAATTCTAACAACCTTTTAACTTGCAAATAAATATACTGTTAACTTCATATGATAGAATTGAATTTATTTTTTTAAATTGAACTTCTAAAATATACATTTGATTGATAAATCAACTATAATCCTCTATAGGTAGTGCTTCCATAGACCGTGAAGAAGTGGTGCGTTTTGTTTGGCTAAGCTTTTTTTGAATTCCATACATGAAAACCTGCCATCTACTCATCTTTGAAATGACTGAATAGGACAAATACACACTTTCATGCCACTACGATTCCGAACTTGAGGAGAAGACGTGGCGCATACTGTAAATGGATTGACCAGAGTCATGCAACCCTTCCAGTTAACACCTGAGTCCTACATATCCGTCAAATATATGTGTCATATGGAACGGTATATTTCGATGATCATAAAATCAGCAATAATTTCAGAAACGATGGATGAGAGTCTCCACAGTTTCCTAGCTCAATCGTTTGAAGGGAAAACCTCAAAGAAAAGAACGTGGTTAAAAACTATGAAGTAAAGCTATTGGATCATCCGGATCATTTGAAAAGCCACGCATGAGCAAAGGACTGTTGTCAATTCACATAGCTAATCGGTGCTGATCAACCACGAACATGGCCATGAGCACCCAAATTGAGCCACTGAAAGGCAAAATACGGCCAACTGTACTAGTTAGGGCCAGCTGCACTCCCTTCGAAGTACTCCTTCAGACCTTCAGCTGCACTTACTTCTGAACACCCCCTGTGAACTCTTGGATGCATCTGAAGAAATGAATCGAAAAAACCAGGAATCGAGGGCTCCGTGCTACACGAAAATCAAAGGGTGTGGCGCACTTGTCGGGAGGGGGGGGGGTGTTGGCAAAAGCGATACGAGCTAGTGCCCAAAATTTGCACAGAATTTGCACTGCAACATTCTGGTGATGTGGGGATACAGTAGTGGGGGAGGTGCAGAAGGGCATCATTCACTTTGGAAACCTTTCTCGCCTAAGTCTTCCGCATCCACTAGTTTACAGTCATTTCTTCGTCAGTGCGTTGCCCTAACTGAGCTGAGATTTCCATCTGTTAGTACAGCTCCCTCTTTTTTTTCATGAGTAGCGGGCTGAGATGTAGCACCAAATCAAAGTATCCTCCATATGCGAATCACAACCACTGATGGGAAAAACAGAAACCTGCCAGTCGCTGCGGTTCTTGTGTGGAGAGAGTGGCGTGGATGAGCATCAGGACACTCCCGCTGGGACACCACGTCACGCCACGAATTGCATCGCCAATTGCCTTGCGGATCACGTTCTGAATTGACTGCGCCAATAAGTGCTACCGTCGGCTCGTCGTGTGGTCTGAATCAGTTGGAGGTTTCGGAGCCTCTCCAACTGGGCTCGCGTCAGGGGATAAGAGAAGAACTTGCTGCACGAATTTGTTCCCACGAGCATCGCGAGTGCGCGTTGCATCTAAACAGTGCAGTGGGTACAGATGCCGCACGTCCAGTGATGATTCACCTCAACAGACAGAACAGCCAATTGAAATAATGAAACCCCGGTGTTCAATTCCTCTCTCCAAACGACTAAAGGGTCCAGTGGTCTTTATTGCACATAAAGTTCAACAAAGATATTAGTGCGTTAAAATCAGGTCTTGAATAGATTCGAGCCTGTTTATGAAAAGATCCATGCATTCCGTTGGGAAGAGGAGGCATTTCTGAGGTTTCATCGATCAGCACTCGGCAATGTGTCGCACTTTCTTTTGACTGAAAAATACCCGAAATAAACGAATTGGAACGCGCGGGAGGAATCTCTGCAAAGAGTCTCCATTGAATTACTTTGACATATCTGCATAAACCACGGTCAAGTGTAATTTGTACGTATTTTATAGGAATTCCTAAGAATGTTCCCAGCGATTTGATAGCGCTACAAGCAGGAAGAATCTAAGAAAATGAACAAAGCATCAGCTAAAATAAACAGCTCATTTTCCGCTGTAGCACTGAGTAGTTCTGAATGTGCCAATATAGAAAGTACCATGGCGGTCATGATCGACCACCAATCGACAGTGGAATAGGTTACTACAAGGATGCTGAGTTATGGGCAAAAGCTTCGGTGCCGAGCGGGACTCGAACCCGCACTTCATCCTTTAGGTGGAAGAGGTTTAGAAGCAAAAACACCGTATTCTGGGATAAGATGAGCACCGAACTGCAGTTTTAGGGGACGCATACCTTCGTTTCTGTCGGACGTGTTCAGATGGTTACTAGGTAAGAATGGTCCCGAGGAAATGTGTGCTACTACATACCAGATCATAATATATGATAAAGAAGATCATTGTCCACTTTTCAAACGAAGATTTAAACGAGAAAAAAGCTTAAAATTTAGTTTTAACGAGAGTTTGATGATGAGATGCGGCGGCAATCCATTCCATTTCTGACCGAATTGTTCCCGAAAGATTATACGGAACCTTCGCTCAGCACTGGGTCAGACATCTTCGAAAACGCTTTTCCGCAGAACTCAAAAAGATGCCATGAAATCGCGATTTACGAGGGGAGGATTCAAACTTGCCACCCTGATGATGGTAGCGGCGCCTCTGGACACTGGTTTATTATGCTTCATCATTATGTCGGTAGGCTAAGCCTTAATTTGCCTCGGCAACATAAAAGCGCCCTATAAAAATGGCCATCACCAATATAGACTGCTGGCAATAAACATGAAGTATTATCAAAGGTTAATTGCAAATTTTACTACATTTATATTGACGTCATTCAAAAATGAATGGTAACACAGCTTTCTCCTTTTCTCGCGAGGTATCGTATTAATATGGAAAGTTTCTTAAAAAAAACAGAGAAAGGATGAAAATTAACGAAAAATTGATAATTTTCAAGAATAAAAATGAAAATCCCATTATATTTATGAATGTAGGCTTACTGTAATGGGCTACGGTAACTACATTAATAACAAAACCCTACTGCAAACCAGTACAAGAAAAGTCCTAGTTTACGAACCAAAATCATTTGGCCAAGAGGAGTAGGAAAGAATGAAGTACAGGAAAATTGTCAAAGCAGCTCTTTTCGGTATCAGTCCTTATAAGTACAGTAACCACCATTGACTAATACGGAATGCTATGCTGCCGTAGAAATGACGAAGCTGCTGCTCACGTAATTGTAGAGAAGCTACGAATGACGGCCCGACTAATAAATAAACACAATGCCGAGCACATCTGGACGGGAGTCCACATAAACACCATTAAGGTCAGGCTTTCGCTGACAAACTCTCAAAAGCTTAAACCTGACGGCGCCCCACTTCAAATGTGCACCCTGTCCAGCAGCCGTTGGCAGCAGGCCAATGACTCACTCGACCAAATGTTGTGATTAGGGCGCGGCTTGAGGACTGTCAGGCGAGCTCCTCGAACTTCCCGAATAAACAGCCAGAAGCTCATTGAACAAAAATTTTCGGTAATATTTTTTGATCCGAACACTCATATTCTGAAATTTGTTCAGTACTTTTTTAAACTTCCTTCCCTTCTTCCCGTGTTACTATTAATTTAGTCATTCAAACTTAACAGTAATTAGTTAACTAGAGTAATTTAGTTTATCTATGCAGCATCCGACATAACATGAGACGTTTAATACCATCAGCCCCCTTCAGTTCCGAGGAAATGGTTCAAAAAGTTAAAGAAATAAAAGTCAGAAAGTAAAAAGGGTACATGTGTAAACTAGGTTAATCATAAACGTAAAAATTAATAAATATTGCAGTTTTTTCTCAGAGAACTAGCTATCATTATTGGGCTTCCCTCGGTGTTATTTATTCCCTTCAAATGGTCGGTACTCAAGTTATATCAATTATAAAAGAAAAACATGAAATAATATAAAAATAGCCATGATAAATAATTGCAAAGTCCGAAGAAATTTGAACTGTTTTCAAGAAAATTGGTTCCAGAAGCCATCACGACACAAGGAATCGGTGAATCTTAGGGAGCGAAAATCGTCGCCTCGATGATTTTAGGCCATGGGCGGAGCGTATTTAATACGAGTTTTTCTTTACACCCCGACGTGGCCGGCCAGTCATCCAACGAATCTCATCGTAACCTTGGCAAAGCCTTTTCGGTCGTTCAATGCCGTACAACGTCAAAAACCATTGAACGAGTTTCCATGGTGAGGATGACATCGAGACATGAGAGGCGATCCCTTGTCCTTCAAATTAGCGCAATACACCTTTTTTATTTACAATAATTTACCTAATCACAAGAATGTGTATTAGAACGTAACGATGTGAACATACGAGTACACAGGTATTATGAGGGATAATCATTGCCTAACAAAGTTCAATTTCGTGGGTGGTGTGGTGGTGCTAATCAGCATAATCCGGTTCATCTTCATCCATTCGTACATTCACACTCAGTAAACGTCGATCATCAAAGAAGTATAAACGGCTGTCGACCGGATTATAGTGTAACATCGTCAGACCTTGATATGGATTGTACCATGCCACTTGACCAGGGATCGTCTCGTTTCTGAATGGCAAAGGATCGCATCTGATAAAAAGGAAAACGCTTAAAATTCCTCGATTTTCTCTCAAAGACCATCAGAATCGATAGGATCCTAGAGAACCAGTCTAATGAGAGAAATATTAGCTCTATCTTTGTCTTAATTACACCGATCCCTTCGATTCCGTTGTTAGGTTGAGGACCAAGTTCCCCCTGTTTCTCACTAGTTTTTTTTTACAAAATTCTTCTGTCGTGAGATCAACAGTAATCTACCACTCAAAAGTGCTTTGTCTCCTCTACAAGAATGACTTGTGCAATTAAATTTTCACCTCAGTACAAGCCTATGAAATGAAGGTTCTTGATGAGATGAAACAATTCTTTCAACATTGAGTTTTTGCCGATGGTGAAGGGCTGTCAAAGCTGCTTAAGATCCTGCGTCGTGTTGGGAAGAGATGGCAATCATACGATGACAGTTCGAGTACTTCAATGTTGAAACACGACTTTGATCCTGAGGAATTCGCAAACGACACTCGATGGTATGGGTTAGGTCAAGGACAATAAGAAATGCTCATGAAGGTAGAAACGGGTAAAAAAGTCTTTGTCGTTCGACTTCATCGGGGATCATATGGGACAACTAAGAAGACAGAGACCTCCTTCACGACATCGGGCGACCTCTTATGGCAATAATCTTCAAGGCTGTTCTCCACATGCCCAGATGGAAGGTTCTCAGAAAATTCCCTGCTACTCGGACCTTGTGCTGAAAATATACCATCCCGATGGCTCGCTGCTTTATTTCCGAATAAAGGAGTTGTCTTCAGCAATTACGGCACTCAACAACTTCTTCGAGTTCAACCTGCGTATTTGGTAGCATCACACAGTAGTCAAGAGATTACAGGAATTTGTCGGAGAATACGCTGTTGACTGATTCACCGGAAGCATTGTTGTAAAATCTTCTTCTTCTTTTTCTCCCTAGCGTTAGTCCCGCGCCGTCTCACGGCCCGCTGCTCTTGTCAGACGTCGACACTTCCTCCTATCCGAGGCATGCTCCGCCGTGACCTTCACTTCGCTGAGGTCGCTCTTGAAGACGTCCTTCCACTTCTTTGAGGCTCCACGTGTTCGCTTCCCTTGCGCTTCGAACTCCAGTGCTTTTCTCATAGGCTTGTCCTCGAAATCATTGTTGTAAAACAATGACTTTCAGTCTCGAAGAGAAACTGTTGGGAAGTCAGTCATCGATCTCATACAATGAGGAACATTGGAGAGAGGTGGTGGAATGACGAGCAATCTCTCAAGAATTGCCATTCATCGAGATCAATTCAGTTTTTTCGGCTATATCAACGAGGCTGTTAGATGGAATTGTCAACTGACGATTCGATCAGATGGTCTTTCGAAGGCCCTAAGAAAGAAACGACGCCACTCTATTTAGTTGTTGTCTGTGAAATTAACATCGATGTCGAGGTGTCAGGAAGAAAGAAGTTCGAATTCGTGCGCATTTCTCTGGAAACTGAGCTCAAACACTACCTAAAAGGCCTTCGATCGATTAGCTGATCCCCAGCTTAAGCTACGTGAGGTTCTGTGCATCGTACAAAAGCAATGTGCCCTTCGACCATCGTAAAGGGTTCAAACAGACCTGCAACTGAAAGTGAGCTCTAAAGATCCTACTGGTCTCCGTTGTTGTCCAGATAACAAAAAACTAGACTAAATAATCCGGCTAAAAAATCAATCAACGTTACCTGAACAAATCGTATGCGAAACTGATTCGTGAATCTCTCGTGGTCGCGTTCTCCAGCCCATACAGTACACCGCACATAATAAAGGCATCAGCCAGTTGTGTTGCATTCACATCAGGCACTTCCCATGTGTCAACGATGTGAAAGTCCTGCAGACAAACCATCAACTCAATCCATCCAAAACAACACGTTACATCTTGCCATTACATCGTCCTTCATTTTCATACACTCTCCTTTTCCCATCCATTCTCTTCTCATTGACTCTAGTTCACCTTTCGTTAACATTTTTCCCTTTCTCTTCTCCATTCATTCCAACCTTTTGACACTACTTCACTTTACAAAACTATAACTATTAATCACAGTATTTACACGGGGGCAGTGACTGCAAAGGGTGTGTGGCCTGCAATTAGATCTGCACTCATGACACCTACCGGTTCAATTTTGCTCACATGAAGAGCATCACTCTCCGGTCGCATATAGATCACCCACAGACCATTCTCATCCACTGCAAAATCAGCGTAGTTATGTGGTCGATTATACAGCCATGGATGCCGTTCTGTCTCATTGCAGTCCTTAAAAACGACCCAAAAACTTGAAGCATTTGATGTGTTTGATTTCCAGTCCAATAATCAGAAAAAGACGAAAAGTTCTTTCTGTGATTTTTTTTCCTGGATATGACAATTATTGCAGACATGGGAAATCACAAAAATATCTGTGGACTACTCGTAAATAGGCAGAATAGGAAGTTTCGGAATAAAGGGCAAAGAGTTCAGGCTGCATAGATGAGTAGAATCTAGTTTGGATTCAAACCTCCTAACGCTCTCTGAGGTTAGAAGTAACGGGAGCAGCAATCTGTGAGGTTAGAAGCAGCTAGAGAAATAAACAAGATTACAATACTAATCTTTCTCATTTGGTGGCGAATTTCCTGAGTACTCCGCAAGCTGTTGGTATGGCTTACAGAAAATTCAGAGTCAGTATACAGTAGCTCCTTGAAAAACCCTCTTAAACTCCTTAAAAATCTTCAAAGGCACAGTTTTAGATAATTTGACTATTCCATTTACATCCGTTAGCAAGAAGATCCTTCCACATCTGCAAGGGGTTGACACTCGCTACGATTTCCAGCCGATCAACGGTGGCAACTGTTTCGCGAAAGATAGGAGAGGGTAGTGAAACTCGAAATTTTTTTAGCGAAAGAGGCGTGATATCGATGGTGCCAAGATAGAATGGACGAAAGCTTCGTAGTAAATACAACGCCACCATGGAAAAAGGTAGTATCGCTGAATTTCGGGTGATAACTTCAGATAGATTTTGTCCTATTGTCTACGTCCGGGCTATAACCTCGTCCAAGCCACACTCAGAAAGAGCATTTTTACGATTTTTTGAGAAGTTTTCCTGATATTTTCTCTTGTGTAACATTTTCTCAAAACCATCATTGTACATGATGATCCACTAGGATTATCGTGAACCGTGCCTTTTAAGAAGGCTTACAGATAGCTTGCGAAGTGATAAAACAATTGTAGAAAAGGGCAGAACCGTACACAAAACCGAGAAAGCCTCGACGAGGGATCGTATTCTGGATTTGAAATGTAAGGAAGGGTCACATATTAGAGTTTAAGTCACTATCGACAATCGAGCACCATGCCACTGTCGAGGAGATTTCGGCCCGGTAAGTTCGTTTTGGAAAAAGGCGTTAACTGATAATCATACATACTACAATGCTACGAATATCGACTTATGAGCTTTTTTGGGGGAGACGGTGGCCTGGTTGAGGAACGGACAGCCTCGGAAGCGCCACGGGGATGGGAAGAGGGTCGTATACGCAGAAACTTTCTTCAGCGTCAGACTTATGTATACTCTGGTACAAAGTACTACGAAAGTGAGCTGGGGGGAGGGGGAGGGCAACCCGCCTGTTAGGAAAGAAACACGCTTTTACGTGAATGTTGAACTAAGACATTAATTTTACAGGATCATACAAATAGAAACATCTTCCAGTTCCTCATTCAACAGCTTGTCCCACCCGCTCCTCACAAGCATAGGATCTTGTACATAAAGTACGAGAAATTGGGAATAGGAATATTCGGAGATATAGTATAACTACTGAAGATAGTATATAGTTATAATTATAATTAGTAGCATGAACCTCAAAAGTGTGGTCCGGCAGGCGACCACAGTCCTTATGGGCAATATCACCAAGTTCTGCTTCAATCTGATCAGTGGTTTCCAAGTCGTATCTGAAACAATGCTCTTGCCTCTCGACAATTAACACCACAAGAAGGCTTTCTAAACTCCGAAAAGGTCACTGCAGTACCAGAGAGAATAAATGAAATACGCCTTCTGAAATTTAAGAGTACCGCTCTCTAATAGAATACTAGTTAGGTACGTTATGTTCTTCCACAACAATCTAAGACCTTGTGTCGAAAGCAGGACACTCCCAAGTTTCGAGGAAAATAGCTGCTCCAGTAGGGCCTTCCCTCTACGGGGACCAAGTACACCCCCCCCCCCCCCTCCCACTCCTTCATACCTCTACAATACCAGTAACCGTTGCCGGATTGTATAATTGCCACGGATTGGCAGTGAAATACCTTTCGCTCCTCATCTGCTTGTTGAGGTTGTCAAGTTGAAGTATTGGATCGGACAGAAAGTGCGGGAGGGGGGAAGCGATTCCTAGACCCAGGAGCAATTTGAAATCGACCAGGGTCATCTCTTAATAAACATACTAAACTTTATAAGGCTGTTCCATGGCATCACAACCACAAGCCTCATTTTTTCAGTCATCGAAAGGCTACATCAAATCGATATCAAGCTGGTTTGGCCTTAACATACCGAACCAAAGAAGTAGTTCCGTGCCGATGGTAGTAGTATGAGCCATTATAAATGAGGTTACCTGTACCGGATGCCAAATAATCCACATAGTATCTGAAAAAGAATTTTCATGGTGTTTTATTCCCATATATTAGGTTGATTCATAATAAATCGGACAAATGGTAGTGATGATTTCTAGAGATCATAACTCAGTAATGAATTAACGAAAATGGACGCGCGAGGTACCGTTGGAATGAGTATGAAAAGCTCTTCAAAGTACCGCAAAATAATCACTCCAAAGTAAATTCATTCCGCCACAATGCCGCACGATTTCAAGCGGTCCAGAGACCACATCCGCAACGTCATACTATTTATATCGCTATCTGGCCAGGAACCCGCGGATATCGGCAGACGTCTGATAGAAGTTCACAAGGAGCATGCCCCCGGCAGAAGTACACTGTAGTTGTAGCATTCGAAGTTTGCGTCAGGCGACTATTCCATCGAAGACGAAAACCGCGGTTGGTGGAGCGTACACGGCGTAGAGTACTGGGAGCTGCTCGATGAAGGTACCACAGTATCCGCCGACGTCTACGTTCGTCAATTACGAGAATTGAAGGCCAATGTCCAAAGTTCGCTACGGCGGCGGTCACATGTCTACTTCCAGCACGACAACGTGTCTACTTCCACAGACCGCACTTCGCAAGATCGACCAAGGCCGAGCTGCTGTTGTACAGTTGGACCGTACTTCTATACCCACCGTACTCCCCAGACCTGGCCCCTTCAGAGTTCCACCTTTTCTCCTACAGCCAACGCCACCTGGACGGCCAAGACTTCAAAACTCGCGACGAGGTCAAGGCGACACTCGGCGACTTCTTCGAGCTCCAGCTTCCGGCCTTCTGGAGCAAGGGCATCCATGATCTGCCTATACCGTGGCAGAAGGTCATCGATAAAGATGGAGTATATTTCAAGTGAATCCCTGTTGTCGTAAAAAAGTTGTGCGACAATGATTAAAATTGGTCAATTTGTCCGATTTATTATGAATCAACCTAATGAAATAAGGGAAATCGGCTATAATAAGGGTATCTATAATAGATGAAGAAGCTTGGAATATTGAAGTGATAGAACAACTACATATATTTGATTAGTCATGTGGAACTTCCCCTCACAAGACTAGGTGCACGGACGAGCCCGGTGTTGAGGGAAGCTTCGTAATCACGATTCCACAGGAAAGGGTATCTGGCATGATCCCCGAGAAATTCCTTGGAAAATATGTATCCGCTTCTCCTCCGATCCTTTCTACAAGCTGTCCCCCTATTCCCTGTGTAGACGACTGCGGAATTGTCGGCACAGGGTTGTTTGTACCTATAATGGAACTTCTCGCCAAACCAGTACTACCTAGTACAAAGTGTGATTATCGATTGACAAGGTATAGTACAAAGCGTGATCGTCGATTGACCAAGCCAGCCCAAAATTTCCACAACGGTGCATGGGCTCTTCTGCCAAGGATGCGTAGGTATCGAGGATCTGACGAGGAAAACTTTTGTAAAGAACTACTCCCAACTTTCGCATTCAAAATATGATCTCCGTCGAGGATTACTCGACGGTGGTCTGAGCTTGACAAGCCTCACAAAAAAGTTATCTCTTCACCTCTGCTCTGTAGTACCCTCCACTTCGAAACTGAATGGAAGTGCAAGGACTCTTTCATTTTGAAGAGGAAGTGCAATGGACTTTTTCATTTTTTCTTTCTCCTATTTGGACCACTAAGGTCTAATGAAGTGTATCAATGGTGCACCCACTGCGTTCATGCTTTCGAAAGCGTTTTTCTTTTTTCAGAAATACGGCACTTGCGCATGATGCTTACTGGAACGTACTTGATCTTCTGTACTTTGTTCATCATTTGTCGTTCATTCTCATATTCATAGAGTACCGGTGACGCGTAGCCGTCGGTAACCCAACGTTTTTGAGCCATATGATCGGATTGCGGATGAGCATCACGCATCCATGATCCCACCTGGATTGAACAACAGAATCATCAAATCAAATGATCGACGTTGAGAAAGCGCTCTACCAATCTTATTAACTATTAGCTCACAATCAGGTTTATTTGAAATGTTTACTCAAAAACTAGTAATCCACAGTTAAACGAATCGCCCACGGAAATTTGAGTCTTCAACAAATAAAGGCTGATGTTGTATACACTATGAGAAGAAGGGTTATGAAAAAGATTTCGCCAAATAATATAGCTAAAAAACGGGGAAATTCCAGATTCTATCAAGCTAAAGTGAATTCCCGGAAAGCGTCGAGTATCTCACCTTTCCGTATTGTGATTCGGCGTGAAGAACAGGTATTCCTACAGCGGCAAGCATACATTCTGAAAGATTCAAATTTGTACTTTGAAGTGACGTTCATATTTGAATAGGAAAAATAGATCTGTTAGCTGTCAAAAACCTCTTCTATTGTATCCAAGTGTTGGTGGTCCGGTGTATGGCTCGACTGTCGTGTAATTTGTATAGTTACCCCATTCATCGGTAAAGTTTCCAAACAGAAGTGTACCGTTCTCTCCTTAAATACGAGCCTTTACTAGCTAATTTCAAATTATTCAATAATTCCTAATTTTACTTCCAATTTTACTTTATTATTCAGTTCAAGGACATATTGACCATAAGACTAGGACAACGGCTATCTTGAACGTTTGAAGCTATGCTAGCAGTTTACAACTCTCCAGGATAAGGAGGGTGACCCATGAGTGAAGTTGAGCAAGCGTACAAGCTGCTCTAGCACTGCAATCTCTGCACTATCTCTCACGTGCCGTTGCATGACCGCAGCACATCACAGATCCACTTGAATTAATCAATACGTCAGAGATGCTCAGCAGGCGAAAACTTGTTCGCGGTCAAAAACAACGTATTAAATAGGGGTTCCATTTCATGCGTTTTCAGACATTGGTTCCATTTTTTTCTTTCACGTTACTTAGTGCTCCTATTTCCTTCCACTTCTTGTCCGAATTGAGCAAAAGAAAGTACAATTTTTCCAATTTTATCGGAGAACCATCGCTCCTGTTGCTTTTGAAATACCTGGAGATCAGCTCATCCTGTGGGGATCGCCTGCTTCAGTCACTCAGCTCAAGTTTCCTTTACAGACAAGCAGAGACTCATTTTATCGTCAGATGACCCAAGGGTACTGTTTGCTGACTCTCTGGTTGACTCAAACAACGAATCACAAGTGAGTGCATCTCGTGCAGCGCATTACCGCAACACATCACAAATCCGCTTACATCAATTGATACGTGAAGTGGCCTTGGCGGTACTCTAAGCCAGCCAGACGAGGCAAAAAAAAAACACCTCTCCCCTTCAGCTACGTCAAAGGCACATATTCGGCGAGGCGCCCGCCACGGCGGCGATTGCGTCGTCTATCAGTGCTATGTGAATAAATCCCCGTACGTACCAAATACCGGTGGCACAAAGTACTTGCTGGGAGTAGTTGGTTTTCGGCGCCTCGTTGGTTTTGGAGTCGGCGTTGTAGTGATCGTCGAAAATCTGAAAATAGGTCGTCTTACGTTCTCAAAAGCACCTAGCAGATTCTATCATTTATGGATATATTTGGCTGCAATCCGTGTGATGCTTGAACTGAACTCTGGGAGTTTAGGGTGCTTCATTTCAATGCAGTCTGAGCACCCACCTGGGCAACTTTCTTGTTTTACTGAGATCTGGTTTCGGCATTCCAGGAGACCATCCCGGTGGCGGTCCAAAGCCGGGTGGTGTTGGCTCAAACGGTACCAGACGAGTCACTTCAACTTCTTTCACAACAACGACCGGGACAGGAACCATCTTCTCCTTGACCTGAAATTCAGATTCCTAGTCCACTGTTCTGAATCTCCTTGTAAATCTACAAGTTTGTGGCTCAGTGTGAATAAAATCGAAGATAAAAGAAAAGGAGTCTGCACTGAAAGTATATGGTTCTAATTCATCTTGAAATCACTCTACTAGTAGATCAGTACATGAACAGAAACACGAACAGAAACGAGAAAATTTTCATCATTTCAGAACAGAAATCGGAAAACTGGAAGAACAGCAGCTCGTTCGAATTCTCGCGACGCTTCCCGCCACATTTCGAACAACAGTCAGTGACCAGAGCGCAATCCAAATTTTCGTGCCCAATGTTTATTTGCTTCTCACTGCGTCCATGACCACATGACCGTCGCTTCTTTGCTCTAAGAAGACACCCACGCTGTCGGCCGACACTTTGAGTAGCGGTATCACAGCCATTCTTTTCTGCGTGAATCTTTGCATCGGCCGCAAGTGAGCAAACAACGTAAAATATGGGTAACAGAAGAATTCCATTTTCCATGAACGATTCTCTCAAGTAAGGACCATAGACGAGTTTGACTGGCTTCCATCACTGGACAGCGGGCCAATGAAAGTGACAAGTGGGGGCGGTGACGGGTGACAAAGCAGAGAGGCCCATCCCGAGTGCACATCATGGTGGAACGGAAAACTGACACAATAAGAGGGATTATTAGGTCAAAATAGGCAACCTCAAGCAGCTGGGGTAATGGGCAATGATGAAAGCAACCGAAGAAGGCTACATAGGAGGAAATATCGCGATAGCTAGCGGCAGTGGAACGAAGCAGAAACAGCATTTCCTTCGAGGTGGGTTAACGAAGGTGCGCGGTTACGAGCACTTTGAAGACGCCGGGAGAAGGCAAACGTGGCCTACGATAAGACCTACCGTAACGCTTGCAAAATTTAATGGATTTTTTTACCACGAACACCTTTTTTACTTTCCCTTTCCCCTATCTCCGTTCATTGTTTCACTTGACTGCCGCTTGTTGTTTCACTCATTTCAAATCAAGATGAGTGAATGAAATACACCCAACGAGACAACAAACGACATCTCCTTTAGCGAGCAACTCGGAAAGGTGATGTTGCAGTTTAAAGATATGCGAATACGGGCCACAACGTCGGTTTATCTCAGAACGATCATTTTTTTCATTACTTCTTTCTCCCGACCCCTCCAGTTCCCTTAAGGAACGCACAGTAAAAGAGCCAGACTATGCACAAACGAAGCTGAAGTCATTCAAGTGATTCTGGGACAACCGAATGGTTCCGAAGTTGAATTGAGTGATTGGATGAAGGCGAAGACTTTGAAAATGGATAAAAAAGTCATATAAAGTAAAAGGGAATTCTGCGCAGCTCCAAAGGTGAGGGCGCGAGGTCAGGTTAGGCGGTGAGACAAGAATATAGTAATCTCTTGTATATAGTAGTATATAGTAGTCTCCAACCTGAATTACTGGTGGCCCTGGAATCGGTATCCTGTGCACGTACATATCCGGAAAAGAGCAATTACATCGTCCTGAATTCAAGTAATAGGTCACAAATCGCAGAACCTCTCACCAATGCACTCACCATCTCTTCCCGGACTGCCAATCTCTCCCGCTTCACCGACAAGCCCAGATGGACCCACTTGACCTACTGGACCACGTCTTCCTGAAAAACAGACCGGGATTTTTGACATCAGCTGGCTGTAAATAGGCAATGTATTAACCAGGTGGTCCAACTGGACCCTGTGTGCCGGGATCCCCACGGGCACCTTGAAATCCCATCAATTTCATTCCAGCATCAGAGCAGTGACGATGAATTCGTTCACAGGATCGATCCAGAACATCTTTCTGAAAATACACTGGGGTATCCTTTGATAATTTTTCAAAAGTTGGTGTGAGGAGTCACTTCAAACTGGTATTGGAACAATGAAGTCCGATTAGTCTGCAGAATTTTCGAAAATTTCAAAGGCATTTTTCATGAAAGTAAATCACCACACTTCGATACGATACTAAATCTCACAGTAAGTTGAAACCTACAGTACACTGCAGTTCATAAACAAACAAACAAAAAAAGAAATGAAGGAGCGAAATAAGAAATCAGTCTGAAGAGAAGAGGGATCAGCATCGAACGAGTAGTGGGAGCAGGTGGACGGTAGGTCAAGAAATTTTTTTCGAAAAACTGCTGACAAAACTAGATCTTTGCTGATAGACGGATTCTTCTTAACTTACCTATTCTTGCAATCGAACATAATTTTCAATTCTATCCATGAAACTTCCATTTCTGTCATTTTATTCTCACTTATCATATATATACTTCTACAAATGGGACTGAAGTGAAGTGCATGGCGCATATTCGAGAAATAAAGGATATTCCAGAAAGCCCACCTCGGTGTAGGAGCTCCGATATAAATGTTCAAATACAAAATGAATTCGATTCAATTTCAAATCAAGTAAGTAAATAAAAGTAAAAATAGTAACAGTGAATGGTTTATAGACAACCCAACACATACAACTACAAAATATAAAGAAGAATAGAAAAATGGAAAAATAGCTTCAATAGGTTTTAATTTGAGACATTTCGAAATATAAAGTACGTACTGGGATCAGCGTATTTTCACCAATAATAACTGTGTACTCTTCGATATCCACCGGTAAAGTTCGCTTTGCTGCTGAACGTTTCGTTCGCTCTTCTGGCCTGTTAAGATGAGCCGCTGGTAGTTCACATTCGACGCTCTGAAATTGGTAACAACAGCCGACTCCACTTTTTCATTGTCGTCCTCAGGATTTAAAAATCGCAAAATCCGATGTTCAATTTTTCGTGTCATGCGCAAGCCACCAACACATTAGACCACCTGAGAGATTCTTCCATTTCCCCGTTTCCGATCACTCAGATTTTTGCCACTTCAAGGAAATCCTTCAACTATTCAGCGGCCCCTCCAAGACACCTAAGTTCTGCCCAGTTCACTCAATGTCACTAGCCACGCCCCTCCCTCGCTCCCACAATAAAGAACGCTATAATTGGAAAGAACTCACCAATATTGTAATATAAGCATGCAAATACAGTATGACTAACAAGAAGAAATTGCCCAGCTGAGCAACAACAAGCCACCGTGGAAGACGTGGAACAGTGGATATCGCTCCTGGCGACTTGTCCACCCTGTCCATGTCAGCGATACGTGCACTGATGATGATGGTCGTTGGCGAGAATACGGCTAAGCGGCTGTATAGTTGGTATGCCTGTGTGTAACACTATACCATATGAAGCATGGCCGGAGTTTGAATGATAAACATCCGAA
This sequence comes from Trichostrongylus colubriformis, assembly GCA_963978905.1. Classification (NCBI taxonomy): domain Eukaryota; kingdom Metazoa; phylum Nematoda; class Chromadorea; order Rhabditida; family Trichostrongylidae; genus Trichostrongylus; species Trichostrongylus colubriformis. The sequence continues at coordinate 41,816,800 of OZ022260.1, forward strand.
CTCAGCGCATGGTCGATGACGGCCTCTTTAACGCTGAAGTCAAGGATCAATCCACCTCTTCGTAAGCCTCCATTGTCTTATTAATATCAAAATAATGTTTTATAGTTTACCTATATTTATGTTTATTTATTATTATTTATTTAGTGATATAATGATTCAACAATGAAATAAAAGTAATGAAGGAATATATCGTTACCAATATCAAAAAATCCCTTTGATTTAACCTGAGCCCCGGAAAATCCCATAGACTATTCCCATCTCCAGTTCCTTCGCGATGAGGCTCATGAATGCTACGCGAACAACTGCAGGAAATTTCCTCTCCCATTCGTCACATGACATTAAGTTCAATTTTCGGCCACCTCACAGTGTACTCAAACTGCACTCAGTCCCCGCGAGCTGACCTTCACAAAATTAAGCCAAGTATGGACATCCAAAATCAGATGGCAAACGATGAGCCACGCGTTATATAGCACACTTACACGACCACAACTGGAGACCTAATGCCCATTCCCCTGCCTGACCCAGCTGTCAGACGTACCCAGACGTCAATTCGTACAGACCTCCAATATGTGTGGAATTGGGTGGGCTGCTTCAACATTGTCAACCAACCACTAATAAACAACTTGCGTCAGTCAGAGAAGCACTCTCACAATCGACAGAAACCCTCGACAGGTGTCATCTTTAACACCTCACCCACAATCAACACAATAACACGTGAAAGCTGAACAGCTGATAGGTTTATACTCGCTATAAGCTTCATTACTACAAAGTTCAAGATTCACGAGCAAGAAATTTTCGCGTATTCCCGTTCATAGTGGATTACGGAAAACACGCATACATGACAAAGGCTGAAGAAAATCACATTTGATTCGCAAAACACGACGACGTTGCATTGCATTGCACACATACGAAAACACTTAAAGAATACACAAACATCATAGAAATCAGAACAAAAAAAAAGAAGAAATAATACAAAGGCAAAGTATTCAATGGGATGGGATTAGAGACGGTGAAATCTGAAGGGTAAAGCACTTAAGTATACGGGAAGCTTGATGTATCATTTCTAGAAAATTGTGCGTGAATCGCTTGAGAAAACCAGATCAGGATCAGAATCAGAATAAGGAGCGAGCGTATCAGAGTGACCATTCGTGAAACCAACTTTATCACCGAGATTGACGAATTTTGCCTTCTGTAGCAGCTCCGCGCCCTTCTTCCATTACAAAGTGTGTACACGTGACTGACAGAATAAACTAAGACTATATGTGGAAGGCGCTGCAGGCGACAGATCACTTCACATTGATTCGATAGTTCGCACAAGAAATGAAGACACTTCTCAACTCTCCAACTTTCCAAGGCGTCGTAATCGCACTAAAAATCGTCAAATTCTTCATAATACATGAAATTGATAATAACAAAAACAGAAGCGTTTTAATCTTATTTAACCACAATTGTAGAAGTCAACGACAGCTCTCAATTGCCGCATTCTAAAAAGCACACTACTTATGGACAGGATGGATGATTTACGGGGGAACAATTTCCGAATAGTGATATCTAAATACTAAATCAAATCCAAACACATAAAGCAATATTGTTACATACAGCCTCATAGAACACTTGAATCCAGCGTCAACCGCATGATTTCAGGAATTCTAGGGCCGCCGTTAGACTTCGCGATTCTACTATTACGCGGTTTTATGGTGTCACGGCTCCGCACGCGAAGTTTCGGCACTGCAAAATCTCAAGGTCGCAAAATGAATCGTTTGTGAAAGTACGACACTACGGAATCACAGGATCGCAGCAGCGGAATGGAAAAATCGCAAAACCGACAAATTGCGCATTCTGACGGCAGCATAAGAGGGTTCATATATTGAACTGGGAGGTAATAGGTCGAATTTTATCCGAAGATAAATTTGGACAGACGAAAGACTTCAAAAATGGATGGCAGTCGATAATCGTACCCAGTAATAGGTAGTAATACTATGGTTATCTCGATTGATGACCTTCTTGGGGAATATTTTGAGGGTATATTGGAAGAGGACCTTGACGGTCGCATTTCCCAAAAAAAGTTTCTCGGCACCGGGCTGAACCTTACGCTTCAGCCCCTTTATTCAATTGAGATGATTTTAAACATCGTCTCACCTCGTTCATAGTTCTTCTCCAAAGCATCAGCTACACGATGACGGGCTTCCATTGATTGAAACGCAATGCCTACCCGAAGTAGAGACGAGTTTTCTTCCACGGTCGACGTTATATCCATTTCTACTTGATGGCCCAATACGGATTGGCGCTGAAATTGAAAACTTATTAGGTGGGTGTGAGAAAAATCGCAATGTATCAGAGGTCATGTGATCACGATTCGCCCACAACGGAAGAATAATGCTTCTCATAGCGGCTAGCCGCTATGATCAATGACAACAGCTGCAATCTCTTGAAACACGGCTCAACATGCACCAACCAACTCACTCAAAAACGACAGAATTATCGGCACGGCGGTTTACCCATGGCTCGCGCCAGACTAGAAAGTGACCTCAAGTACCCATGTAACGGCAGTGCTTGAACGAGGGTGAGTTAAAAATAACCTCTCGTGGACGTTTTAGATCCATAGCAGACCGTCACGTCGACAAGCTCTCGAGATGACACTTGTAAGCGATACATTGATTTGCTAGTTGCTTTTCTACAGGGTAGCGATATTTCTACTCTGAATTGCGGTCCCCAGACAAACGGACAAGCAAACCTTGTGGACCTCTACCACGCTTGCGTTTTCTCTTGAGGTCTGCATGAAGACCGCACATTCCGCACGCCGAATAACATTTTTCACTGTTAGCTGTGAGATTGTCTCAAAGGTGCCAAACACAATTCGTAGGAGACGGGAAAACTTCACAAACACCAATGAACAATGTACGTTGCTTTGCTTACACAAAAGATATACACCCGTGAGTGTACTCAGTAGATCAATATTAGAGCTGAGTTTGAAATATGACCAAAGGTTCCAGCTCAAGTAAGAAGCTTACTGTCAATTCAAGTCACCAAGGTGACAGAAACAAAGTGGTATGGTTTACTTTGCTTCCGCGGGTCGAGAACATGCCAATCTGCCAAAACACTCGAATTCACGATAGTCTTACTTTGCTTGCAGCGCACCACTTAAATGATCGTGCACAATGCTTCATCAATTTATAAATTTGGGAAGGATTTCATGCCCTCAGTGTTTGCTACTTCATTTCCTTTTTCCTTATCTGTACTACCTAGACCCTCCATCTGCATGTTGAACACATGACGAGATCAATGCTCCGGCTGCCTCTAAGGACGCGGCACTAGTTATGAAACAACTAAACCCCTACTGCGAAGCAACTATCGAACCCATATTGTAATTATAAGCACAAAATAGCTTGCTCGTAGTTAAAGGCAGCTTTCGGGAAAATTCGGACGAAAAGTATAAGAAGTAGTGAATATGAAAGCCGAGATGCCTAGTAACAGGAAAGTGGAGAAAAAACGAATGGGAGTGGCCAAAAATCCAAGAAATAGAACCCCTTCCCACCATTGGTTCTGGGCGCGGACGACCTTTCCGTCAAGACGCGAGTAGTTGCATACTTCAGTCCGGTTCCACTGGCATTACCAAGACGTGAGCATGAAGGGATGTTCGGAAATGCGACAGCATCTATTTTCATGTGGCCAGTTTCAAGCTAAAAGTGAGAGAGCGCGCTCGATACATTCAATCCTGCCGATCTCCTTGACCAACCGCACCGTGACCAACCCCTAATCACGTCGCCTGGAGGCGGGCTGTCCTTGTCCAAGGCGGCTTGTCCTGACGAGGCCGCTTCCGCCACAGCTCAAGGGGGCGCCTTCCGCGGGGGATTTCGCCATGCCCAGGCCTTCCAGACCCGTAGTTTTTCACTCAATGCCTCCTTATGGAATTCCCTGTCACCCACATTATCCCGAACACTGTCTTTAAGGAAGGAAATTCAACAAAAATCAGGAGCGGCGCCTGAAGCTGAAGAAGCTTGCAAAATGTCTCTCTCCCCAACGAGAAATTCATCAAAAGCACAATTCAGAATTCATGCTCATGGGAAGGCACGAAAAACTACTAACACTGCTCTATAAAAACCTCACTGCTGTGTGAAATGAATAAGAAACTCTCGACAAACCTGGTTTTCTGCTTTAAACTCAGTCAGGCACTGTGTAACTAGAGTGGCTCGAAGAAGCTTCGCCAGTAGGTCGGGAGAAATGAAATTGGATTCTATGTTCAGTGCCTTCAATGATGTAGACGTCTCGATAAGTTTGATCAAACCCTGAAAGAAGACAGACTACCACTGAAAATCTGAATTCGGCTTACAGGAATCAACGCAATGGGAAAACCAAAAAATAGATAAACGGGTATAATACGAAATTTAGCAGACAGATTTTTTCTCCCTGCATAATAATAAGTCACATTCGAAAAATATAACGTTATTTCCTAAAATTTCAGGAAGACCACGTTTCAAGGTTTTCGCGAACTCAGGAATCAGTCGAAGGGTAGCTACCGCCTCGTGCTAGCCTTTTACGCACAAATTAGCTTGGAAAAGCCAAATTACAGCCGGCGCTGAGTGACAATGAAAAATCAGGACGAAATAATGCTGCGATACAGTGGCGTGTTACATTTTTACGTAACATATTTTAAAGAAAGCACCACTGAAAAGGGAATTCTAGAGAAAAAACTAACCCTCGCTTCATTATCCGATATTGCTGTGTTTGCCATACTCAATTTGGTGATATGATTACTGTCACAGGCAGCAGAAATTAATTTCACGATTTGTTCCTGGAGCAGTCAAATTCTAGTGAAAACCAGCCTCCGGGAAAAGACAAAAAGGTTAACGATCTGCAAACCAACCTTTGAAATTCGCTTCATGTTGTTGATATTGATCTCCTTCATCTCTTCATCATTTTCTTCTAGCCGCCTTAACAGATATCATATCAAGAAGTGGCCGAGAACTCGGACAAAATCACAAAAACACTCGTTACCGAATGAGTAAACATCAAACCATTCAACAAATGACTTAAGCCAACTTAATATAATATGTTATGAAAGTCATTAAACTCACTTTATGCATTCATCCACATTTGTATCATTTTCAGGTTCATCTGGCATTTCCTTTGGCTCATATGCCCGGATAATACCCGTGAACGTCGTACCCGTACTGTCATCTTGTTGCTTTCCTTTCAACGCATTGTAATACTGCGGTTGATTGAGAATGTTGTGCATACCTGAAGTGAACTTCCTTCAAAACTTTCAGAAACAGATATCGAAATTCCTCCACTATTCTCCATTCAGCTAAACCTTGAACTAATGGTAAAACCTTCACTAAATAATTTACCTAGGATTCCGGCCAGATCCACGAGATCGTGTTCAGGTGCACCATCAAGGGCTTCGTCAAGGTCATCGTCATCGTCCAAGTCGAGTTCAATTGGCATCTCCATTCGAGCAACTCTCGAAGCTGGATGTTCCTCAGATGCTGTGCCATCTTCAGCAGATTCTCGACCACTGTCACCTTCCCATACTTTGCCTATAAATCCAAAAAATTGCAGACTGCGGTCTGTCCTTGGGAAAGAAACAACTGATCAAAACATACCGCGTTTTGTTCCAAGCGAAAATGGTACCACATCCTCCCAGTCCTTTTCATTTTTAGCTTGCTCTTCCAAATATTTCAAAAGATGATCTCTTTTGAAAGGCCCGGTTGGAGATTTTGTAGTCTGATCGCGACAACGCTCCGACGGAGGTAACATGGCATTCTAAAAAAGCATCATTATGAACAATCAGAGGCATATACCAAATGCGGAGGCTGCTGCTGGGAGAGAATTCAAGGCGTAATGCCGAGTCACGGTGAAAATGTATACAGGACTAGGCCTTAATCATTGGTATGAATAATATAACAAGCACAGTCATTTCAGCAATTTCACTGACATCGCAGCGCTTCTCAGTTATTGTCCTCTCCCCCTAATGCTTTCAATATACATCACTTCAAGCAGGTATGTCTACTTCAAAGAAAGTGGATATAAAAAAATTTACTCGAATATGGAAGATATAACTACCTTCAACATTCTGTTAGTGAACAAAATATATCATTTGGACGAACCCCTTCCCCTTCCTCCCATTATATAAATAAATACTCTTGATATATAGTTAAAAGTTCGACCTATTGAACGCTACGCTTCTGGGTGAAAACAAAAACCTAAGTTCTTCCCTATGATTTTTAGAAACGTGATGATAAAAGGAGCAGGTCAATCACTGATGCGGCCTTTCAGTCTCGAGTTCCGGCGAGTTGAGGGTTTGCACAAAGAACCTCTTCTTTTCTCAGAACAGAAAAAACACTGAACCCTAAATTGTCCATCAACCACTTCTCGTTGCGAATTAACAATTTCAGAGGGACTGCTACTAGAAATTTTGCTTTGCATTATTGAACTCTTCCTATCATTTAAATAGTCCACCATGCGTCATTTATCGTCCTCGTTGTTTCAGGACTGAAGAAATACAGGACAGTGCAAATCCCATCAGTTACATGACTCGAAAAGTGACCTGGAAGAATGCTAGCCGAATCAGTTCTAAAAAACAACTGCAAAGAGGTAAACAACAACACCACCATCAAAGCAGCCATCAGTGAAAACAGGGAATATTCTGTAACTGCGGTTGTTCACTAGGAATTAAGAGCTCCATATTCAAACAACCTGGCTACATTCAAACAAGTGGGGAACTTGTACGAAAGGCCTAGAAACAATCGGTAAACAGCGGCAATTCCAACAAAGTCTTTGGAGAACCGCAAAGGAAGCACCTAACGACATTTGGCAACACAAAGACCCTGTTCAGGTTGCATCTCAGATGACTGATGATCCTGAGTAAGCAAACGAGAAGGCGGTCTTTAAGAGACGATGGAAGACGAGCACAAAGTATGTGCCAGTCCAAGTTCTCCCTTCGTTGCAGATCCTTTCGGCAAGAGTTCCGTAGCACAGCGATTGGGGCCCTTTCTCTGCACCTCTTTCAGGAAAAGCATAGCCTTCATCCAGCCTAGCCTACACCATCTAAGGACCGTAATGCAGGGAAGGGCTTTCACCGCTCACTCTTCCGGTTCCGCCCAACGACTTGATTGTTGAAAAACGAGACATCAAATTGGTACAAGAAAAATCTTAACCAACCCTTCACTGCTTGCCGAGGACTTGCTCAGTCAAGAAAATGAGCGCCCGTACCTGGATAATGAGCGACCGGCGCGGAACTTCCTCAAACGCTGGGGCAAGCATAGCTGACGAGCTTCTTGACGCATCCTTGTCCTTCAGTGGGCACCCGGATTTTGTCAGCCATATACTAAGGGATGAGCTTACTGGAGTCACCCAACTTAATTTCCTCCTTATTCATTCCTTATATTCGGAGCGGGACTTCGTGTGCTTTGCAGCACTTGCTCTTACTTCTCCTCATACGTAGCGCCCTTCAGTTTATTCAGTCGTCGTGCGTTCATTTCGACAAAATAGAGTGTTGAGATTCGGATCCGCTTCAAATAGTTGTAACAACTGAAGTAGAAAAGTGGAAAAAGGCACTTCCAAATAGAAATAATCGCAGTGGTGGCGGGTCAGCTGAAGACATGATGGTGCATACCACTAGCACACCACATGCATTAAAACTACCGCTGACAAACAGTGTTCTCTTTGCTTCCATTCCCACTTTTTTAGCCTCTTCATCACAAAAACCAACTGCGTGAGCGACCCACTTAGAAGCCGTCGCAGACCCACACTCATGCTCATTTACGCATCAAATGGGTTGAAAGCAAACAAACGCGACCTCGGTGTCCTCGAAATCACCCGTTCCCAACCTTTTAGAATAGAGCAAAGATTCCCACTCTCCTGCCCACTTAGCTGGTGGGTGAACAGCAAACTTCAGTGTAGCCGACTAGTCATCTCGGATGTGAGCCAGTCGAATGCAGGCATGCAATTGCAGCCAGACATAGCAATACGAATGTTGAACGTCACATTTCCTTTCCGGCCTGCAGTGTGCAAACTTCTCTTTGGGGCTATTATAGGCCATTGCAATGTTTACATATCACGATTCAAATCGCGCACAGCAAACTTTGCAATGCTATCGATTCAAAAGACAACACTACACTGAACAGATCTGACACATTCGAAGAAAAAAAAACCCAAGAACATGAAAAGCGAGTTAAAAAGCGGCCACGTTCGCTTAAGAGCCGGAAAGACACCTTAAGTGGACTAGGACCCATACTATGACGTAATCACAATCGCAAGGACACTCGATTATGTATTTGGCACGCACAAGGGTTCCCACATGCAAGCTCATGATCAGCGATTCCACGGCTCCAAAAATGATAACTAATCCATCCCGCACAAACGGGAGACTCACGAGCGTTCGTCCAAGGACTCTGTGGAAGCGAAGCTTTAGACCACCATATTATTCGTATGCTATATGTATTATGCCATTTCCCGAGTGAGTAATAAACTTCAAAGAGACGCATGCAAATGAAAAATGAAGGTTGATGCACGATAACCTCAAATGATGAAAACCAGGATTTCGGAATTCCTTGATTATCTAAGAAGGCTCTCTTTCGGAAGGGAAGGTGGACACATATGAAACTGCTGTTAAAGCTCTCATACCAAAAAATTCCGCAAGTTTTTCTTCTTATCTCAGGTAACATATAATGATTACCCTAACAGTAAACGGGTGAGCTAAAGGGCACCAACAGAAGCCACCGCCTGATTCTGCCTTCACATTATTTCACCAATTAATCTCTGCACCGCTCGTTTCCAACACACAACCACCTATTAGAAATAGCACCTACTGCAAGATTGCTCCCATAATGTATCGGTGTAAAGAGTTCAAAAAACTGCACAGCTTCAACAGCTGCACGTTCGAGAATCCAGAGATTTCCCTGACTTGATTCACCCATGACACAGCCTATCCAGCAGGAAAAAAAAACAAGAAAATATGGCCGCTTCCCAGTCTTCATTTGAAGATCAGCAAATACAACGAGAAATGAACAGGAATAAAAGCGAACTTCAATAATATGATAACAAGGCTGCTCACTCAGATAGTATAAATGAAAAACAAACAAATAAAGGGGCCAAAGTGGTTCGATGGGAGGGGGGTGGGAGCAAATTTTCATCGACGTCGAAGCCCCTTTCCCTCCCTAGGCTTAGGCTAAAATTCATTCCCCTCCTCCTACACGAAAAAGCATCTGCTGTAGGCACGAAGTCGTGGTACTTAGTACACTTTTACATGTATGGCAGTTGCAACATGAAACGTGAAATCGCGTCTCTTCCGAGCCACTTTGACCCGAACGAAGTATAAAACAAATATTAGAACTTACATCTGGATCGAAATCATCGTTGAGGTCTTCAAGTTCTTCAATGCTCAAGTTGGAGAGTAGACCATCAATGTCATGATCATCGAGATCCTAGAGAACAGAATCAAACTGAGGATGAGAGATTATCATGTAACGAAATGCGTGGGAGCTATTGAACACTAACCATTCATCCAAACTGCACTATGAAACCCTCATTAACAAAATGCGCGCTAGCTCGACTCCCACACAGTTCAAAAACTACAGCAATCACCAACGGCTGTAAGCCGTTTCAACGCTCCACGCAATCTATTAGTTAAACTGCTATCATTGTGATCAATCGCTCAACAGTCGCCGTTTACCCACCTTCAAACCTTTTCCACTTAGTTTCGTCTGCGATATTGGAGGATGTCTGGTAGGTTTTGTGTACGCTGCCGCACTGAATGTCTTCTCCTCTGAGTAGTAACTGAAACAAGAAAGCTTTCAATTTTCATTGCACTGTATGGAATCTTCTTTGCACTGTTTTTTATCCAATGGTTGCAGAGCACAATGACGCCGGGTATCAAAAGCATTGTCCCAACGTTCGTAGCGCAAAGCGGGTAAGGGTAAGCTTTGCAATCTCACAAAACACCAGTACATTCATTGAAAACCCCGAATTTTACAACAACACGCCTACGATAGCCTATCATTTTTACTACACTACCATTTGCTTGCTTGCATTTGCTTTGCATTTTGTAGCTGCACTTTTGAGATAGCCCAAATAATCCTGAAAGCTGCAGGGTGAAAGACAATGCGAGCCTTTATTATAAACTCTGTTCAAAACTATGCTTACGTTGTCTACTCATACATAGATGAATCATGCTGAATTCAAGAGAAAATCGTGCAACACCTTTCTTGAACTAATACTTCACGCCCTCCTATTAGCTCACGGGTTGCATACCAAAAATGTAAATACTTCTGACCATAAAAATTTGAATTAACTGATAACTCAATTATGACATAGATCCGACTTTCGACGATTACAAGGGATTCCTTTATGGGCTGGCATTACTTTACTTTATCGTGAATGAACTTCAAGAACCTCCAACATATGGCGCGGCAAACCAAGTGTTAGAGAAAACAGCAGGCAAACCCGTGTCGATGCTCATATTACAGCCACTGTTCCTTTACGTTTCATGGCATGAGACGCTTTTTCATGAAGTAAATAAATGCAATTGATAATAGAAAAATACCATCACCTTAGCATGGCCAGGTTTTTAAAGACACCGTAAGGGAGTAATTTTGGCTTACGGTAGAACAGACGTAGTGTGGACGAGTTCAAGTGGCTGCCATTGCACAAACTCGCCAATTTGACGCCTTGGCATGGTGCCAAGAGAAGATGTTTCCATTATAAAGTTGTTCATTCCTTTTACCTTCTCCTTTGTTCTTTCTTATATTGTTTCTAGACGTACTTACATGAATGTTAATGTAGTTGGGAATGGCCGCTCCACTGCGCTGGGAGTCAGGTGCTACAACTAAAGTTGGCCCGCGGCCGTCTCCTACAGCGGACAACTCGGAACGCCAGTGCGATGATGCGAATGAGGCGCGAATACACACCGCAGCGATGCACTTTTGAGTTCGGGTTTTTTCACCGATTATCGCTTCTAACCTTCTGCGTTCGTTACGAAATGCTCATTTCTTTGTATGTTTCTCTTGTTTCGGACCCCCTTCCGGTTCCTTTAAGGGTGAGACTTTCTTTCTAAATTACTGACCCGTTCCGAGAGAGGACCTCAACACATCCGCCACGAGACTATAGTGTAAACATAACGTGAATCTCCTTTCAAAAAGAAAAAGAATGATGACTTAAAAACTCTGCGGGTACGAGACAAAACCACACGATTTTCCCTTCCCCTCCACCGCTGCAAAATGTTCTTTGTTGCTTTCACAGAATTGCTGCAACATGTTGGTACCCAGCATGAGAAAACTCATTGGCAATGGGTAACTGGTGGGAAGAGGGGATCTGATGCCAGTGCTTTAAATTCACATCCCATCATATTCAAAACACGCAAGGGAGATTTTTCACATCAATGTTGTCCGAAAGTAAAATGGCAGACAGCAGTAAATGAACATATGTGAAATCGGTCCACTCTTCACATAAGAAGTCAGTGCTATTAAAGAAGCTAACATTCAAATAGCGATTATACATGAGATCAGCGCATTGAAACCGCAATGTGAGCAACTAAAGGGCACTACGAAAACGCAGAAATTTATGATCAATCATCTGGCAAAATATGAACAAGCTAATAAAGATTAGGGAAATATATGAATAATTGAGAGGCAGGCTGGGGCGAAACTACCCAGTCCACTAGGCCTTGGAGCAGAGAGCTTCAGGCTGGATAAACCACTCTTGTACTTTCCCCGTACTTGACCACCGCCAGACGTCGCAATTTTAGGATTTTACGACTTTGCGTATAACTTATCTGTGGTATCGCGACTTCGCACACGATGATACAGCACAGCAGAATCTCAACGCCGCAAAATTACAAATCGCAGACAGAACCGCACAATTGCGTATTCTAACGTCGGCCTTAGAATAGCGTCTATAAAAAGCTCCACCAGGCTTTAGGAGAATATTGGTGCTAATTCACTGGGGGGGGGGGGGGGGGAAGCACTCCACTAAGCTCGGCCTGCGGTGCTATTTCGCGTGAAATTTTAGCCTACTACCCACCCAAAGACGGCATAGGTAAAATACACACAAGAGTATACAAACTCATTCTTGCAGAACGCTTTCAAGTGGGGACGACAACGCGATCGAGAGTTTTCAACAACGACAATTTTCTGCCTTCTTCCGTGTTTTGACTCCGAATTGTAATAAAATTTTGGGGTCAATTGAAGTGGGGGTGAGGCAGATGTTTTTTTCATGTAGGATAGGGGATATGAATTTTTGTCTACGCCTGGGCAAAGAAGGAGCTTCGACGTCGGTGAAAAGTTGCGTCTCCCCTCCCCCCCCCCTACCCCCACTTTAACTGACCCCAGAATTTTATCAGTATTTATAAGTTCGAGGACAAAACACGGAAGGCAGTAAATTCGAAGCGGACAATAGTCAGATTACAACGGTAAAGCTTATTCGTGAGATCAACGACACTCCTAAAGGTAAGTGGATGCTACCATTATTAGAATCTTATATAATGAAGTAGAAAAATAAATAATAGCAGTGATCGAAATCACCAATTGACGGACAGTTAACGATCACGCAAATGCGACTGCCTCAACAAGATGAGGAGGGTGAAGTGTATGTAGATCTATCACTATCCAAGATGGTAATCGCATATGGAATAAGCTATGGAGAGAAGGATCATGCGTACAATATTTTCCTGTTGTTAACCACAAAGCTAAAAATGGGTTCAAGTCGGTTTCCCCTCGAATATTAAGCAAACTAAAGTGCGGTTGGGATAATCAGTTGGTACACATAGTGACAACTGGTACTATCTCAAAAACATGCCATCCAATCAATCCAAAACAACTGCAACAACATAAAACATGACCGAAGAATCAGTGATCGAAAGCAATGATAAACGCGCATGATTGACGCCATACCCACCCGTCATAGATCCGAGATCGTGGGAACATCGGTTGAGACAGTTCGGACATGACAACCTGAGCGATATGACGGCGCTGAAGAACCGAAACAGGGACGGTATGAAGGGGTCGTCGAGGGTACCGGGCGAGCTAGGGGTGGCGCGCGCTAAGCAAACACTCAAAACGACGCCGCTCGAACACTTCTAACGAGCGACGACACAAGTCTCCTGGAACTCACTCGGTTTTACTCATTTGGATAGGTGACGGCGATCACGGGCGACGCGACCACGACGACGACGGTGACGAGACGTGAACGGACCTCTACGCGGGCACAGCCACCTCCGTGAAACCGATCGATACCGCTGCACCAAATGTTCGCTCGATGGCTGAGTATCCGATGTTTACTACGTGCCCTGGGACGCAGTGAAATGTCGCAGTTGTTGCGAAGGCATACGCGTAGTACTATGCGAACTACAAGCCGCATTCCTCAGGGGTCACACACGTTCATGATGAGAACCTTTGCCGAAGGCAGGGCCATTTGGGCGCCCGAACGTAGCCCGCGACCCGCCACGATTCTGTAAACAAATCTGTAGCGGTTGAAGGCACTTACTCGGTCGCTTGTACCAAGATCACTGCAAAATGTCATAGATAAGCGGCATGGAGCGCTGGTATCGTTAATGTGGTCCGTGGAACGCAACCCACTGAAGTAGGTCATCGATGTCCATTCTCAGGAAGCTGCTGCTTTATGGGTGTCCATGAACACTTCACAGGGAAGTTTTAAAAGTTTCAGTTAAGTGGAATTGTATTAAACGAGATCCCATGGTTGCCTTGACCTCCTTATTGCGTTATTAACCAGGATCCTTATCATTCCTTAGTAACACGTGGGTTCGGATCCTATTGTTTTCAATTCAAGGCTTCTCGTATTCTCACGGTTGGTACTTGATAGGTTTGGTACGGTAAGGCAGCTACAGTCATAATGACTCTTCTTTCGCACCTATCGCACCTTTCGATACCTAAAGTTTCGCAGCGCTCACTACTTTGTATTAGCGCTCAAGGTACGCATAGGCGAGCGCGCGATGTCCCACGTGGCAGACACGCGAAAAAACGCGCGGTCGCCAATGTGTTAAGGGATTTTGATGGGAGATTTTGTTGCAGCCCTATCAAGCCCGATGTGATGCCCCCAAAAGCTTGAACCCGGCAAACTATCAGGTTGTTCCAAAGTTTTGCAGGATTTTTTCTTTCGGGCTTTCGCCGATTACCACTTTTTCCTATTATTTTTTTCAACAAACACAATTAGGCAACAACGTATCCACCATTTTTATCGACAACACTCTGTAACCTCATAGATAGATCGCTGCTTCCCTCCTTCCAGAACCCTGGGTTCTGAGTCGAGGAAGTCAGCGATCGCCTTTCCAAGAAAGTCATAATCAAGGAATTTTTTCTTGGCTAGGAAAGATTTCAGAGGATGGGGAAGTTGATAGTCAGAGGGAGCAATGTCTCGAGAGTTTGGAGAGTGGGGAGGACATTCCAGCCGAGCTCCTGTAGGCTGGCCTGGGTACCCTTCGTGAAAAGGGAGCAGACGTCATCATGAAGGATGGTGACCGCGCACCTTCTCCGGCGCTTTTCTCGAACAGCGACGGCGAGCTGCTGGGGCTGGCGGGTGTATACGGCAGCGGTGACTGTCTCGCCTTGTACCAGCACCTCGCGGAAAAGCATTCCTTCCTCGTCCCAGAACCAGCACAGTCCCAAGCGTGGTTTGTCGTTCATGTCAATCTCGCCGTTGCTAAAGCTGATGAACCACCGGCGCATGGTCTCGTAGCTCACACATCCCTTGCCTAATGCAGCGTTGATGGAGTCGCAAGCTTCCGTCGCTTTGCTGCCCCAAGACCACTCATAGTAGATGACACCGCGTGTTGGGTGGGTATCGACTTCGAGCACTGTAGCTCTCTCTACGGAATCTGGTGGGTCATATATATTTTGCTAGAAAGCTAACAGAGCCTTCCACCATGTTTTTGAACCGCCTAGATCTGTCTCGAAATAAACAAAAAGTTATTGATGTTTTTGGAAAAATCCTACAAGCTTTTAGAAAAACCTACTATATTGCTTATTTTTGGAGGATTTGATTTTGTTAGCTGCTGTTTATTGCTGCGCGCGAAGCGAAAGGTATTATAAAAGTGCTAAGTAATGAACAAAAGCTGTAGACTCGGATGAGACTCGAACCCGCACTCTATGCTTTCTGGGCATATGTGCTAATCCACCACACTGCCGAGACCTCTTTCGGCCTTTACATATTGCTCATGTTCGATGAATTATTGCACGCTGCAATGAAAAAATGCGCTCTAGACTTTAAACTGTCCCATTGCACTCGCCCATTTCTACATAGCTTGCAGCCTGTGAATATCGAAATCGATTTTGAGCATGAGCGCACACTTGATACTTTTGATAAAGCTGAATATGGTGGGTAGTGCAACTATGAAAACTGTTAAAGATGAGTAGCTTTCCGTGTATCAAGACCATCGACGCGAATCAAAATTATCAGCGCACTTTGTATTTAAAAAAAACTTTTCAATGAGAAATTTGCCACAGATCATTTCTTCTGTTTTGAAGTGTTCATACCAAAGATTATGCCTCCCGCCTTCTCATTTTCTCCTTATCCTTGGCAGTGCCACAACAATATGCGAGACTAT
The DNA here is from genome assembly GCA_963978905.1 of Trichostrongylus colubriformis. Classification (NCBI taxonomy): domain Eukaryota; kingdom Metazoa; phylum Nematoda; class Chromadorea; order Rhabditida; family Trichostrongylidae; genus Trichostrongylus; species Trichostrongylus colubriformis. The sequence goes on from OZ022260.1 coordinate 41,832,356, forward strand.
GTCGCTTCGAGAACCATCTATTCCATATTGAGGGCACACTTCACTTATGCTAGGAGGCGAGCGCACGATAGAGTGTTGTCAATAGGTTCTTTCCCTTACACTCTCCTACCGACGATTGCCTTTGAACTGTTACGATTAAGAAACGTTATGCACTTGCGATCACCTTCTTTCGAACTTCATCACAATATCGGGCGAAGGTGGTGTAGTGACAGGTGTCGCGCACTTCCACTCTCTTGCTGCGGGGATCAAATCCAGCATCATCGTTTACCCAAGCCAATCAACCCTTCCATCCCTCCGGGGTCGATAACAGGAGGATAAAAGCATTGACTTTTACATCGGCTGGCCCCCACAATTCACTGTGCACGACAAATCGCATTCACCTGCCATTGCGATTCTGAAACTGAAATGCGCGGCGCATTCTGCAGGAAGGATTGATTAACGCCAAAAACTTTATCCTTTGACTTTTATTCCAACATCTGTACCCGCAATGATGGGTGAGGCTACTTACTCCGGAAAATGGCGGGGCCGTCCGCGGCGAGGGCGCGGCGGGTGCGAGTGCCAGTGGCAGCGCATAGCAGCCTTCAAGCGAGGCAGTGTAGCATGGGAGGAAGCGCAGAAGGTGACGCAGCCACGCTCTGCCGGGTTCCCAAGAGCAATCGATTCGCAAGTCGTAATGGTGGCGCCGCGAGTGCGACGCCGCGAAGCGATTCTCCGAAGTAAGTAGCCCTACCCCGCAATGATTATTGACATCTTCCATCAATAACAGTTGTGACACACTTTTCACTCGGAAGACATTAAAACATGACGAGAAACGTTTATTCTTTTGCGTGTCCATCTATTGAATTTCCGATAACTGCAGTTTGATCTTCTGGCTGAGATTCACCCCATAAAAGGAACGGCTGGAATAATGTGAATTGATTGTGACTGTTGTTATATGTACAGTACATTTCGCGGCACTTGATTGGGCGTGGCCTGCGGACTTGGTCAGGGGAGAGAGTGGGAGTGCGTGGCGAGAGTGAGAGTGTGCGGCAGTGTGAGAGAGCTTAATACACTCTCACCCACGTCCGTAGGCCACGCCCACTCAAGCGCTGCGAAATGGTCTGTAGGCAGTTGTAAAAATCAAGGTGTGATAGCAATGAGGGACACTCCGCTGTGCACGGCTGCTATCTTTGCCACAGCTCTAGACAAGAAACCCTTTCCTCTGCCACTGGGGTTTAGACAAATTACTGTGTGCTTAGATTGACACGTGGTCAGGTTTCCAACATTCAGTAAGATGCCTCCCTCCAAATCATTGTGAAAGCACAAATCAAGTACGCATTGATACCCCAGCAATTATTAATACAACTCAAACATATGGCGCATATCGAAGGAAGCGTTCAGTCACGAACAGCGGCGGTACTTAGTACTGCTTTCATGATCACCCTCAAACTAAAGACTATCCGATCATAATTTTATCATATTAAAATATCTTCATGACTAGGCGACAAAGGTAGTATAGGGGGAAATCCATTGGTGCTACAATAAAACAATCGGAAGCTTTGCAATCACCGCCCTTTGTAGGGGGGCTTTTTCACGTACTAGTGGTGAGTCCCAAGCTGCTTCCGAATTCCAGGCTGCGGCAGTAAGCCAGATACGGGTCATTGTGGAGGAGGGGTGGTAGGATTAAATTGAGCCTAAGGAGGAGGAAATCCTTCGGTGTGGGTGAACGATATCCCAAGTATAAGCATCTTTGGCACAGTGAGATTTCTTCACCTACTCCGGACTACTTCCATTCCCAAGAACTGCGATACCGTCATAATACACCCTGCCACCCTTCCTTTGAAGGAGTGACAGACCCTTCCACAACGGCAAAGTGTGTCATCACTGCAGCGCAAGACTGCAACTTCTATACTCGTAGAGAGCCCACGAATGAGATGGCGGGCACCGTTTCAAGATGGCCCACACCCATCTTATGATCTACCAGAAGGGCAGCAGTGGCATATTATGTGTATAAGAGGCATGATATCCACTGCGATAAGAACGATATGAGAAACCCGCATTGTAACAACAACCTAATCGGATGATATTATCACGCTGGAACTTGTCTAAATGCTTGCATTTAAAAGCACAGTTCACGATAATTTTTGTGCGTCGTCTCGCTCCATAAGGACTCTGGAGGTGCTGAAGAAAATAGAAGTGAAGGAAAAGCCAAATAATCCTTTCAAAAACCATGGTATTTAGGTGCCCCTGACCTTTGGCTTCGACGAGCCCTCAGATCAGAGACAAACATTTCGACAAGTTTTTGCGTGATAATATCATGCGATAAGATTGCTGTTCCTATGGAAATTTTCCCTATCTTTTCTTATCGCGGTCCATATCATATCTCTTATACACGTATATGCCACCGCTTCCCTGCTGGCAAATCGTAAGATGGGTGTGGGTCATCTTGAGACGGTGGCCGCCATCTCATTGACGGGTTCTTCACGCGTTTAGCACTCACCCTCGCGCCGCGGTGATGGCACACATCTTGCTCTTGTGAAAGCGGCTATCTACTCGGGGATGGAATCAAGATAATCATATTATCGTAAACTGTGCCTTTAAGCTGCAAACTCGTAAAAGCCAAAAGTCGGAAACCTTATTTTTAAAGTTTTTGGAAACTTTTCTGTTCTTTTCTTCTTTTTCGTATTCTTAGCAGCCCCGGAAACTTTATTGAGCACGACGAGGTACGGAAGGTAACGTGAACTGTGTCTTAAATTGACCCTTAGAAGTCTTACGCGAAACTGCTGACACTGCTAGTGAAAAGTCTGCAGTCAGCACAAAATCTTCAACAGCAAGCTTTGTGAACGTTTTCGATTAGGCCACGTTCATACTTGAGTGAACAGGATTTCTAGCGGATCGGCGAATCGGCGCATCCGCGCTTCGAGCTTTTCGGCGATGTCACGCACTACCACCATGTCAGTCTATCTGCAATGACAAGTAGCCAAGATCGCGGCGCGCCGTGCCAGAAATCCCAAATCGCGAATTCGCTCACTTCTTCGATCCATTCGTATCTTATCCTAGAAACCCAAAAATTCAAATCGCGGACCTGCCGATCCTCCGACTCCTTCAAATAGCAGATGGATCGAAGCGTTCATTTTCTCAATTGATACGTATCTTTTAGTAGACGTCCCAAGACAACTAAAAATCCCATTCGGTTTGATATGAACGGGGCTTTAGATTCACTCAGGCCACAACATGACGATTAGAAAAAGATGCGGCAGGCTAGTTGTGACAAAATTGGCGCGTAAAGCAGGCTGAAGCATGCGTCGAGGGATTCGTAATGGGGTGGGGTCTATTTTGGTCCTCGACGACCACTTCTTTTTTTTTTTGAAATTTTTGAATCAATGGAGTTATCTTTGAAAAGTCGTCAAGCAATAATCTTTTACAAGATATTACCAAGGTACTATCTTTCACAAGTCTTATCAGATGATGATCTTTTCAAGGACACCATTTTTAGAGAGACTACTCCATTATTGAGACCATTCCAGTATACCAACAAAATCAGTTATGCAGTACAGAAAATCCGCTCGGTCGGAGCGGGTTCTCTGTTTGGGGGCATCCTAATTAACAAAATTCTCCTCTACGCCGCCCGATGCTGGCATAGGGTCACTCTGTTCCGTTGACGTTTATTTGGCTTCCGAACACTCATATGAACTGAGGTGTTCAGCACATAACTCAGAAAATTACCGCTTTAGCTGTTCCTTTGTGTATGAGGAAAGGGCGAACGATGGTGATACAAAAGATATAGCAGAGCGACAGGAACCACAACAGACATATCGGTGACGCCAGCACGTCCCACCAAGCCAGTTGCTGAAATCAGCGATTTCTCAGTTTCAGAGATTTCATACACATGCGAAGTGAAGGAGATTGTGTTTCGTATACTACTCAATAAGGGTTGGGGGTAATTATGCCAGAAAACCGCGTGGCCGCCCGCGGCGAGTGGCGCGACGGGTGAGAGTGCCAGTGGCAGGGCTGGCAGCCTTCAAGCGAGGCAGTGTGGCATTGGTGGAGGAGGCAGTGGGGCATGGGTGCAGGAGGCAGCGTGGCATGGGTGGAAGCGCTGAGGTGACGCAGCCACGTTCTGCTGGGTTCCCAAGAGCAATCGATTCGCAGGTCGTACTTGTGGCGCCGCGAGTGCGAGGCCGCTAAAACGAATTTTCTGGCGTAATTACCCCCACCCCTTCAAAAGCATTCGAGTTTTCGGTAGAAATTTAGTCTGAATGCAGCTGTTCGCAACATGTAGTCCTAACAGGTGCTATCACATAAGGGGTGGGGCGTCCCACTTGGTCATTAGTTTTACGTAAGTAAATGGCGAAAGGAACGCTTTTTCTGATCCACTCAAGCTTAGGCAAACGTATACGCTTAAGAGGCAGATAGAACCCTCGAAAATCCTCCAAGATGCTCAGAGGGGCAACTTTTTATGGAATGCCCCCCCCCTACTCCTCGTCATTGCGATAGCACCCCTAATATCTGAAGAAACATGGAAAGTGGAAGTATATTAAAACTGCGAAAAAGTGTGGATAGATCAAGAACTTGCACAACATTCTCCAAAATTGCACCTGGTAGTATCCCATGGATAGTAAACCGACAAATGCAGTTGTAACAACTTCAATAATTACCCGAATGAATTCGTTTATCATCTTCTTATTTATGTTTCAAGTGGGCTGTGATTCAAAGTGATCGCGAGAGTCGGGCGGTCACCCGTATAAAAGCCACTTTTGAATTTACCAGCTTTAGCTAGGCGATGTTCACACCTCGCGCAACACACGGCACTGATGAGGGGTTTCATGCGCTTAAAGACACCGTAAGGGAGTAATTTTGGCTTACGGTAGAACAGACGTAGTGTGGACGAGTTCAAGCGACCGCTATTGCACAAACTCGCCACTTTGACGCCTTGGCATGGTGCCAAGAGAAGATGTTTCCATTATAAAGTTGTTCATTCCTTTTACCTTCTCCTTTGTTCTTTCTTATATTGTTTCTAGATGTACTTACATGAATGTTAATGTAGTTGGGAATGGCCACTCCACTGCGCTGGGAGTCAGATGCTACAACTAAAGTTGGCCCGCGGCCCTCTCCTACAGCGGACAACTCGGAACGCCAGTGCGATGATGCGAATGAGGCGCGAATACACACCGCAGCGATGCACTTTTGAGTTCGGGTTTTTTCACCGATTATCGCTTCTAACCTTCTGCGTTCGTTACGAAATGCTCATTTCTTTGTATGTTTCTCTTGTTTCGGACCCCCTTCCGGTTCCTTTAAGGACAATGGTAGGAGTAATACGTGCAATGTGATCAAAATGGAAGCTGCGGGTTCAGAAAGAAGAGTTCTCAATGAACAGCGCGACTCTGAGACTCGCGGGGCATCGTTCTTAGGCTCCGATTTGACTAACAGAGCATGTTTTAAGTGCTATCGCAATGAGAACATATGAAGTTAAAAGGATAAAGTTTTTGGTGTTAATCAATCCCTTCCCGGGATGCGCCGCACATTCTAGTTCCATTCAGAATAGTGAGGGCTGGTGAATGTGACGTGGCCCATACAGTGACTTGCGGTGGCCAGCCGATGTACTAGTCAGTGCTTTTATCATCCCAGACGAATCTGGTACCAATTTACCTACCCCAGAGGGATGGAAGGCTTGGTTGGCCTGGGCGGGTGTTGATGCGGGATTGGATCCCCGCACCATGAGAGCGGGGTGTGCGCCACTTGTCACTACACCATCTCCGCTCATGAGAAAGTTATACTATGAAAAGTTGCACATCTGATGTAAGCATCTTCAAGTGATCTTCGTGGGGTCAATCTGCACATTCAGGCGTTAATTTTCCTAAGCCTCAGTAGAGGAAAGAAGTGGTCCCTTTCCCCCTTTAGGCTTAGGTAAAAACAATGTCCATAGGGCTCTTACCCCCTTATTGCGATAGCACCTCTGTTTTCAATAAAAACTGTGCATTTTATGTCTGTAAATGTTCGTGTGTAAATATGTCTGCCTGTTTGCCACGAAATTCATTTCTCACGTAGCAGCAAACTGGGATCTAGATTTTTGCAGGTAATGTGGCATATTGCACGTGCACACTGAAAAGTGTGACCGGTACTAATAACAATTATCCTACGTCGGAAGTTTGTATTTTAACAAAAGGGACACCTACTTTGGCTTGCCCCGGAATAACCACTATTACTTGCGTTGTTCAGACTGACCTTTCTTTGGCATGTTAATGCTTATACATTCTGTGCATCGTGACTCTAGTCAACGTCACACAAACGTTGTTCTTGCGGGTGACGCACATCTGTGGACACAGAAACACATATCCCCATCGAGAAATAGCCATTGGATGCGGGTGATCCACATGAAATGGTTAAGCATTCATGTTTGGGGAACAGGTTCTCCAATCCGTGTACCTCCCACCTCTTCGAGTGCAAATTGGGTAAAAATTTGATAACGTCTGATAAGGAGCGTCAGAAGGCAAGGGTTATAAAATTCACTGCGCCTTCGGGGTGAAGGTGAAGCGTTCACACTCATAGGTGTTGTGCATTGTAAGACGGGCACACTAGTGGTGGGGGACCAAACATGATAACAGTTGATAAAGGTTGATAAAGAGATTCGGAAGGTAACCTCAAAATGGTCCACTGAATCTCACTGAATCACTAATTGTGAATTCATGCTTACTCTAGAGCGCTGTCATTCATAGCCGTCATGTTATGTGGCAAAGAGAATTGCTGACGGTAGACCGGAAGTGACAACAATTGATTAAGTCTGATAAGGGGTGTCAGGCAGTGAATGGCACCGAATTCATCACGCTTCTAGCGTTAGCCCTAAAGCGTCGACATTACAGAATCTATTAAAGTTGGGACGGGAACATCGGAAGAGGAGGATTCAAACTGATAGCAAATGCTGATAAGGGGCGTCGCAAAAGAAGTGCAGAATGTCTGGTTTTTCGGGTTCACAGTAGAGCGTTAGCTGTCACAGCCCTCCTAAGGGTTGGTGCGGAGTCATTAATAGTAGAAGATTCAGACAGCGATAAGGTTTATGGTATGTATATGATGTAAGTCGTATGGCATCAGAACAATTGCGCTTTTCGGTGATCAGAGCGTTGTATGATTGATGGGCAAACACATCCTGTTTCTATTTCTATATCAGGTGTAGCGGAACGGTCTAACCGCCATACTATCTACTCTTCTAAGCAGTGATGAATGTCTGCAGAGATTTGACAAGTGTATATAAACAACCAAATTATCAACCGCTAATGGTTGTATGCACTGAGTGATAAGTGGACACACACCACCTGTTCCGATATCAGTTGCAACAAAATCTATTGACCACTGTACTCCCTAAGCTCCCGAGTAGTGGTAGGCGTTTATAGTGATACCAATTTGGCTAGTGCACAGTAGTGCACGTATCACGCTGTAGGAAATCCGTCGATAAAGATAAGTCAGTGTCGACTTTCATAATGACCTAATTTCACCATGAGATGCGCGCAGAACTGTGCGATCCGAACCGGTGATTTATGTACATAATAGCAATAGCATTGGATCGTACTGGAATTTCTTGCAGTTTTCGATCTCTAGTTTTGGATGCGCATATCTCCGCTCATACAAAATTTTAACAATCGAAATTAGGATCCTTAGAAACAGAGGATCTTGCCAACAAATACAAGTTTGGTTATTCTGGTTGTCCAAACTCTGGAGGTTCGAAGGGAATGAATCGTTGTAAGCTACGTCAGCACCATACTGGATCTTGATGCGATTTTCGCCGAAGGGAATTGTGCAGAGTATGAAGGTATGGTAATCGATGGGGCCAGGGCTGTTCAGAATGGCGGTTTCCGCTGAAATTAGTAGCCGCACTCATTCAACTTTTTCGGAGTTGTTTGCACAACATGGTGCCATGCGTTATTGTGAGGAAGGATGAATCCTCCCTAGCCAATACTGAGCTTATGATCTGCAGTCTGCGACACACCTCATGAGCTCCTCACAGTACTTTTCAGCCGTAGTAATTTTGCTGAGATCCATAGAGCTATGGTGGAATAGACCAGAAAACGGAGTATCACACCGCCACATGCTGACGGTGCTACGAGCTTGATCATTGTGTGTTGTCATGTGCAGGTAGTCTTCGATTGTTCCAAGAATCCTAGTCTCATCAATAACACGATGCGGATAAGAAATGGGTCATTTTGTAGCAGAGAACGTGAGTGTAGGAGCATGATGAGGAGGGTCGTTTGTTATTGAGACTTTAGACACATTTTAAATCTACTAAATCTACTTGAAGTAGAAGAACTATCATGCCTTCAGAGGGAAGGCGCTCAACAGCGTCATCAGCACTCTGCCAAGGCGTGATATTAATCCGCGTCTTTTTTCATGTTAGAGGGAGGGGATGTGTATTTTAGTCTAAGCTTAGGGGGGAAGGAGCTTTGAAACAGGCTAAATAACTTCCAAAAGCAAGAAGAATTATTTCACATGAAAAGCGGGTAACTCACACCAGAGCTCCTTTTCTCCTTAAGCTCATTTCTAAAATACACATTCCCATGTTCCTTTTCAGGCCCTGGGGCTCATAAAACTAATTTACTATTGTTTCGCATATTCTCGTATACAAAGATAGGTATTGATTGCATGTAACCGCCCACTAACCTGTAATTTGTCTGATGCCCAGCCAAAATCCTTTATTAAAACCACTCTAAATAGATAATACTCAAGCAGTGACTCCGCTGGTGGGGTTGTTGTTGCACTTGCTCGAGAAGCATCAAAACCACTCAGTGGAAAAGCACGTTTGTCGAAAACTCCACAAAAAAGAAAAGCTCGCAGTTGAAGCACTCCATGTATGGCGTGTTCCCGCGTAAAATGCGCGCTCAAAATGGCTCAACCATAGTTCATCATAGCGGTGCTCCCCTTCCTGTTATGCGCACCATGAGGTGCGCATGAGCGCCGCGTGACACGGATCCGCGTGGCCTCGATCGATACATCAGTGGCGCAGTATGTCGGCTCACCCAACTCGAAAGGAAAAGGACCCTTTCCATTAAGGTTTGCCGGCGTTCTAATCTGTTTTTATCTGAAATTCGGAAAGCGGAATGAATTTTCAGATCCCATGTAAGCTTTTCAGTCTGACCCATATCTTGACATCCTTGTAGGAATTGTAAAGAGCCGCTTCGCCCAACAAACAGTGAAAAAAATGTAATTAGTGTCTTCATTATTCATCAATTCTTACACGCTTTTTGGCACAACATCAAATGGCAACGAACGGTGTTACCTGAACGAACGATCACTGAAACAATAAAACGGCACGGTATATGACCGTGCTCTATATGTGTGCTATATACAAAGTACGAGCAATGACTAGTCAATCGGGGAGGAGGGTCGAAAAGCAACATGGCCTATGGCTACTATTTTTCAGTACGTGAAGGAAAAGATCACGTTTTGTACAACAATATGGATAACCGTCCAAAAATGAGTGATGAATGAGGTAGAGCCCGTAGGACTGAAAAATTCGAATAACCACTATTGATATGCATCAGTACGAGTTTTTTCGATCTGCTCGTAGACTTTCTGTAGCCTCCCTGGACGAACGCATCAATTCACTTTCACGACTGGTACGCGAAACTCGTCCTGGCACTGGCAGTGGATTTCGTGACAGTGCTGAAATTATCTCGAAATTACGATCGACACCTAAGCAGAAATGAAAAATGTCACGTGAAAAGCTGGGGATACCACATACGCATTGCTTTCACGGTCCGTAAAATCGTTTTATGCCTGGATCACTCAAGCTCCTCCTAATAGTATTTTCCGACAATGAAGAAGAAGAAAAAAGAATGAAATTCTGGAGCTAAATTAAAGAAACGTAAAAACCGCAGTAGTTTCAAAGGTGGAAAGTGCCGTCCCTATCCCATACATTGACGTTAGCTGTAAAAATTATGACCGGTTTTTGTTGTGTTCATTGGAAACAACCGGATCTGCGATACCTGGCAGGGTAGTGCAGCACGTTCATGTATGGGCGGCGCGAATCGCAATGGCGGGACGTGAAATGGGTGGAGCCTTTTCAAAACTTCCTCCCTAAGATGCGTCTGCTTTGATACCCAGTCCTACTACTTCTCGGTAGCTATATTACCCCCGCCCTGGGCAGCCAAAATAATGTGGCCACTGTGTATTCAAATACTAGGCGTACTAGAAGCATGTAGGAAATATTCATACATTTCGGCTGTATTGAAAGAAAAGGGGACGAGCGACGCATTGTAAAATAGAGGGAACAATATATGATATTGAATACCAGTTGGCTGGCACACACTACTGTGCGCGAAACACGATGTGTGTCAGTAGGACGATCGAAATGGCTCTTTTTGTTGAGGACGGAGTATTTCAGTGCACGCTCCGCCCAGCGTGGGCGGAGCCTCACTTGGTCCATGTGTGGTCTTTACCTTTTGTTCCATGCCCTACCCATACCACACTTGTCCCCATTTCCGCAGGTCGTTTTTCATACAATACCTAATTTTGTGACAGACGGAGGAGACGGGAGAAGGAGACGGAGGGACGGGGGAAGGAGGGACGTACAGACAATCGAAGCGTTTTATATATAGTAGGGATTTTCTCACCGGTCTGCCTTCGTTGACGCTCTAGCCGTTCTCTTTGCTTCGCGTCCACGTAGAGTTTTTCGAAATTTCGACGTCTCGTATAAGTGACAACTCCCGAACTGAAAGTGTTATAAATAATACATAATTGACGCAGAACGTCATAGTATAAAAATTTGTCGAAATGTTGAAGTCTTGGCGTTATTGCGCCATGCATCACCGACCATTTTATGTAATGGAACGCCTTGAACTTCTTTTGCGTTTATTCCCTCCTCTCAGAGCACATACTGTAGGGCTATGGAAACGAAAAAAACCCTATATTCAGATGCCTCACTGAATCCCAGACGGCAATTCCTATGCACGATGCATTACGAAAGTATCGAACTGCGCGATTCCCTTCTTAAACTCATTCCTCAGGTAAAACATACGTATCAAATTTCGGATTATTCTTGTAGTCGACGAATACCAGTACTGAACAGGTTCCAAGAATACCAACAAGAATTCCAACAACAATAAGTAGTATAATCAAGTAAACCGGCAAAGAATCCTCTATAGACACAGAAGGACTGTTCTAAAAGTCAAAACAATTTATAATATTCATAAGAAATTACTGAAATAGAAATAATATTAGAATATTAAAGTAAAAATTATTAGAGTACAGTGGAAATCATTGCCTACCTACCTGCACTTGTTGGATGTTCTGAGGCAAAAGATCCTGTAAATCGTCCGTAAATATCGGTGCATCATCAGCATCTACTCGTTTCAAAAAATAGTTATTATTTAGGATATTTTCCTGAAATAAATCATTTCGAATTTACATTACATAGATAAGAGTATGAGAGATGAAGGTCATAGAGAAATTAGTGAAAATTTGTTGTTCTTCAAATAAGCAATTTTTCATGAAAATGACGTAACGCAGTGCATGGAGGCGCAACATTGCGGCCACTGGACCCCATTGGCAATTTCCTTGCACTCCACCGAGTCCTTACGTCACTACAAGATTGCCTGGCAAAAAACCGAGTAAAATGGGAAGCAGTTGTGCGTCAAGAAACAATTTGGAATATTCACTAGAAACTATTAGAGTAATGTTAGAATATCAGAGTGAAAAATTATTAGAAAGTGTTATAAACACTTGGGGACAGGTGTGGTATGGGTAGGGCATGGAACAAAAGTTAAAGACCACACATGGACCAACTGAGGCTCCGCCCACGCTGGGCGGAGCGTGCACTGAAATACTCCGTCCTCAACAAAAAGAGCCATTCCGATCGTCCTACTGACATAGTCCAACTATGTCAGGTCACTCGATGAGGTCAAGCTCAAGAGAATGAAAGTCGTCAATCGACAGTCATAGCATTGTTGCCTAGTACTAAGTAGGAATAATGATTATTCCTGCTGATTATCGATTGGCAACCTTCGTTATAGTGCATGTAAAAAAAACCACTGAAAAGATCAAAATTTTGCAGAATATTGTGCCGTTTTCACTTTTTATGGAGTAGAAAGTTACCATAGCACACTTTGTAACCACCCTGTATTTTTGATGATATTACTATGAGAAGCATTCGCGCCCAGTCGCTCGCATGCATGTCACGAATGCGACTGACAGCCATGAAATCGCAAGATAGTGAGTGACTATAGACAAATAATATGCCTTGGCGCTCTCACCCATCTAGAATTTCTCTTTGACCACAACTACTAACACAGTTACTATATTTCACCCATCGTTACTATGTTTTTACTGTTTGATCACGATTTTCAGCAGGCAATTAAAAGAACGGCTGTCCATATTCAGTTGACATAAGGAAGTAAATATTTAAAAGAAGGCTACTTTTACTCGAGGATCCGCGTTGGCCGGCATACTTTCGATGACTTTCTCGGTGAGTTTAGGTGAGTTCCCACGTGGTGCAAATACGTTGTTGCCATATTTCTTGACCGGTTTTAAATTTCGACTCAGATCCTCCTCTTGTAGAGTGGATAGCGACACTTTGAAAACTTGGAAGCACCCTGTAATGATTCTGTATCAAAATATTGGTAAAGAATACTGGCTCATTATGAACAGTGCGCTCAATATGAAGAATGCTGAAGAAGCGACTAGCTACGGCAGGTTTTCATCAGTGAGTGTAAGCGATGAACCAGTACAATTCAGAATGGCAATGAGTGCATGCAGTGAACCTGTTTAAGGGCACATAGCAAAATCAAATACTATACTTTACCATTCATCCTCCAGTTAGACGAGAGGTGCCAAAAAGGGGGTGGGGGTCGATTGGTGGAATTTTCGCCACGCCGCCCGCGGCGAGCGGCGTGGCGAGTGCGAGTTGTTTGTAGTTTCATCCGTTGAAACAACAACAACCACAACATAGAAGAACTTCCGAAGCTACCAACGTGCGATCTTTGAAGGCCCCTCACCACACAAGCCCACTGCACAGTGAGCGGAATTCCAAGCGATTACAGCAAACCGCGAGTGCGACACCGCGAAGCGAAAATTCGACCAATCAACCCCCACCCACAGAAAGGTCATTCCGCTAATGGTGTGAGTATTCACTTCCTCCGCAAAGGTGTGGGATGGAGGGTGGATCCGTGACAGGTACCCCGTGATCTTTCCTGTAAGCAGATGGCAGGCCATGACCACAGCTTTAGAACATGAGATCATCTACCATCGCGGACGAGCTCGAGAGCTTGCGAAGAATAACTTTGCGTCATCATATAGCAACTGCGGAGTTTCCCAGATCGAGTTAGTTGCAGGCAGCCTTCTGAAGGTCATCCCTCCCACTGAGGATCTTGGGGCATCGGCTATATGCATGACATTGGCTCCCATGAGTCGTTCCCAACTGTGAACGATCAGCTTTTTGTAAGGCAGAGCTCGTTAGGTTGATGGATTATGAAGGAAAAGAAACAAACATTTCAAAAATGAAGTATTCAATCAAAGTTTGATATAATGCTGATGTCAAAAATCAAAAACGAAAAAGAACGTGGATCTTTTCCAGGCCCATCGAAGTTAGTTCACACCCGTAGGGTCTTTGCCTAGGCTATTCGGAACCCAGAGGCAATGACATAGATAGATTTATGAAAAGTGCTACATTATTCTTCTCCTTAGTAGTGACTCCAGTTACTAAATAGGATAAATGACCGCAAAAACGTTATTTTTTGTATGAAAATGTTTTATCTCTGCTACCGTAACCTGAGAAAACATAAATGTTACTCTAAATCGCCATCAAAAAGAAAAACGGCTATTTACTCACGTGTACTATTCTTCTCACATCCTCGTAACGGCGATGCTGTGGCTGGTAAGCCAAAAAGCAGCACTGAAATAGTCAGAATCCTCTAGGCATCAATATTCTGTGGAAAAAATTTGCCATCTCGTGACATTGTTGCCCCTTTTCTGATGTTTGTGTTAATTATAGGCTGGTTATTCCACATTTTCGTTTTTCATTCCCACACAGGAAGCGTCTTTTACACTTTGTGAAACGTGATGTTCATCATCTGCTAGGTAACAATCCATCTTTTCCTTTATCAATTCGACATCAAAAACCGATTGCCAGTTAAGAACGTTTTCAGTGCGACCGGTTACACTACAGCAAGTGCAGTTAGGGTAGCATGGGTGTCAATGGTGTCACATCTTCGCTACCGATTTTTGAAGCAAATTTCCACCTTTTGAGGATCGGCCATCGGCCAGTGGGATCATGGTGATCAGAGGAAAATGCATTCATATATCTTCCCAGCCACACCCTTTCGCACGCATTACGTTGATCATAAAATTGTTTAGAAAAATGTAACGTTGACTCATAACAACTGACGTCGAGCACATCTTTCGGTACAATTATATAATCAGCCCCAGTAGCAGAAACAAACAGCGGATGCATTATGTAGAACGATCCAACGTCCGTTTTCGGAAAATTTGAACGAGGAGGGAGTAGGAAAAACAACAAAATAGCATATGCAGAAACAAGGAGGGGTTCGCTTGTGCACTTCAAACAACCATGGATTTTGGAGAGAAAAGTTTAATATAGCACCAGTCAATCTGTGCCTTGTGTTTCCGGCGACGGTAAGATAACATTCGCGGTCGGCTGACGTAGCCCCCGCCCGTCTGCGATCTACTCCCGCTAGTGACGCAGAGAGGCGAGAAAGAGAAGGGTGCTATCCTCGGTTCTTTGCCGTTTTATTTCGTTTTTTTGCTGCTACACTGCTGAGCACCCCCACTTTCATATTCCACAATCTGCCAAATTTACCCCTCATGCTTAAAAGGCACTGCCAGGAGTAAGGAGAGGATAAGAAGCTGGAAAGACATGTTCTCCGAAAACAAACACTCCAGTTTAGAAGAGATGATCTGTGGTGAAACTCGCGTTGAAAAAGCACGGCTAGGAGTTTTATCACGATCCAGCAGCACAGCGAGTCCCGCTGACACGCATCCTGCCGGGGGAGTTGCCGCGATGTGGGGCAACCTCTTCTCCAGCTGATTTAGCCCTTCGCCCGTCTGCATCTATCTTCCTCGGCAAGTGATGCAGAGGCCGCGAAAGGGAAGGAATGGGAAGGAAGGTATTTGGCTTCCTACTTCTTGATTTTTTTTTTCGCCCTTTCATTTCGCTCTTTCTCTGCTGTTACGCTGCAGAGCATCCCTATTTCCACATTCTACAAGGACCTATCAGTCTAGCCAGATTTACCCATTCGCGTGTCTTTGAACCACAAAGACGTGTGCCGAAGTCTGCCTACAAAGCTCCACCCCCAAAGGACCAGCCGACCGCAGATCCATTGTGCATGTACATTGTTTTAAAGTTCCAGCCCACACCTACCGCGGCAAACTTGTCCATTTCCCAAAAATCGCTGGCTAATGAGGACCATTTCTAGCAGTTTTTGAGACTTTCCGTTTTCTGACTTCCGCCCACCCAAAGAGTATCGCTGTTGTTTTTTAGCGGCTGTTATATAATTATGATAAGAAATTGTCGTTGTCCGCTGCCTCTAAACGACCTTGGACTATTCCCTTCTCGTTCGTCTCACGAATGCCATGACACAACTAATTACTGTCAACAGAACCTAACTAAACTAATAAAAAAATGAAATTACGTAGAAAACAAGTCTCTTCACTGTAACTACATTATCTACTTATCTAATAATAAACGACTAATAAACGACAACAGGGTCCTATAAAATGCATAAAAACCGGTAGAACACGATTGGAATCCCGACGGAATGTGGAAAACTCATCGGTGAGCAAAATTCCATTGAAAAGTCGACGTGCCTATCCTCTAATCGACCCTTACATACCTTTTTCTG
Organism: Trichostrongylus colubriformis; assembly: GCA_963978905.1. Lineage (NCBI taxonomy): Eukaryota > Metazoa > Nematoda > Chromadorea > Rhabditida > Trichostrongylidae > Trichostrongylus > Trichostrongylus colubriformis. The sequence goes on from OZ022260.1 coordinate 41,848,177, forward strand.
CGGATGGGATGACGGTCATTAGAATCTGCTCGGAAGCCATGAGGTTCACACCTCCATCACTCTGTGGCCGGTGAAAAATATCCCTCTTTTTCTTTCTAATGCGTGAGTGCCATATAAGGGGCCATCCCTGCATAACAGGAGAATTTCGGACTATTTGTTTCAATCAGGACTATCGTCTCACCGACTATGAGGTCGCGGAAGGACGCATAGCAGTTTCTTTCCGCTTGAAGCTAGTGCGGTCGGAACATCCCCCCATTGTGAATACTGCTACAAAAAGCCTAAGATGTTCGAATAGTCACAATACAGTGCGCAACAGGAGTAAAGTAGTATTTTTCGATCGATGAAGTGCGGTTTAACGAATTTTCCTATGATTTAACCAGTGATTGATCTTTCCCGAGATACTAACATAATAACTATCAACTAGCACTTTGTGCCCCACAAAAACTACCGTCCGAGCAGCAAAAAGTAAAATGCTATAGTATCTGAACACCGGGTCCTGCGTATAGCACAGTCCCGGTGTGTACCCTTCTGTCAGGATTTCGCACTGCGGCATGTCGCAAGCGAAGCAATACGGACGAGCTGAGGGCACCATGTTGCTGGGTTCTGAAGCGATTAAAAGTCAACTGCATATCACACCCCTAGCATCACCGTGTAGCTATTCTAGGACCCAGCTATAGCGGCACCTAGCTCTCCCACAGTGCGTCGCACGTCGCTCGTCGTCGTGCGAAATCCTCAGAAAGATACACACCCCACAGTCCCTAGACATACTCCTATCACCGAGTCCGTGTGATTGTGAGATTCATTGTGACCCTCGGATATGAGCTGCGACGGGTATCATGAGGAAAGGTGTACGTCGACCTGGTAAGTATGTGATAAAAATGGAGCAGTTAAAAGGTGTTCAGAGTCCGCCATTCAAGCGATTAGGGGCAAGGAAGAGGTACATATCGATTGGGCGATCAGGCGTACTATTCACCAGAACGATACGTATCCTATTTTCCCCAATCGTCTGATCGCGTGATTGCGTGATTGTCTAATCGCCTGAATCACCTGATTGCCTAATTGCCCAATTACCCAGTCGATTTGCATCTTATTCATTCTGCACAGTCGCCTTATCGCGATCGCAAACTCTGTACACTGCCTTACCGAATTATTAGGTTGTAAGGAAAGTTTTGGCCGGTTTTTGAAATTTCAACTTTGAGAGATCATAACTCGGCTCAGAGGGCATCTTTTCTCACGGAATGGGCACCATTAGATTCGCTACACTCTTGGCAACACTATGCATACCTACAGATCTCAATTTGATAAAGGGCTGATAGTTTGTATTGCGCGAAATGAAAAAAGTCGACTCCAAATTGCCACTCTTTCTATACACACTGCTAGTGGAGGAGCTGGCCAGATGTTTTGGGAAGTGGGGCATAGTTAGCGCTAGATCTGATGAACATGATAGACGAGTAAGGGCCTTACCCTGCAACTGCTTCAATTAGTGGAAGAGGATTTGTGAAAAATGCGCTTGCGCATGACTGCCGTAAGGGGTCCCGCGGCAGTCATTTTTTTGATTTTTCCAAATCAAGGCCACTTGTGGTGGTCAACTAAGGTTGCTTGTTGAGGGCCAATACTTGTGGATATTCCCTGCAAATATGGACGCTCATCGCCTTCTGCCGTTTTAGTTAAAGCGATTTGATCAATTGAAAATCCAAGCAGCTCGTTCTCATTTCTGCACTTCTAAAACCAGAGACAACGTGTTCCAACCAATGATTCACCTCCTCCTCTTGCAGTATTCACATTTGTGGTCACCTTCGCTGGGACTCGGCTAAACAAGAACTCTTGAAGTGAAGTCATCTTAAAAGTGCCATTTTCGCAGCACTTTAAAATTTCCCTAATAATTCGAAAACCTTGTGGCATTCCAAGTAAAACATATATTCTGAAAGAGCAACTTTTTGTCTATCTAATGAGCACAATATATCAGCTGATTCTTGTTGACGCGCTCTGATATTTAAATTTTTCTTGTGAACGCGAAAAAGCGGCCAGAACTTTCCTTACAACCTAATACATTGCCCGTGCTATCATTCGTTGCCCTCGATGTGCTTTCTGCCGCATAGTGAAAAAACGCGCACTCTGCTTATACTGACGATGAGCTGAGTTGGATTCAAGGATTATTCTGAATCATGCTGCTGCGTGGAGTCGCTCACTTCGCTCAGCAAAAAAGAGGGACATGTCGGTCACCTCTTTCGTAGTACGCTATTATCACTGCTACGCCGAGTTTGGGCTTATGAGCGCCTGCTTTTACGCATTTGCTTACCACAAACCACAAGTGAACTCTCCATCCATTGCCTGAATCCTGCCCAAGTTCATCTTCAAGGAATTGCCCACGAAAAAAATAGTTCCTTTATTACCCTTATATTTATGTTGTATCTGCCTAATATGGGCGAGGACGGGGTGGGCACTTGCTCTGAGGCCCCGCCACCCGGCCAAAACATTGTGTTACTGTATCTTAGCCAGATTCACATTTTTCGAGTGAAACTTTGCATGCGGCCCACATTAGCAAATACAACATAAATATATGGGTAAAATAAAAAACTTATTTTTCCGCAACTCATTTCAGACCATTCCTTCAAACTACGATTTCCTTCTTATGGAACTTAACGACTCCTTTTTTACTGGAACTGATCTTTCTGCTTCATTTGAGACGATATATGACGATATGAATCGGGGGGGGGGGAGGAGGGTAGTCCACAACAGCCTGGCAGCAAGTGTTTCAGCCTAAGGCTGGAAGAACTCCGGGTCAGGTGGAACAATGCTTCTCATGATCAAAAACATAGTTTTGAATTACTGTAATAGTAGTGAATCCCCCTGCAACTCCTCCCGCTAGATCAAACAGTTGCCCACCGATCCACGTAGCGTCCAGTTTGCTTTTATGGATCGTAGTCGGAACGTAAATGTGCTATAGTCAGGGCACTCCGGGGAATCGAGGAAAATAGCCATTTCAATATATCTGTAGGGACCGGATACAATCCCCTTTTTTAAACTCTACGAAAACCAGTAACTGTTACTGGATTGTATAGTTGTAATGTGTTTTATTGCTATGTATTAGTATTCTTACCTAATGCAAAAAGATATTTGTTTCACATTTTTTCACATGGATTCGCCGTGAATACCCTTCGTTTCTCATCTACCTACTGCGAGTTTGGATTTCAGGGCTTATCGCTGACCTCTGAAATTACGACCCCCTCCTGTCCGTTCAGATACGACCCCCTGTCGAGGAATTCTCGACTTCCGATGTACCCTGGCTACAGTATTTTTCCCCAGTAAATCCATTTAACGACCAAAGTTACAGGAATCCTGTATCCCCAAGAAATGCGAGAAATTCCCGTTTATGAACATTCCAATCATAAATTCTAATGGTGGTAATGGTATTCACATTCAAATTGTAATGTGTACGTACACGGTAAAAGTAACCGAAGAAACAGTTGACGATGATTCATTCTCATACTATGACCATTCCATTCTCCTCGAAAAGGCCGGAATTATCTGAAACAGTAAAAGTTTCCACAGCTGAGCGATCATCGACGATAGACAGGCAAATCGACAACTATTAGCCAATCATTCGAGCGATTGGCCAAAGAGTGGTACACCGTCTTCGGTCCGAAAACGATCGATTCACCTGGCACTAACCGCAAAGTTCTTGATAAGGACATCGAACATGATCAGAAACTGTATGGACAGCCGTTTGTAATTATGATTATAATATTAACGAATTTCTTACAATGTTTTACTATTCTATAACTCGATATGTAAAGATGCTTTACTGAGAAGAAACTGCAAAATCAGCAAAGCTCAAAAAGCTTTCCTTTCTAAGAGAAACACCAAAATTTCGAAAAATCAAGAATGAATACCAACAGGAATAATGGAAAATTGATGGCGGAATAGAATTCACATATAAGTGGACGAATGATTGAATCGTATAACATGATCACCACCAATCACTGTTATCAAACTTGTGGAGAGTTATTGATCCGTACTCCATTTCGGAGCGCCTGATAGAGCGTGGCCTACGGACATGGGTGAGTGGCGAGAGCGAGAGTGCGTGGTAAGAGTGGGAGTGTGTGGCGGAGTGAGAGAGTTTGATCCACTCTCACCCAATTCCGTAGGCCACGCCCTATCATGCGCCCCAAAATGGACTATAGTGATTGGCAGGACTTTTTTGAATGAAAATATCAAAACTAGATGACATATGCACTTTCTTTTTTTTCTGCAGGATAAAAGAGAATAGAGTGTAAAGGGAAAAAAGCAATAGTACGGATGATCCCGAAAACTGCAAAACCAATAAGAGACGTTCTCGAGCAACACTTTCTTCGGAATAATTTGACACATTGTCATCATACAGAGGAAATCCAAGGAAAATCATTCAGACTTTTAAACAAAATAAAAATGAAACAAAATGAGAATGCTTTGTGCCCTCTTGTTAATGCCGAGGGATGTTTTGTAAAGGACCTGAAGTTCAACTATGGATGAGAAGCCGTGTGATGTAACGACTCAGGTGGTATCAAATAACAAGAAATATCTATTCAGCAGCGTTAAAATTTCCATGAATTATTGCAGGGCAAAACGAGGAATCAAACAATTATGAGAAATATTTTGGTTACTTATACAAGAAGAAAAAACATTTTTTCATTTATATCAATTAGAATAATCTTTAAGGTAAAGCCAGCGTAGCTGCTAAAAAATGTCGTACAACCCTTCTATGATCCACATCAGAGGCAAAGACACATCAGAGGCAAAGGAGGATTTGGGTTCCTCCGAGACCTTCAGGGACAGTTTATTGGTACCAAACTAGTGGTAAAACACGATACCAAGGCTTGAGCATTAGCTTGTAGGGACATGATGCTTATTTAAATGCTACTACGATTCATAATGAAAACAAAATGTGCAGTATAGTTCCAAAAACGATTGCGACCTTTTCAAAATGTTTTGTATTGAAGAAGCTAAGCCTTTGGAGCACACATAATAAATCCTCGAAGCAAGACAACGGTACTCCTCGTCAGTGGAACAATTCAGACCCAAGATCGCGTTGCAAATACACCGCCCACTTAGGGACATTACAGAATCAAAGCAAAAAAATGTTAAGTATTCATGAAAAAGACAGAAATGATTACTGAGGAGTAATAATAGCTTGGAATAATTATAGTAAGGGCAATAATAATGCAGTGTCAGTAATAAGAGTAATCAAGATAAGTATGACATTATTGTTCACTTTGTATATCATGAATTATTAGAAACAGTAAAAAGATGAAGTTTGCGGCGCTAATAATTCCTCGCTGGGATACGCCGCGCACTCCGGTTCCATTGAGTCGTGGTAACAAGTGAATGCAATTGGGCAATGTTTTGTGGGGCCAGACGAGTCTGGTATCAACTCATCTACCCCGAAAAAATGGAGGGCTTGGTTGTTCTGCGAGGCATTGATGTGGGATTTGATCACCGCACCGTGCGAGTGTGAGTGTCCGTCACCTGTCACTACACCATCCGCACTCATCATAAATTATTGTACACTGCTTTGCATAATGATACAGCCACATATCGATTGTTTGAAGACTTTGTTTTCAGATGATTCGGAAAATCTCTTCTGGTAGAGAGATTCGCCAGTATTCACGTACATTCACGCATCAACACCAAATTATAGCCAAGAAACGAAGAAAAATTTTCTCTTCATTTGTTTTCAAAATGTTGCTTTAACTATTCTGCAAAATGATACGGCCACAGAACAGATTGAGGCATTCGTCAACCGAGAAACAAGGAGAAAGAGAAGATACTGACTCTACGATCATCTGGTCCTTCATTGCCTCGAAGCCACAAATTCTGATGATCTATGTAGGTCCATATAAGGTTTTTCGATATATTTTTAGTCCACTTGCTGCCACGCCTCGATGACAGTCTCTTTAAACCCCTCGATTCCTTCCAAATGGCATCTTTTGGCCTAAATTCTATTGACCGTAAAACCTAATCTTCCATCAGATAAAGGTCGGGTCCGTTTGTCATCCGGGTCAGAAGGTCCATTCATGACGACTTCAACACGATCGAGTGTTCCGGTTGACATGAGATAGCCCACTGACTTGCATGAAAACACGACTTTGGTAAAGATTTCGAAACGCAATACGGGGGAAGGGTACGGCGCACGAAAGCCCGGTAATCGGATGGTTCATCCTTTCGAGAACAAAAAAATTCGAATTATCATTTGATCCCACCCCATGACACTCCCTCCTTTGAAGTTTTTTTTAAGAACTTATGGTGAAGAATGTGATAGAATAGATAAGGAATATATTGCTATATAGTGTTAAATGGTTCGCCTGTCAATTGGGTGAAAGTGCCGGCAGCCATCAGGGACGTCATAGCTGAACTTTTTTTTTCGTCAGAAAGAACAACCTGGAGAAAAAATAATGGGAAATGGTGCACAAGCTTGAGGGAGCTTCCGAACAATTAATGGGTGGCTGTATCATTATGCAAAGCATTCATGCTTATATTTTTAATTTTTCGTTATGAGCAGTGTCTCACTATAACACCATTTTATGGAAGTGAAATTAATAAGAGATGTTAAGCATATTACTACTATAAGCAATATGAGTGGTAAAGGCTATTAATGCAAAACATATAAGTGACGACAACTTGGTCCTGTAATAGATAAGCATAATGGCAGCAAAACGTAGGCACAGGTTCGAGACCCAACCTAGACCGCCAACTTCGGGAAATGATGTGGGAACTATTGACTACTCGGCAGCCTTGTGACAATAAAGTTTTCTTTCAGAAATCAACCGGTTATCATTTACTCTGGCAGGTTTCGACTGTATAGAGGTGACACAGTAGTGTTGTTGTGTTTCCGAACGACGGCTACACCTTACTGTCAATGTCTTAATAAAGCAGCCGGAAGTCAATAGATGAATGTTGGTAAACAAGTAGACGTGGAACGGAAGCGGAGCAATGACATGTGATGTTGCTAACAAGTGCATAGTCAGTGGATCAATTTCCAGTTGTAATGTCGCCCAGACCTACCAAACCATTTAGAAAAGGTACCAGACTCAAAAGATAGGATAAAGGTACTGTGCGCTCGGCCCTCAGGAGTTAAGAAAATTGATAAATTTTTCGGCGCTAACCAATCCGCGTATGGAATGGGCCGCGCATTCCAGTTCCAGTCAGAATCGTGGGGCAAATGAATGCGATTTGGCCAATACAATGAATTATGGGGGCCAACGGATGTAGAGGGTGCGGCAAAATTAGCGGTGCACTAAAAATGCAATGGCATTTTGAAATCAAACTTTGCAGATCAATTCTAACTATCAGAATTACATGCTAACAGTTTTCAAAATGATCGCTTTCAGCCTCCATACAGTCCTTCAGACGTTCGACAAACATTTTGCATGGGTCACGCAGGTACGGTTTCCGTCCCAGCAATTTAAAAGCGCTTCTTTGAGAGCGTTCAAATTTTAGGTGTCTGGTAGAGCAAGCTTTTTCTCAAAGATGGCCCTTACAAAATCGTGTTTAGGTCCGGAAATCTGGAGGGCCATTCGTCATGTGTGATGAAGTCAGGTGCTCGGTGAACCAGTCCTGGACCACCTTCCCTTTGTATGCTGGAGCAGAAAGTTGTAGAAGGCACCTGTAGGCTTCGTTGTAAACGCTGCGCCGATTTTCACGCCAGCTTCGGCGAAAACAAGTGGAGTTTTTCCAAAGATGTCATTCCTCCCCAAAACATTATGAATTGAAGCTTCGCACTTTCATGAAGTCGTCCTGTGGCGGTAACATCAGCGAGCGACTCCCAAATATCCTCTCATTTTGGGAGTTGGAGATGGATTCAACGTGAAAATCTTTTCATCGCATAAACGATAACTCGTGCCTGTGCCACAGTGATCGCTGCAGCAACTTTTCGCGTCTTTCCAACCTTCTCTCCTACATAGTGCCCGCCAGGAGTTAGCATTTATGTGGGCAATAAGGAAATTTTTAAGGTCTTCTCTGACTATCCTCCCTATTGAAATTACGCCCTTTCCATATGCTCCATCGATCTCCTGACGTCCCTTCGGATTATTTTCTCTCATGAGTTCCGATTTTCCCGTTGGAACGCCCTTCTCCTTTACTATCCTCTTCGGTCTTCAAATGCCTGAAGCGTTTTACTGTATCTTGAACCGTGCTTCGGGTCATCGAAGGGGTCTTCACAATATCTCTCGTTGGCTTGCCCATCTTAAGAAGTTTGAAAATGGCACTTCGTGGGTTGGAACGCCTGACCACTTTGCAATCAAGTACGTATGAGTTCCACAATTTTCAGTTAACTTATATTGGGCGAGTGGAACGGGTAAATTTCTACGAAAACTTTTGAATGTTCAGGTGCACGGATAATTTTACTGCACCCTGAACAAGTCAGCGCTTTCATACTCCCATGTGCGTGTGGTACCAATTCACCTACCCCGGAGGGATGGAAGACTGATTTGGCCTGGGCGGGCGTTGATGTGGGATTCGATCTTGGCACAATGAAAGTGAGAGTGCGCGCCACCTCCCACTACACCATTCCCCTTCAAGTATTAGGATACAGAAAAGAAACAACGGTGACGAAATTCAAGATGGATTCATATGCAGACTGATCAACTTCAGGCGCTCGCTTCACCCTGTAACCACTGGGCCGATCGAAAAACTTTTCTCGAAAAACCTCTAAGCTTCAAAAACAGTTTTCCAAATAATTAAACAGCTCGAATATTGTTCTCGGAAGACCAATATGCTTCGAAATAGCAGTATTAGAAGCCGGCAGTCAGCAAACGAAAACAGTTTTTCATTCAAGAAAGCACTGGAGAGGGGGGAGGAGGGAAAGGAGGGAAGCGGATATGCAGTTATGATTGCTACATGAACTCTGAAACTCTTAGTGTTTTTATAAGAATTCGATGACGCCTTGACCGGAAGCCAGACAGAAACGGTGGGGTCCTCGACTAATTTGTCATTAATCAACAACACTTTGAAAATTTGGAAACCGATCCGTCATGGAGCAATTCTATTGTCAACACGAGAAAATGAAAAACAAGAGAAAAATGAATCTGCAGACATTCAGTCAATTCTATTCGATTACTGCTAGGGTTGCAGGTAGAGATTGAAGCTTCTGTGACAACTGGTTCTAAAATCTTCTGAACCAAATTTTTCATTGTTGGGAAAAATTGCACTGATCCATTTGCCCCAGTACTTTTTCAAATTATCAATCGCTATCATCAATTATCATTATTTCAAAGTCTAAGTGAAATTACTAGAATGAAACCAATCAATGGGAGAACAAATGAAGAGTGAATGAACGGAATGTCAAGGTCGGCTGTGAGACTACGAGAAGCAAAACCACGATGAAATTCTGATTATCATCATTCTTAAAAATCAATATATGGCACATCAAAAGGAAGCCGTTCCGTATTAAATATCTATTACACATAATTACTATGATAATGATGAGATCAAAAGAGGCCGCAGACTGCAGAGGCAGAATCTGTTAAATATGAAAAATATTTGATAATTAATATTATAGTTTTCAAAAGAAAGCGAGCGCTCGAGCGATAAGTGGCAATGATCGTCACGACGACGACGGTGGTGGCGGTGAGCTGATAGCCTGGCCGGTTGTACTGAGAAAACAATTGGAAACCAGTTGAGTGAGATAGGGGAGAGATAGACAGCCCAAATGGGGCGTGGCCCGAAGGTCAACCGGTCCACCCCGTAGTTGGCCGGTGGCCAAGTGGCGAAGCACACAGCAACTGATAAGGGAAGGCCATGGCGTAACTCATGGCCGATGGAGGGGGTGGTGGCTAGCGTGCGCGGTACGATGACGACCAGACGCCCCTTTCTTCGCTCTATCATCTCATCATCACTGGGTTTTTACCGATAAAGTCCGTAGAATTGCGTCGTCGGATCGTCGCATACCGTATTTATGCACGAAGATCGGGCAAAATGACAAGAAGCGTATCAGTCCGATTCATCAATCAACTTATGGCGCTGCGGTACGCGGACCGATTCATCTTTTTTTCCCCGGCCAGGTGTCTCTTAAGTGCTATCAATTCGAGCAGTGCTCTCAGCAATGGGATAGAGTATGGTTATGATAGCATTCGCTCGCTTGGCAAAATAAGGCCCCAGCTGGGAGAATGATGCATTTTGAAGGTTTTTTTTTGGGAATTGTCTGAGAAATTTCTGGTGCCCAAATATCGAAGGCCTCTTATATCACCACCTGTCATTAAGGGCGCTTATCACGTGTGGCTGCTGATCAGAAACTGGTTCTTTCATCACGGCAGATCTGGAAGCGGAGTGCCCAGAGAGATCGTCTAACCCACGAAGTAAATTTGGGTATGGCAATATATCCGAGGGATTTCCAAGAGTGATAGACTCATTTCCTCGAAGGAGACATGGCACTTTCCGGAAAATTAATGAGGTAGTTTATAGGAGTTGGTGCATGTCAAGCTTTTTCACTGCAATAGCTCACAAAGAAATATCGAGGGTAATGCTTTGAACTTGCCATGGAGATGCGTCATAAATTAAACTTTTATTGAGATTTTGCGAGGGAGTTGGATGCTTGTCGGACGTACAATAGCGGAACAAAAAAAGCGTGAGTGATAAAGAAAAGCCGAATCTTTTCTTTGAAAGGAATTGAATAATTTCATCGAGAAACGTTCTCGGGGACACAGTACTTCTCGAAGTTGTTATATAATAGTTATATGGTTTTTAAGTGAGCTTTCAAATTCATTGCAGCATTTTTCTTAGTTTCAATAAACAACTTCCGGTCATTTACCCTAAAGTCTGATAGATAAGTCCGCCCGCACGCGGTGTCGCGCGCGGCACAGGCGACCGCAGTCTTCAAAGAACCAACCAGGGATGAAGGGAATTGAGGAAGCTATGATTTGTGGATTGCATTGATAACTATTGTATGTTGTATTTGTTAATATAAAATCGAGTGGCAACTAAAGTTTGGGTCGTACGAAAGATGAACACAGAAACTTATCAGTTGTGAGGAAAATGAAGGAGTGAGAGGAGAATCAACGGGGGTTCAATGCAACGATAGTTTTGGCGATGAAATAGCGGTTGAGCAAAACTTTTCCTTATTGCTGTTATGATAATGATGCACAAAACCTCGCAGAAATGCGTCTTTCACCTTCTTTTTCCCCTGCAAAACGCGCTTCTGCTTGCCGCGTTAAGTTTTTGCAGCTGATGTAAGCTCTCCTTCTAGTCACTGAGCCCTCTGAAACGCCTGAACAACTTATGACCAGCAGTTTACGGGAGGAATAATAAAACTGCTCCCGTAAGATTCATCTATGTAGAATTTTAATGTTATGAATGTTTGTGACGATGAAATGGAGATTGCGTAGGAAATTTAAGACAAATGATCATTGTTACACGGGTAAAACAAAGATTTTGATACGTGGTATTTTTAGATATTAGAAATAAAGTTGGATAATGTTGAATAATCAATTTTTACAATTCTGTCGTATTTAATAATAATGGGTGCATCGCGATCCTGTGTTCTTTGAATACCGTGCCTGTGTTCGCCGCTGCGGCGCGCGACCCGCGTGCGGGCGGACTTATCTATCAGACTTTAGGGTAATTTGTAATTTGATTCCTCACGAGGTATGTTATATACAGTAGCGCTCAAAAGTCTTTGGCCAAAACTTTTTCGTCATAACTTTTTTTCTACTTAACCAAATTTGACAAAATTTTGATACGTCGTGCCTGAACCTATTGCTAACATTTCCTTCTACTTGAGTGCCGCTTGACACTTTTCATGGTTTTTGACAAGAATTTACTACAAGACCACCGAATGAAAAGTAAAAGGCTTTGTCAAGAAAAACAGTTTTCTTTACAAAAGCAAAACGAGCAAATCTCAGAGAACATCAATATTTTATAGAAGGACCACGACTTTTGATGACAGCGACACGACGGGACGGCATAGGGATGGCACTCCAAAAACCAAAAATTGAATTTAACCAAGTAACTTACACTGTTGAGCGCCAAAATAGTATATTTAGTATGCAGTGTATCCAAGTACAATATACTAAAATTTCTCTTAGATCGGTGCAGTTGCAAAAAAGTTACAATTGAAAAACCCAAGTGAGAAACCATTTGGCCGAAGACTTTTGAGCGCTACTTTATGTAAATATAACGCATTTTATCCGGAAGGAAAACAACCAGCGGCAGTTCCTAGTTCGAGATGCACCCTACGCTTGATCTTCATTCAGATCCGCTAAGGAGACCACTGTTGAGGTAATGGGGTGGGGTGGGGGGGGGGTAACATGGTCAGATGTATGAGAGTTTTGGCCCAAGCCTAAAGGGGGGAAAGGAGCTCCGGGCACGTGAACCATGGAGTAGGCCCTTTCTTGGAAGTTGTTTCAACACGTGACACACCTCGCCTTTAGTGGGCTCAGGCTAAAATTCCTATCCACTCCTGTGCACTTGAAAAAAGCATCCGCCATTGTGTATTGTAGGAGAGAATAGTTGGAATTCCATCGGGTAACCGATGGACGTACCGAGTGACCGACTGGTATCCTCGTGGAGTGAAGAGACCGCTGGGGAGGCCACCAACCAGATGAAGCGATCCACTGAAGAAAATATTTGGTCAGAGATGGCGGCAAGTGGCAAGAAATCGCGACGCTTGGCATGGATGTGTCCTGCAAGGATGGCGTGACCACAAGAGCGGACTTCAAGGTATTCAAGATTGCGAGCTTGGATCTTAGAACGTGAAATCACGTCACTCTTCCTCCCTCCCTCTCCCCTCCCCCCTACCTCAACTCGACCCAGATTGACACCAACGGCGATTCAGATACATAGAGAGAGCTTTGTGAATAAGAATGCCGTAAATCAAGCGCTGCATTCACAACAATCAAGAGCGTCGACGACAGGCTTTCGTAACGCCATGAGAAGGTTGTATGTCATAAAACCACCGCGAAACTATAATACTTCAGAGTTGGGTCGAAACTTCCACCTTCCTTTCGCACTCAGATTGTTGATTGCGGCTTCTCCGCAGTTCGCTTCACAATCTTGTTGTCATTTTGAATGAACATTACTAATATACACTCCCATAGCTGATAACTCCACCATATTTTCAGGATTGATCACACGGTAGCAGAATTTCGGAAGAGAAGGTATGGACACTCCGAGTTCATTTCGTCCTAGAAGGCGGTATGGCGCCAATGGATGCCGTTCTAAGGGACGCAGATCGGATAACACTCAAGTCGCTTCGCGTACGAGAAGAGGTTGAGCTGAACGACGCCTGCTTCCTAAAAGGTATATCATTTTGATGGAAATCGAACCCCCCAAACTCTGGAATTCCGGGCAAAACATTGGAACCACACCTACAGAATTTCAGGCAAAAGCTTCGAACCCAGAGGCTCTAGAATTCTGGGCAAAGCTAAAGGCGAAGCGTATTAGAGCAGGACCCTCCACCTATGAAAGTTCTTAGGACCGTTGAAGAGCCACATTTGTTCGAAAGGAGGCAACAGTGAGGAGGATCGCAAGAACGATTGAAACGACGAGTTCGTGCGATAGCAGCGCTGTTCTATGATGCACTACCCATCTTTTCTGCTTGAATTTCAATTATTTTAGGCTCACGAAAAGATGCTTACTATACTAATTCTGAATACATAAATACTTTGTATCATCCCAACGCGCACAGCGCCTCTTCTATCTTTGGAGATTTTGGCAAAGCTTCGAATTATCCTCTCATCCCTGCCATCGCTATGGTTACGGCGCTATCCCCGTCCCAATCTGACCGTCGTCATCACTGATAGCCTTCATGGATGGATGCTTCTTCCCATTATTTATGTTTATGGACATCTCAACTTTTTCCACGAAAATATTTCAATTTTCACTTTGTTTTTTTTTAAGTTTTTGAGTTAATTTGAACATATTCGTCAGTAGGGGATAGTTGTGTTCTAGGAGGCCTTATATTTTTAATTTTCAGCCGCAGGAAACCCGTGGGTGAAGTGGAAGCCTCTCGAATGTACGTCTACGGCTCGTGGACGACGTAACTATAGTGGTGGCGGTGGCAGCGACTAGGCTCTGATCTCTGCGAGGATCAATCATCGAATGTTCCCACCCATACGGAGGAACAAGGAGGTGAGAAAGCTTCTTTTGCACCCTCTTAGACCATTGTCAGTCCCAGCAGTGAATCATATTACTTGGAAAGGCAGAAAATAAGCACAGTAAACTCTTTTGGCTCGTTACAGCCCAAGCTCTACATATTTCGAGGGATGCGCCATGCATGTGTAATGGACTAAGTTCTATTAAAAATATTTCAAACCATGTGTGTGACTTGCACACGACTTCACTCCAGACCCAGCCCCCATTGTTCCTGGAAGTGCTCCTTTCTGTGACTGCATAGTTTGCAACGATTGCCTTGGATGGTGTGCAGGATCACAATTGCATTGAGGAAAAGTTCCAGAAACAGTATCCCCCTCAAGGATACCCTGATGGTACGGCCCTCACCCCCTCCACATGACTATAACTACAGGGTGCCAGAAAATAGTAATTTTTTCATCCACTTTTAATTACTCCAGTCAAACTTCAGGAAATCGACAAGGTATTTTCATCCCCAAATTTAAGAACAGACTTCACTCTATCACTAAACTCCGTAAAAGCCTTCTTTACCAAAGGATCGGGAGCTTATTATGATGAATATGATGTGCCACCTCAACACGGCAAAATCGGAGATTTCGTCGACTCGTTCAGAGCATTGCTAAGGACCGTTCATTCTGGATGCGTAAGGGATTCATATTGGGTGGTTTCTCGAACATTCCATTTTACGGGTTCCCAGCGCCCTTAATTTCCAAGAACCAAAACGTGACATTACCACTGAAACCCCTCCGGAGGCTGATAATGACACTTCGGATCATAGCAGCGTTGTCCGAGCAGCAAGGGCTCTGTGACTTCCATGAACCGAAGGGCCATTCCTTGGGAAGACTTCCCACGAAAGACCTACCACGGAACCTGGCTTCACTGTTTTAAGCGGACCTTGATATCGTGGGTCCCTGAAGCCCGACTGCGCCGACTGTAGGCTCCGTGTTTTGATGAAGTTGACAGTAGTGAGTCTCAGCTTACTCCTGTTTCTGAAAGATTATTTCGAGAATATTCTGTCGAATACTTTTATCTCTTTCGTTCTCTTTTTTGGCACCCCCTGTATGCTTACTGGTATAGTAAATGATAGCTAAAAAAATTTATGGTTGATTCAATGATCATAATTCTTGTGTATTTCGTACTATTTCCTTCATAGCTACCCATTACAAGGTATTATCGACTGACTACCTTAGCGGCTTAACGGTTCCAAAAACCAAAATTATAAGTGGCCTTTCGAGCATTTCTTGATTTCACTTCCCAAAAGACGATCTCTTCTTGAAGTTCTTCAATCCTGATTGACCGTGCTAGTGTGGTTCAACGTTCAGGACTCCTAGAAAGATTAGGGGTAAGACACTGACTTTGAGGCAACCGCTCCATGATTTGTCCAGTTCACGTAAAACTTTTTTCTGACAACTCATGTACCTGGCTGATTGTTGAACTGAATTTTTTTTAAATCTAGCAATTGAGATTGTTAATTGAGATGCTACCACAGCCATACATTAACTTTTTTATTGATGATTTCGTGAATGTAATCTTGGCGAAGAGCCCGTATGTTTGTCTTTGCTTCAAAAAATCGCTTAGAACGCTACCAGTTTTCAGTGAATCAGTTCTCGCAAAAGTTCAATAGGTCTCATAAATAACCCGTCAGATGTTATGGGCACACTGACTCACTAATAGACACTTCTCGAAGACTGTTGATATATTGAGCGTGGGGCGGGGTTTTCAAAGCCATGACGCATTTCCTTCTGGTGGTTTTCTGGACCTTAAAAAGGAAACAATGACGGGGAACAAGCAGTTCTTTTAATAATCACGGTCACAAGTTGAAGCATTGATCCATATTATGCCGGATTTTGCATATTACAGCATAAAAGTACGGTACGATGAGATTTCAAGTAGATTTCAGTGAAATAAATTAAGCAAAATTAATAAATTAGGAACAAAATGAGAATGGGTACGGCTTAGATCCGTGGGACAATTCACACCCCATCCTTTGATGCTGCCAACACAAACTCAACAACCATTCTGGAATTTTCAGTTCCACTTGCGCGCAAAGGTCCTTAACTATGTGCCCTGATTGTCCCTTAGATTGAGAAGAAGCTGACTTCAAATGTCTCGACGGTGTTCTTTAAATTCTGAAGGCTATAGCCTTGAGAAAACTTCGCTTGTGGGTACTTCAACAATGCTTGACCCTGCCAGTGGGGTACAACATGAAGAGCTTCAGGATCCTTTGAGAAGACTATGGATCCGATTGAATTTGTGGTACCCGATCTAATGACTGCCCAGTTCGCATAAAATTTTCTTTTCAATAACTAGATACCAAAATTATTAGCACTGAAATGCGCCTGCAACCAACAATTTCTGACACAGGTAAAAAACAGAATCTCAACCCATACAACGAGCTGATGTTTCGATTTCATTACAAAAAGGGACAACATTTAAACTAATTCCTAATATTCAGAAAAAGAATTCTCTCGAAAAAATTTCAAGAATTAGTTAATACTTGATTCCAACGTAACTCCCTTTGTTTTGTCAATGCTATAACCTCTTTTCTGCGTTTAACTAATATAATAATAAAACATGATAGTCCCTGATGGCATTTCGTTGAAAACGACGTGTTGACGTCAACGTGCTAAGATTAACTCATGGGGGATGCTTACGTGATTATTACTGCCTTACCCAGTAAGCTGTAATTATGCAATTGCAATTAATGTGATATAATAAAGTGTGTTATTGTAACCTGTGCTTTTCCGAGGTCAGCTGAGCAAATTTTGACTTCTTCAAGATCGCGGCAAAAAGTGGTGGTGAGAGCTAGATATTCGCTTCGGAATGCGCCATCCATTCGACTTCGTTCCTTAATCGTGGTGGAATCGTCTTCTAGCATCATGACTATTCGATGTTACAATAAAAGCCCTGCAAGTGTTCCCGCGGATTTTTCGAAAAATTCGCTACGAAATCAGTTCTGACAGTGGGATGTCTTACTTGGTTTTAATTAGTTTCAATTCAGATTTTGAGCTTTGATCAGCCAACAGCGCCTTTTACACAGCCTCATTTGCGCAAAAAGTGCTTCATAGGCAGTGGGAAGGGTAAGAAGAAAGTGAGAACTGGAAGTATACGTTTTCTGTAAACAAACCTTCCACTTCAAAAGAGGTGATGCATGGCGAAACTCACCTTCAAAAAGCATGGCTTGGGGTTGGGGTCTCATAACGATCCCGTAGCACTGCAAGTCATGCTGCCGTTCATCCGCCGGGGAGTTGCCGGCGTGAGCGGTACAACATTCGCGGCCGGCTGATTTAGCCTCTCGCTGTAATCTACCCATACCGGCAGGTGACGCAAAGAAGACGAAGGAGAAAGAGGTTTTGGGTTCCTGTTTCTTGAGTTTATCTCACCTTTATTTCGTTTTTTCTCTAATGTTACACTGCTGAGCACCTCTACTTTCATATTCCACAATCTACCAAATTTATCCCTTCCGGTGCCTTTAATATCGCAGCGATAATCTCAGGTTGGCTATGACGGTCAGTGCATAGGTTCTTGATTGATAGAAAGGGAAAAACTAGGGAAAGCGCTTAGAACAATTGATTCGGACTTTATTTTCTGTTTTCCATTTCTGTTGCTAACGCATTCGGCGAGATACCAGACAGAAGAGGCAGGAAATAGTAGTTCAAAATGCGAGAGAGGGGCAACAAGGAAGCAGAACGCGTGGTCTTTTCTAGGTGCGGTTAATCACGCTAACGACTTATCGCTGTACCAGTTGCCTGGCGCATATTACTGAGCGCGTAATAATATGGGCGTCAGTAGGTCGATCGGAAATGGTTTTTTCTATGAAGTTCACTGACAGATTGTAACACGCTCCTCCCACTATGCCCAGACTTCTTTCATGACTTTCGTGAACTTACCCCTGACTTTAATCCATATTTCGCGAACGTTTGGGGTACATTCGAACCCAATTAAAAATATTCGGACTGAAAGCGGAACATTTCAGTGCGCGTCCCGCCCACAGCGGGCGGAGCTGAGCATGGTCCATGTGTGGTTTTTACTTCTTGTCCCATGCCCCGTCCACCCAAACTGTCTCAATTTTCGTTTTTCATACAATATCTAATTTTGTGACAGACGAAGGGACGGAGGGACGGAAGGATAGACAGACAGACGAAGCGTTTCATATATAGTAAGGACCGAGCTGTCTACATAACGAGAGGAGTCTACTTAGTATTTATCGCGGCGTGTTTCGTTAATTGAGAGGTTTCGAAAAAGATCTTCTCCCTAACCACTATTCAGCATCCTATTTTAAATGTCTATCTCATCATTTTTAGGCTCAAACCAACTCTGCGCAACGTCTTATGAGCAATCGCCGTGCATCCTTGGTAATATTTAACTCTTACTAAATTTTTGTTAAAAGCTTTTTATGATTTATGTTTATGATTATGATTTTGGATAGCGGTGGCTTATTGCTATGACAGCTGAAAACTACTGCAGGAGGCCCTTGAAGAGTTTCACGATGCTCTATAATTAGCTTTCCTATAAAAGCAATCACAATAGGAAAATTACTTCGTTTTCTATAGAAGCCTGTCACTCAGTTAATGAGTTATTCATAAAGAACTAGCCAAGTGAACAATCACGTCATCATATAGGAAACTTTTGAAGAACTAAGAAATCTTAGCAAAGATACAAATGAGTTACAAAGTGGGAGAACACCACAGAAACGTAAGGTTAATGGTTGCGCTATACCTGGGAGGAGGAGGGAGGATTCTTACCAGCTCTTCCACCATTTCATCGTTTATCTCCTCCAACCACTTCCTTCAACAGATGACACACTCATGATGTTCGACACCAGCCGTCCCACCATTGCAGTTGGCTTAACGTACTTGCAGCCTTCAGATATCACCGAAGAAGCCGGTTCCATGATGACAAAATACTTCCTTTGGGAGAGAGGCCTACATTAGCATTTTAAAAAGTGGTTGAATGTGCTCACATGTGCTTATGCGAAATCCGTTTCCAAGGTCTTTAAACTCATCACTCAGGCAGCCGGAGATACTAGCGGATGTTTTTGCAATTACGCTTGAGCGCAAGGGCACAGCTAACACACAATTGGGCGGGGAGGGGGGAGGCGTAACTAGCGCCCACATAGCTCTCCATGAACGCTTCCTAATCACGTCCGAAGTGAGTTTATTTGCCCGTGCCATTTAGATACCCTTACCCTTCCCCTCCATTCAGATACCCTTATACCTATAATCACTCGCTTGGAGTTCAACCTTCTCCAAAAACCTTGTATAAATCTTTCATGAGTATTCGAAAGTAGAAAATAGGCTCCAAAGTTCCTTATTCAGAAGTGGAGAACCATTTTCATTTGCTAAGTAAATCATTGAAGTAATCATTCAACTAAGTCATTAAGCAAATTACTTGCCTGCACGATCTATGTGAAAACTTGTAAAATAAAAGCTCATTAGCCGATGATCCACTACCGGGATCCACGCGGAGGGTTGACACGAAACTGGTCTATGACAGCTTCGAAATTTGAACAGCAATGAAAGTAAATTTATCTCCAATCACTTGTGCTTATTATCGGTATTAATACTACTGGTGCCATCCTGATGAGGGAGCGGCAAGATGCTGGAAGCGAAACAAAACGTGCCTCTTCATGAATGACATGACCATAACCTATCCTAGATGTCATAAGTACACATGGTCGATCCTGTGAAGCTAGGGGCGCCGTCAGACCTCTCGCGATTTTGCGATTTCACGCATTTGCGATCCTGCAATTTTGCGGTGTAGCAGGTCCGCATGCCAAGTTGCACAAATGCAAGGTTTCAAGGTTGCAATGACGCGTACGAAAGTGCGACGCCGCAAAGTCGCAAAATCGCGAAATCTGACGGCGGGCCAGCGTTGCTGTTGAACACAGATGTGAAAGCATTTTACTGTTTGTTATTCAACGACTTGTCCATCCCTACCCCCTCATCAAAATTGCACTGCATTTATCACTGAATTCAAGGGTAAATGTTCTTTGAGCATTCGCATTCCTCTCTTAGAACGACTCCGAGATATATGTACTCATGGCTACATTTGAAAAAAAGAGTGCATGGGTGGCCTGGAATTGAAACTTTGAGGATTCAGCTTCTCTAATAATGTTTTGTTCGTTGGTTTTAAAATCTTCCAATTTAGAGTCCAAATGGTAAAATGCCTGAACTGACCGAGGAACGTGTAGTGCAATACTTGCGTGACAATCCATCTGTACTTGAAAATTACGTAACGGGACCGAATGTTTCACCAGAGACATTTCAAAAATGGGTACATCGACGAAATAATTGGAACCATCTACGACGCGATGCTAGAAGAATTTTCAATGGAGCATGGGGGGTGAGTAAAAGTTTTCATTTCTCACATTTCTTTTTTACCGCTTTTCTGAGATTTTTCAAACTTTCTCTGCTACTTCTATCTCATTGAACGATAAAAAACTGCAACCCACACACAGATGGAGCAGATTTCTGTGCAATTTCATACTTTGCCATGAAAATTGCAAGATATTCATTGCTTACATTTTCAAAGAAGACCTTCATACCTCCTTTCACTAATGAACAGATAATTGTGCAAAAAGACTAGCTGAAACCCATCGGATTCCTCGGACTTCTTGCGATTGGCAGCTTCAGATGCATCACCACCTTGCATGCTTTTAAGACTGCAAACATTTAATAATAGACATGTGGTGGAAGCATTACCGCATAGAGCAGAACTTTGTTATAGAAAATTTAAAGTAAGAAAAGTTTGAAAGAGAAGAAAAAAGTTACAATGGGACTAGAGCAAGAAATAGCCAGCAAACTTAACTGTACCTTTCAGAGACAGTGATAGCAATAAATTTGCACTCAAGAAGCTTCCCCAAGACTGCTACTATTTCTCGATAGTTCAGGAAATTGAGAGCCAGTGTTGGCTTTCAATAACGGAAATTGCGAAGTTTTTCTAGAAAAAAAAAACGAAAAATCTAAGAACCTCTGGTTCAAATGGTGCAGGAACCAGGGATCAAATGATTATACAATCAGCCATATTCACTAAACTGTAATTGTTTCCTACTTGTTGCATTTTCACAAAATATTTCTGTGATTAGCTCTCATCCAAGGCAGCGCATAGCCTTGCTGAAATGTTCAATCTGGTTGAAAGATAAGTTTTGTACAGAGAAACGGATTAAGGATTATAGATGTAAAGTGCGTCACACAACTGATTTCGTTTCAGTCGGAAGATTTGGAGTCACGACGGCGTATTATCCTGGATCACGGAGATGATCAGGTACGGTATCCCCGCCATTAAACAAATTACGAAAGCATCGGAAAATTCCGAGAAGACTGCACTTCCACCTGCCATGTCTTTAATTTGCCTCAGAATGGGGTGTGTTGAGAGGAGAAAGCGTTCGGCTCTGACCAGCTTCTGCCAAGTATCATGCATTACCCTTCCTTTCCATGGAACTTGCAATCGAGATCTACTGGATGAGTCAAAAGAGATTCAAATACTGATTATAACTACGAATACCAAAATTGCAAAGTGGCTTTCTGGTTAAAAGGGGTCAAATTTGCTTGTTGCCTCATGGCGATGCACATTGTCATCAGCTCGGTATCTTGTAATGTTTGCCTAATGTGGGCCGCATGCGTAGTTTCACGCGAACAAATGCGAATCCAGCTAAGATACAAAACCACAAAGTCTCGGCCGGGTGGGCGGGGCTTCCGATCGAGCGCCCACCCCGTCGTCCGCCGCGGTCGGAGACGCATCGTAAGAACAGAAAGTTACGTGAACAGTCCCACTCTCCCCTCCCAACCGTGGCGGACAACGCGTTGGGGCTTTTACTAGGAGGCCCCACCCACCCGGCCGACAATTCGGGAAGCCGTATCTTAGCCGTATTCTCACTTTTTCGCGTGGAACTTTGCATGCGCCCCTCTTTAGGCAAAAACAACATAGATATGTATGGATGACAAAAAAAAACCATTTCTCTGTGGACGATTCCTTTAAGCTAGCAGCAGCCACTATGGTTCAGTGGTAGTGTTCCACTCTGTACGTGGAGGGTTGTGGGTGCGAATCCCTTTCATTTTGTTTTTATCGTCAGTACGTGCTTCTCTTTCATTTCGTAGTACGCATTTATTCGCGACCATCATTTAAATTACGCATTCTGTAAGCAGCGCTTTTGCTTCATACCTTTTTTGCACTGTTTCATCAGTGTCATCTGATGCCGATATGGCTTGATCGGTTTCATTCGATTTCCCTATGTTGAGCATAACGATTGACTTCGCTAAAGAAATCGGGATGATTCGAGTAATTCTAGTGCTTATAAATAAAGTGGTAGTGTAAATGATAGGTGCGAATAGGTGCCAGTACAAGGAAACGTTCAGAAGTGAAAGAGAGGCACTTGACTGACGACGAAACACAAAATACAAAAAAACCTGCACCGGCGGAGAGCAGAACCACAACCCCATACATCAGATCCGGAACATTACCAGTGAGCCACGGTGGCCGTTGTTGGTCCAGGAACGGCTGTGCTGCCGGCAAAGAGCTACATTACTGAGATGTCACAGGCAAACTTTGACCCACTTAACTCGCTTCAGCATGGCATTTTGCAATTTTGGTTTTCATAGTTATAATCAGTATTCAAAACTCTATTGATCCGTCTAGGTCTCAATTTTGAGCTTTTGTGGAGTTGAAACCCTTCCGCAGTTGAACCCATAAATGCATATGTGCCAGGGTTAACACTACCGTTCCTAAGCTTTCCGCAGCTCGAGTTCAAGAAACTGATCGCAAAACTTTATCAATATCGAGGGAAAAAGGCTTGATCGACTCAGACAGGTTCAATTTCCCAGTTCATGTAAGTGATAGCAGTGGGCATGTATTCACGGCAAAAGGCAATTCATCGAAAAAACAAACATTGGCACTATTCACCTAAAGCAGCCCCACCATCACGAATCTTGGGAGGGAAACAGTGATTCTTGGGGAACATTCCGATTTGGCTAAAAACTTATATTCGGGAGTTGTTCGACTCGTGAAACACTCACTCAGAGCTGAAGCGCTTGGCGCCCACATCACAGGCGCTGGCGACAAATAGAATAAATCTTCAGATTGCTGTGCGCGGGTGCCGGACAATTTCGCGTGGAAAAAGTGTGATGTTCTTACCGAAGAGGTCAAATAACCCCTAGGGATAATAAGTTCGAGCGTCTTCGGTGTTCCACCCCTTTTCGACACCGGCGCCTATGGCGCGGGCACCAGGAAATATTGCGACCAACGAGTGTCATATTTGTGTTCCACTGGTCGAAATACCTCTGAGCACAATTTTTAGCTTAATCGGAATGTTCACCAAAATTCGCCTTCTACCTTATCAGGTTTCGAGTTAGTGGAGTTGCTTTGGATAAACCTTGGGTAAGTAGTGTCCAAGCATCTGTTTAACATGTTCATTTAAGGTCCGCATACTCTATGAACTGGCTCAGTGCTGTGCTCAAGTCGCCAATACCGACCTGTGCGAGCTGTACGTTCAAGATGACGAAGGTGTTTATCTCGTTTACAAGGAATCAGGCGAGCAACCACAAATCAAATGTCGTAAGGTTGGAGATCGGTCTTTTCATACATCTTTCGTGAAGTATTATACTAGAACAGTTCCGTGAGAAAAAACCCTAGAGAATTATGTTGGAGATTTACTGGTTTCACACACATGAAGAGGCAAGTACATGATATTGCTTCCAATTTTCACGATCCACTGCCAAATTTCAGGTAAAACGAGCTCGAAGAAATCCGATGCACATGATAAAATTGGTGGATGTGAACGAAACCAACATAGGTCGGACATTTTCTCACATTGATTTCTACAGAAGAGATGCGAAGCAGACCTTATGGATTGTGATGGTTTCAATCGATATCGATCGATAGCATAATATTGTTTTTGGCACCATTTCTGCCGCTGTGGGTGTGTAGACCTATGTCGAATTTTCGCCTAGCGACGTCGCACTCGCAGCGCCATCAGCACAACTTGCCGCGATCGGTTGGAATTCCGTTTAGGACGCGGTGGTGTAGTACCAGGAGGTCCTTCGAGAGATAGCTGTTTATCTGATCATTATCTGAAACAATAACTTTTGTGCCCTAAAAAGACAAAATAGTAACATAAAAAGCAAAAGAAGCGATAAGCAGATTATTACAATCCTAATAAGAAATAATTATTTCGGGCGTAAAACTCCAAAGCGAGTACTGAAATGTACGCAATAACACGCAAAGAAATCCGCGGCGCCGCTCGCCGCGCGAAAATTCGACGTAAGTCTGCACATACCGGCCGATGGTGTCACCCATGACCTGATCTAATATCTATCTCGAGATCCTGCTTGAACACCAACGGTTTTGACCAAAATCGATTTGTAGTCTGTGATTTCGAAATTTCGACGCTTTCGGCTAGACTTGGACAGTGCTACCGATCGCCGATTCTCTTCCGCCATTTCTCTACCTATAAAGTTAGAGGTTCAAAATTCTGACGCATTCAACTTCCAGTTGCCATTAGACCCTAACATTTCCCGTGCACGCTCACCGACGTCTTTTGAAGAATTCAAATGGGATTTCAAGCTTGTCATCCAGCCCCACTTACATAGATGCTGCTCCTTGCCCGTCCACTGCTTCGCCCTTCCAGGTCTACGTGGTTAACAGCCCAACCAGTACATAAACAGAAATATACTCCATTTCGGAGCGCTTGGTTGGGCGTGGTCTACGGACATGGATGATTGGCGAGAGTGAGAGTGCGTGGCGAGTGAGAGTGTGCGGCGGGATGTACACTCTCACCCAAGTCCGAAGGCCACGCCCTAGCACGCGCTCCGAAATGGACTGTATATATCTACTGCTGCAATCACAGAACGTAATGGATTTCCAGGAGAGATTCACTTCAATACGCCTGTTGCCGAACGGGACAAGCAGATCATTAACGTGATATGCACATGGGCTGGTGGTGCGCTCCATTACGCTCAGGTGGGGCTTATAACACCTACACTTTTTTAGTGAACAAAATGATCACGAACTCGCAATAAACTAGCACTATGATTTTCAACTCCGATTTTTCAAGTTTTATAATAAATATATTTGAATAAATATAAATAAATAACTACTGTCTGAGCAGACTCACCTCCCTTCCCTTTCTGATGAGCAGATGAGCACGGAGGGAGGTTATCTCTGTGTTAACCTCCGTCTAAGGGCACGTGCGAAACGAAGGTTGAACCACTTCTTTGCTTCTTCCCCCCCCCCCCCAAAAAAAAAATTTTTTTAAATATGATCTCTTTGTTAATGAATGATTATTTATTTCTTTAATAAAAAACTCACATCGTATTGGGAGCAGTCTTCTAATGTGCAAAGAATATTTATTGATTGGCAGGTTGCGGCTCAATTGGAGCGCACTGGCAGCAGCTCAGAAGTATTCGCAAAGCAACGTCGTCTGAATTCATTTCTTTTGGACGTAGCTAAGAGCATTTTCCAAGATATCGTATCGATGGACACCGTTATCATCAAAGTGATGGTAAGGTAATCTAGTGTTTGGTGAAGAAGGTGTACATAATTACGAACATGTTGCAGAACTTTGCGGCGAAACTGGTCGAGGCCGATCGAGCGTCGCTATTTCTCGTCGACAGTAAAAATCACGAGCTTTACGCTAGGATCTTCGACGTCGGCAAGGATAACGAAGAGTTTGAAAAGATCAGTAAAGACGGAAGTAAAGAAATTAGGTAAGTTCTTTAACCTTTGCAAAAGTGCGAAAAAAGGAGCTGATTGAATATTGGGTTACACCATATAGTGGATTCCATTCGGATTTTTCATCACACGTTTCTGACGGAATACTACAAGGTACACCGGGAGTCGAGGATTCCTAGACAGGGGAAAGGGGTGGGGAATGGGGGTGGTCGTACCTACAGTGGTCAGGGATAAGCAGTGGAATCTGAAGTTCCGATAAGCAGTTGAGAAGATAGAAGGATACTCACAGCAACTTCGGGTCAAAAAATGTGAAATAAATATCTTTTTGCTTCAGACAAGATAGGTAGGCATCGCAATAAAACATATTGCCTGTACAAATCGGCAACAGTCACTGGTATTGCAAGAATCAAAAGAAAAGGATAGTATTAGGTTGTCTGGAAAGTTTTCGGACTGACGTCGAAGAACATTGTGTCAATAGCAACTTTATTGACATCGTGTACCGCGGATTTTGGAGTATTTGAGGTCTGAAGTTGGCATACAGAACGTCTAGGTCGAGTCCCACAGGTAGCGAGCACGAACCATTTGTTCTATGTTTGTGGTCGAGATTTCTTGAGCGATTCGTCACCGTTGTCGAACTTGTGGTATCAGTAGAAGCACGTCGAGCGACAGGGGGCTTTCCCCTTCATCGTTTTCTGCAGAAAGCGATGGGCCTCGTTCGCGGATCGGCTGGAGCCGTATTGTAGAAGCAGAACTGGTCGGAAGAGCATCTTTTTGTTTCTTGTCAGCCATTGCGAAGGCACTACTGGGGACAGGAGACGATATGTCGCACATGCTGCTGACAGGTACAAATACCGCACATGAAACACAAATCCCTCGAGTTAGGTCCGCTCACAACATCGCGTGACAAAGATATGTTGCTTCAAACCCTACCATGCATTTAGTCCGAAAACTTTCCGAACAACCTAATATTTGATCCACGTAGACTGGGGAGGGGGGGGCGTACTGAAGCGACTATTTTTCTCGATACCTGGTGTCCTGTCCAACAAAATAAACAATGGAAGTTTCTTCAAAAAGTGAAGCATGCGAATTTAATACGTTCCAAATTTCAGATTCAGCATGGATCGGGGGATCGCTGGTCACGTGGCATCCACTGGTGAAGGCCTGAATATCGAGAATGCCTACGAGGATAACCGATTTAATCCAGAAGTGGACTCCAAGACCGGCTATACAACTAAGACGATCCTTTGTATGCCAATCTTCATACGTGGGAGGTGAATCTATTAAAACATGGTGCATATCAAATTTCTAGCAGCTTATCTGGTACAAAAGTTATGTTAGCCTAAGGCAGAAGGCGATGAAGCGTCGGACGTCCCGAAGCCATTTCGGATGGTTGTAATTGAAGAGAAAAAGTGTAAGTGCAGAGTTGTGCGGTAGCAACAAGGAACAGAATCCACAAGAACAAGCCTACAATGGGGAACTCATTCCACCGTTACTTTTGGCGCTGGACGAGTTTCCGCACTAAAAGCTAACGTAATGCAAGACGATGCGCAGACCTAAAGCCACACATCTCACAGCAATCGCCTCGCTATTGACAAAATATATCTTATAAACACCGTTTGGCGTAGCTTCGGCAGACTGTGGAATAACTAAGGAACGTGGAAGTCTAGGAACTCAGTAGTGCACTAGCAGTAAAAGAACGGAATGAAAAGGGCGTTAACTTGACAAATAGGAACCCAAATACCCTCCTACTCATTTCTCTCCTGCATCACTAACCGCCCAGGGATAGATGCAGACGACGAGGGGCTGAGTTGTTCAGCAGTTGACGTTGTGCCGTCCTCGCAGCAGTTCGCGGATGCGAGGCAGTGTGAGTGGCAACGCAGAGAGGTGCGATAAAGACTTCAAGGCGCGCATGTTCCATGGGGATTTCGACACATACCATCTTCTCTGAACTAATGCTCTGTTAAAAATAATATGTTTTCTCCTTTGCCCCTCACCTCTAGGGATTCGTTCAAAGTGACAGTCCAGTCGGTAATAAGAAGTATAGCTTTCTTCATAAAAATTACTGTACATTTGTAATTTGTAATTTTACAGTGTTATTGGCGTGGTACAGATGGTGAATAAGCGAGAAGGTGTGTTCACAAAGTCTGACGAAGACAGTTTCGAGGTGTTTGCAGTCTACTGCGGTCTGGCGCTACATCATGCGAAGCTCTACGATAAAATACGGCGATCCGAGCAGGTAAAATAATCAAAATTTTTCTTTCTTGGTCAATAAACCGGGTAAGTTATAAACGAAACAATGGAGAAAGTTTCGATGTTTTTTAGAAGTACCGGGTAGCCCTTGAAGTGTTGGCCTATCACAGTGTCTGCAACAAGGATGAAGTAGCAAAGTTACAAAAAATGGAGATCAAAGATCGAGTGGAGGAATTAGAAACGTAAGCCTTTCGAACCTCGATGAACTCTAAAAAAATCAACACAGCGACTAGAATGATAAAAATGGAAGTTTTCCAGGTTTGAATTCAATTATTTACGGATGTCAGAACTTGAAAAGCCTCTATATGCTATTTCAATGTTCAAGACACTTTTCCAAGACCAGTTGTGAGTATTTTTACTGAACCATACAAGTGAAATGATTTTATTCTGATACGTTTTGTATAATTTCTTTTATAGTTATTGATGTCACCATTATGTGTAAATCTTCCCTCTTGATCATTGCTTCTCCGCAGAAATTCCCAAGCAGAGGCTGAGATAGGGCATCACAGCCGAGCTGCCACGAAACCACACTTTTACACCTGCATGACATGATGATTCGACCGTCAAATGCTGGACATGGGCAATGGGTGGCAGATTGACTCGTGTGCCCAGTGTATGCGTCAGGACCCTCGAGATAGGTCAACACTAGGCGGATTGTCCGGCGCGAATGGGAAGGCACGCAAAATGGCACCTCGCTGGTCGTACGCTTGCATGCTTGCTGACTCAAAGGCATACCACGCGATAATCAGACAAGTGGCCTATTTTCTTGGTGCAAGTAGCTCCCTCGATAACTGCTCAGGCTGCACCCTTCTTGCGTGTGGGGAGTGCACCCTCGCGGTGTTGTGTCTTCTCGAACACAATCAAGCCACGCTAACCCTACCAAATCCACCCGGCCTTCGACGAATGAATTTTCCACGGGAATCTGCCCTCATCATCGAAATGGCTGCTTCAGTGAACTATCTTCTCTTATCACAAGCTTCGTTCTCCTCTTCTCTTCTCAGCAAAGGGCAGCCTGAGAGGTTCTCAAAGGTCATACTCGCTCCAAGAAAGTAAGCCACTAATCTGATTATCGCGTGATGTGCCTTTAATACGAGTGTCCTGACGACACCCATGTACTTACTGGTTTCGCTCATCGTGTTCTATTATCTACGCATTCTCCTTCCCAGGACAGTCTGATGCAAAACACTTCGACTTTTATAATCCTCAAAATGCAGTTTTCAGCCGATATGATCGCGATGAGCTGATTCGATTCGTATTGACGGTGCGGAAGAACTACAGACGGGTAGCTTATCACAACTGGGCTCACGGATGGTCTGTGGCACATGCGATGTTTGTGGTTCTCATGCACCATACAGCTCGAGATCTCTTCACTACTCACGAGGTAACGTAAAATGTTTTACTGAGACGTAGTGTGTAGAGCAGTTCTACTTTGTATGGAGTACTTCAATAATTTTGATCCGCAAGCAAACACTACTATCTATATTGAAAAGTTCGAGGAAAGAAGATGAAGGGATTAGTCGGTCATAGTTGACTAACCTGGTCACTTTATGAGCAGAAGCGCTGTATCCATGGCTTCATGGGTGTCGACGTTGACGGAAAAATCAATTTCTTTTTTTACCCTTTTATTTATGTTGTATTATGTTGTACTATTTGCCTAATAAGGGCTGCATGCGAAGTTTCACGCGAAAAAAGATGAGAATTCGGCCAGGATACAACTCTTCAACTCTTCGAAGTGGCGGCCGGGGGTAGGGGGGGGGAGGCGGGCCTGGACTGTCTATGTAACTTTTTATTATATTCCTACAGTGTGTTCCGACCGCGGCGGACGACGGGGTAGACACTTCCTCGGAGCCCCGCCCTGTCAAGACTTGTATTGCCGCATCTTAGCCGAATTCACATTTTTTGCGTGAAATTTTGTATGCGGTCCACATTAGGCAAATACAACATAAATATATGGGTAACATAAAAAATCATTTTTCCGTTAACGATTCCTTCGAGAGAATTTCATGATTCTAATTCTTCTTACAATCACTCTATTGGATACAGTAGATGAACAGAAACATGAAAAGAACTGAGAAACTTCCTTCATTCCAAAGCAGCATCAAAAACTAGAAGAAGAGCAACTCGTTTGAATACGATTCCCTCAAGTAGCATCCAAAGAAAAGTAGAGAAATTAGGGAAGCAATCATTCCCATGTTTTGAGAAAAGCCCAAGGCTACTTCGCTCGAATTTTCGAGGGCCATAGGTGTCTTTCAATGCTCTCCCGCTGTTAATTCACATTTTGCTCTCCTAGCCCACCGTGTTTTACAACATTAATGTTTTACAACATTCCAGCGCTGGAATATTTGAACTAGTGTTTCCAGGCCCTGGCTCTGTATGTCTCCTGCCTTTGTCATGATCTTGATCATCGTGGAAAGAACAATGCCTACATGAAGTCGATGATGACACCTTTGGCCAGTATCTATACGACGTCCGTAATGGAGCATCACCACTTCAATCAGACTGTTACTATTTTACAACAGGTTTGGTTTCAAAATTTCCAGAAAGCACTGTTCGGAATAAATTTGATCATAGGTGGACCTCACAGTAAAATGAAAGAGAAGGTACGGTGGGACCTAACAGCGGAAAAAAAACTCGGAAAGACACTAAGAGTCCAGTGGGAACGTTCCTCTCTCTCTCCCATGAATTTTGGACGTGGATAAATTTGCCGCAACAGTCGCGTTCACCACGACTTCACCGACAGTACATTTCTTCACCTCCCAACACAACGGTTCACTCGTCCATTTGTGGGCGGAGATACGCCCGAATGGCGCTTATTCGCATCTCTCGGGCCTGATGCGTGACTGAAAGGCTCCTTTCTCCACGCAGAAGCTGAAGCTCCATAGACTGCTTTGGCATACCATTCCTCTCCACTATCTATCCTCATTCTTACCGCACTAACGGATGACCCGCAGATTACATTACTGAACATCCCACAAAGTCGAATTTAGGTCTCTAGAGCCTCCAGTTATTAGCAGAATTTAAAGAGAGGAACAAAAATGATGATTTCAATTTAATTTTGAACTCAAACCATCGATATTCATTTTCTTTCACTATTACATACTCGTACTTGCTTAAAACCTGTGAACTTTTTAGGATGGTCACAATATTCTAAAATCAATGACATCAAGCGAATACAAGCAGGCTCTGTCGCTTATCAAGCATTGTATCCTAGCCACGGACCTCGCGTTATTTTTTACAAATAAAGCCGAACTGAACAAAATTGTCGATTCTGGCAAGTTCGACATTCATGACGAACATCATAGGTGAGCTGCACCATTACAACTGAATTACCTATTTTCTTGATAGTGTACAGTAAGTTATGATTATAAATATAGTAGATGACTAATACAGTACGTGAAAAGACAATGTGAGGTCCTAATTTTCAAAAAACTCGAAAGATTCCGCAAAATATTGCGAAAAAATGAGCACGTTGGCAAGCTTCGGCGCCTGGCGCCTCTCTCAAACTCGAAATTAAGCAATTTATTCTATTTTATTTTACTTTATATATTGACACTTTATGAAAGGAGTCAGCAGATATGTATCCGACTGACTCACTGCTACCGCGTACGTAACTGAAGAAGCTTCGCCGGCTCAAGAAATCAGCGTCAAGAAATATGCTCATGCATGCGAGAAGTTGCCGCCCACCTACATCAAGGCCAACGTTGTTCACACCTTATACGGACTAAGGAGAAAACTGATGGTGTACGAAGAGATGGAGCAGATTTAATGGTGGAGCGTATTCTGAGTGAAGGTGATACAGCCACACAAACACTCAAGCGTGGAGACCGTACCTCCTGCAGACGGCATCCTCATGGTAGTGCCGTATGTAGTCGAAAAAACAGCAATCAGAGTCAACTGGATGGTGAAGAATTGCTCGCTTCCTATAAAGTTTATATTCAGACCACCACTAAATCTGAAGCGGCTACTCACCTATTCTAGGTCCTACGAGGATAAATGCGTGAGGTATAGGTACGATTATTACAGTAATAAAATCTGCCAACTCCGGGGGTCCGTGTATCTCATAACATATCAAAGATGTGGGCAAAAATATGTTGGGGGAACTAAAAGGCCCTTTTTCAGCGACTTGACTAACATCGCGGGGCCTTGCAAAATTCCACGTCATACGTCGTTATAAACAATAGTTTTTCCATGCACAAAACCCAATAATATGCCCGCGTAAAACCTCCCAACTATTGTAGAAGGTCTGCACCCTTCTACTGTAAACACAGTGGAAAAAATACTGGAAGCACTAGAAATAATAACGCGGTTACTGACTCCTTTCATAAAGTGTCAATATATTAAATAGTATAAATTGCTTAATTTCACGCTTGAAAAAGACGCTGGACGGCGAAAGCTTACCGGTAGGCTCAAGCTTCTTTCGCAGTATTTTGTGGAACCTTCTGAGTCTCTTGAAATAAGATTTTGGAGCCTCACATGGTTTTCTCACACACCTAAATTGGCATGAGGCTTCGGGGTAGAACACTGCTCAATAATATAAAGGATTAATAATGGATGGAATGGAATAATAATAAATAGAATAATATAATAAATAGATAGTAACAAATAGAATAAAGTAAGATAAGTTTTAAGAAGAATAAAATAAAGAGACAAAAATGAGGGTGGACTAAGGAATGGTGCGGTAGCGCGGAAATCATTTCCTATTGACTCTCAGCAGCATCTTCCTATAGCCTTCTAATCCTCTACCAGTTAGGCATGGGGCAAAGCATAGCGCAAATGCAGCGCGCAGGGCTCTCTATGATATCTTGTGGGCTCAGTACAGCCTCGAACACTTGTATGAACCTTACTGCTTGTTACCAGAAATGTCAAATTGTGTCTGAATGAATCTAGATTTGTTTAAAAACAAATTGGTCACGTACACTCAAATTACGCCAACCTTTTCGCGCCAGGTCACAGAAGTTCTTGGCGCATTCACTGGATCGACATGAAGTTACTCTACATATAAGGCTTCTCCAGACTTAACATAGCCCTGACCTTATATGATCATTCTGATGAGACCTTTTCTATTAGTAACTTATTGATCGACTATTGATATTAGCACCCCACCGTTTTATTGATTTGCTGCTTCACTACAACTTCTAATGGAAAACATTTGAGGAGACTCACACAAGCAATACTGATGACCGGCTGCGATCTGATCGCATCAGCAAAACCATGGTATATCCAAACAGAGACCGTCAAAGTCATCTTTGAGGAGTTCTACGAGCAGGTGAGAGCCTTAATTCATAATTATTTGATATACGCTATTTCTCAATAAGTGTTTCATTGGAAAAACGAGAGACTGACTTGAGATTTAGGGTGATGCGGAACGTATGAATGGCCGCGAACCAATACCGATGATGGATCGTAACAAAGCTCATGAGCTTCCACAAATGCAGGTCAGTTGTAACGTTGTTCAGAGGAGAGGAACTTCCGCTGGATATCCATAAAATTATTCGTCCAATAAGGCGCAAGCAACGTTCCAACTCTGTCCTTGCACAGTTAAACGCACAATCAGATACTAATGAAAAAATTAAAGGATACATATGTTAGAATAATTAGTGTTATATGAATGGTTCGTTTCGCCTCAACCTCATACGAACCATTGTGTTCACCAGTCACCTCAACGTGTATGACTTCGTCGGTCAGCGTGATTTTCAGCAAATACGGTAGCACTGCTGTTCTACTGACACTGGAGGTTCGAACTTGTACTCCATTGAGGCGCAATGTTCAAGGAGTACTGTTGGTGTAGATGCTGATTGAGGGCGTACGTCAATGCAAAAAAGACTTCAAAATCAAAAAAAGGACTGTTACCGAATGGCATCCTTCGTGCTCCTCGCTATTTTTAAATACTGCCCAATCCTTCCGTTCATCTCTTTTTGCTTAGTGATAATCCATATAACTTCCCGGCTGTATTATTAGGCTGTAAGGAAAGAGTCGTTGTTGATCCTACGAAACAAGGTTCAAAGTTCCTAACCGCAAAAAAGCTTAATTTCAGGTCGGGTTCATGCGTGGCATATGTCTTCCATGCTACGATTTAATCGCTAAAGTAATACCTGAATCAGCCTTTCTTAGAGATCAGTGCGAGTGAGTTCGATTCTTCTGTTTTCTGGGCACTTTCTGTAAAAGAAGTAAGATACGAAGAGAACGTGATGTGGAGGCCAAAAAAGCGCTCCCTGTGTCTAGAGACTGAAAGTAAAGTTTTTGACTGAAAAATAAGAACGGGAAACAGAGTGCTATTTACTAACGAGTATTGTAGCGTTAAAAAGGTGATTTTTGGGGAACATTCCGATTTGATTCAAAACTTCACAGTAACATGATCCATGGAGAACGAATACGGCACTCAGTGGGAAACCATCTGGCTCTGCATCATCCGCGTCAGCTCTGAATGAAATAAATCTGCACATCATCGTGGCACAGGCATAAGACAATTTCGGGGAAAGAGTGTGGTAATCTAATTGAGGACATAAAAGCACCCCTCTGTGGACAAGTTTTGGGCGAATTTGGTGATCAATCACATTTTGGCCCGTGTGGCGCGGGCGCGCCATGTGGGTGTCGTATTTGTACTCTACGGGTGAAATTAAGCCCGGCTACAAGTTCCAAGCCAAATCGGAATGTCCCCCTAGAATAACCTGGGCCACATCAGACTTCGAGGAAGTGGGGTGTAGGGTAACTCTCCGACGGGTGAAGGCATTTTTAAAACAAGTTCAGGGATAAATGTGAAAAGATTAGGCGGTGTAGCGCTTTCTCAAAGACAATGGTAGTGGTGACTAATAAGAACTCCAAAGTGTGTCACCCATATGAAAGTTACTGGTCCATAAACACCAAACGTAGCAAAACTTCCGACGAAAAGGAGCGCTTCCGGGCTTAAGAGGAGCCGCCTACTTCACTACAGCCGCTTGTTCTAACAGTGCGCGCTTCTTTCCAAATCAACGGTAGGAAGGAAATCTCGGGCTTCTGGCCACTCCATTCCGCTTTTCTCACTTTTGTATAAGTAAGCACCTGGCCTTTCATACTCGATAATCCTTTGATATTCGGCTCCGTCTCTCCCTGACAATGCCTTCAAAGATGAAATATCGCTTCTGCAATTCTTGCCAATGTGACGTCACGGTTAGTCTGTAGAAAAATAGACGTGTAACATTGTCAGAACGCGACATTTCAAAAAAAATCAGCCTCTCACCCCGCGCAGTACATCTAGTGGGAAGTCCTAGCGAGAGTTTTTATTATTATAGTTTTCTCAAAAATTACGACACATCGCGTTAAGCGAACTACAGAAGTACCCTTTACAGTCCGTACCAAAAGTATGTGGACACCTCACAATTTCGTTCCACAAAAGCACTGTTCAATTTCGCAACTCGGGTTTTTCAACTATTCGATTCCTTGCAGGCGATGACCTTGGGATACTTTACCCGAGAGGGATTTGTAGACGACTTGACAATTTTTTATTATCGAGAAAATCAGTAATTATCAATAAGCCGATTATTCAGATACAACGCAAAGAAGTGGGAAGAATTAGCCGCTGAGCAAGCCGAGCTGAATAAGCAAAAAACTGAAGAAGGGCAGCCGGCTACTGAAGAGGAGAAATGAAACGTCCGGGTGTTTTTCGGTGTTATTTGTTACATTTGATCTACACAGGCAATCTATCTAAATTTCACCTCAAGAGGATCAATAAAGTATCAGCTATCGTTTAGTCAAAGTCTATAGCTGCATCGACTAGAGTCTGAATAAGGTTCAAGAAAAAACTGTGCGCTACAGAAACTACAGAAAGTTATTCTGATTCTAATGACAAGAAAGAAGCAGGTGTAGAAGGTCGCTATTCACTCAAGCTATAGCGTTGAATGACACTAAGGGCATTTTCTTTTAAAAAAATTCGGTTTATACAAATTTAAGAAGATGGGTCAATGTGGAAGCGGTGACGTCTCCTCTTGTTATGGGCAGTGATGAACAAAAACTTTACAAACCTCTTGAAAAGGTTATCAGGTTATCAGTCAACCGAAGTCATTGTTTTGCCTTGCTTCCATCAAAGAATAAGTTATAAAGTTGATGTATTGGTGATTTTCTTGTGCGGTTTGTTCTACAGTGCCATGCCAGGTGGAACACAACATCATGCCTATAAGATCACGAAAGGGAACAAATAAGTGATCAGACTCGGCGGTCGCAATATTCATAGAAGATGGGTCGATGATTCATTTTAATCATTAATTTCTGTCAAAACATGGACCTATACGACAGGAAAAAGAGAAATGGAAAACCACGAAAAGTTGCTAAGAGGCAAAAACGTGAATCCTATACTCTGCGTTCAGCAGTCCCGGTCTGTGTTTGAGCCCCCAATTTTTTCCGATTGTCTAGGAAAAGAGATCGACTAAGGGGTTTTGCTGTCAGTCACAATCGCCATCTGTTTGGAAACAGTACCAGTTTTTTAATAAGGGATATTCAAGTAAACTAAGCGAGCCCATCGCTTACGTTGAAAATAAATTAATTGCGAAAGGAGGCCTTGAAGCGTTTTACCCTATTCTTAAATCAAGGCTCTCTGAAGAACCAAGTGTGATGATACATATTAGGTTGGCAACTAAGTAATTGCGGATTTTTAAAACTGCTTTTTCCCTCAGAACTGCTTTCCACAAAATTTCTTTTGTAAATATATAGTATGTAGTACAAGTCAACACGCATCTATAGGTATTGTTGTCTTCCATCTCCCGGATAACCCTTTTCGGCAAAATAAAAATATCAAAAGTCACCTCATTTTCAGTTCCAATATTTTTCTTTGAATGGCGTTAGACAGGGAAAGGGAAAGGTGATAATCCGATGGAGAAAGATCAGAACCATGAGGCAGCAATTTTTATCCAAGCTCGAGAATTTTTTGAAAAAAAAATTTAAAATTTTTTTTACCACTATTGAAAAAATGGCTCGTCAAAAAATCTCGAGCTTGGATAAAATTGCTGCCCCATCCACCTTATAGCCCTGATCTTGCTCCATCGGATTATCACCTTTTCCTTTCCCTGTCTAACGCCATTCAAAGAAAAATCTTTTTATAATTTTTGTATTGAAAATGAGGTTGACCGTTGATATGTTTATTTTGCCGAAAAGGGTTATCCGGGAGATGGAAGACAATAATACCTAAAGATGCGTGTGGAATTATACTACATGTGTATGTACAGAAGAGATTGCTGGAAAGCAGTTTGGAGGGAAAAAGCAGTATTTAAAAATCCGCAATTACTTAGTTGCCAACCTAATATGTGATGATTCTGGTAGAGCCGTATTCGATGAATTTAGAGCAGAATTTTCAGCTAACTCCTTCGTTCGGTTCACTTTGTTTTGCAACTTTAGCCGTGAAATGCCCTGGAATTGAATCCACAGACCCAGTTCCCTGGTTTTATAGAGATGATATTGCTCATGTCTTGTTCGACTAGTCTAATAGCCTCCGCAAATCCAGATGGTATCCCTTATGTGGGGAAAATTACATACATGAAATCTCAGATCTCTAGAAATTCTTTTTAATCTTGGCTTCATGACCAGCTCGATTCTCAGTCGATGGGCTGAAGTGATTCTCTTCAAAAAACTCTCTCTAATCCCAAAAACTATGTATGGACCGGTCAGTTCAACTTCCTTTTTTGCCGGGACATTTGAAAAAGGTTCCTAAAAAACAATCTCTTTCTCATCATGGCAAGTTTACTAGTATATCTTACCTACATCATGTTTTTACAAAGGATCGGTCTTCTGAAACAGCACTGCTAGAGTGCTTCAACAAGTGGATAAAAGCTTACGACCCTGAGGAAAAATGTTGATGCTATTTACTTTTATTTCCATAGAGCATGTGATAAGGTCTCCCATGAAATACTGATGCTAAAATTGAAACATTTCGGAATCCTCCTTTGACTAGAAACTGTATCCAAGAATTTCTATCTCACAGAACTTTTTAAGTTCACGTAAGTGACTTGTACTCCACCATTCGCGTGGTCGGAAGCGGTGTACCTCAAGGGGGAGTGTTTTCACCTATTTCATTCAATATTTACGCTGCAAATTTATCATTGAATAAATGATAATTAGTAACGATAAAGATGAGTAATTAATAGGTAAAAACAGTTAATAAAAGTAAGAAGACAAGAAGAAACAAGAAAATCTGTTCACTTAACACTTGTTCTGTAACCAGAAGCCGCATGTGAAGAGACAAGCGGTCACATTAGTGTACTGAATTTATAGTTTTCAATTTTATTCAATCAATATAATATTCTGAACACCGCGTTCACATGCTTTCAACACAAAGCGAAAACAGCTACTGCTATATAATCTATATTGGTCGCGCAATGTGATGATATGAAAGAGAGGAAAGAAATCGAGTGATGATACAGTGTCGAGTACCGATCTGCTGCTGTTGCATAGAATAAAACTTGATAAAACGTTCAACATACGAGTACAATCACATCTGCAGGTGTATAAAAAAAGAATAGCCATAGAAATAAGTGAAATAATAGCATTTGATTTACACAGATAAGTCTCACATCAATACAAAAAAGAACCACTAAATTTTGAAAAAAATCACCTATATAATTGCTCTAGTAAAAAAACAGAACCGCGCGGTAATTTTCTCATTTGGGCAACAACTGCGGTGGCAGCAACCCGGTCGTTTATGGGATACATCGGACACAACTGCATACACATGTGCGTGCTCATACGCGTCGCGTGCGCGTCAATCAATATGCACACTTTGCGCAACGATACACGCGTCTCGCCATCAGCAGCGAATTACGTCAGACGGCATAATGATTTGTATGTATGCAGGTGCAATTGCAAATCAGTATAATACATAGTAAACAATACTTATTACACGAAAGGAATGAGTTAGAGTGATAGGGTTGGATCGGCAATTGAGGTGGACGGGCGTTACATTTGAAGATGCATTCCTTGGGCGATCACTCGCGATCGGCTCTCTTTTTCCAGTAACTTTCGTTCGCGTTCTATCCGATTCTTGATCATCTTCACTTTCTTCTTGATCAATGAACGATCCGAGTGATTTTGGATTCCCATTGTCTGAATCACAACAAAAATTAAAGGCAACAGCAGGGGTAACGGGAACTAAAATCTGGTAGT
This sequence comes from Trichostrongylus colubriformis, assembly GCA_963978905.1. NCBI lineage: Eukaryota > Metazoa > Nematoda > Chromadorea > Rhabditida > Trichostrongylidae > Trichostrongylus > Trichostrongylus colubriformis. The sequence continues at coordinate 41,887,318 of OZ022260.1, forward strand.
TCATCTTCTCTGAAAACGAACCTTCCACTTCAGAAGAGGTCATATGCAGCGAAAATCGCATTGAAAAAACGCGGCTCGGGGTCTTATGGTGATCCCGCATGACGCCATGCCGTCATGCCGTCATGCGGCCGAGCGAGTTGCCGTGGAGGAGCGGGACAACGATCGGGGACGGCTGGTTCAGGCTTTGGCCTGTCTTCAGTCAACTCCGGCTAGTGACGCAGAGGATGAGAGAGAGGGATTTTCGGGTTACCATTCCTCGATTTTTCCGCCGTTTTATGTCTTGTTTTCTTTACTATTACATTGCTGAGCACCCCTACTTGCATATTCCATTCTGCCGAATTTGCCCCTTCTAGTGCCTTCAAGCTGATTATTGGCATGAGTAAAAGTATTATAGTAATGTAGATAGTAAATCCTCGCATAGTAACTCTAGTTATGGATTTTGCTATTTCTGATTTTTGATAGCTTTTAATTTTTGCCGCAGCCCGGAATGCGAAAAATTTCAAAAGTATGCTGAGTTCTGGGAAATGGATTCAGTCTTGGACAGGGCTCGAACCCGCGCTCCATCTTTCACAGTATGGGATCGGTGGCTTGCCGTTGCCGCAATGCACACACGACACCTTGCCAAGACGACGAAATCGAATTCATTAGGTTCTAATTGTAGTCACACTTTTTCCTCACGCTCTCGCTTATTCTTCATTTGATTGCTTTACTTGTTTGTTGCTATGTGTTGTTTCACTTATTTCACATCATCATGAATGAATGAAATACACTTTACGAGACAACAAATGACATCGCTATAACGGACAAGTCGGAAAGTCAGAGTGTGCATTTCAAAGGGATGCGATTACACATGACAGCGTTGCGCTTTTGAATCCTGGTTTTTCCACCGATTATCGCTCCTAATTCGTTACAAAAGATCATTTTTTTGAATTTTCTTCTTTCTTCGGACCCCTTCCGGTTCCTTTAGAGACGCTGTTAGGGGTCACTTCGGCAGATTGTGGAATAACTGCGAATAGCGAATGTTGAAGTGATCAGTAGTCAACAACAGAGAAAGAATAATAAGTTGAACGGTGAATTGATGAATGAGACGGTCGAAAAGCCGAAAAATAGGAGCTCGAGAATCCTCCACACCACTGCTCCCCTTTCGCCTCCTCCGAATTACTAGCCCCTGAGGGGTAGATGCAGACAGCAAGAGGCTATTTTAGCCAGGCGCAAGTGTGCCCGTACGTAAGGATTTCGCACCGCGACATGCGGGGCGCGACAGGACGCGTTCAACCCGGGCACGGCTTATCCAGCTGGGACGCAAGTTGGATACCTCATTTCAGACGCAGATTACTATAATCACTTCGGTTCCTAAGGTTAACACTTCCACCTTGGTAACGGCATGTCGTTTTGACATATCAAACAAATAAATAAATAATTGGATAGGGCGCCTTTAAATCTAACAATCTCACCTTCAATTTTGTTCCGTCCAATTCCAAGAATTTGGCTCCAGTGACCTTATTGATCGTGAACTCGGGGACATATTTATCGAGGCCCATAGAAACAAGTAACTGGCACACATCATCAACGGTCCAGTGAAGAACTTGAAGTCCTTGGATTTGTTCACAGGAAGCACGCCAGAACTCGTTCTCATCTGAAAAAAAAACACATAATTAATAAACTTCTGAAGCAGCTGCAGCGCGGGTGGCTATCGATTGCAAGCTGCTGCTGCAAGCGGGTGTATAGCGTTAGGACAGAAACGGCGCGTGGCCGTGTTCGGCACGCGACGGGATGGTGCGAGCTATGCGCGCCGTATTAGTTGAGTCCTGAAGCGATTACGCCTAGAATGAGGCGTAGAGCCCCGTCATCGCTTCAAGACCCATCCGATACGGCTCGCACAGCTCGCACCATCTCGTCGCGCGCCAAACACGGCCACGCGACGTTTTTGTCCTAACGATATACACCCGCTGCAAGCGGTCGCGTTGCGTCTACCCTAGGCTCATTTCATCTGGGACCACAGCTAATACATTCAGATGCAGTTCCTTTCTTTTTGGGAGTACGTACAATTCTAGCAAAAACTAATGAAACATACTGGTTACGTATTTCTTCTTGAGGGGGAACAAGAGTCGTCGATGAACGAATCGATGTGGGAGGGCAGGACTGGCCGGTTCGGATATTCGTGGAATTGGGCTTCCACACGATGACGAATACTTGTCGTCGTCCCACGTTGACACCTCCGCATCCTTACGACACTAAAATTACACGGAATGCACTCGGAAGCTTTTTTTTTGAGTATCGGTGTCAAAAACTCAATTTCAGGATGCAAAAGGTAACAGGTTCAAGGCTTACAGGGATACTGTTGTTGTTGATCGTAGTGGGTTTTTCGGGCTCCTTGATCTCGTCCAAATTCGCCATCACGGCTTTATCTTCATGAGGCAATTCACCACCAGGTTTATACGCTAAACCCTCATCACGTTTCTCCAGCTTGTCCTAGAACTCGATTATCGATTTATATCGATTTATACCGACAACGACTTTTCAACGAAACATTTCAAATCATCAGACACTATACAGTGTGAGATGTCGCTTACCTTCAACCTTTCTTTGAGTTCTGACAACTCGTTATTCGTGATGGATTGTCGGCGTTGATCCATTTCCTCCAGTTTTGCTTCAAGTTCATCGATTCGCTCCTAAAAAAGTGCAAAGTTCAATTTTGCAGGATATTTTTAGAAGAAGATTTTGAAAATTTCCAAGTCTCCATAAGTCAAATTCGGAACATTATATCGATCAGAACCGAACCTGACCTTAGCTAATACTCCCTGTTGGGATGGTGTCATTCGAACGGGTGTGCGCAGATATGACAGCGAATCGCGTGGCCGCCCGTGGCGAGCGGCGCGGCGGGTGCGAGTGCCAGTGGCAGGGCATGGCAGCCTTCAAACGAGGCAGTGTGGCATGAGTGGAAGCGCAGACGTGACGCAGTCACGCTCGGCCGGCTTCCAAGGGAAATCGATACGGCGAGTCGTGCTGGTGGCGCCGCGAGTGAAACGCTGCGAAGCGATTCGCTGTCATATCTGCACACACCCCATTCGAACTATAGACTTCAAAAATCAGAAAATGGCCCCATGTGGGACCTCTCGTTTCTGTTTGAGGTCAATACACGTGAAAAGCTAACATGAATCTTATAAGGCACCCCGGCAGCATGTCAACGAGACGATCGCAAAAATGATTTCCGCAAATCCGCTCTCCGAGCAGTGCAAAGAATCTCAAAATGGAAACTGTGTCATACGTACTTCCAGAATGGAGGCGAGTGAAGAAAAAAAATTCTATCTGAAGGCACAGTATGCGATAATTTGGCTGATGCTTGGATATTATTGAAAATTAGGAAAAATTTGCTATATAGTGCGGTAGGGAGAAAAAAACTACAAAAACCACGCTAACGAAACTGTTACTCTCCCCTTCAGATTTTTCTTGAATCAGGTTTTCGACGCCATGGCGTCGCGTGTATCTGTGATGTAATGCGATAACGCGATGCGGACCCGCTGGTTGGTGAACGGAGCACGAGCATACGAGATGAGCGCAGAGCTTCGTTAAAGAGTCTTTAGCGCGCATTTTACCGAAAACTGCTGACGAACATCTCACACCTGGCTCATGGATTCCCAGCCTTCTCAGATTTCTAGGTTTAGAAGCAGAAACAGAAAAGTCGCGATAAAAAAACATATTAACCAAGATGTTAATTCATTTTATTCGGCTAACGTTTCGGCCTTGTCGTCTTGGTCAGAGCTTGGAGGAAAGCCAAAGATAAATGCAATTTATCCCCCAAACACCATTCATACTTAGAAAACAGTTCAACCTAAACCAGTGAATTAAGATCTTGGTTACGGTTTTAAGAAGAAATACATATATAAATAAACACAATGTCAAGATTTATGGAAGTCGAACTTGGATACTTATATTTATTAACTAACCTTCAGCTGAGTGACCAGATGTGTGTAATGAGCATCTTTGTCTCTTAGTTGTTCCACATGGTTCTCTTCACGTGATAACAACTCTTTTTCTCTGAAACTATGCACTTTTGAGAGAAGTTCGACGATATCTCACGTTTGGGTATCAACTAAGCTATCGTTTGATTGTTCTTTGTTGAAACTTTTTCCTCAAAACACTGAATTTCGGATGTTATAAGTATGCTGTGTTATGAGTAAAAGCTTTGGCCTCGGACGGAACTTGGGTGTGTACCCTTATGTCAGGATTTCGCACCGCAGCATGTCGCAAGCGAAGCAATACGGACGAGCTGAAGGCGCCATGGGGTCACGACGCGATCACAAGTCAACTGCATATCGCTCCCATAGCATTACCGTGTAATCGTTCTAAGACCCAACTACACACTACGTCGCAAGCCTCGTCGTCGTGCGAAATACTGACATAAGGATACACACCCATGGGACTCGTACCCGCACTATATGATTACGTCCGAGGCCAAAGCTTTTGCTCTTAATTCAGCATCCTTGTAACAACCTTCCCTTCGCGCGCTGCGGCGAAAATCAGCAGCTAACAAAAAAAACAAAATGACAAAAATCAGTATTGACATTCAGGTTTTTACAACAATATTTACTATTTCAAATTTTTTTTGATTGAAAACGTTTAAAAAGTTTCAATGAGATAACTATGCGTGCGAAACGAGTAAGCAAATCAAATAACCCGAAAACTGTGCGTCTTACCTTTCTTGATAATTTCGTAAGAGCTGATTGGCTTGATCGTACTTCTTCTCCAATTGATCATAATGACATTTGGTGCTATCGAGAACTTCATGCATTTGATCCGCCTTCTTCTGCGACATTTCCAGCTCCAACTCCAGAGCTGCTATTCTTGACTGAAATTTGCTAGTTACTTATCAAGAAAAGACAAACAAATGTGCGATTAAATTCATCAATGAGAGAGCTAGCGCCAACCAAAAAAATCGCCAAATTTTTGAAAATAAAAATAGAAGTCTATAATCAATAACCTAGGACTATGGCATATAAAAGCAAAAACCGGTAAAATTTGGCCGAAAAAATACCCAAAGATGGGATGAGTCTCCTGTAGATTGAGCATTGAAACAGTACCTAAGTATGTATTTCACTAACATGGCTCTATTTTTTGATGGCCTCTTCGTGGAGGCCTCTTCGTGGAAAAAATAGGGATGCAAGTGAAAGTGAGCACTCGAAAAGGGGCGTGAAGAAGAAATGAGATGTCCTTTTTGATTTTCATTATCTATTTTAGTGATTTCAAGGACACAACTGGGAGAGATAGAGGGGAAGTAGCTCCCAGACATGACTAATTTCAAAAATTCACGAAGGAGTCACAAAAAAGGGCTGCCCGAAAAGAAACTGGAAACTGAACTCGGAGCATAGCATGTATAACTTCTACAAAATGTAGAAAAGGCTGCATGGAAATGTGTTACAAGTATGCTGAGTTATGGGTAAAAGCTTCGATCTTCAAAAATCAAAAACCTCAAAACTACATGGAGACTTTAGGGAGGCAAAGGGGAATGTAAAAATGAAAGAGATGAAAGAGGACATGGAAGTTGGTAGAATTTTGAAAAATATATCCTGGGATTATTTTCTGATTCAGCACCTGAGAGCTCAGGAAAATTAGAACCTTTTGAAAGTTATCCGAAAAAGATCCACATTGTCAAACAACTCTGAGTTTCAATGCGTATAATCAAGCGGAAAAAATATAAAAAAACATCTTGCAAAATTGGTTTTTTCCTCGTCTTCATGACACACAGAGCATGGAAAAATGGAAAAAATCAGCGAATATTTCAAATAATAAGGCTCACCCGAATTTCTGCTTCGTCCATGCTTCTTGCCGACACCGATTCGCTTTCTTCTGGTTGACTTTCGTCACCTTCACTTGGACCGTTGCAAACGAAACGTGACTGATCCGCTTCAAGTGACTGACGAATTAGCTGAGCAACTTCAGATTCGTCCAAGTTTGGTTCGCGACCTGAAAATTAGAGCTTGTATGGGAACAAAACAAAAGATGTTCATAAAGCAGAACAGATACCCAGGTTGCTAAAAAGACGCACAAAACCGGTGTTTTTACCGGAAAAGTTTTAATATTCTTTCGAATTCTGCAGAAATTATTGATAGCTACTTGAATAAAAATCAAATGCTTAAGAAGCTTTCAAAATGATTACTGGAGTAAGCGACGCATCCTGGCTAAGCTGAAAAGGCTCGGTTGAATGGCAAACTGGGGTGGAGCCACGAACAACAATAGCAACCTAATGACCTACGACTGCAGCTCCTTCAATAGACCCACCATTATCGGGGAGCTGGAGACATTTTTCCAAATTCAGCAATACTGGTGACGCTGATTTCTTCACAACCCGATAGAATACACTCATGATTAGCTGGTTGGGCACCGTTCTGAGGCCACTCTTTGCCGATTCGGCCTTTGTGGCATGTAAAATTGCCTGTCTATCCTGCCTCTATACATACTGTGCATTTCGCCAATCAGTTGTCCCACGTTGTGCCTTCCACTGCTAAGGCCGCCTTCATACTCTGCGATGCCGGCGGTAGCGTTCCACGCTGTCTCTGCGTCTGCGCCTGTTCCACCCTGCCTCGTTGCCTTCGTCGACTCTGTATCTCCGCCCGCGCCACTCTGCCTCGCTGCATATAAGCGCAGCCACGCCCTTCGGCAGCAAAGTACGGAGGCAACCTAATTAGAGCTTTGACAGCGGCAAACATAGTGTGTACACTTACGACAAAAAATCGCTTTGCGGCGTCGCACTCGCGGCGCCATCAGTACGAGTCGTTTAGAATTCGGCTCAAGACTCAAGAGGCTGGTACCGTTAAGAACATCAAAGATTACAGCTTGGAACCTTCGGAAGTTCATCCATGTTGTTGTTGTTACTTTTTCAACAGATAAAGCTGCAGAAGACTCGCACTCGCCGCGGAGGCCCGCGATTTTTTGTCACAAGTGTACACACCCCGAGAAAACATCACCGCTGTCACTCGCACCGTATGCGCATCAGACATCTTGTCCTCCCGAGCCTACAATACTCTCCAAATGTTGGGAACAGCGCCAGCTAATTTTTTCTATAGTCGATTAAACAGATAGAGTTGCAAAATAGTGCTGCAGTGGAGAAAAAATCGGAATGAAAGGGCGAGAAGCAAGAGAAACAGAACCTCCCCCTACCATTAGTACCCACTATGAACGAGTTTTTGCGCCCTGCATCGCTGGAAGGGGGCGGGCAACGGTGAGACCGAGCTGCAGTTGCTACCTCGCACCCTTTGCTAGTCACTGGCTACACTACGATGTGCTACGGCAAGCCATGATAAGGTGCTCGGCGCATTATTCGACGCGATTGCGCCACAGATAGCCTTTTTGAAACTCGTGCATTCATTTTCAAAAATCGCTCCACTTCTGATTAACCTAATTCCCCTTCAGGTGCCTTCAATGGTGCTGCATTTGCCACTATGGGTGGGCATGTATCTCGAATGCGTAGGGCATCTCAAAAAGGCAGTGATGAGATTCGAGCATTTCGCTTTTGCAACCTCTCGACCCCACCAATCGATGGGCACTTACAGACGAATTACCTCGATAATTGGTGGTTTAACCGAAAAAACATCTAAACTGACCGATAGTAAATAGCACCCGATTCGACGTTGCCCTGAGAGTCTCGGCTGCATACAGTTGACTAACCCCGACAAGGCTTTTGCCATCGACTGACACGATCTGATCACAGACACGTACACGGCCATCCCTGAAACATAGTGATCACTTGGAACTCTTTACAAAACTCTTTGAAAACTCCCATAACCTGTAAATAAATAAAAACGCTGGGATAAAAAATCACAAAATAATACCTGTGCACAGCTCCACCAGGGGTGATGTTTTTTACAAAAATGCCCAACTTTTCCAGGCCTGAGTCAGCTCCTACGCCCATTCCTGAAAAGACATGGCTGAATTTTATATCAGTTTCGAAAACAGTTTCCGAATACTAAATCCCAAATGGACAAATAAGTCTCAAAAATAAAGACGGAAAAATAAGATATTCGCAAGCTTACCTATAATTGATACTCCGAGACCCTCGGGTCCTTTTTCAAGCATCACATCAAATAATTCCATACGTTCGAGGCGTCTCTCGAGTTCATACTCAGCACAACTGGCGACAGGATCAATATCGTCATTCTTACGATCATATTCATCCACGGAATGCGTGCAGTATACCTGAACAGGACTCATGGAACTCTGCGATGTCTCTGAGCCAGCCTCCATACTCTGCGGTGCCGGCGGGGAGGCGTGGCTGCGACGTTTCTGCGTCTCTGCCCGTGCCACTCTGCTTCGCTGCCTGGAAACGCTGCCACGCCCCGCCGCCGGCAGACACAACATCAGAGTATGAACGCGGCCTTAGAGAACACACATCAAAGCCACCAATTTCCCGTCGACAACATCAACACATGCAACACTTCGTTAAGAAAGGAGACTGAAGTTAGGACTAACAGGTATCGGTGCGGTGCTGAAGGAGACCTTTCTGTCACGATCGAGCGGATCCCGTTCAGGGCTCAGTCCACGTCGTGTTTCCAGTACGCGAGGTGCTCTACCGCCACCACCATTTTCAACGACAACTCGATGGTTGTTGATGTGACGGTGATTATCGTCGTCGGATCCATTGCTTCTGCTACGTTCATCTTCTTCATCAGCCTCGTCTTCTTCATCGACATCACGACGGGTCTTCACTAAAGCATATGTTGTGTGCCGCATGGATGACTGGGCATCTGAGTCCAAGATGCCGTTCTCTTCGCGATCGTCACAGAATCTAAAATTCACGAAAATAGGCCTTGAAAAAAATGCCGAAAAAGTTGGAAAATTAGAAATACTTTTCGAGCAATTTGTAATTCGGGAAAATCCCGAAGATATTTGAAATAACTCGAATAATATTTGTCTAGACAGAAGGGGAGCAAACTGTTTATTCAGAAGATTCAAAGAGAAGTTGCCGGGGTCGATATACTCCTTTGGAATAGGCCCAGGTGGTCCTGGTGGTACAGATTCGAGAACTGTATCTACCCAATGCAAGAATGAGGTAGATCCAATCGTCTAATGTCGTTTAGGCGTTACTGGAGATGTATTTGTAGTCAGATGGCCTGAGACTTGATCCCATCACAAATGGGTCTTTTACTCGGCGAAAAAGAGTAAAGTTTAGTTAACCTAACGTTGACGAAAAATTGCAGAGATACGACCCTCGGATCCCCCGAACTATGTTCCCTATTCGTACTCGAGAAGCCCCCTCGCTAAGGAAAGATCGTTAATCGATAATTACAGCATTGCTACCTTGTTCTGCGTATGGTTATCGATTGGCGACGCTTCTTGGACTTCATCGGTGTAAAAACTATTCAAAAAAGGTATCGAGGAATTTTCAAAACTCCCCCCCCCCCCCCCCCCACCTGAGGACGATCCCTCGACCCATGCGACACTGCCGTAAGGAGCAGAGCAAAAAAGTTGCATGAATACTTTTAAATGACAAAAATAGCTCCAAAACCCCAATACAGCATGTTTCCATGTCCAAAGCACACTAGAAATAATATAATTCTCTGACCTTACGCTTTGTTCATTTACGGTTTCCTCTCAACGAGGCCATTATTTTTCATTTATTGTTTCACTATTTTTAGTTTCAGGTTTTTTGTCAAGACTACGGAATATACGTTTGAAAGGGTCTACCATTGCCACTAGCAAATTCGACGGCCTACTGTACTCATACCAATCAAAAACATTTTAAATCTACACTGTTTCGAATGCACCACGGTATCTTAGAAAGAGGAATTTTGGCAGAACACTTCTTTCCCTCCAACACTCCCTAGTGGATCTCTTCACGCCCTCCGTAGATACAGAACAGTTCCATTTTCTGTATGCAGCTCGAGGTAGGGAACAAGTAATGCACGAAATTGGCGGTTGAAATCTCTGCCCAATTGATTTCTTCCGACCACAAAGTTCATGAAGGCACTTGGAAGGCTGCGCTTATGGTCCGGACACGAATTCGAGCAGATCCAGTGACCCCAATTTGTTTTGCGTCTGAGACCATCTGAAGTCTTGTCGCATCGTCATGAATTCAATGGAAAATCACACCACGAGGCACTGGAATTGATGATGCGTGGTAATGCTCTACTGGCTGAACCGAATAGTTATCACAACTCGGTGCCAGCAAGGCATCGTCAGTTTTTAGCCGACATAACTCAGCACCGTGTCTTGGACGGTCTGTGGCGCATCCAGCAAAGATGATGTGCCCAAGCTGGCCCATGTATCAAAGGATACGACGTGATACAGTGTGGATCCTGATCCCCAACAAATCCTCATCACAGGAAGTCTGACGAATTGTTGAGGATGGTCTCGACTGTTGACTATCGGCCTCCGCTCCTGTATGAACATACAAAATCGACGGAATTCCATACATACGAGAAAGCACATCGACAGCAGTCGATAAACTAAATACACGTTGACGTCAACAATAGTAGATATTGATGGTTACGGACTGGACTGCTGCACTGACAGGATTTCAAATCCTTCCGAAAACCCGAAGAACCACCGCTAGGTAGAACAACGCCGACGGCAAGAAGTACATCATCATCGAAGAGATTAACTGGGCCGATCGTGATGGTATAAAGTAAGTTCTTGTCCCCCACTTCTAAGAGATCAACTGTGCCGATCGTGATGATATCAAGTAAATTCTGGTCCCCTATTTCTGAAAGTCCAACAAAAGACCTTTTCACGGCCAATCTCATAATGGTAAAATATTCTTTTCAGTTCATCTTTATTTCTTCTCTAAAATTCTGTAGCGGCGTGAGCCAAACACTGAGGCTCAAAAAATTCTGCCACAAAAATTTTGGTTCATCAGCGCTTGAGACAATGCGCAGAGTGAAGTTCAACAGCGATGAACTCAAAGGCCGTGATAGGGGCGGTTAGGGCCGAATATCAAAAGTTCACCGAATACGAAAGTCCAGGTGCTTAATAGTACGAAAGTGAAGAAAAAAGGAGCGAATGACCAAAAAACCCGAAAAAAAGACCCCCTTTCTACTGTTCACTTCGGAAGGAGGCGGACTTTGTTAGCGCAAGGGGCGGGCACTGTTAAAGCAAGTGGCAGCAGGTGAAGAAGACGACTTTTATAAAGCCCGGGAGCGCTCCTTTTAATGAAATATTTCACCACATACATATAGCCTTTATAGACCAGTAGCTCTCATTTGGATGACTCATTTTGGGAGTTGTCCGAAAGAAAACTACTCACTTTATCCCTACCACTGTCTTTAGGAAAATGCCACATCGCCATTTGCTTTAAAAAAAAAACTCCAAACGCCGGACGCACTGTATAATTGAGACTCGAACCCATGAAAACCATAAATTTGATAAAAATTACCAAAGATCAAGAACGCAATTCCAAAGCAACCATGAGAACTTTCCGCGAAAGTCAAAAGAGTACGACAGACATAACCGCAACTTGGAGAGCCACCAATTCGATTTTTTAACTCAATTTTTGGGGCGCTGCAGCTTGAGAGTCACAAAACGAATTTGAGTGCATAGCAAGTGTAACGCGCAAAAAAAAGATCACCACTACAACATAAGGGGGTTATTGTTAGAGAAAATCTGGAAAAAATAATAGGAAGAATTAGAAAAATAAACAAGCACATGCAGCAGTAGCAGCAACAGAGAGAGAAAGCAATACCGACCGTCTTCTGTAATAGGACGGATCACGCCAGTATGGCTCGTAGTTGGCACGTAGATGACGAAGTGATGCGGCGGCAGTCGTGCCGTCATCATAATTCGATGTAGGCGGCGGCGTCGGCTCAAATGTGGCCCTCAACTGGTCGTATGTCGTCGTCATGGAACCGCCGTTAGAATGATGAGGAGGTTGATGAGCCGAATGACTCACTGGTGATGGCGGCATGTTCCTCGTAAATCTAAAATGTCACACACCATGCTGTAGCTGACTTATTAGAAGAAACATGGAGGTTAACAAAAGAATTAGAGCGATAGAAAATAAAAAAATCAATATAAGCGACATGCAAAAAGCAGCGCTTTCGGCGCTTTGGAAACAAGCCTCTTTGCTCCTAGCCAGTTTCCCTTTATTCTGCTAGTAGGACCATTTGTTATCAATACTGGAGGAGTCTAATTAATGTTGCTCACCATTTTTAGTGATTATGAACAACGCAACAGAAATACATAGAAATAAGATATTCCTTGAAACCACTTAAACTTTAGCAGATTAGTGTTATACTTTGTTAGGCTGTTTTACGAGTAATGGATAATCTAACGGATACCATCGAAATGCAACCCTGCACAGAGCTTAAATCGTCAAATCAGTTGACGCACTTTGTGCACAGATTGTGTCGAAGGCGCTGTCTGGGATAAGGAGAGAATTACAACTCATCAAAGGAGATGTTCCTCAAAGAAAAACAATTGAATTCAAAAAAGATGACGTGAGGCGAAACTCGCGCTAAAAAGAGCGAGTTGGGGTCTTATGGTGATCCAGGAGAGTTGCCACGGCGAATGCGTGGCAGCGCGACCCGCAATGCAAAGCGGGACAACATTCGCGGCCGGCTGACTTTGCCACTTGCCCGTCTGCATCCACTCACCGGCTAGTGATGCAGAGGGGCGCAAAAGGGAAGGAGTAGAATAAGGGGTTTTCATGTTCTTGTTTTGGATTTTTTGCCGTCTTATTTCGATCATCATCTATGGTTGAACTGCTGAGCAACCTTATTTTGAATTTTCCAATTATCCAATTATCCTACACCCTATCGAGATCACCACTTCCGTCGTTCGGAGAAAATGGAGCGCTGCGTAATGCGCGAGAAGCCGTTTCCGGATGGTATACTATACTTCATTCTGCCCGGACTTGTGTTAGAGTTAGACTTCCCACACTCCTCGATATCGTCAGTGTCGTCCGCCATTTCAGCAATGTTCATGCTAAATAACACAGATAGACCCCATGCATACAAGCCGCGAAGTCACTACCATGCTGATTAGCGCGGCAACTGGACGCTTGTCTAGAACGTCTCATAGACTTGGTCAAGTATGGGTTGAAAGATCGTCAGGAAGGGGGGGGAGGTGGTACTTGTGGAGGTCAATTCTTGAGGCATCCTTAACAGCCTACTGTTACAAGTAGTTTTGGAAGCGCTCAGTGGGTCTTCAAAAAACTAAAATGTTGCTGATCGATAACCATGCTTGGTACAGGTAGGGTGCTACGACAAACGATCGTCTAATCGAAGACCATCTACGGTCCATTTCTGAGCGCCTGATAGGGCGTGGCCTACGGACTTGGGTGAGAGTGTATCAAACCCTCTCACCCCGCCACTCACTCTCACTCTTGCCACGCACTCTCATTCTCGCCACTCACGCATGTGCGTAGGCCCCGCCCAATCAGGCGCTCCGAAATGGAGTATAGAGAGCTTCTTACAGTCGTATACTAACAACATCGGATAGGAGGGCTGCGGTGGGGGGTCGCACACAGTATGGATGGAGGAGGGGAATGTACCTCCAAATAATATCCTGGGACTTCTGCTTCTTGACCCTATTCATGGACCTTTGCAGGAGCTATGCTCGTAGCCACGGAGGGCGCCATTGAAGGGCCAGTCAGAGCACTGACCACACTTGCATAAGTAGGTAAAAGTGGAGGGTAGGGGTAAATACTTGTAAGCCATTTACATAGTTATTGCGGCAGTACTTTGAGAAGAAAGAAATAACGAGATATGGGAAAAGGGTCTTATCTTCATTTTCGATAACTTCTGACCCTATTCGTAGACCTTTGCAGGAGCAGACAGACAAAGAGGGAAATGCGAAAGGACCACGAGATCAAATGGAGGAAGTAGATCCGATGGAAGCCATTTGTAGCCTCATACCTGGTGCTTATCGCTTTAGTTATTGAAATGTTAAACGTATCTCACGGAACTTGATAGATCAAGTTCTATGACGACCTCCAAAGCTAACCAACCGGAAAATGGTTTACTGAGTATGCAAAAATGTAAAGAAAATGTAAAGAAGAAGAATTCACAACGTGATGACCAGACCAGTCAGAAAAGCGCGTTTCGACGGAATTGAAAAACAAGAAAGGGTAAACAGAGCAATCACAACTTTGCTGCGAGTTATGCGCGAAACTGGACAGCCCAGGCGGCAGGCCATGAATGTGAACGGAACTTGATGCTTTCTGGCACAAACTATAGCTTTAGCTCAACTGATTTTCTTCGCTAGTCTATCGTAAACTGAACCGGAAATCGGAACAAAAAGTTCACTGCGAAATTTAAAAAACAATCGCTGAAAAGGTAGCAAGGATGAAAGGCATCATGAATAGCATGCAGCATCAAAAACACAACATTATGGTAATGTAACACAGCCCTGAAGCGGCGACTATGATGTCATCGAATATTTGATTTTTTCTTAATATGTCAGCAAAAGAGACCGAATTTTTGCCAGATTTTATGCTCCTCACGTTGCTCATCATTCAACTTTTCATGCAGCTCTTCATCTCACCCAGCTTTTAGCTTAATTCCAGTAAAATTTATGATACAGAAGATTCCTAAGGGAAGGTTCTCAGAGGATCTCGGCTATTGTACAGAATGATCCATAAGGAATGCAGTTAACGTTGTAACTCTTTAAGCGAACCAAACTTCGAACGCTTTTATGCAAACTTCACTTGAACCTTTATCTAACGTAGTCAGCGGCACATGTTTGGTACACACACCTTTTGCTCCCATTGTTAATCTCATAAGCTTCGCTTTTGCTGGGGCTATAATCCTTCGCTTTATGATGCCTCTGAAACTTCAGGGTATCTCTTATTATTCCTCTCCTCGATGCAGAGTAAATTGGGATTTGTATTTACTGGAGGATTTCCGGCCCTGCTCAGCCAGACACTAGCGATTTCGTTGGGTCCTGAACCGCGAAACGAGCCCCAAGCCACAAAAACTAGTGGTTATATTCCAAGGGCATTTCAGGAGTCTCTGGTATGCAAAATCCTCGAAAATCCTAGATAGTTTGTAAGAAACAAGGGTAAGCCACAATGCGTTGCACTAATTACGGACCACTCACACAAAGGCAATTCACTCCTACTTCAGGAATTAAAAAGGGTGAAAACGGATGAAAATTTAGCAACTACTGGCTAGAATTAAACAAGCGTGTAACGATGCCTGATATACATACCCGATTGCAGAGCGGCTTGTAATCCAATTTGTCGGCGACCATTTTTAAATGAACTTAACGAGTTTAGAGAGTGGTAGCAATGCCGATTATACGCTTTTATCCGACTCATCTGCTCCAATTATTCCAGGAAGGACAAATTCCTGACAACCACTCCTTGCAAATAATCAGCAAGATTGCAAAGCACCGAAACTATAAATGAACAACGAGCCGCTGTACCGCTTTCCTCAAATCATGAAGCGGTCGCTCAATTTAGCCAAATTATCATACTTAATTGTGAAAGTAGTGACAGGGATGAAATGGGTAATGACTACTCCTGAAGTGAGTCATCCATACAAAAGCTAGGGGACTCTATGTGCCAAAATTCTCAGAGGGAAGGACCGCCTTTAGCTTTAGCAGTTGCCACTTGCTTTAACGTGGTCTGCCCATCCTTTAAACGTGGCCTGCCCCCTTTTGGAACCAAAATTTGGGAGAAGGGTCACACTTACAAGGTTTTTACCGTTTCATGCCGTTCCTTTTTCACTTTAGGACCACTAAGCACATTGATTGTTCAGAGATTTTTTACGGATAGAATTAACTCCTATATCTGCCTTCAAACCGAAACTGTATAACACAGGAAGAAGCAAAATGATACGAAAGTGGGTCTAACAAGAGAACATCAGTGATTCAACACAGGTTCGACCAGGATTACCGACACTTTTGAGCCAAAAACAGAACATTCCTTAGAAACAATAACTGCCTTGAAAGAAATGTCGGAGGTGTTGTCGGAAGAGTGGACCACGAGTACATTGAAATTCTCAACCCCAAATATTCGATAGACAAAAACATAAGGGTACAAGGATCGGCAGAATCTAAAATCATAAAGGACTATGCCGACATGGATAGCAGCTAGCTAGGTGATCGTAAGCCATGGCTACCCTTCTATCAGAACAGTGCATGGAGATAAGATAAACGAAGGTTCATTTCCTATCGAATCGGATAACGGACTATCGCAGAACGTTCAAACGATGGTTCATAGTATACTTCTGTGACTATGTTTTCATTACTTAAAAAGCACATTAGTTAGCCACATGTGATACAGGTGATACCCCTGCTACTGCCTTTAAATTAATTATTAAGCTTCTGAAATTAGAAACAACCGAAAGTGTGCGTATATCTGATATGATCCCAGCATAGTTTAAGGACACCGGAAGGGGGCCATTTTGGCCTACCGTAAGACCTACCGGAACGCTTGCAGTTCGTTTGGTTGCAGATATTGCACACACGACACCTTGCTGAGACGTCGAGTGTTAATTTAATGGACATTTTTTCTCATCATGAACACTTTGTTCATACACACTACCATACAGCAAATAACATCTCCTACAGCTACGAACTCGGAATGGTGATGTTGCAGTACGCAGAGATGCGCCAGAGATGTGAATGGAGACCACAAGATCGCACTTTTAAAAGGATGGGTTTCCCTTACCAATTATCGCTTCTAACGTAAATATTCGTCTCAGAGCAATCATTTCTTCCCATCTTCCTCTTTCTCCCTCCACCCCCGCTGGTTCTTTTAAAAGGAGTTTCACAACCTCTTTCATAGATATTTCAAGAGAGTACGGCGGAAGAGAATATGAAATCTTTTTCATATTAAAATTTAAATGAAGCAGTTTTCTCCGCAGCTCGGTAGATACGGAGCAAGTTGACCACCCGCAGTCTGAGCTCGTTGATCTTATGGTATGTCAAAGTCTTCAAGAGCAACACACTGAATGAATCGCCGGAAATTCTGCTTTTCAAACAAAAATTTGTGATGCAAATATAGTTCCAAATAGAGTTCAAGAAGCCACACAAGCAGAGTTGCGTAATATTAGCAAGCGACTTTATAAAAAATATTACGAAATTTTTCAAAGTTCCTGAAAACTGAAAAAAAACTACAGAAACCTCTGGAGAAACTCACTTGAGAGGATCTTGCTGTTGATCCCTTGCTGAGCCGCGGTTTAACAGTTCTAAATCGGACGCCAGTTCGGAAAAATTTCGAGCCACCTGCAATACAACAGCTGTGAACTTCATGTTTTTGACGAATGCCACTTGAAATCCACCATGAGGGATTACATAAGGACAGAATATGGGTGGTACAAAGTGACTAGCATTGCTGTGACTGAATGGCAGGAGAATGCATTGAGCGTGGAATTTCAATTGCCGACTGGTTTGTCAGCCAGTACGGCCGTGGTGGAGCAACCAAAGCAATAGACTATGGGGGGTGAAAATCAAAGGATCAGATCTTGAAAAAAACGCTGGAAAACACTTGACATATGGAAAATTCAAGAAGTTCGCAGTTGAAGAGGCGAAAATGTTTGAAATCAACTGAAAATGTAAATAGATTGCATGTCGGCTCGGACTTATCTGATTACGTCGGCGACTGTGAGAAATCTCGATACTGCTGGGAACACGCCCGCGGCGCCAAAGCAGTGTTCTGAGGCGAGAGAAATGGGAGCAGAGCTATTCTTAGCTAATGGTTCACTCTTTGATCTTGACTGACGTGCACACTCTTTTGCATATATTTCACCGCCTCGCCGACAAGCTAGTTGCTCTACGGTAAGTAGCTTCATAGGAAATATTAGGGATCGATTCTCGATAAAGTTCCGCCAAAGGTGATTCTGTGAAACCTTTCAATAAAGCTGCAGCACCTTCGAAACTTGAATTCGCGTCATGTGAATTTTCCATAGGGCCGGAAAGTATAGTTTATTTATAGTTTAACTTATTAAGTATAGTGTAAACTTAAAAGACCATTGCATCCAAGGCACATTTTCATAAAAGCAGCTCTTCGTAAACTTCACTGCTTGAAGGACACTTCTTCGAGGAAAAATTTAAAGAAATGTACGAGTTCTCGGCAAGGATGTCCTACCGCTCGAAACCGCTGCTCCGCAATTCTCAAACTCCAAAAGGAAAACGTTGTAGGAGCGCGCGCGAAAATGCGGTCTTAAAAATTCCCGGAAAAAGATCAAGAAACGCGATGAAAGCCATTAGAATTTTTCAGAAATGTGTATTATCTCAACCAGTAATGTTTGAAATAGAATTAGTGGCGGCAACGAATTTAGTGAAAAAGAGGCGCTGGGCACATTAAGCGGGTCTGGCCTAATTTTCCCTTTGCTAATTGAAGCCATGCTTATTTTCCATAGCCTGTACACATCAAGAGGGAAGCATAACGCCTGTGAATATTATTCATACTCACATTAGTTCACCTAACACAACACAACAAAAACTGTATACGCAAATAAGTTTTCCTTGATAGGTGGGCTTTGAATCAGTGTGAAAGCCATTTTCGAGCACAGAACGCCCAAAGAGTTTTCAAGAAATTGTATTAATCATTAGAGCTAAATGAGCATTCAACATAAGAAACGTAGCGCTCCTCACCGTCGGCAGCTAGCTTCTCCTACGTCCAAAAATGGGTTGATCTCAAATTTCATGCGGTTATTTCTAGCACTACATGTCATTCTTAGAATATTCGTTGCAGCGGATAGGCACGTGTCTCTTGCCAGCGTGGTGGTCACGCTCAATTTCCCGATTCAAACGCCTCATTAAAGCAGTATAGCACTCGGAGTCTGAGGACCGGCGCTCAATTCATAATAATGAATCCACTGCTTTCTCGTGTGGGAAAATAGAGCATTGTTTTGCTGGAGTGGAACGAAATCGCTGACCACTGGGCTTTCCCAGTTATATCCAAGACTCGTCCGTGACGGCAAATACGAAAGCCAAATTCTATCACTGATCAGTCCTTCAATTTTTTAGAGAAATGAGTTCGAACCAGAACAGACAGAGATGGTCTCACTCAGTTCAGCTGAACTGGACAGGGAGGCGGAAAGAAAAAGGTAGCACAACAGATTCTAGAGGGTAAAGGTGTCGCTGCCGAATGTGAAACATTGCACATCAAATTATTTGAACTCCTCAAAAGTGGCAAATTTCAAGAAAATAAGAAAGCGAGAAGCCAAAGGTTGCTAAGATTGTCATTCATAAGAGACATGAAGGGCCTCAAGGGATAATGTGAACAAATTATGTATGTCTTAAGGATCTTGCTTCTCTGCGCTCACCCTCAATTCTACGCCACCGGAATTAAACAGGGGGTAGAACGAACTACAACCCCTGGAAAGGACCTCATGAAAATACAAGAGAATTTTTTCATTGCTTATTCTCTTTTCGATAAAATACTGCTGGAACCGAGTTCACAAATGCAGTTTGGAGGGCCGAAAGAAAAGCTCAAAGCAGCTACTTGAATCCATTTCCAAAAATTTTTGTAGCAAGCTTTCCGTTTTTTCCAAACAAAAGCACTGGAAAGCTGTAATAGGCTTCCTGTCTTAACGAGGAAGCATGAGCGCCACTAGAACCACTCCATCAGAACACTTCCTCGAACGACAGAGCTGATCTATCACTCGCTCATCCAGCCAACGGATCAAGGAGCACAAGGCGCGAAGAAGTGTAATAGCATGATAAATGGAAATGGGGAGCACATTTACTGGAAGAAATCGGAAGGTAAAATAGATGTAAAAATTACCTGGGAAATTGGACTGCCGGGGCATGGTACAGTGGGTTTCGGTGGAAGCGGTGGTGGTGGTTGTTGTTGACGGGACGGACGAGGGGAGTAAAACGACGGAACCTGAAAATAAATTTTCAGCTTGCTTAGTGAAACAATTATTTACATTATTCTATCATTTCATCCAGTTACACAGTAAAGCATTTTGATGTGATTGTAATTGATATTTAGAAAATGCCATTTGCTTGACCATGAAAATTTCATCTTCGAAAATTGATTGTGTGTATTTTTCAAGGCAATTACTGATGTTTTCGAAAATTGTTTTCAAGGCTTTCAAATGACTAGTTACTACAAACTACCTATATCTAATACCTCGAGAAAGTTTGCAACGTTGAAATGACAACTGATATGCGCTGACTGTAATCTTTAATAAATTTATTATTTTCGAAGCCTTCAAAACACGACATTGAGACAGTACTAGAAAACAAATTTCCGATCGAAGGAGCATCTCCAAAATAATCTGTTAGTTTTTCTCACGTCCAAACACTTGGAAACTTCCGTAAATGAGATAGTCATTGAGACAACACTGCGTTCAACTTTGGAAACATCTTCAACGCAACCTATCGCCTGAACGGCTTTCTCGTACCATCATTTTCCCTTTCTCTCAAGTGGACCAGTCTCGCTGACCAACTTATCATCCCGAATATCAGAAACCATCAGAAACCTGCCATAGAATATAATCAAAGTGCCGAGGTGTTTGCGCATTATTGTTGGTGATTGTTCCTCAGCTTAACCATGGTCCCCACTTTCGCTGGAAAGTACGGCCAGACCATTTTGATCGCTTCATATTAGGAACGCAAACTACGAAGCTCGGTTTCCTATTCTCTACTTTGTTTTTTTTCAACTTCTGAAAAGCTCAGGGCGGCAAACTATTAATTTTGATTCTTTTTCTAATAAAAAAGTAGAAAACATATAGCGATCAAAACGTATAGCGATGGATCATTGGCCCTGTTTCGAATCAATCAATGAGAAATAAATCAAAAAAGTTGCAAACAAAAAGCTACAGAGCTTTTCTCGTTTTTTTCAAATTCTTGGCTTGAAATGAAATATTTGTTTATGTTCCAGGTTAGTCAAAAGATCTGATACACAGGTACTGCCAGCTGCCTTGTAAGGATCAGTACAACAACCTGCTCTGCCAATACTAGATAACCATCGTCACCATACAGTACTATAGCAGCGTGCTGCAGAACCTTTACATACATCGGCGACTGCGACCGGGAAGGGTTTCTTCTGCTGTCGATGATAGATGAGCTCATCGTCATATCACCGTGATAATCTAAGTTGATGAAGCTCGTTTCTCGAGCGTTTCCCATTCAAACCACCTATCTGACCTCACCCAATCAGCTGTCCAACGTCCTCATGCAAATCTTTGCCAGAAAAGACTTCCTTGTTGAAGGACTCAAATCTATCAACTTTTCTGTTACCAGTTGTCTTCTCTCATGGAGAATGAAATCCCTGACTGGCTCATTCGTTGAAAAAATGCCATGATACAACACTGCACTTCATGATAGTAATGTCACCACCGCGAGTGTAATTGTAATGTTTGAATTTTCAGGACAGGCAACCAACCGAAAATGTTGTTTTGCCAGATTCCCCACAACAGATAAAATTTTCCACAAAGATTTTAACCAGAAAATGATTTATCCTTGGTTTTTTATTATGGATTTTATATCTTTTTACAATTATAAGGTCATCCTGAGGCCACTTCATTCTTTTCTTGGCGGTGTCGCTGCTTCTTGTGGCAGCTAGCAGGATTCGTTACGCTATAGTTTCGGACCTTTTTCCGAAGGAATCTGGTTCCAAGAGGAGGTGTTATTGGAAGTAGCCTTGAAATGCTTTTTTCGTAGTGGCAGTGACGTCATGTGGAAGCCCAGAAGCTGAAGAACATCTTGAGATATCCAACAACACATATGTCATCAAGCCGAGCACAGGGATCTACCGTTTTTCCCGCAGGCACAGCCCAGCGCCATGGCGAGCTCGGATCTGGACTTGTTCCGTGGAACTTAACAGGGAACTCAAGACGTACCGCGTCCTTTTCTCATACTACCTTGTCTGAGTGTTGAAGACAGATTTGCTTCGCAGACCCACTAGGACCCGAACTTTTTTGAAGAGTGACCTTATAATTATGAACCGGAGTAGAAGCAAAAAGTATTTCCAAAGACTCAATCTCAAAGATATCACGACAAAATACCCTGTACAGGGGCTATTACCGTAGAAATCTACTTGTGAGGTGAAAAAAGCCCTCGAAAGAGTGTTCCTTCAGAGCACTTGAAACTCGTGAGTTACTTCATTATTACGAAGCGCGCTGTATTGGTGAACATTAAACTACTGTTCGAATAAAACTGTAAAAAAGTAGAAGCACATGTTCGTATGTTCTAAAACTTTCATATCAATCTCAAACAATAAACCGCAGACGACAATATGTTCCACGACTATAAAGTTTACTTGCCCCACCGGATCGTGCACTCATTATATTACGTTAGTGCATAATTAATCCGGCTTTTTTCCAACGATTTTATTTAGCACGAACAATAATGAAATTCAACAAGAACGTGTCTAAATAATTATTCAGGAGCGTTATCCCATCGCAACTAAGGAATGCTTCTCATTTGGTAGTCATCGAAACGTCAATTTTCTCTGCAGAGAAACGCAACAATAAAAAGCCGCATTAATTATGCACCAACCGAATATTCTAAGCCTTGTGATACTAACTAATATAAACTAAAAGCATCTCTGGAAGACTACCTGAACCACCTCTTATTGTCCAAACGCTTAAGCAAAATTTTCAAACTGCTCAAGAGGATTTTCTGTGAATATACAAGTTCTCTACTTTATTCCCTCACCTGAAGTAACACCCCCACCAGCTACAGTAACGCAGATACATCGCACAATTTTAGCAGTTCGAGAGAACAAAACGGGCTACTATTGGTTCACTAGTTACCGGATCGAAAAAAGGATATTCTACGTTTTCGATCAAGCAAGAGTTATAGGTGGTACAGGGCTCTCTCTCTCACTTACCCTAACCTTCGCTGCAATTGAGAGGACGTAGAAAGGGCATTGGGATGCAAGCACAATTATTGCGGTTTATTTTACTCCCGAGAGCTATGTATGCTGACACTAGAAATCACGCTATAATCTTGTATCGAATGAAAGATTAGAGCACGCAAATTCTTCAAAAAAAGTCAATATCATCTCGTATTTCCTTTATCACACTAAGTTTCATTGGAATGCAAAATGAACTCCATGAGCTCATTAATTTAACAGGGGAATTGTTTATCGTCTTATTATAACGAATTGCATCAATGTCCCTTGCAGTTGCTGCAGAAGAAGAACGAGAGAATTGTATAATTCACAAGGTCGTAAGGACGCGCGGATCTCATTACTAGTAAATTGCTCCACAGAAGTGTTTTTCCGATTGCTTACGATGTGACTATAATAACCGCCACTTGGGTCGCGCACAGTTGTTAACAGTTAGCCGATCGGCAAAGTCGCAGTAGTATCTAATGATGAGAGAATCAACCCAGCAATAAAGGGGTTAGTTGAGCTTTCTACTCGAAAAAACACTATCTTCATCGTTCTTTTTGGCTTAATATGATCTTCAGTGCGGGATTAAACGTACTTGGAAAATTTACTACAATGAGAGATGAAGTTGGCTCAATTTCACTGGAATGCAAAATGAACTCTACTAGTAGCTCATTAATTCGATACAAAAACCAATGTATCGTCTCCATGCATACGAACCATCCTCAGAAGTCTATTCATAATTTACCTATGCACATTTGCCAAACATCATTTAATTTAATTCAAGTTAATTTATTTTATTTTATTTTGTTTTACTGTTATACATACTACAAGGTTTCCGCGAGGAAATGCAAAAGCTGCAAAAACCAACAACTGCAAAAAAAGGAAATTCGTCGAGAGCTGAATAATTATCTCTCAAATCTCTGGGAGCAATTGGTATTGATCCACTACTTTTCGGAACGCGCTACGAGCCCTACTTCTATTCAACATTGTGACAGTTGAGAGTGGGTAAGCCCTAACGCCAATAAAGAAGCCTCCACCCTTCCAGACAAGTCTGACACCAATAGACCGTTTCCAAAGACATGTAAAGCTTTGTGGCCTGGATGGGCACTGATCCATGATTTGATTCCTAGACGATGCAAATAAGGGTGGCGCCAGAATATTCGGTAAAGCTCCAGAGCATCAGAAACAATAAGTTGCCTGAACAAATGAGGGTCACCGCTATTGTCTTTCTGTTTTATAGAAAAACTATATTTACAACGACCTTCGCTGATCATCTAACAAGCTCCAGCTACTTGCTGGAAAGCTTTTACTAAGGAGAGCTAACGAGTATCAAATACAGTAGTAATTTCGAATAAAAAATGTAAATATTAAGCGGCAAAGAGAGCTACTTATTCAGAGCCGATACTCCGCAGCTGGTAGCATTCAAAAATCCACCTATTCACCAGGTGTTCGACAGTCAAGAATGGATTGAATATGCAGGACATGTACTACTTCTCAAATATGCCAACATTCACTTCTATGTATCGTCTGGTTCATAGAGTAGCTACAAGTTACAATTTTGGATGATGGTCTGCATAAGGGTTGATTTGGTACTAGAAATGCCCACTCAGGACCCTTCTGTTGCTCCTACGGAGCCACTTTAGAATGAAATAAAAGATACTCTGTTGTGCTTTACAATAAAAATTTACGCAGGCTCTATTATTTCTGAAAAAATAATTAAATAAAAAGTCTGACTCACGTCTTGTTGCCGTTCCAATTGTTCAAATAAGGCTTTAGTGTGTGAAAATCGCGTCCTAGCATCCTCAGAGAAAAGCTCTGAGGCTGTCGTCATCTCTGCCTGAAACGGGAATGATAAACTCACTATCGTAATTGAAGGGAAAAACAGGTGGAAATATTAGTGCTAAAGGATTCTCGAAAGGAACATACCTAGGACTACAGTACGACTTCAAATCCGTTCGCGCTGTGGGATTGGGGAGGAACAGTGAGCGGCGACACGAGTGAGATCTGTCGCCCAGCGTCGGCGTCGTTGACGATGATTCTCTTCAGCCGGACAGCTAGTCACCAGACGAACATCGTTGTCGCCGAGTTCACCTCGCTCTATCACCTCTCTCTCACTGTGTATGTGTGGCTCCTCGTTCCCTGACTGATGGATCTCTCAAAGATCTTCGCCGTTCTTCTTCACAGATGACGAGCGCTCTCTAAACACAGCACATCTTATCACTGGTGATATACCGAGATATCAGTGCCGAAATTCGCGACCACGACGCATATGATATTGTACGATTTGGTGCCGCAATGGCCACGGAGAATTCAGGTCAACGCTGAACGCCGCGGACAGCTGGTCCCCAACGTTGTCCTCGTAGAATTTATTGCGACATATCAATACGAGACATCTCGATGATATTAGGTTGGACGGGAAGTTCTGGGACACCTTGTGAGAAAAATTCAATTTATTTTAATTTTACTCACATGTAACTTCAGTCACCAAAGTATGCACCATCGTGATCTACAATGTACTGCCAACGCTCAGGAAGATCGTAGATACCCTTCCGGTAGAATTCGGGAGACTTCTGGTCAAAGAAGTTCTGGAGCCCGCTCTTGAGATCGTCGTCATCTTTGAACTGTCGCCCGTCAAGGAAGTGGCTCAACGACCGGAATAGGTGGTAGTCAGTTGGGGACATGTCCGGGGAATATGGTGGGTGGGGAAGCGTCGTCCAGCCGAGGTCCTGGATCCTTTGACACGCCAACTTTGCCACATGTGGGTGAGCGTTATCGTGGAGGAAGAGGTCTTGGTCCATTTTTCCGGTAAGTTTTGGCGCTCCGGTGTCCAATTGCCTGCAGTAGAGATCGGCAGTGGCTGTCGTGTTGGATGGTAACAGTTTCCTATTTTTTTGAAAATTTTCAAAAAAAAAAAGTTTTTTTCTCAATGCAATTTTTTGAATATTTTCCTGTTCCAATTTGAGCCGATCGAGCCATCGGGCTGCCGCCATATGAGAGACAGTACCTGGGTCCATCGACTGGTTAATTTTGTTAGTGGCCTCGCATGCTGAGGAACCGAGGCGGTGTTCGTGAATTTCGCACCTTTCGCGAAATTGCCGTAAATTCACTGCTAGTTGAAGCCGTAGAGAATATGAATGTGCTATTCAGAAGCCCTTTTCAGACGCTTCATATACCCCCCACTACCAAATGCTCCCGAAGCTTTACAGGTTTCTACAGGAAAAAACAAAAAGTGTCCCAGAACTTCCCGTCCAACCTAATACAATATAGAGTGGTCAGCGGTAGATTGTGGATTGGAGACACGATTAGTCTAGGATGTTGCCTGGGATTTAATATAATAAGATCGACACGCATAAAAAAAGCAGAAAATACCGAGAACTGACTAGTTCCTTTAGTGTAGACGCGTATAAAGCTTCGCTGATAATTGCGCAGAATTTTGAAGAAACATGAGGACCAATAGATGTTCTGATCAACGCTTAATTTAAAACAATTTTGGTCTTGGATATAAATGTTAAAGGAACCGGGAGGGGTCCGAAGAGAGAGGAAGATGCAAAAAAAATGATCATTTTATAATGAACATTTGAGGTTGAAAGAGATAATCGGTGGAAAACCCCGGATTCAAAAGCGCGGCGCTGTGGTGTGTATTCGCACCACATTCGCATCACTTCAAACTGCATACACCGACTTTCCGAGTTGTCCGCTGTAGAGATGTCATTTGGTGTCTCGTAGAGTGTATTTCATTCATTCGTGATAATGTGAAATAAGTGAAACAACACACAGCAACAAACAAGCAAAATAATTAAATGAAGAATAAGCGAAAGCATAAGAAAAAAGTGTAATTATAATTAAAACCTAATGAATTAACTCTCGACGTGTTGGCAAGGTGTCGTGTGTGCATTGCGGCAACTACAAGCCACCGTAATCCCACACCGTAACCCAAAATTGCCCTCCTCCCGATGTCTACAAGGTAAGAATAAAAGAATAACGTTTGTGGCGTTGAAATCCCTTGTTGTGATGCGTCGCACGTTCTGATTCTCTTCAAGATTGTGGTGGCAGCTGAATGCCATTTGGCTTGTACAATGACATATAGCTCTGGTACCAATACACCCATCCCTAAGAGATGGAAAGCTTGATTTGCCGTAGCTTCGAAGTTAACCCGCATGTCTGCATTGTGAGTTCACAGGTCACACACGGAGTGGTTTTCATGAGGCAAGGCTCGATTCTGTACCAAAACTTTAAGTTTGACGCTGGTAAGTGTGCTAAGCTTTAGACATTCAGCTGCGCGCAGTGGTATTGAAAACCGTTCCATTAATCCAATACGGGTTGATGTGGAGGAAGGATAGCAAAACGAACGATGACACAGTACATTACGCCTAGAGTGGTGAGGAAGCTGGGCGAAATTGCCTTCTTATGCAAAGGGGTTCCTGCAAGAAAAGTGGCTCACCCACCTTGAAGCTTGTCCATCTCCACCAAGTCTAAATTAGGCTCCGCTGCAACTCTACTTTCACATTTATCCTTCATTTTTACGAAGTTACTTATATTGATCAACAGTAAGTAGACCAGATGACATACATGGTCCACACTTTGGAAAATTGATCAAATTCAATTGAGGCCGAATGAGCCTTCAAAACATCGGATTTAGATTACTTTTTACTACATCCATCTGGGGAGACGACGATGTGCATTCGCTGTCCTCTAAAAGCACTTTTTGGCTAGACGCGCATCCAAAAACCTCCTTGTTCGTGGTCTTGAGAAAGAAGAACAAAATGCGTGGCACCTTCTGAAGAGTTGTATAACATCGTGCAATTAGCCCGATTTTTATTCAGCCAGTTACAAAACAAACAGCGGACCAAAAAGAGTACGTATGATAATGGGAGATCAAGATGATAATGTGATCCTGAATGGTACTAGAATGCGCGGCGCATCCCACAAAGAGGATTGATCAACGCCGAAAAGCCGTATATTTTATTTATTTTTTATTTCCTGACTGCTTTAGACTGGACATTAGGATTTGGGCTTCTATGAGCAAGCGATTCCATATTCTTAGGATAACAATGAGGTTTGACCCATAGAAAAACGTAGATAATCTGTGTGGTTAGACTTTGCTACTACTGAGGTTATTATTGGCGCCACTACTGCAACGATAGAACTCATAAAGCACTTTTTTTTACAGCGACCTTGAAAACTGTGGCAATCACGGGTGTTCATCTCTTTGCGGCCGATTTGTTGCTATGACACAGCTCCTATTTATTTTTTACAACTATTTTGAACAGAATCCTACAGCAAGGTCTGGACCTGAGAATCCAAACGACTGTGTATTCTTTCCACGAACTAACATAAATCAGGGGGGGGGGGACAGAATCTGAATATCATGGTTCTTGCCAAAGCCCAGATCGAAAGGGGCAGCGAGTTAGGCAAAACTACTGAATTGTACAGGCTAGCCTCCGCAAGTCATTGCCATATCACATTGACATGCCACTGTGATCCAGAATGGATCTAGAATGCGCGGCGCATCCCACGAAAGGGATTGATTGACGCCAAAAGCTTTATGTTTCATCTTTTTTATTCTCGCAAGTAGAGAAATTGCATTATATTGATCCCATAATTCATTTAATAATTACCAACCCTGACTAGCACCCAGCATTTTCTTTTCCCTGAAACTTTAGCGCTATCATGAAAGTATAAGCCTCTCAAATGAATTACGGTAGAAATGCATAACTTAGCAGTTTTTTTTTTCCTCAAGCCGAATGACGAGTTGCATTTCTGTCACACAATGCAGCTGCTTCTCAAGGTCGTCAGCTCGGTCAAGCAGCCGGCT
Organism: Trichostrongylus colubriformis; assembly: GCA_963978905.1. NCBI lineage: Eukaryota > Metazoa > Nematoda > Chromadorea > Rhabditida > Trichostrongylidae > Trichostrongylus > Trichostrongylus colubriformis. The sequence goes on from OZ022260.1 coordinate 41,915,865, forward strand.
TGTCTTCGGCTGACAATTCAGCAGCGCGCTTTCAACTTCGGCTGTCATCGCACAAGCAATTATTACAAAGACTCCTCACTAATTCAGCAGTTCCGATTTTACCAATGAGATATCGATAACGCCCTTACAGGCTTTACTATGAGACAGAAAGACAAAAACAGGTGCTAATGTAGAAACGACGGAAAAGTCTGTGCAAAGAGGTAACTTCAGGATTCAGGTGGGCAACTACGAAGACACAACTTGTGCTGGCTAATTATCCTAACAGCTTACACGAAGGTGTTCTTTCATAAACAAAAACATTTTAAAACAAGCAGCAACGTAGGAGGCTAGTTCAGGCTAGGCTTGGACAAGTTACGCTGATGACAGAAAGCCACTGAAACCTAGTCACTGTGCTACTTTTTCCGCTGTCGTAGGAACGAGTACAGGTTCCCGTCTTTACAGAATATACAAGACTTGAGTATCTAGTTGAGTCAGACTTCAGCTTTGAAATTAGCAATAAAAAAGTGGGAGCATAAAATCTCAAGAGATAGAATCTGGGAAAGGACTAAGAATGTCGAGTGAAGGAATCAAAGCCATTTTGTAAATAAGGTTGAAGCGAAAAAGATCAAAAACATAATATTGTAGACAAAGCCCTCATGTGAGGTCGACGGATGAATATCAGAGATACCGCTAGCCGGCAGATTGTGGAATATAATAGCCAATGTGCTGCGCAATGGTAGAATGAACGGAAAGAAACGGTCGAAACTTCGAGAGATGTGGACCCGAAAATCCTCCGTCAAACTCCTCCCCTTTCGTGCTGTCTGCATCACTAGCCGCTATGGGTAGATGCAGACCAAGATGGCTAAGACAGGCAGCCGCGAACGTTGCCCCTCCCCTCACGTAGCAATCGCCAAGCGATGCGAAGCAGCATAACCGGCAGCACAGCGGGACTGCGGTAAAGACTCCGCGAGCTTTTTTCAGAGTGGTTTCGCTACAGATCCTCTTCTGGGGTGGATTGTTCGCTCACAGAGAATATGTCTCCCCAGTTCTCACTTTCTCCTTACCTCTGGCGTCATCCTCAAGAATATCCACCGATATTTGGTCCACGTAGCCTCACTGTTCACTTGATGACAAGAGTTGTGGACAAGAATTTAGGTCTGTACTTGGAATACCGAGAGAAACGGTATCCCAGGTACAGATCTAAATACGGACGCCAGCAGCCTCCAGATAACCTTGAGAATCCCATGCTATGGATGCTTTACGGTGCTTTTTTGAATTCAAATGGTACTATTGGGTCGATACATAACTACTGAGTATTTATCACGCCTTTCACTCGTAGAAAAGGTAGTGTCCTGTGTGCCTCGTGAAATTTTCCCCCTGTTTTCAGGTTATTGGAATAAAGAATAAAATCATGCGTAGAAATTCACACTCATAATCACAAGGTTTTTATCGTTTTCAATGTGCGGGCCCAACAGTGTTGGAGAAAGCACCGTGCGACACTGGTTCAACAAATTCCGTTCTGAAGAATTCAGCCTTGAAGATGAACCTTGTAGCGGTCGACCTAAAGCAATACCTGACAAGGATCCGAAGGAGTTTGCGGAGGCTGACTCATCCCAAACAGTTCGAGAGATCGCAGAAAAGCTAGGCGTTGACAAACCCACTGTTGCCGATGGTCGGAAACGCGTTGGAAAGGTGGAAAAAAACCACGACAAGTGGGCGTCCCACAATTTGAGTTAGCGGTAGAAATTGGCACGTCTCGAGGTTTCTTCTTCACTGCTTTTGCGCAACAGAAACGACCCGTTCTTGGACCTAATTGTCACTTGTGATGAAAAGTGGATCACGTATGATAACAGGTGACGTTTCGGACAATGGTTAGATGCCGACGAACCACCGAAGCTGTTTCCAAAGCCGAATCCTCACAAAAAAAGATAGTCACAGTGTGGTGGTCATCGGCCACCATAACGTTTTGTGACACAGCCAAACCATCATAGCAGAGTCCTACTGTGAAGACATCCACGAAATGTACCGAAAATTGCGTCACCTGCAGCCAGCACTTGTCAACGCATAGGGTCCGATTCTTCTGCATGACAACGCCCGTCCACACGTTTCACAAATCACTATCCATAAATTGAACCAATTGGGGATTGAAGTTCTACCTCACCCGCCATATTCTCCAGGCCTTTCACCAACCAAGTATCACCTTTTCAAGCTTTTTCAGAGCTTTCTTGCTGGAGAACTTTTCATCAATCACGACCAGGCATAACAGGGCTTCATGGATTTCGTGGATTCTCGACCACCCAGTCTTTCTTTTATGGGATCTTGTGGCTGTTGCCACCTTGGTAAAAGTGCGCTGATTCGAACGGTGCTTATTTCGATCAAATCCGATGAGTATTAAGAAAGTTACGATTGTTCAAAAAGAAGCACTCAAAACGCTGAAACTTCCCGGAGAACCTACATAATATACTAGTACTAACTACTATATCTCAGCGGGGAACTCAGTGGATGAACTGTCGGTCCTAAACCAAAAACGAAACAAGCAAGCTTCCATAGATATTTCAGTATCAATAGCAGCCGTTCTGTACCATTTTTAAACGAATCGCGAGTATTTGGTCCAGCTCCGGAAAAAACAAGGTGACAGTTCCTTTTTTTTCAAAAAAGGTACAACAAAAAGCAATAAAAGGCTATGATAGAGAATAAAACCGGTACTTCTTGTCGTTTTGACCATAAACCTCAAAAAGGTAAGAATGCAGTGAAGACGAAGTCAGTGCAAAACCATTGCAGAAGCAGTATTTTGAGAAAATTTCAGAACGTGAATATTGGGCATGATGTTCGCACAATTCAATGCTCTTCAAGCACATATTTCTTCCTCGAGTAAATTGTGTAGAATGAGGTCGAGTAGACGCGATTACTCACAAAAGAACTGCCATTAGCCACTGGTTAGCGAACAGGAAAAAAGTGTTCTCTCAGCAGAAAGAATCCGACACATTAGCTGCTGATGATGAGGATGACGCCAACCAGCTGCGTCGATTAGTCCGAAAAGCCGTGAATTTCAAGGAGTCACATGCACAGCACAATACATATGCAGACTGAGCATGGGAGGGAAAGAACTGGTCTCACGCAGTGTACGGTCATCGAAGTGACCAGAATCATTAGGAAGAAGACGTCCGTACGCGTAAAGTTACGCGCGGATGGTCAGCGAACGACGGGCCAAACAGTCCACCTTATGAAATGGAAAATAGAGAACGGCAGGAGAGATAGAATTCTGCGAAGTATTACGAGAATGAATAAGGGAAAGGTGAATTCGCGGAATTTAAACCGTGAGTTAAAAGAAAAAGGCAAGGGGAATATCAAGTAAATAAGTCAGCCGTTAGTACAACTAGCTGATGAATGTGTTTCGGAGAAAAAAAAGACAGCAAAAGCTGAACGAGGGTGGAGCGGAAATAAGTAAATAGTGAGACAAGCAGCAATCAAAATGAATCAATTGTTCAATCGAAAAAAAGCCCCATCATGAGGGTAAACAAGAAAATTAGCCAAGAAAGGAACCACAAAAAGTGTAAGAAAATAACATCGAAATGACCAGAAAAAAACAAAAATATGGAGAAGTAAACAAGAAGCAATCAGCTAAAAAAGAACACTATATTCTGAAATATCATTGTGGCCGAGCAACGACTAGTGAAAGTAAAAACCGTTAAGCAGCAGAAAATTGAATGCGACAACAAAAATCAAAATGCGACCTTTGGTTGACGCAGGGGCAGAGGAAGCCATTCTCACCACTATAAATTGGGGATTAAATCCAGGATATGCCCTCCTATGCCTGGATATCGAGCTTTCCAAACCTACGGAGTCGATGAACTGGTACCACACTCGCCTAGGAAGATAATGAGCAGAGCTTACTTAGCTGTGTCTCATCTCAAGTGAGTAGAGACCAAACCGTATTCGAATGGCATCAAAATTCCGAATGTAACCAGAGTGACACGGCGCACTCCACCAGGCTGACCATTCAACGAAGCCAAGAGCTTTATTATTTCTTCATCTTTTGATCGAGAAATGATTTTAGCTGCGATCGATGAAAAGATAATAAAGATAAAAAGGTGAAATGATGTACTCGAAGAGAAAGAAAATGGACACCTCGTGAGAAATCGAAGAAGCAAAGAGCACGGAAAAGTGCTATTTTGGAAAAACTCTTCCTAGCACAGTTTTCAATACCCCATGAAAATGCGATGAGGACGAGTTACAAGGCGGCTGTGGCCGTAAGAAAATACTGAAAAAATTTCTACAAAACAGTTATTTGCCCATGCCCACACTTTCCCTCTTTTACTACCAAACCTCTTTTACTCAACCATATGCCCTGCCCATAAATGGTTAGAGGGTTTCCGTCCAAACCCTCTTCTGACCCTCCAGTCTCCTCCACTTTCCAGTACTGACTCATTCCACATGCACTGAACCTTTTCATCAGATTTATGTATGCTCACAAGAGTGCATGGGGCCTTGGAAGTAAGAGGTACTGGAGATTACTGTGAAGGTTGAACGGTGAAAAAGAAACAAAAACAACTCTACGGGAGACAAACAACGCACCTCACACTCGACCCTGGACGTACGACAACACAATATTTTTTGGTATGCAAAAAAAGTCGCAAAACCCATGGAGGGACTTTCTAGCTGCCAGAGCACGACTCTTTACTCCACCTATTGTGGATGGTTTCGTGTTAACAGAGCACATTAATAGAATTAGACGAGATTAGCCACAAAACGTTATGGAAACACGAAAAGAATAAAGAAAAGGGAAAGCAGAGAGTTCATAGATGTCTTGAACGGTCAACGGGATCAGAAGGGATCCACTGCAAAGTGCTTGCTATTCGAACCACATAGGTAACAGCTGTTTGCAAATGGCCCACAGGGATAGATAATATACGACAGCACGTTCTCGAGCCTAATGACTGGCTCACTCACGTCCTCTCTCTAGTCTCAGCTCTCGTGTTAGCCATTACACCAACGAAATATGAGGTGATAAACAGAAGCCACTGCTTTTATATGATGATAAACACATAGGAGCACGAAAATCTTCTAAAAAACTTCGCAGTCCATAAATTCGCGATGGACGAGTTCTGATGGTCTATCTTCGATCAGCTCAAATTTCTTTCGAACTTTGTTCAGCTCAGAGTGGGTGGTTTTTCAGATTTTTTAGTTTTTTTAGAGGCTTGGAGTGGGATTTCACTAACAGCGAGTTTTAGCTTGATTTATGTCTCTTTTTACGTACACTACCCTTGAGTTATAGATTGAAACCCAGTAAAAAATCTGTTTCACCCATTCTAAAATTTAAGAAAGTGTAACTTCAGCAGTTGAAGAAAGACGAAGTGAAAGTCAGAAAACACTAAAACTTTCAGAGAAGTAGAGGAAGTGCTTGAATCAAGAATGTTTTCACAAAAAATCATAGGACATACTGTCAAACTACATATGCCGACGGAAGGGAAAATAAAAAGAGCCTTCCGAGATGTACAAATAAAAAGGTTGGAATTTGCAGTGATGGCTAAAATACCATAATCTATGGCGTTTGAAAAAATAAGGATGACTTAAAAAGGAGTAGAAACGAATAAATATAATATAGTAATAATCAAAATAAAGAGTGATTAGCAACAGCTGCCATATGAAATAAAATAAAATGAATATGTAGAAAATAAAAAATGAGATGGAGTGGAGCTATGGTGCCAAAATTTATACGGGCTGCCAACTTCTTAATACAATGTATGAAGTGACTCAGAAGATAAGGGTGTTCTTTGAAAAGATTCCTGATTGAAGTTCAAGGCACAGCCAAAAGGACGTTAAAATAAAAGTTGAAATGAGCCATTCAGCCACCAGGTGCACATGGTGCTGCGGCTGTTCGAACTGGCGTTTTTTGACCATATGGAACAACCAGGCACCACGATCTTTGTCCCTTCGAGTGGGACCCACCCGTAAAAAATTGATGGTCGATGCTACTTCAAGGTAGTGCTTTGCACTTAACCACGTAATATCCTTCCTCCAAATCCATAGAATTAATAAAAATATTTTTCGAGTCTCACAAGAAATGCTATGTTTCCAGTGGTTCCTTTGAGTGAAAAGAACGTTTTTTTAAATATCACTTAGAAAACCAATCGAATGAAAATTTTCGCGGAAGGGAGGAATTAAAAACTTTGAGACACTGAGATGGCACACCTGATATCGCTTTAGTTCGTGAAGTAAGCGATGAACTGGTGCATTCCATAAATCTTCAACATTTCTGCAAAAAAGCCACCTGCTTACATCCGTGTAGCAAAGGCAATATATCAGGGCAACTGAGAGGAAACCTTTCACAAAGTGCAACGTGCACACAACGGCTGTGTCACTATACAAAAGACCTTGTTGTTCAGTGAAAAAAGAAAAGTAAACAGAAACCAATTAGCTGGTATGAATCGATTCCCGAGATCCATAGCCGAGACAAGGGTGACGCGTAACTATCGACACGCTCGGTAGATCAAGAAAGTTCATATTTCTCAAGAGTGAGACGGAATAATGCGTAATTTGATCAGAAAACACTACTATAGCTCTGAATGGAACAATCGCCTCAACTTCAAAAACATATTAAATATAAATATAATAGATCTACTATTGAGAGGAAAGGTAGAGTGCATGGCGCATTTTAGATAAGTTCGACACCAATTAAGAAATACAAAACGACCAGTGCCCTTTTTGTTCGTCACCGCAAAGTCCTTAGTACACGTTTAGCAAATCCGTGATCTAGGTGGTAACGACAAAGTCGAATTCGATGAATTTATCCATGGCATAAAATCACGCGCGAATTCTTGGGCCAATTTTATTCTCAAGTTTCCTAGACAAGTAACCCAATTTTGTTATTTCGACCTTTGCCCGCTATCTTTGGCCATCTGGAGTACTATTCCCCTGTGTGGTCGCCACATAATAAATTACTGATTGATAAAACCGAGAAAGTCGAGAAAAGTTTTAATCCTCGCTTCTTCATTCGCAGAGGTATCGGCTTGCTATATCATAATCAGCGACTCCATGAGCTCAGTGCCGGTTCACTAGCTTTTGGACGGCAACTGCTTAATCTCATTTTCTTCTACAACACCAAAAATTAAAAAAAATTCAACGCTTGTGTGTGTGTAGACTGACCCCTCAAAGATACCTCAGAGATGCTTAGGTTCGCAACTTTTCATGAGATGCACCCTTCCTCCTCATCGCGATAGCACCTATAAATACAATTAAGTCTTCATAAATGTAAACATTCATTTTACGGCTCGCTGTTCAAATAGTAAATGTATCTGATAGAATGCCCCACGCTGTCACTGGAACATACACTTCAAAGCCAGACAGGATGTCATTTCACGGTTAAACAAGCTTCATCCTCTCCTACTCATTCCCCACTCAACAATCCTGCAACAATGAGACCGGTTCCCTGTGTTAGCACTCTGAAGCTGAATGATAATCGTTTTGTTAGTAAATGAATACGAAATCAAGGAGAATCGAGAGTAAGCGCCACTGTGAGAGACTCGTGCTGTGCAACAGCTGAGGATAAGCAAAACCCAGTGACGTCAAAAACGGTAAGTATGTTGCTCCAAATGAGTTCAAGGCATGAACCATTCAATCCAGACGAATGAATGCCCGATTGACATGACTGCGAACTGAACAAAGTGATTCTGATTTAGGTTCCTCCTTCAACCACTCAGCCCTTTGTCGCGCATCACAAAAGTTTAGGAAGGAATGGAAAGAAAGATAGTAACATCTTAAACCGAACTTTCCTTTGCTCACGCGTTCGTTCAATCAGACCGCCTGCTTTTTCCACAGAAATATTCGAAACCTGAATGCAACAATTTCAACGTATGAAAATTGGCACATCATCAAATATAGTAGTTTTCCTAGTTGTCACAGTCCATTATATCGTTACGTTAGCCACTGTTCAGATGTCGACCTATCGATACAGAAAGAAGCTTTTTAGGAAACTTGTGACCACTGCACCCAGGGCACTCCCAGGTGTCGAGCAAAATAGCCGCTCCAGTACGACCCCTCTCTCTATGGGCTCCAAATACACCCCCCCCCCCTTTTTTTTTCTTGACCACAGCAATACCAGTAAGTGTTGTGGATTGTATAGTTGCGATGTATTTTATTGCTATGAATTCCCACTTAGAACAGAAAGATATTTATTTCACATTTCCTCATACGAGTTCGCTGCGAAATACCCTCATCTGCTTGCAGGGACGACCCCCCCCTTCCGTCCGGTACGACCCCTTCCCTATGAGGAATCCTCGACTTCTGGTGTCCCTTATGCATCTGTCATCACATGGCACCGTATTTCTCGATTGTTGACTTTACTCAAACTAAATATCTCTATTCTGAACCAATGTCGCGTCTGTAATCATCAGAAACTCATACGCATTCAAGCGCTTGCTCCGAATGAGCACATATAGCAGCCATGACCAAGGAACACGACGTGATAAGGTCATTTCGCCTGCGATTACCGCCTTCAATTTCGGCTCTGATGAGGCTTGGCGCGGAAGCGTCGTCTGCCTTTCCTCTGCTCATTGTTCAGAATCGCCATTCGAAAGAGCACTTGTTTATGGCATGCTTAATCCCAGGCTTAGACGAACACACCCTATTAACCAATTTTTGACAACAAAACACACAAAATCCCCTAGGTTTGCTCAATTTAATTACTAGTTCTATCTAATTCCAAGGTAATGCGCACACAGCCCTTCATTTATGTTAGTTTGGACGTTTTTCTTCAATGAAAGGAACTCGCAAGCATGGTTGGCTCCCTGCCAAAAGGGATCCTTATATCAAATTTAGGCACACAGGAATGACTTCCTTTTTCACCTCTCATCTCTAAAAGCTTCCCACGCTTTTTCTCTCCTACAAGATTAAAGAACCTGAGGACGGGTGGGAGCACACAGTAGACGATCAATAGTAGCAAAAAACGCCAGATGTTCGTACTCTCAGGAACGATCTCTTATATCGACGATCACGGAACTGGAAGGAGAAAGGGCACAGTTCCTTCACCCCAAGACTAAATAAGTGCAAAAATAAAAAAAAAGGAAGAAGAGCATAGCCGCCAAGGTGCGACACCTTCTACCAATGTCGAGATGGGGAGGGCTATGTATGATGAATTGGGAAGGAAAACTCGTCTGAAGGTCGGCAACGGCCGGAAGGATCAGCTGTCACGACGAACATCCATTGGACACATCGAAACAGGTGCTATCGCACCCGTCAACGACACAATAGAACAACATGAGGAGGTGAATCGACGCCGCATTGAGGTTGTCATCGTAGGGCTCATTAAAAACTCGTCCATTGATCGAAGTTTACTCAAGAAACTGAATACTTACATTTTATTCATGAGGACAATTGAAGGACTGAGAGTTGCCAGAAGATCGCAAGAAGAAAACCTACCTTCAAGCTAACAACTACTTTTTCTAATAAAAAATTCAAAATTATCTGTACAAAATAAAGCAAAAAATCTATCCATCGAGCTCAACACTATCGAAAAAGCTTGTTTGGCTGGAAATCGAAACTCTCAAGATCACCCACTTGACGCAAGCTACGATGGTCAGCACGATCGCAAGAAAACCCTCAAAAAGAACGGCTTAGTTCTTGAAATCAACCGGCTCTTGAAGATAGAGCGCTCTAGGAAAGTCCTTCTAGCAGACCGGAATCGTTCCCAGGTACAGAAGTAGCAAAGATGTAAAGAAGTGATGAGGATGATGGGAGTTCCAGGGTAGAAATTGGGTGAACAGGGAGTAAGCATAGAAATACAGCGGAGACTGGCTGGGAACACATCTTGATAGTCTAAGAGGATTTGCTGAGAGGGCCAGTGAGATGCGCCGTAGCACAGATGTGGTGAGCGACGTCTAATTAGCCGTCTCGTTTTTCACGATCTGCTGGTGTTCTCATCTCACAGATGAAGGACAGGACACGATGAAAACATTCTTTAATGGCACAATCAAGGAGGCTGGAAATTGGCCGGAAAGGAGAAAACTCGACTAGTCGACCGACAATTGGTGAATGAAAACACTCCAGAAGCCATGGAGCCGTGTTGAAAAAAGAAAAATTTAACGAAGAAAAGTCTGAGAAGACCAAATCGAAAATAGTTTTTGTTAAAAAGGATGGTGAGTTGTTGGAATTGTTCAAGGAACAAACGGAGAAGGAAGGAGAAGCCCTCTAATCAATCAAGATTATGGACAACCTAACGAGAGAGCAAGACGGAACAGCACGGAAAAGTGAGCGGAACTGGACAGGAAACAATAATCAGAAACAAGTTTTATGAAGTTTAATAGTAAAAGTTCTATAATAAAAGTTCAATAATAATAATAAAAGTAATAAAAACAAGTTTTTATGGTTGAAGCTTTTTGGAAGCATTCTGGTGAAATCATGAGACGAGTAATAAAAAGAACGAGTGCTCCAAAAAATGGAAAGACAAAGGCAAGGAACGAAAGATTAATGAATATAAAGCGGTGAAGGATATGACTCGGGTCGAAGCAAAAAGATCAAATATGAAAGCCGAGGTCAGCACTATTAAAAAGAGAATACTAGGAAAAACTGAACTAAATGGTCAGAAACCCAAGAATTAAGGCACTCTTCCCGCTTTTGGTTCTCAAAAGGGGCGGCCTGGGTGAAAAGAGGGTGGACTGAGATAAAAATGAAGGCAACCGAAGACCTCTTCCGATGCTCAGCGAATCTGCTCTCACCTGGAATTTCGCCATATATAGTCTTTCCAGACCGTAGTTTTTTTTCTGATGACTTACATCAAGATTCTCATTACCCACACTACCCTATCATTGCCTTTGAAGACAAATCATGCGATAATCAGGTTAGTAGCACTTCTTGGGTCAAGTAGGTGGTTGGCTAACTATTCAGGTTGCACCTTTGTTGCGGGTGCACGGTGCACCCTCACGGTTAGGCGTGCTTGAACACATCTGAGCCACGCCCGCCAAACCAAATGACTCCTGGTCTCAGACGAATGAATTCCCAATAAGGAAACTGCCCTCACCATCCAATTGGCTGCTTTATCGAATTATCTTCCCTTATCACAGGTTTCCTTCTTCATTGAGCGCCACGTTGGAAATTCGTTCGTCTGAGGCCAGGTGTGATTCGGTCGGATGATAGTGGCTGGTTGTGTTCAACCATGCACAATACCATGGGGGTGCACTGTGCAGTCGCGACAAAGGCTCAGCCTGAGCAGTTGTCTAAGGACCTACTCGCACCAAAAAAGTAAGCCACTACTCTGACTATCGCGTGGTATGCCTTTGCGGGTACGACGAAGCGATTTGGTCACACAGTGAGAAGGCAAAGAATAGCAAAAACACGAATAGAAAGTGACAATGGCGAGGAGCGACGGAGGCGTGTATGTAGGTGACGAAGCGACGACAATTCTTTAGAAAACTGAGCCGCAATGGGCAAAGAAAACATCCCAAATGCTCATAACGTGCCAAGCCTACGGATCGCAAAAGGCAGGCGAGCATAAAGGAATTCGGGCTCAAGTGATGAGAGACGTGAAAAGCTGTCAGGAGAATCAAATTTCCCAAGAGTGACAAAGACGAGAGTAGCCGAACGGCGATTACTCTGACAGACACTCAGATATACTCGCAAACGAAAAGACAAAACTTCAATCTGAGTGACTGATTACGAGTTTAATGTCCAGCAAAACCTACATTACAATAATTAGAAGCAGCTAAAAGATGCAGAAAAACGCAATGAAAGCAGATGATGATGAAAAAAATAAGCAATAAAAAGCAAATTAAAAAAATAAGCAATAAAAAAGGAAAAAAGCAATAAAAACCCTAATCACATGCAAATATCGATAGTGAACTGAAGCTAAGCAGAGTATTCCCCGTCGGAAAACGAATTGAGTTGAAAGACATATGTCTCGAGCTTGAAATTACAATTTGATAATAATGAATTATAAATTAATTATAATAATAATTTTATAATTATAATTATAATGAAATTTCATGATTTCTTTATAATTTCGCGGGTGACTGGGCTCACTAGTGCAATCGAATGATTATTTTTCGAACTGCTCTAGCTTGATGCTTGTAAAAAATCCTCTGAACTATAAGAAAAAATAAACCGAGAAAAAAGCGATGCGGGAAAAATTTGAAAAAAAATCGAGAATTAGACAACAGTTCCGAAAGCGCCCTTGTCTATCTTCCATCTACCCCTTCAGTTACCTTCTCAAAAACCGAATTTCACGTGTGGATCGTTGCAGACGCAAAGACAACAACTGAGGAAAAGAGCAAAAAAATCCAGAAGAATAGTGAGAAAAACGAAGGATGACAGTCCAGTCCTTTTACGTATCAATCCAAATTTTTGATGAGTAAGAAACAATGTGAGGCTCCAAAATTCTATTTTTCCAATTTATTCCATAGATTGTAAAATAAATATCCAATAAAATTCCAAAAAATAAAAATTAGGAGCCTTCCATTGTTTTCAAACATTTAGATTGGCATGAGACTTCTGAGCAGATCAATACTCAAATTTTTGAGTGTATTAAATGTCACTAAGGATCAGTACGCGCCCATCCGCTCCACCAAAAATCAGAATGGTCTCATTCGCACCGGTTTACGGTACCGTGCCTCGTGAAGTAGTAGCAGGAGGCAATACTAATGCGATTTACGCCGCATCCGCATATGTTAGCATACGATTTCGTAACAGAACCATCAACCACCTCCTTTAACCAATGTGTCAAGGATCAACACTCACTATTGGTAAGTGAGGGGTTCAAGAGGGAGGAGGACACGCGTAGTCTCAGCGCATTCTTTCTAACTGAATGAGCACCATATGTGTTCCATTAATTGATTTGGGTCTGTCGGCGCCCCTACCATCACCACCACCAGCTTCACCCATTCAATTCTACCCTCCGAATGCTCGAACGTGACGGAAAACGGGACACCGTTGAGAAATCTTATTGGCAGCCTGACATGAAATTCACTCAACGAGATGTCTCAGATCCGACTCCATATCCATCAACATCGGCTTTTAAATTGTTCTCGAAAAACTCTCTCCCAAAGCATGTTCTTGCATCCCATCCGCTTCAGGGTTGTTCTGTCATCGCGCGTAAGTGAAAGTATGAAAAAACGACTATTCTGGAAAGTGATGAAAAAAACCTATCTCTTGACGAAACTATCATGGATGTGTCCCAACAGAGAAGCTGGATTCCATATGTTTGAGCAAGGTGAATTCCGAAATACATCCATGACAAGGTTTCTTTCATCGAAATAATTTCCACTAACATTTGCTCATTCCCAGCTCGATATTCCCAGATTCTCATTCCCAGATAGTAGTAGTACATTTGTAAAGATCGAAAAAATCGAAAATGAGCTGGGAACTGCTGGCGAATAAACAGTAAACAGTAAACAAGGGCACTCGAGCAAACTCAACTAGCCACGGAGCTAGAAATGAAGAGGTCCTAGAGAGCTAGTTGGAGGATATAACTGTGACGGAAAAATCTGGAAAAATCATTGCTGTTTTATAATTTCGCTTCAAATATGTATAACAAAAAGGTAAGAGAATGATGGTGTAGATAAAAATCACACCTGACAATCGACTGATAATTTGCAACACGTCAAATCAAAAAAAAATTATTTCTATGTTTGAAAGCTCATAATGTACCAGTGTGGAAAACTAAAGGAAATCTTCTTCCAAAAAGAAGATGGGAGGAAATATGGGTGTTCAGCAATCCAGGCGTACATTTTGCAAACAGGAGAGTTTCGCTCGGATGAGGAGGTATCCTTCTAATTCATCTATTGGGTTGGTGCATAATTAATGCGGCTTCATTCAACAACTTTATTGAGCAAGAACAATAATAAAATTTAGCAAAAACGTGCTTGAATGATTATTCGGGAACGTTTTCACCCTGGCAATCAAGAAATGCTTCCCATTGGTAGTCGCCAGAACGTCAATTTCCACTATAGAAAAACGCAATAATAAAAAGCCGCACTCATTATGCAACAGCCTAATATTCACACTTTTATATCAGGTATACTACTCTATTCGAATACAAACTATAGATAAAATATCCCTCTGTCACGAACAGTGAATTCTTAAAGGAATCGTGCACGGAAAATGAATTTACCCGTTACCTACATAATTATGTTGCATATGCTCAATGAGGGCAGAATGAAAAGATTCACGCCAAAAAGTGAGAATGCGCCTAAGATACATCTCCTCAAAGTGACGGCCGAGAGGGTGGAGCCTCAGAGTCGTCCGCCGCTGCCGGAGAAGTAGGGAGAAATAGTTTACGTAACTTTCTGTTTCCGCTATGTATCTCTGACCACGGCGGACGACAGGACGAGACATCTACTCGAAGGCCCCTCCCTCCTGTCCGCCACTTTGAGGAGCTGTACATTACCCGGATTCTCACTTTTCCGCGTGAAACTTTGCATGCGTCCCTCAGTAGGCAACTATACATAAATATATGGGTATCATAGAAACTCATTTTTCCGTGCACAATTCCTTTGAGAAAAAATCAAAAAAAATCAGAAATGTCGTCAGAATTTCATTACTGAGCATTAATACCTAGAACTGATAATTCACTTATCAAAACAGGTTAAAATGTAGTGTAAAACGGCCAAAACAAAACGGAAATGATCTTTCTCTATGCCACAGATTCCATTAGTTTGACCATTTCATCCCGCGAGCCATGGCCAACATAAAGCAATGGAGGGTCCGTACTCGGTTACGTTGAACAAAAACTGGAACTGAAGGTGATCATGCGGGTGTCGGAGAGAAGTCCTTCCACAGCATTACGGCTTCCACAATGGCCGGTCATTAACACGGTAACTTTGAAGGAATAGGGCATCATGTCAGATGTTCCAGTTCGTGTAGACATCGACAAACAGAGTAAAACCGCCTTCAAACTCCATTGGGACCCTATTTGCTGTCTGTTAGAGAACTCTGATTGACAGTGCCTAACACACTCACGAGAGACAACTTCAGCCATTTGCAAGGGATCTTATGCCTTCACTGTGACTCTATGAAAGAGCAACCAAATTCGATCACGGGAAGTAGCCCTTCCCAAATCGGGATTGTCCTCGGGAAGGAAATCATAAAGAACATCACCGTGGAGTTGGTACTTGACCGAGTATAGAAGTGGGAAATAACTATACGGATGATGACCTAGCGCTGCTTGAGGTACTCATTCAAACTTTCTATTATACATTCACCTTCTATTCGTCTGAGGCCACCCACTACAATTACCAAGTTGCTGAGAATATCCACCCCCCACTGAACTTCCTTTCTGGAATTCACAACGTTCATTATAGAACATGTTCAATCTAATTTCATTGCAAGACTCCAAGTTCGAATAAATACATCGAACTTTCGCAAAAGAACACCATATTGCCAATTAGGAAACGTGCAGAAAGAATGGGTTTTCCTGTTACCCACATTTTTATGTTGTATTTGCTTAAGGGCCGTATGCAGAACTTCAAGTTGGTGGACAGGGAGGCGGGATTCAGAGTAAGTGCCCGCCTCGTCGTCCGCCGCGGCCAGAGACACATAATGGGATCGGAAAATTACGTAAAGAGCCCGTTTTTCGTCTAAACTGCGAAGCACGACTAGACATTACTCACAGTCAGAGGCTCCGCCCTCCTGTCCGCCACTCTGAGGAGCTCTGTCTCAGTGTGGATTGCGCTGGCGGATTCCCACTTTTTTTGCGTGTAACATTGCATGCGGCCCATATTAGGCAAATACAATATGAATATGGATAAGAGATAAACTCATATTCCATGCACAATTCTTTTAAAGAGACAATAGAAATCCGTACGCGAGCCTCAGCTGTATCTAATCGCCTGTAAGAAGAGCTTACGTAACTGATCACTGTTGACATGTGGTTGCTAAGTGTACCCCATGCAGACTAGACAGCTGTGCAGTCGAACAAAGTGACAACGGTACATGACCTTTCCGCAGACATTTGCCGCAAAAGAAGAATTCTGGCAACTCCACCAGATCCGGACTTTTTCAATAAAAGTGCCCTTAGCAGATGTGAATAAAAGTTTAAGGTGCTACCGCAATGAGGGAGGCATCTCACAAAAAGTCCATTTACGAGTACCTCTGAAGGATTTTCGTGGGGTCACTCTGCACATTCAGGCGTATATTTTTGCCTAAGCCTCAAAGGAGGGAAGAAGGAGCTCTTTTCCCTTTTCTAGGTAAAAATAGGGTCCATAGAAGGATGCCCCCTCATTGCGATAGCACCAGTTTACAGATAACTGTGAGGCTCTTCTTATTGCGCCGTGCATATGTGAAGATTGTAGAATTCATAAAGGCATTAATAGCATGAATGAATGGTGCTAGTATGACAAGTTTTATGAACAACCATTGTGCTTGACTCTAATCCTCATGCGGAGACAGTAATTCACTACCTAACCACTTGACCCATATGAGTGTCGAACTGACGGTGTGGTAAATCTGAGAGCAACGCTCTTCGCCATTTCATTAACAGCGCGTCTGGAAATATACGCAAAATAATTTAAATTAGTTCACAAAACCTAACAACCTGCCGGACTCGCTACGATGCTACGGCACATGTTTTTTTTTGTTTGTTTGTTTATTTATTGACCTAAGCAACAGCCCACGTAATTATAACAGTTGTTGCCTGTTGTGTTCCCAAATGAAATAATGAAATAGGTAAACAGTAGTAAAACTAGAACAAATTGCATTGAAGAGTTAACAGCAAAGACCTCTTAAATAAGAAAAAAAGAAAGTATATGAAAATATCCAGAAAACATCTCCGAAAAAAATAAAAAAGAAAAAATTGGATTGCTATGACTCAGAGAAGACGAGAAAATTTGCTAATCCCTACTATTGCAAGAAAAGTTATGGTCAAAAAGATATATTAATCAGAGCGAGAACAAATTATTATTTCCAATTTCAAAAAGTTTCTGAAGTTGTCGAAATTTCTGAGGTTTACTTTTCGAACAAGTAATTAAAAACTGAATAGAGTGGAATAGAGATCAGTAGAATTAGCAAACAACCCAGATTAGCTGTCAGAGAAAAGCTGGTCATAAGCGACTTGATGATGGCAAGACGGTCCAGAGGAGGATCACCCTTCGACAAAAGGAGGCCGCTAGCGCGTGCGAGCCTTCGTCTCACCCCTCCTTCTCAGCCTTCCCTCGTCCGCCGCCGCCACCACCACCGCCGCCGCCGCACATAAACATCGCTGTCCGTCGGCCCATAAATAGCGAACCACCATTGCGACCCACGGCCCGATCGATTACCAGTACATAATAATGACATTGACATATTCTAGTACTGGCTCAATATTGAACATCATTTTCTGCAAAATTGTCAACGCATTAGAACTACTGGGATTAATCGATACTTACAGCAAAACTTTGAAGCTGCTGCTTGAAAACTTACTGAAAATTTCCAAACTACTGGAAAAATTTAGAAAACCAAGTAAACTTCAAAGATGAACGAAAACATCGAAATACAAATACCATTCCATGTTTTCAACATCGCCTACTGTTACCTTGATAGATCTGAGTGTCCATTGACCCCACCAGAACTTCGGAATACGCCATGCATCCCCGTAAGCAAGACCCACCCATTTTTTAGTATTGTCCTCTCATGAATATCTGAATGTGACAAAAACAGTAAAAGACCGCAAAAGTCTTTCCAAAAAACTCAAGAGGCTTAAAAGTCTCAAGAGTCTAAAATGAAATATAATATACTGCAATATTTGTTATGTAACAGCAAAACTGTCACATTTCAGGCCATACGAAGGTGCTAAGTGCCGAATATTTCAACATTTTTCAGAGAAAATTTCGGGACTTCTGCAGACCCTTTGGTTTTTTGAATGATCTTTTGGAGTCTCATACGGTTTTTGGTCATCCTCCCACTTGCTGAAATGACAAGGTCACCCACGTAACCCTACCAAACTTACGTGGCTGCGCATATTCAAAACTCGTGGATTCCAAAATCTGTGTACCTCACAAACAGCCTCATCACGATCCATTTAATACGATTTAAAAACTTGCAAAAGAGAATGAGTGTGCGGTAAAGTCAAGCGACTACTCACTAGCATCGAGTATTTCTCCAAATAAAACCGGTTTTTCAATCCCTGCCTGATTTGTTGACAATTTTGAGAATTCTCGTTTTTGGGTCAAACAGCCGGCGATTTAAAGGTATCCCCTGTGCAGTACCCGCAAGACGGTATCATCTATATCTCGATTTCAAGCGACTATGGATTGTATGAGACCTAAAGCTTTAGACTGACAAAAACTACAGTTACTGCACTGTAGACCTGCCAAAAACGAGTTACATGCGAAAACGGTTGCAGGAGAAAAATCCTTTTATTTACATTGCTACGAAAAAGGTTTATCATCCAATCAGAATGAACGTTGGCCAGGGTTTATAATAGGATTACGCCGCGAGTTTTGAAATTAAGAGTCAGGAGCCAAATTTGTAGCAAGACAAATCGAGTGGTACAATTGATATTTGTGAACATTAGCCTGTACTAGTAACGATTCGGTCGCGCAATAAGTTCTACCGTTTTTAGTCCTTGTATTTCACAACACTCTCTTCTTCTTTCAACAAAGTTTACATACGCAATCGGCGAACTCCTTCTGCTCTCTAGAAGGTACTATAACCTTAATCATTGAATATTTACGGGCTCTAAAGGTAGACTAATCCAGAAGCAAAACGTTGCATTTTCTGGTACTGTTTCGTTGAGCAGATCATCGAATGCATCATACATTTACCGAAGGCAAAAAAAATGCATTTTCTGGTACTGTTTCGTTGAGCAGATCATCGAATGCATCATACATTTACCGAAGGCAAAAAAAATGCATTTTCTGGTACTGTTTCGTTGAGCAGATCATCGAATGCATCATACATTTACCGAAATTCGAAGATAATGTTGTTAAATACAGGGGAAAAGGTACGAACATTTTGTACATACTAATACCTGATATATTGCACTTAGAGGAGCAACTTGCAACTTAATATTTTCCACAGAGCCAATAGGCGAAAGGAAAATCGATGAAGAGGTTTCGATTTTCTGGAATTCAGATTGAAATGTGTTCTTTGCAGTGCGTGGGAAAAAGAAAAAAGCAGAATAAGAACCGAAAACTTCTAAATTTCACCGCGCAAATTACTTTATATTGTTGATAGATTGTGTGGCAAGAAATTCAAGTGATCCGAGTTTCCAGATTAAGTTCATAATTCGGGACTTCAGGGATTTCTCACCAGGTGATGGATATCCTGAAGTTGAAGTAGACGAGTGAAAGTGGTTCTGGTTGCCCCTAGCGACTCGTCACAGGCGCCCACTTTGGGTCAATTACGCGTGGCGTTCATCGGGTAACAGCGCTATGCTAAACAAAGACCGCTTTACCGCCATTAATTAGACCCAAGCTGGACGTTTACAAATCGGTACGCGAACGACAAAAGCTGCGGCTTTGTGAACACATACATTCTAAGCCATTCACAGACGAGGATTTGTAAGGATTTGTCTCACCAACTCACCAATAACTCTGCCAGAAACAAAGAAGCAGAATAAATAATGCGAAGAGGCGAGAAATATTACACCGAAGGGCATGACTCACATGGAGAAGTGAACCGAACTTGAATGAAAAGTCCTAGGCTCAATTTGCTGCATGTAATAACTTAAAGGCACCCAAACTCGCTACATGCACGCGCCCTGTCGCAACGCGGCCAAAACACGATACGGGTATGTGAGATGCTTCCACAGAAGAGCTCTGCTCAACGTATTCGCCACAAGAGCAAGCCTTTCGTGGATAATACGTCGAGGAGAACCTTTTCACTTCGCCACATCTGCATCCAATTGCTACACATGCAAGCATGCAAAGGTCGCCACCATCCTAACTAACTTTTTCCCTTAGTCATAATTTCAGGGTTAGACAATGACCGACTTAGTGCTACAGAAGATTTCAGGAGCATTGCGTAATCCAGTACTACGGAAGGTTTTCGATAAAGCCCGCAGTTTCGAACTCCATTCGGTGCTATCGCAATGGGGAGGGGGTACTCTCAGAAAGTTCCACACTGAGTAGCATTGAAGACTTATGTGAGGTCACTCTGCACATTCAAACACATATTTTTGCATAAGCTTTAAAGGAAGAAGCAAGGAGTTTCTCCTTCTTAGCTTAGGTTGAGATAGGGTCCAGTAGTTGGATGGCCCCCCCCCCCCATTGCGATAGCACCCTCCATTCAACCACAAAGAGAGGTATCAAAAGAAGTAGAAAACTCAACCATCCTACTTTATATAATCGGCTAAGTGTGTCTGTTGGTGTGTGTATGTGTGTTTGTGTGTGTGTGTGTCTGTTTGACCGGAAATTCATATCTCGCGTCGCAGCAAAGATAGGATCCTGAATTTTAGATATGATATAGTTGGTGGTAAGGGGATCCCAGCGGTGGTGAACCGAAAGTGATAGCAGCTGATCAAGGCTGATAAGGAGCCTCGAAAGGCTAATGTCGCCAAATCCATTTCGCCTTTCGGGTCGATCCTAGAGCGCCCTTACTCATAGGTGTTTTGAGGGGTGGGACGGGCACATTAGATGTGGGTGATTCGAATTGATAGCGCTTGATAAGATTTGATAAGGAGCGGTAAAAGGCGGATGTCGCCAAATTCCTTTCACCTTTCGGGTTGATCCTAGCCTGCCGACACTCATAGGCGTTTTGAGGGGTGGGTCGGGCACATCAACGGTGGGTGATCCAAACTGATAACGGTTGATAAGATTCGATAAGGAGCGGGAAAAGGCGGATGTCGCCAAATTCCTTTCCCCTTTCGGGTTGATACTAGACTGCCGACACTCAGGTGTTTTGAAGGATGGGACGGGCACATCAATGGTGGGTGATCCAAATTGATAACACTTTTTAAGATTCGATGAGGAACCTCGAAATGCGAATGTCGCCAAATTCGTTCTCCCATTTAGGTTGATCCTAGAACGCCGACACTCATAGGCGTTTTGAGGGGTGGGTCGGGCACATCAACGGTGGGTGATTCAAACTGATAACGGTTGATAAGATTCAATAAGGAGCGTCGAAATGCTGATGTCGCCAAATCCGTTCCGCTCTCCCGGCTAACAGTGGAATGTTCACACTCAGAGGTATTACAGGGTACGGCGACCTTAATGACGACTTTTCGAAACTGATAACGGCTTACGTGGAGTGATAAGAACCAAAAGGAAATGGGGAAGGGTAAAATCCGGTACACTACTCACACTACTATACGACTGCTGCAGTAATTGCTTCTGATGCCCAGTACCATTGAGTGAACATATTTTGTTTATGTTCTGATATCTGCTGCCGATGTATCAACCGCTAAATCGCCTAGGGTTCCAAATAATGGTGCATGTCTTATAATACTGCGATCTACGTGGATGATCAAGACACGATCTAGAGTTGTGATAGCAAAGCAGGCGATTCATTCTCTCACACGGTGCCAGCAACAGTACTGGCTATCGACCGCTAGATTATGTGAAATTCCAAATAGTGGTGCATGTTCACAGAAACGATAAGCATCGATGACCGGCATACGGATCTACCAATTATATATAGAAAGTAGATGCTCAGCAAAAAGGCAAAATTGACCATTTCCCCACTACATATTTCTATTGAGGAGAATAAATCATGAATAATTCGCACAATACTGTGCGATAGCCCAACTGGTACTCATATAACAGACATTTCAATGTATTGCTTTGTTAAGTAGAAGAATAGTGTAACAAGAATGGCCAGGCTGGAAGAAGTCGAATTGGTCATCTTTAGAGTGATTAGCTCACTGAGGTGTGTTGCGCATAAATTACTTGAACAAATATCAAATTGACGCTCACGTTCAAATGCATACATAATGGAATGAGCGGAAATTCTGAGTTAACAACACTTTCAGACACCCGGTAGTGCTGCCTAAAACAACACCCGGAGAGCGTCTCATTAACACTTGTTTGGATCATATTAACAAAATCGAAGCCGAAGTCAAAGCATACGTAGTGGGGTCTTACTCATTGTTAATGAAAAAATGCAAATATAATTTTTGGCTTACAACATTGTATCAACAATGTCACGCTACATAGTACGTAGAAGTCCAAAATTCGCTATCGGCCTGTGTATTTGGAGGGATTTGAAGAATTCATAGTAGGATTCCATGAAAATATAGCGAGGTGTAGGTAGGGTGCATGATCACATCTCATCTACATTTTGATATCTACATAACTTTATCTACATTTTAATGATCTGGCCCATACTTCAACCCACTCTGCTAGACTCAAACGAAACACCCCCCCCCCCTTCACGTAAACCTTTCCTGAAATCTTACAGTTATACTCAGTCAATACCTCATCCCATGCTCTCAATAGCAAAAAATCTCAGAATAGTCACGGGCTACATATAGCAACTATTCTACAGCAGCAACGATTTGTTTACGTAAAGTTACAATGTCTAGTGAAACTAGTTTTGGACCCTAGACTTATAGAAAATTGCGCCATTTCATATGCATAGTAAACTTTTCATAGAAAATTATCCCAATTCACATGCATGAGAAGTTTCTACTTTCTATAGTTCCTACAGTACCAGAAAATCAAACAAAATTTACCAAAATATTGTAAAGACTGAAGCACACACATCCACAGCCATCAAGTCATTAGAAACATGAGGGCTTTTAGCAGGATTCATCGATAAAACGAAAACGGCGCAGAAAACCAGAACGTCATATCTCACATGTAGAGCACACTTTATTGAAATAAAATTGAATCTCAGTCGTCACTTATTGAATAGATCAGCTATAGGCAAGAAAAATTACGAATGTCCTCCCGCGTTTGTACAAAAACTCAGCTGAAAATGAATTCAATTGGTAAACCTTTTCCGCGATTCTCTTGTATTTGCCTAGCGAGTCAGGAAGCTGCGTCATACCATCCTCTTATACCTGCGCCCACAGCGAGTTTAATGGTTGCCAAACGTTCTTAGTTGCCACGGGACTGGCTAACGTCAATATTAGCCAATTACAATAAATCAGTCAACAAGCCACGTTCACATCAAAGCTTCAGGCCTCTGAACGACAAGCACATCATTCCTTATTGGTTCAACCGGAAATTCTAATTACGAGGTGGGGGCTTCGGATGACTTGACGACGAAATTCCTAGCATTGACGAGAGAAAAGCGGATTTCTCACCATCGTGGTGCTTGAGTGCGACACCAGAATGCCTCTGACGACGTACATAATTAGCCAAGCCTTCGCATTTATGTCTGCAATATTGAAGCTATTCCACAGCCGTCTTTCACCTCCATAGTTTTAGCTCAAAAACTGTTTCAGCCACCAGCCATATTAGCCCGTCTTGGCATGACACCACTCCAATACACAGAAGGACAAGAATAGAGCCTTTTGGCGTTGCTCAATCCCCTGCTAGAAGGCGCCACGCATTCTAGTTCCATTTAGAATCGTGGTAGAAGCCGAATGGGATTCAGCGTGTACAATGACTTGCGAGGAACGACCGATGTACAATTCAAAGCTTTGGACGAGCTGTACCAATTCACCTACCCCGGAAGGATGAAAGACTAGGTAGCCATATGTGATCACTGATGGGGGATTTGATCCCCGCACTATGAGTGTGGGAGTGCGCCCCTTCTGTCACTACACCGCCTCCTCACTACTCTAGGCCACTAATGAAATTATAGTTCAGCTTAATGTCCCATAATTGGAGCATACTGTAACGATGAAGGCGGCCTTTATGATTCTCCAAAAGCCTAACATTATGAGCGTCAAGTGGAACAACGCCATATCTAAGGCAAAAGGCGCCAATTAAATAAATAAGTATTTCAAAAATAGAGTAAATACTCGTTTGGAAATTACGTAGACTCTGATGGGTGATATGGGTAAAGGCACGTCGTGGGAAATTGCACGGCAAGCCATCCCATGTTATTTAATTTCATTAAACGGGAACCCGATCAGCTCACCGTGAAGCAAACACAGACTGGTCCCCATGGGTTACAGTGTGAGCTGTTCAGTTTCGCTACAGTCAACATGGGTGTCAAATGCATGGCGCTACTGGAGCTTATAGGTGACATCTGATCGACAGCGATTATCTCACAAATGGTGATAAGTCGACTTGTTCACAGTGGTTCGTATGAGTAGAGGCGAAACGAACCACAAAACTAATTTTAATATACCAACCTTTCCCAAAAAATTTCTAAGTTTCTGTTTCTTATTTAAAAAAAAGCAAAAATAGCAAAGCCAGCGGCCAGAAGCTTGCAAACCTTTTTTTGAGTTTTTTATAGCAGGAGAGCGCTCGTGCTCAAAGATGTTGCTCATTAATTGAGAAATTGTACATTCATTTGAAATTTATCCCCATCGACGAGTAAGAGTCAATCACACTGGAGTGAAGTCGATAGAACCCATACCACTACACATCACTATAAGAGTGGTTATCCACTTGAGCTGTGGAAGTCAGAATCGACCAGATGTACGTGGGAGAACGTCTTTCAGCCCGATCAAAGTTGAAGTGCTCGACATTCATCAGTCCGTTTCAATACATCATCCCTTGCAAAACCTAACGGAAACGAGATTTTTTCATTACGATGAGGCTGTTTGATGTCAAATGCAGCCCAGACAATGACATATGGAGATCAATCATTGACTGCTGACGATTGGACTCACTCCGAAACGATGGCTCGCTTTGTTAACTCAGGCGGAATTACATTCACAGGAAAAGTGCTATGTAGAATCTTCTGCCACACTGCCTCTACCTAACTGGTAATTTCCCGATTACTGTAGATTTACTCGGGAAAACTATGTTTAGCGGAAAGATGCTGGGCGGAAAGAAGAACAATTAGGGAGTTTATCGTTCGAAGGGGAAAAGACCATAATGAACAAAGAACACCGATGTTATCGAAAAAAATCAAAACAAATATAATCAAATGAGAACATGATCAAAAGGACTCGAGAAAAGGGAAGTTAGCCTAAACAGTATGAATTCAAACGTAAAGCAGAAAGCTCTTCACTTACGTCTTATGAAAGCGAGGCGAAAGAAACTATGGGGGCTTATATAGAAGACCAAACGTCCTTATTTCACTTTACTGAAAACTTCATTATTTAGTATCTTCATTATTCGAGGTACTGCTTATATTTCATTGTTCCGTATCGATATTACACGTAACCCTTAAGTTTGCAAATTTGAGTGCAAGAAATGGAAACTATGGGTGCACGAAGTTATTCATCCCACAGCGATTAAAGTGTGAGGGGGATAGGACCACGAAAGAATTGGGGATTACTCAGGGACAAGTTCATGAACAAGCACCTGCACGGGCGTTCCATAGTTTCCAAAAACTATTAAGATCTTCAATGGAATTCTATGTCTGTTTTCAGGTATACCTCGAGTTTTAAGGCTTTGCTTACGAAAACAGTGAAAACTAGCCAACGTGTAAATGATGAATGTCTACATCTTATTAATTACTGGTTCAAAACGAATGAAATTTCAATTAAAACCGGATCGCTGACTACTCAAACACCAGTCGTGCGAACACATGACATGTAGCGGATGTTGAAACTACAGAACGAGTCGAGAGAATGAGGAATCGTCGAGATCGCTGGAGCAGATGAACAGGGATCATCGCGAATAGACAAGTGGATGAGAGACAGCATGTGACCAGGAGAGCAACTGGGAAAGATTGCAATCGCCTTCATGCCTCCTCCAGGGTCTCGATTATTACAAATGACCATTTCGGGATAAGAGTCACCGCCGACTATAACGCTGTCGCTCTTCTATCACTAGAAACATAAACGAGCAAGGATTCGTGGCTGTAAACGGCTTTTAAGCCTTAGAATGAATGATAGTACTACGACACAGCACAGCGATCATAGAAGGATTACACAGACACACACACACCACACTCTGGGAAGCAGATCGTAGCATATAAAGAAAAATTTAGAGAAGTACGTCTACCCACTCCCCGAAAAACCATAATGGGAAAGGGATTTTGCATTTGAAGACGTTTTTGCAGATCACTTGACCACCTGCGAAGTTGCTAAAAACAGAAACAAAGGTCGTTCAGGATTCCTCGACCAGTTTCCTCTCTAAATGCGATCCCCTTCAGCACGACCCTTCTTCAGTACCTCAACAATGCCTTACCTTGCTACCCAAGTAACTACCCAGTGCTGTTACCCAAAATTGTATGTAAATTGCAAATTGTTTTTTATGTCCAAGCCGTTGTAGACATCAAGCTCCCCTACTTATAATTCGTGAAGCCTGTGGTCGTTATAGGAAAAAGTGGCAGAATTTTGAAGCAGCTTCGACAGGAAACAACTTCTGTGCAGAACCCGTAGTCTAACCTCTAAAATTTCAATTCAGCCATGGAACTGCCTGTCGGGTTTTTCAGCCCTGTTGCCAGTCCTAGCATATGGTATGGTTTACTTATCCTATACGGCCGGAAGCTCTCGCGATACATGTGGAATAATGAGCACATAGCTTAACGAAATGAAACGCTAATGCGAATTTCCTCATTCATTTTACCATTCATCAACAAATGAGAGAAATTAAAATGGAAGTGAATTGAAGCGCTTCAGCCAAACAACGACTGCGGAGCAATCGCAGTTGCTGGCGACCTATTTTCTGCTCGTAAACCATACACCATAAAGAGCCATAAATGGTCACAGTCAAAAAGTTTGTGGGGGAAAAACGATAGTATTAAACCAGTTCGCTTTCAAATGTAGCTTTACTTTACTGCATGCATTTTTCATCTCATGGAACTGGAAAGAAATATTTCTGTGCCACTATGTATGCATATGTACTACTGGCATCGTAATGTACATAGGATTTAAACAACACGGCCTCCGACTTTAGGTCAAGTGTTTTACAGAGGGCAGTCCGTCTGCTCGTACCTTCGTTATTTACAAAAGATCACTAAACCGCGTACCGATAGTGTAGTGACGCTTGACGCACACTCTCACTCTCATGGTGCGGGGATTCAATCCCACATCAGTGCACGGCCAGGTTAACAAAGCATTGCATCCCTTGGGGGGCGATTAGCCGGTAACAGACTCGACTAGGAGGATGAAATTGAACGTACATGGGCTGATCCGGGCAATTCATTGAATACGCTAAATTGCGTACCTGCCACCATGATTCTGAATGGAACCGATATGCGCGGCACATCCCAACAAGGGATCGACTAAGGACAGAAGAATTTGTCCCCATCTTTTAGTGCCATAACCGGGGCTATCGCAAAGAAGGGACGAGGTATCTTATAAAACGGTGCATACCTAAGCACCTTTGAGAGGAACATCCGAGCAGTCTACACATTCGAGCATATTTTTGTCTAAGCCTCAGTGAACGAAGGAAGGGTTTTCTTCTCCTTCCAGTCCAGATAAAAATAGGGTTCACAGTGGGAAGCTTTCCGCATTGCGATAGCACCCCGTAACCTCTAGCGTCAGACTAAGAGGCTAATATGGCTACTGGCTGAGATATGTTAGGTTCAGGCTATAGAGAAGAAAGACGGCTTCGAACGTCCTAGAGGAACTGTGCATGAAAAATGGGTTTTTCTGTTACCCATATTTATGAACCGCGTGCGAAGTTTCACGCAAAAGTGTGAAGAATCCTGTTGAGATACAGCTTCTCGAAATGGCGGACAACGGGGCGGGGCGTCCCAGCTTGTGCCCCGCCCCGTCATCTGCCGCCGTCGAAGACGCAGTCTGGGACTATCTACGTAACTTTCCAATTCCACTCTGCGTCTCCGACCGCAGCGTACGCCGGGCTGGGTACTTACTCGGAGGCGCTGCCCCCTCATCCACCAATTTGAGGAGCTGTCTCCTAGCCAGATTCTCACCTTTTCGTGTGAAACTTTGCAAGAGTTCCTTATCAAGCAAATACAACATAAACAGATGGGTAACAGAAAGAATCACCCTCCTTGTGCACGATTCCTCTGAATCGAAAAGTCATAAAAACGAAGGTCTAGCCTACGCTCAAAAAGGCTATTCTGCGCATTCTGTCAAAATGGTTAATACTGCAGCATAGTAAGCTGAAACACAACTGTAGAGGTAAAGTAGCCTTCACACACTCAAACCCAACCAAACAGTCCAATCAAAGTCACTACACTCAAGATTTTCAGCAATTTACTTGCACGTTATTGCATTTATTTGCACGAGATTACCCGATCCAGCGAGGAAAAAGCCCGACAAAGCAGAAAGTGCCCTTTGAGTACTGGTAGGATCCGCTTGAATTTTTCTTCTTTCCAAGCAAAGAAGGCAGACAAGTGCAACGTACTATGTGAGAAGAAGCTTGAGTAGACCACTTGAGTTTCTTAAGAACTGCCTGAAAAAACCATCACGCCGAATACTCGGCCGAGCAATGGCCGTCCGCTTGTACGACTATGTCCTCAGCAATTTGTCCAATTTACTTCCCCCACACATATGCATATATGTACATACATATGCACATACATAGGTCATCCAGTCGTGCGTTCCACACGAAAGGGCAATTTTCTGGAAAATCGCTTCACGAGGGCTAAAATTTGGTCAAGTGTGTGAACACTTGAAGGAAAGGAGGAGTGAGAGACCTGTTGCCTCTTAAGAAGCAGCCAATTAACCAACCAGCCAGCCAGCCACCAACCGCCGGTATGTTTCTTAAATAGGGTCAAGCGGTGACGAAAGATCCCATAAATAAAATATGACCACCTCTTTGGACCTAACCGGTGCTATGGTGAACCTATAATACAAAAAATAATATGATTTATGGAGCGCCTAATAACGATGTCTGACCATGCACTGATTACTATTCCTTTCTTTCCTGTTAAACTTCCAAAACATTTTAAAATACATGGAATATCCATAAATACAAGGATCATTTCTATAAGACTATGAAATCTTCATAAATACAAGCGATACCTTTTGTTTATAAAACTATGAAATTTCTAGAAGTGCGAGGGATACTTCTAGAGGAAGAGATGCTAGTCGGCTAACGCACTTTGGTAGGGCATTATGCATGTTTAACAAGCGTGTACAACCAAGTGCAAATGGAAATTGCTACATGCGCAGTAACACTCGCACATTACCCCCATCCCTCAACACTTTACCCTAGTTTCCTCTTTTTAAATTTCGGACAAACCAGGTGTTCACCCAGATGCGCTTTTGAAAGAAATGCCGATTGTTCGGGGTCAACCACGTGTCTCCTTACAGGAGAAGGGGAGCTGCAGAAGTAGGAGGGAGGGGGCACGCAACCTGTGGAATAACATTTTGATAATGAAAGTTAGGCATTCTGGAATAGACTAGTTACCTAGCTACCACCGATGATCAATTTTGAAGAACCATTTGGCACAGAGTGTTGCGTAACAACAGCTCGGTGACGCAGATTTCTGTCCTCAGGGGGGGGGGGGGAGCTCCAAGATGGGTGAGCCCACTCCTTAAACTCACCAACGAGATGGGCTGGAGGGGGGAGAGGGGGACAAATGGGTGCATATGAGACAGTAATATGCCCTTACATGAAAAGTTACAGAAGAACAGCTTTACAGGGTCATGCTTGCTCACACAGTCCATTTCGGGACGTCTGATAGGGCGTGGCCTACGCACTTAAGTGAGAGTGTATCAAACTCTCTCACTCCGCCACTTACACTTACTCTCACTCTCGCCACTCACCCATGTCCGTAGGCCACGCCCTATCAGGCGCTCCAAAATGGAGTATATATAAGACTCTAGCATTGCTGACAAGTCATCTTAAAGTATGCTAAAGTTTCACATCCAACCGCTCACCGCCACACCCCACCCCCCATTCCTTCCTCTCCCTTCATCTTCATGGAGCAGCACCCCGTTTCCGATCCCATGAGGTGCGATAGACAGACAAACAAAAAACAAACTAACACATTAGGTTTCTGCTTTATATATTTTTATATTGCCTACACGATTTCGCATTTAATTAGAAGTGATTCGCGCAGCCCTGGAGCCCCTTCTCCTTGTCTGTGTCATGCTGTTGTCCCACTCGAAAACTCTTACTTTTTTTCCATAGAACAGGCAGTGGACAGTTGTAAAAACAGTGCACATCAGAGTAAATAGCTTATGTGAATTATGCTCATTTTGCAGCACATTTATAAATTTCGCATGTATTTTAATCAACGCTCAGATCGCTCTACAGTAGATTGTTCCTACAGGGTGCTCAGCGAGTACTTTAACGCAGTAAAACGAATTTCTTTAACAAGAGAGTAACAAAAAAATGAAATTGGTTGATAAGTATTCATAAGGTATCTGAACAATATGTATGCTATCATTACATTTCGATTCGACCTCCTCGATTTCGGAAGACGGCGCTTGGGGTAGAAGTCAATGGCGGGACGTTACCTGAAAACGGTCTTCTCTAGCGAGGAGCTCCTTGTGCGATCTCTACCCCATAGACCACGCCGTTTGGGGATACCTGGAAAAGAAGACCTGCGCAACTACTCATCGAAGTTTCGAGTCCCTCAAAGCTGCCCTTCGACTGGAGTGGGCAAAACTGGACGTCGACTACCTGCATTCTGTCGTCGGCTCGTGCCTCGAACATCTACGCCCCAACATCCGAGATCAAGGGAGTAGAATAGAAAAAAGATAGCATTTATATTGTTCCCGCGCTGAAAATTCAACATGCATTTTTTTGTTTTTTGTTCTTCTTTGTAATTTTTTTTGGATTTTTTTTTGTTCTCTTGCCAGGGATATTCGGTTTTTACCGTGTAACACTATTTATTGCGCATCCTGTATATGTATACTCTTCTTGTCCTGCTACTGTCCCGTACCCCTTCAATTTGTTCCATGGTGTCCCCGTATTGAAGGAAAATGCGTTCCACAGTAGGGATTATCCCGTGGTGCGTTGCACCATTCGTACGCCTTTAATTTCCTACCGGGATTATGAAATACACGCGTCCACGGGACGACAAGCGCTCTATCAAAAAGAAAAATCTCAATCGAACACAACCACGAGAAGCTGCATAATCAGCTGCTTGGCGGTGTTCCTCTGCAAACTGGCGTGTGCGGCGTTCCCTTTTGCAAAAAGCGATCGATTACGCGTACATCCCCGTGGATGTAGGAGTACACGCGTTTGCAGAATGGAGATTTCCACAAACTACGTTGCTTTGTCTAGCGCCCCATTATCTCATGGAAACGCCTGGGCACTCTTCGCCGTCCTTGCAAAACAGCACAGCATTAAAGGGCATTCTCCCCCTATCGTCTGATGTCCTAATAACAAATGAGGGCTTAAAATAATCCCCGAATGCAAGACGACACCATAGTACAGCCCGCCTACTCTAATCACCGCTATAGGCAGTACGATACTGAGAATAAGTAAATGAATCACAGCCACAGATTTTGGTAGAATGGCTGAAGACGGTACCAAACGTTGAAAGAAGGGTGTACCCTTATGTCAGGATTTCGCACGACGACGAGCGAAGTGTGACACAGTGTGTGCGAGCAATGCGCGTCGCGTAGTTGGGTCTTAGGACGATTACATGGTAATGCTTGGGCGCGTTACGCAGTTGACTTGTAATCGCTTCGGGACCCAACATGGCGCCTTTGGCTCGTCCGCATTACTTCGCTTGCGACATGCCGCGATGCGAAATCCTGACATAAGGGCACACACCCCGTTGAAAGATACCTATTCAATGATGTGCAGCAAACAATAAGCTGACGATACGAGGAACCAATAATCTGAAAAGGACCACATAAAAGTGACCAAAAGGTAGAGTAAAAGAGGTGGGGCTTTGTTGATAAGCCAACTTATCGGAACCTGCCCCTAGGTTTTTCTTCCATGTGTTTGCAACTGCTCCTAGCACTCACGTTTTCACGACGAAGAAATATGGTGGTGAAAAATTTCAGTAAAAACTGTTAAGCTTAAAAGCCACAACCCATTAGTCGGCTTTTGAAAGCTGTGCTCAGCTGAGTACTACAGTGGTTTGAAAAAACTTTGAAGAGGGGAAATATGTTGGACAATTGCCACCCTGTGTTTTAATGCTGTCATTTTTTTTAACAGCCCATACAAATTCGCACTATGAACAGTTGCTCCACTAATTTCTTCCACTTTACGATCACGACTCGTTCAAATTCGCAAGACTTTCACTTATGAAATTGCGAATTCTGTAGTGAACACATTTTCTAATTCCCTAGTGACCACATAACTATAACATAACTGGCAAAAACAATAAGAGGAAACACACGACGTACGGTGTGAGCCGTGCACTTGGTACACATTCATAGACAGCGAGACATCTGAACGCGCATGTGAGCCATACAATAACATTTTGATACCGCTTTACCAATACGATATGTCAGAATCAGAAATTTAACGGCTCAGGCGACATCCTACCCGATCAATGCAATTATTGACATCCCTAGAAACCTTAACACCTTGGCATGCGGTTACGATTCCTAAGGTTGTGCATCATATTCTGCAAATGAGCCAATGGACTGCTTCACACTGAACAGTAGCACATACGGTACTAACACAGATAAGACCGAGCCAAGCAATGTGTCCAGTTGGTAACAGCCTTTGGATGCGAAGACATAAACAAAGCCACGTAAGAAAACTACTACCGATGGATTGGCTTTCGCGAATTTCTCTGATTCGATTACGCGGCTGATGTACGACGAGAGGAAAAGTTTGTAAAAGAAGCAGCTGAAAGCAAAGCGTAGGAAATACCAGAGAAAATGAAAAAGAAAGCATTATGAAGCTGTAATAAAGAGAATGCAGTAGCGTAGAAAGGTAACACTACAAAAGGGTTTTTTCACTTAGTTTCCTCTTCTCAAGTTGACGTAAAAGGGCAACCCTAAAGGAATCGTCTACGGAAAAATGAGTTTCTTTATTACCCATACATTTATGTTGTATTTGCCCCATAAAGGTCGCATGCAAAATTGTACACGAAAAAGTGAGTATTTGGCTAAGATACAGCACCCCAAATTCTTGGCCGGTGGGCAGGACCTCCAAGTAAAAGCCTCGCCTTGTCGTCCACCACGGTTGGGAACGAAAAGTGGGACTGTTTACGTAACTTTCTATTCCTACAACGCGTCTCCGACCCCGGCGCACAACCAGGTGGGCATTGCTCGGAGGCCCCGCCCATCCGGACGAGAATTCGTGGTGCTCTATCTTAACCGTATTCACATTTTTTCGTGTGCAGCTTTGCATGCGGCCGACGTTAGGCAAGTACAACATAATATTGAAAACAGCAAACCCATTTTCCCGTGGACGATTCCTTCACGGCGATTCGAAGAGCCGGATCCGCAAAAATAGTGCAAGAAATGTTCCATAGAAATGGTGAAATCGACGGAGTAGTTGTGAGAAAAAATATATAGAAATGAGTTTCAGTAATGGATTGAAGGATAAATTTACTGGGTGTGATTAGCGCAGAAATGCCGTAAACACTAAAACAATCCGAAATCGGTCAGATAGTTCCAATGGATTCATTGAGCAATGACAGTGACATGTTTACAGACCAAGGTAAAAAAAGGCAAGAGTTTCGCGACAAAGTCAACATAGACAGAGTTTCTTGATAGATGCAATGCAATCAAGAATATGAAGTGAATCAATGCAAAATTAGCAAATTAAATCCAAACAGCTCAACGGATACTACAAATCAAGGAATACACAGCTGCTTACATTGTGGCAGTAACGCGTTGTCAAGAGAGCATATAAGAAGAAAAAACAAATTGGAAATAGAATAGAACTGCAAGGCAAACGAGGAGGACAAGGGGCGTAGAGCTAAGCACTTGCCCCACGAATTACTCGCAGCAAATTTCGAAAATCCGCTCAGGTTTGATGAATTTCAGCCAGCAATGCATTAGTTGCCAGGCAGCAAACAAGCAAGGAATCCAATGAGGACAAGCAAATTACCAAATGAAATGCGGTGGCAAATTGGCTTTTCGTTGGCGGAAACAACGACGGTATTCTTGGAATTCATCAGGACTGGGAGAGGGAAATGGAATTGCGTGGATGGAGTCAAAAATGAATGCGTGAAAGTGAGGAATCGGGGAGGTCCCCCCAGCCGCCATCTCAGTCCATTCAGAGATCAATGTGCTTCGATGCATACGCAATGTGTCATTGTGACACCACACTGCCACCATCATCATCGCCACCACCACAACCACCAACACGGGCCGAGCATATGACCCTTAAAAAGCCGAGAGCTGTTCTGTACCCTCTCTCGCAGACCAGTGCGTCTCTCGCACGGTTTACCTGCGCTGGCAATCTCGGCTGGCTGGCACCTGCCCTATCCGATTACCCCTTTATGAGATGCGGAGAGTGTATCGGGGCTGTAGTGCGGGATTTTAGTTGTTGTCAGACGAACCCACATCGCCACATCGGCGTTATCCATGCGTGCAATCTCTCATTATTACGATGAATTAGGGATGCAAATTGATTTTGCCCAACTATGAGGGGTCGAGATTATCGTGCGAACGAATGAGTGACGAGGCTCTGGAGGGGAACGCAGAAGAGGTGAATCGCCACAATTTGTTGCACTTTCAACATTGTCGACTGAATCGCTTTTGTTTTTGCGGCAGAACGAGCAACGCTCGTATAAAAAGGATCGCTGTACTCAGCGCAAATATCGATGAATCTAAATGATAAAATAGTTTCAATCAGTTTTAAGATAAAGTTTAAGAGACTTCACGTACACTCGGATTACAAGTCCCAGTGGACCAATAGATTCTGACACTTCTGAGGCCCAGACTTGGCTCCTTACTGATTAACTAATAATGGTTATAAAAATAAATGGAGTAAAAGTAAAAAATTGAAATGGAAATGAAAATTTCAAGAAATTTCAAGAATCAAAGTTTGAGATCAAAGGACATGCTGACTACTACAAAAATCCCACTGCTGCACCTCCCTTTTCGAAGGTTAGAGAGGACAAAGAGAGGGGCGGGGGTCATTACAGGAAGGATCAAAGGAATCGAGGATGAATAGAGCAATGAGTACCAATACACGAAAAAGGAAAGACAAAGTTGACCTATACAGAAATCGACCTTATAAACCCTTTAGGAGGAAAGAGTACTCTGACCACTGCCAGGGATAAGAAGAAAATAAAAAATATCAAGACATACTCTTTCTGAATGAATATTTCAGTTCGGAAGAGACGATCTGTGGCGATGCTCGTGTTGAGAAAGGGCGCCTCAGGGTATTTATCACACAAAAAGAGCACAGTGCCTCGCATCCGCAGAGCGAGTTGCTGAGAGGGCGGGACTGGGATAGCGGCTGACAGATTTAGCCCCTCGCCCGTTTGCATCTATGTATCCCCATCGGCTAAAGGAACACAGGAAGCGAAAAGGAGAGAAAGTCCTTGGGTTCCTACTTTTCGGGCTTTGACTGTTCTATTCCGTTCTTCTCTACTGCTACATCACTGATCTTCTCGATTTTCATACTCCACAATCTGCGGAGCTTACTCCTAAGAGTGTCTGTAAATCCCTATCGAACCCCGTCGTTGGAGTTATTTGTGAAAAAGTTAGCGATCAAAGTGAACTTCAAATATTTGAAATTCGGCGAATATTAAAAATCAAGACTTGATCATTCAATACTATGTATATAAGCAGTTGACCATTTCATACTACATCAGAAAAAAGAGAATGCCAATGTTTTATTGGGAAGTAGGCTGAATGACTATGACATACATAATGACTTGTCCCTAGAGACTAGCGTCCGAAAATTCAATAATAATGGTAATTAAATGAAAAAAGTACTGCGACCTTATGGGAAAGGATGACGGGCTTGTGGTTGTGCAAGAAGAATTGGTAATGGCGTGAGGCAATTAGGCCGCGGGATGGATCGACAAACCTCATTGCTATTCTTCTCGCCCTATATCGCACAGAAGACATCTGCGCAATATTTCTTCGCTCATCAGCCATGAAGCCAATCGAACTAGACATGGTACTGAAAAACATTTGAGATTGATCCTGAGATGGCACTGGAAATCGATACGGATTTCCTCGTTAAGCTACGACGGTTCTTATATCATTGTGTGTGAACATCTGCAATCGTACATATCATGTACAGGAGGTGCCAAAAAAGAAGTGATTTTTTTCCTCCTTTTTCAACCCCACATTAGTCGAACTTCAGCAAATTCTGACAAGGTATTTCCATCCCCATTCGAAAGCACATCTCATAATATCACTGAACTCCGTAACAGCCTTCTGCACGAGCAGGACCGGGAGCTTGTTTTGCGTGAACATGATGCGTCACCTCAACTCGGCAAAATCCGAGGTTTTGCCACTCCAGTTCACAACCTTGTTAGGGGCCGTTCACTCTGGGTACCTGAGAAGACCCATACTGTGTGGTGCTCTTAAGTA
Source organism: Trichostrongylus colubriformis (assembly GCA_963978905.1). Lineage (NCBI taxonomy): Eukaryota > Metazoa > Nematoda > Chromadorea > Rhabditida > Trichostrongylidae > Trichostrongylus > Trichostrongylus colubriformis. Next base: position 41,952,097 of record OZ022260.1, read on the forward strand.
TTTTCTATCTTCCAAGCTCCCAACATCCTTCATTCCCAAGAACAAAACGTGCCATACCACTGAAAACCCTGCGGTGGTGGGTTTGAGGTATGAAAAATGGCACTTGGGATCATAGCAGCGTTGTCCCAGCAGCCAGGACTCTGTGACTTTCATGAACTAGAGGGTCAGTTCCCAGAAAGCTTACCATGAGAGACGTGCCGCGGTAGGTGGCTCTGCTGTTCTGGACGGACCATAATGCCGTAGGCGCACTGCAGCTCGACTGCACCGACTGAAAGCTCCGTATTCTGATGAAGGCGAAAGTAGTGACTCTCAGCTTGCTCCTGTTTCTGAGGGAACATCTAGAAAATATTTTGCCCTAACTTTCGTCTCTTCCGTTTCCCTATGTTTTGTATACTTGGCGGATGTGAGCCGTGAGCAAAATAACTTTTTCGGCACATCCTGTAGTCGCATATGTGTAAGACGATTCCTTCATAACGTCACTTCTGGTGGGTCTGGCGGAACTAAATCGCGTATTTCAGAATTCGCGATTTTTCGAGTCTGCGATGTCGCAGTTTTGCATGTGACGTCACACAATTGCCTGCGAAGCTGCGACATCGCATTACCTCGACGGTCTTGGAATAATACTCAGGAAGAAGGATTCGGCTTGTTGCCTACTGCTACATGGTAAAAGCGTTCATCGATTTTTTTGCTCATCTTCTTTCATAGGCGATACCACTGGGCCACCATTAAAGACACCAGAACGGGATAATTTTGGCTTACGGTAGAACAGCCGTAGTGTGGACGAGTTTAAATGGCCGCCATTGCACAAACTCGCCAATTTGATGCCTTGGCATGGTGTCAAGAGGAGATGTTTTTATTATAAAGTTGTTTTTCCTTTTACTTTTTCCTTGGTTCTTTCTTATATTGTTTCTAGATGTACTTACATGAATGCTAATGTAGTTGGGAATGGCCACTCCACTGCGTTGGGAGTCAGGTGCTACAACCAACGTTGGCCCGCGGCCCGTCTCCTACAGCGGACAACTCGGAAGTTCTGTGAAATGATGCGAGCTGGATGCGAATACACACCGCAGCAATGCGCTCTTGAATCCGGGTTTTTTCACCGATTATCGCTTCTAACCTTCTGTGTTCGTTACAAGATGCTCATTTCTTTGCATCTTTCTCTTTCTTCGGACCCCTTCCGGTTCCTTTAAAGGCACGAGAGGAGTAAGGAGAAAGGGAGAACCGAGAATACATGCTCTCTAAAAACAAACCGTTCACTTCAGAAAGTGATGAGCAGTGAAACTCGCATTGAAAAAGCACGGACTGGGATCTTACCAAGATTCCACAGTACGGTGTCGTGCTGCAGTTCGTCAGCCGGGCGAGGGTGGGACAAAAGTCACAGCCGGCTAATTCAGGCCACGTTCATACTTTGCGCCGGCCGGAATAGGCTGCGTTCACAGGCGCAGAGTGGCGTGGGGTATGGCAGAGACGACGTAGACGACGAGACAGAGTGGCACAGAAGGAGACGTACAGAATGGCAGCCGAGCCCTGCCGCCGTCACTGCAAATTTTGAACACGAGCTAAGCCTCTTGTACGTCTGCAGTCTACCCCAGGCTAATAGTAATGCAGAGGGGGGGGGGGTTTGCGGGTTCCTACTCGGGTTTTAAGCCGTTTTATTTCGTCCTTTCTTTATTGTGACACTGCTGAGCATCCCCATTTTCCTATTTCACAAGCTGCAATTTCACTCTTCCCGGTGTCTTTAATTCAGTAAAGGAAGAACAACCACAGTCTCTTGCGTCCTTTACACAATATGCAAAAAGACCAAAGCCATTTTGAGCTATGGTCAGTAAGTAGCAAGCGTGTGGACGAAGACGACCTTCTCTAAATTGTTTTCCCGGATTGTTGTAGTCGCTTTCTGATTTTTGAGGTCTACCATCTTCTGTGGTTCATGATTACGACGCGCAACTACTGTACCGCATGGAGTGTGCACCTGAATACGCAATTCCGGGTGTAGGTTGGGACACACGAATCTAGGCCGTGACCCTGTAACAGCCTGTGGCCTTTGACCTAAGCCTTAAATAATTCAGACAATTAGTTCATGTAAATCGTGTCCTCCTTGCAAGTCTGTTCCGTTGTATAGTCAAATTGTCTGAATTATTCATGTCACAGAGCAAAGGCCACAGGCGGTCACAGGGTCACGGCCTAGATTCGTGTGTCCCAACCGTCACCCCGCAATTCCGGCGCAATATTTTTGCAAGTAGCTGTCATCATCTCAAAGTTTTTGCACATGTCTTGCCTGCTGTGGGTGTTACCCTAATTAGGGAGGAGGCAAGTTGCTGAAAGTGGGGCAGGGAGCATGCCTTCACATTACGTCACTAACATTTCAATTGCCCAGGGTAGAGTCGTATAATCCTTTGAGGCTAATGTTACTGTTCAATATTCATTTAAAGGCATGTTACTATGCGTCACAAACAATGTGTCCATCATCTTCTTCATCAAGGTATAGTCCATTTCGAAAAAACTGATTGGGCGTGTCCCACGGACTTGGGTGAATGGCGAGAGTGAGAGTACGTGGCGAGAGTGAGAGTGTGTGGCGGGGTGAGAGAATTGAGAGAGTTTGATACATGTTCATACAAGTCCGTAGGACACGCCCAATCAGTTTTTCTGAAATGGAGTGTAGCACCGTTGACTTATTCGGGTGCTAGTGTGGGAGGGGGCACTCATTGTCGCGCAGCCGTGCTTCACTCGATACCATTTTACGATCATCAGTGTCAACACTCAAGGTTACATTTTTAACTAAGCCTCATATAGGGGGTAGGGCCTTCCCCTGAACTGTTAGGCTAGAAGCCTGGGCCGAACGCAGAGCATAGAAGAATAGCCCCTATCCTCAACTACATTAGCGTCCTAACTTATACTCATGTCCCTCTTTTACTTTATCTTTCTATGTATGCAATAGAATAGAAAGTTGGACAAAGAACGCGCAGTCAACCTCATGATATATGAGCCCTTTTTACTTGACTGTTGCTTCTACGAACTAAAGAGGCGGAGTAGTACTGTCTCCAGCCGCATCTCCCAGACACTGGCAAGTGCGATCCATCATTTTGAACGATTCAGGGCTGTGCCCGATTTGAATGAAGCGCAAGAAGTCTTAACTTTGAGTCCCATGAAAAAAGGAAACATCGTCAACTCTTTCAGAAAGCTTGAAAATGCAGAGTCACTATGTGGACTGCGGCCACACGTTGGCCTACAGACGTTATTCAAATTCAAAATTGCCACGTTTTTTGTAATTCGTGCTCGTCCATTGCTTCTCTGTCATAAATGATTGGTGATTGTGAAATTTCAGTGCTAGGCCCTGACTCCTTCATAACATAAAGTGGGGGTCAAATAAAGTCGAGGGGGGGGGGGACACAAGTTTGCGTCAACGTTTCACCCACGTCAAAGCTTCTTTCCCTCCCTAGGCTTAGGCTAAAGCAGATGAGACCTATGCGCTGATATATGCTTTTTTATGTGGAAGGAGGAGATTTTAATTTTAGCCTAAGCCTAAAGAGGAAAAGGAGTTTCGACGTCGACGAAAACTTGCGTTTCCCCCCTCCCCCCCCCCTTCCCCCAGACTTTATTTGACCCTAAAGTGGCAGTTTAATTACTAAAAAGCGGGTAATTTATGGGAAAAATTGCACCTTCAAGCGAATTTCAATAAAAGCCACTAAATTGAAGTAATAACAAAAAGTCCAGTTTTACAAGAATGCGGTGTTGAGCAATTTAAGAAATGTCAGAAGAATGATGAAGTCTTTTGGAAGCAGCAAGAGAGAAATGGCCAAGTTCTCGAATACATACTCAATATCAGAGGGAAGAGTTACCGTAAATATGAAACCCAATGGCTTGCATCACTGAAGAAAAAATGATTACGATAAGATGACGTAACTGCGAATTTAATGCTGTTTGTAAGTAGACACGGCTCTCGATGACGTCCAAAATGGCGTTGTGATCTCCCGCTCCAGGAGGTTTTTGATCAATAGGTTATCTAGCTTATCTAAAAAGGTAGGTAATGGAGAAGACCGTGTATTTATTTCACTAAAATCGTCCTGATTCTATTTTATTTGCTTTATTACTTGTCTTTTGATCAAGTAAGCAGTAAGGTATCATACTGGACACGCTGTAATTGATTAGTTCAGCTTCTAATTGCTTTACAATAGCTTCAAGAAAATGCAGTGCTGTAGAGTGAGTTGAGTTCTTCTGGAAGCAATGCCTTAACTTTGCTGGGGGCAAATAAAGTCGGGGATGGGAGAGGGGAGACGCAACTTTGCGTCGACTTCGTAGCTCCTTTCCCTCCCTAGGCTTAGGCTGAATCTGATATCCTCTCCTCCCACATGAAAAAGCATCTGTCAAAACATAGGTCTCATCTGCTTTGCCTAAGCCTAGGGAGGAAAAGAAGTTAGGACGTCGGTGAAAACTTTGCGTCTTTTCTCGACTTTGTTTGACCCCTTCGCTGAGATTACTATCGACCTTTGTGCCAGAATTTGGTCATTAAATCCACCAAAAGAAGCAAATATCTTGTTCGAATTCAGAAGAGCTCCTGCTTAGCAGATGAATGTGGAAGAGCAAGGTAAACGAGAAGTCCACTACATTTCAAATGACGTGTCGGCTCGTATCAGCACTGCCCAGGTTATCAGGATTCAGATTATAATATTTTAGTTTCTATGCAAAGGAGTAATTTTGGTGTAATTTTTCTAAAGTTTATGAATAAACGATTTTTATCATGTTTGAAGAGTTTCCGCTGCAGGTGATCGTTTCGTTGGCTTGTGCTGTACGACAGCTAGTCGACAACTCACTTGACGCATCTGCACAAACGATAGGTATCAATCGATCAGTTTAAAGGCAGTGATAGGGATAATGTGGATTTCCCAAAGTGGGTTACGCAAATGAAAGCTAGGGGTCTAAGAAGACGATATGTAGCGAAATTTCCGATGAAAAGGAATGCCTACGGGCTTAATAATAGCCGTCTTCTTCAACAGCTACCACTTGTTTTATGGCAGCCGCCCATTTTTTCAGGGCGATCGCCTCTTTTGAGAATAAACGGCGGGAAGAGGGTATCATTTTTCGGGTATTTGACCGTTTCATTCGGTTATTTCTTCACTTCGTACCATTGAGCTCCTCGACCTCATATTTAATGATCTTCCCATATTCGACCTGAATCACCCTATCACTGCCTTTAAAGTGATAGAAAACGTTTCTGAGTGGATCAGAAGTATTTTGTTAGCATGTTAATGCAGTTTCCGTCCTTTTTTTCTACTTGATATTTCGTCTCTTTTAAGGCTGGTGCTGATCATTTCACAATTTCAATGTTCGGAAAAAGAATTGATTGCTGCGTCCAACCTAGTCAACTACGCGAACCATCGGAGTGCAGCGCTAGCATAGTACAGCCCTGACCGGTGTTTGATCAAACTACCCATCACAGGATTTCGTCTTCTGCGGTCAAACTTGGAAGCACCTCATGTAAAGCACGGGCCCACGTGGATAGCACGCCCCCCCCCCCTTCCCACCATTCTGTCGGACAATTCCTCCAAACACATGTCCACACAGTGATAACTCGAATTGATTCTACTACCCGTTCAACGACTTCATTGCAGAAGTCCGTGCGAAAAACAACGGGTACGAATCCGTGGAAGTGATAGATGACGGCACTGGTATCGAGTCCGAAAACTTCGATTCTCTTTGTAAGTTCATTTTGTATATTGTACTACGACACAAGATCTTCATTTGTGGACTTTTACGTAAGCGTCCCACTCGGATGTGAAGAACGATTCCGCAACGTTCACGTTCATGTTGTGCGCGGCCATCGGTCACGTTCATGCTCTGCGCGGCCTTAGGCCGCGTTCATACTTGCGGTGCCGGCGGCAGGGCGTGGATGCGTGTCTCTAAGGGTGATATACAGTAGCGCTCAAAAGTCTTCGGCGAAATGGTCCTTCACTTGGGTTTTTTCACTTGTAACTTTTTTGCAACTGCACCGATTTAAGAGAAATTTTAGTATGTTGTACTTGGAGACACTGCATACTTAATATACTATTTTGGCGTGCAACGGTGTAGGTTACGTGGTTATATGAAATTCTTTAATTTTGGCATGCCATCGCTATGCCGTCCCGCTGTGCCGCTGTCATCAAAAGTCGTGGTCTTCCTACAAAATATTAATGTTCTCTGAGGCTTGCTCTTTTTGTTTTTGTATAGAAAGCCGTTTTTCTTGAAAGCCTCTTACTTTTTTTGGGTGGTCTTCTAGTAAATTCTTGTAAAAAATCATGAAAAGTGGCAAGCGGCGCTCAAGTAGAAGGAAATGTTGACAATAGGTTCAGGCACCACATATTAAAATTTTGTCAAATTTGGTCAAGTAGAAAAAAAGTTATGACAAAAAAAGTTTTGGCCGAAGACTTTTGAGCGCTACTGTACGTATTGGGATTCACCGATGATAAAGATGTGAGGTTGAGTTGAAGGGAGATGTAAAAACTTCATTTCACTGCTGAATACTGAGCTCTCCCGAATAGCTACTGAAAGGTATCTCTCCTAACAGTGCATAAATTTCAAGGGAATATCACACTATGTAGTGCCAAAGTAGCTCTTTGGGAAAGATCCATTTTGTCTTCAGGCTTGCTTGCTTGGCGTGGAGAGCGAGCTCATCTTCAGAGTCTGTTCATTTTATAGGTAAGCCGCATTCCACCTCGAAACTAGCTGGATTAAATGATTTCGCTCACCTGTCCACACTAGGATTCCGTGGTGAAGCCCTCAACGCTCTCTGTGCCTTATCGTAAGTTGTCGATTAAGACTTATTGGTATGTTTGATGAACTTTTAACCAGAGTCTGCTAGATTCTCTCGGCTATGTTGATTGATGTAGGGAAAAGCTGAGTAAAGATGGCTTCAGATCCATTACTATAATCACGCGATATCGCTCCGATTCGCTCGGTACTAAACTCCGTTTCGATCATGGTGGGAATGTTGTTGATCGGACATCCGTAGCTAGATCGGTAAGTTACAAGCGATTTGCTTCGTAGTCGTGACTGCAGTTTTTATTCAAGAAATGACTTGGAAATCTGCAACAGAATTTCGGCTGCTTTTTAAATCACCCTACTCTATCCACACGCTTGTATTTTCAGACGGGAACCACTGTTATCGTAGAAAATCTCTTTGAGACCCTTCCAGTTCGTAGAAAAGAATTCGAGAAAACTGCCAAAAAAGAGTTCAGCAAAGTGCTTAGCACTGTACAAAGCTTTGCTCTTTCACGGCCTGATATCAAATTCATCTGCAACAACACTGTGGCTGGGTAAGTGTTTTTTTTTTGTTTAGAAGCATTGTTCTCCTTTGTTTGAACTATGTAGCTATTTGTAATTGCAATGTTTTCGTATTATTGTGTGCTGTTATCAAGCATGACCTGAGGTAGCACGATGTTAGCTCACCCTGGGAATTTGAGGTATTAAAAATTTCCAGAAAACGACAGCAGCAGATTTGCACGCCAGGGAATGCCACCATTCGCGAGGTGAGTTCAAGTATCATCTGGTGCCTCCTTTAGTGTAATGGTTGGATTACAGGTGGTTACTAATTTGTTCGGAGGACGAGCTGATAAAAACAAGATGGTTGATATCGTTCGATGTCTTCCTGGAGAAGAAGTATGCCTAAATTACGGTCTGGACCCGAAAAAAACCTCGATTTACGCTGATTACACGTATGTGACCAGTAATAAGGTTCTTTTGTTGTAGTTTCCATAAAAATAGTAGTTTGCTGCAGTATAAGCGGTTTCGTAAGTTCATGTGAGCATGGATTCGGTCGCAGCTCAACTGATCGTCAGTTTGTATATGTAAATCAACGTCCAGTCGACTATGCAAAGGTCCGTTCAAGAGATTTTTGATTCTCTCAGTATAACAGTGTGGGATCCTCGCGATTTTTACAAATTTTGTCCTTTACTTGTGTCAGTTTGAAAGCTTTCCAAAGTTTTCACACCTTTCCACCAGCCTTGATAGAAGATTCTGATAGCCAGTTTCTTTTCAGATTTGCCGTGTGGTTAATGAAGTCTACCAGCAGTACAACCGATCTCAATATCCTACACTAGTACTTAATATCGAAGTGCCACCAGGTTTATTCCCTCCAAACTTTCAGTGTACTGCAGCAATTCAGTAAGCCTCCCTTGCACCCAGATATGATCGACGTTAATGTTACGCCGGACAAGCGCATGGTATTCTTTGAGAGAGAAAAGGAAATACTCGCGCTCGTTCGATCATCCCTCCTCGCTACTTTTCATCCTCTTCTGGGTGCATACACTTCTGTGGAAGATACACGAACCAAAGGTAATACTTTGTTGTTGTTTCAATGGCCTGATTGCATGAAGTGAGAAGTTTTCCAGATGATGAGAATCGTGCTGGCCTCTCCAGCTCCACTTCGAATGCTCCGCTATCCGCTCACAACGCTTTGTTTTCGTTACTAAAGTCTAATTCAGAAAAGGATTCATCGCCTACCTTCAGTGGTCCAACGCCCAAAAAATCAAAAACTGACAGTTTTTCGGCAACTTCTAAGGTTTCATACAAAACTTTCTATTTCTATAGCGTTATTTGGATTTCTCTGAGTCTCTCGATACAGCCGATAACTCGTGAATAAAAAATCTTAGCTCTTCTGAGTAACTAATCATGTTCAGACTGCAGTAGACCGATCGAAGACCTTGGATGCATTCGCCTTCAAGCCTATCCCACGGGAGGACGCTTCTGCTGCAAAAGCTGTTCAATCACCAGTTTTTTCAATTGATAATTTCAAGAGCTCAAAAGAGCCATTTGCATCATCGTCTAATGCTCATGCGACTAAAAAGTCTAAGGAAACTGCGAAGTCAAAAGTTTCAGGTTTGTCACTGGTTTGACTCCTACTGCATTTACGTTTGAAAAACCTAACCATTTGATTCCAGATTTGTTCGAAGAGTTCAGCCACGAGAAAAAGTCTTTCAGTCCATCGATAATGAGAGATCTGTCGCGCGGGTTTGAAAACAACATTGAGAAGGACAAATTAGCGATAGAAAAAATGGAGACAACTATGGATCAAGAAGAGCACCGCGTGGAGGTGCGAAAGGAAGCCTGTGTTATAGACCATGAGGTGATACTCAGTGACATTGGGTTCTTATCTGGACAAAAAATCATTCCTAGGAGATGCCTCCATCAACGAGCACGTTGGGCAATGCATTACAATCGGGTGATTTCTTGCGACCACAACAGAAGGTTATTTTGTTTTTATTTTCAATATTATTTTCCCATATAACTAATATGCATACTAACTGATTGTCTTCGGTCGAATGTTGCGCTTATGTTCCTCAGTTATCCGTGCCACAGGGAGCAAGGTTCTCCTCATGTTTTAGATACCGTTCTCCATGTCTGCGCTCAAGGAGCGTTTGAACCATTTGAAAAATGCCAAGGCTAAAGAAGAACAAGCAAGGTCGACCATTCATCTACTGCTCTTAATCATACTCGTATTCGACTGATCATGTTTTAGCCAGGTAATGGAGTTCCATGCTGGATTAAGCCCTACAGAGAATGAACTCGCGGAAAAGGAACTTGATCGTACACTCAAGTAAGCTTTTCGTCACATTATGAGCCAACATTTGATAAGAATTATTCATGCACAACAAATTGCTTAAGGAAATCTGATTTCGCTGAAATGTCTGTGATCGGACAGTTCAACAAGGGATTCATTATCACACGTCTGCGGAACCATTTGTTTCTTGTTGATCAACACGCTAGCGATGAGAAGTATAATTTTGAACGCTTCCAGAAGAAAGCTCGAGTGGAGACACAGCGTCTTATACAGTGAGTTCACTTACCTTGCTATATTCAACTTCGTTTCCCAGCAGCGCACACATTACACCTAATAGACAGCCAAAGGTGTCCCTTATGTAGGAAAGGGCTGCTACAATCCTTTCGGGTGTGTTGCAAGTGTTCCGATTTCTAGAGGTCGGCACCGAATTGGGTCACCGCGCGCGGCGACGCTTCGCGAATTTTCCGAATGTTGGCGTGTCCTGCCGTCTGGGCTCTCCCAGATTAGCCTAAGCCTTTTCAGGGGAGGAGCTTTGGCAGCGGGTTTTTACCTGTCTTTACCTGATTCCAATCCGCCGCGCAACTTGACCTGACCTCACCAGTCGGAACACTTGCACTCCACCCCAATCCTTTCCAGCAGCTGTTTCATCACTACCACGTTGATGCCGATTATCATTGTATTAGAAGCCATTTAGAGGTGACTAGGATAGCGCACCAATCCTGCTGCATTTTACCGTCGAGCACAGATACTTTTAGTAGGACTAACGTAACCTCACCAATACGTGAGGTATTTACTGAGCACTTGTGTGTATTAAAAATAGTTATGAAAAGTTTTGTCATCTCAAGTCTGCATTACTCAACTTATTCTTATGTTCTCAACGCTAGCCACCTTTTAAGCATTACTCATAGTTCACGATTCAGCGACACCTGATCATGAATCACTTGACCGATATGTATCTTCACACCTTGGAATTGCATTCTAATGCGACGAAAAATGTCACATTGTTTTCAGACCGCAGCTCCTTGATCTCGGTGCAGTTCAAGCATCAGCGCTAAAAGACAATCTGAAAATCCTGCAAGCAAATGGCTTCGGCTTCGAATTCAAAGAAAACGGTGAGACAAACTTTATTGTTCTCTTGGATTACCATTAGACTCATTTTCAGAGGATGGATGCGTTATTCCCTTACTAGTGTCCACACCCGTTCTCCACAGCTGGCAATTCGACAGAAGTGGTCAGCAACCTTTCAATTTCCTACGCTATTTTGCAGTACACGTATTTCAAAAAAAAAATCGGCGCTTGCAGACATTGAAGAGATCTTGGCTGTGGTTTCCGAATTTCCTGGTGTCATGTATCGTCCTGCTAAACTTCGCCGGATATTTGCTTCTAGAGCTTGTCGGAAGTCTGTAATGATAGGCACAACACTGTCCATGCCACAAATGCAAAACGTGAGTCAATTAATGGACACATATGACGCACCAGCATCTACCCTACCCATCACCGTTCGACTTTACGTGTCAACCTAACGATGTTACGTGAGAGACCTATACTCTGCTTGAATGCTAGTTGGACGTTGTGTGCTTGTGAAGCCGAATCCACTCATCACTCTGAATCCACTGTTCAGAAGAAAATTCACTCTTCTGGCTCACAGTCATTGCTTAGAACAGCTTCGTCACCTCTCGCGACCTTTTGAAGTGTGCTGACATGTGGATTTGGTTACGTTAGTCTAAAATCCCCCTCGCCTATCGTACTGAAGCGGCGCTGGAATATCACGGAACTGATCATGTCTTACAACGTCCCCACAAAATATATTTGCAAGCTTTTATTGGCTTTGCGCATAGCGGCTATCACGCTCGCCTGAATAGGATCGATGTAGGTTCTACTTGTATATCGACGGTACTTCATTCAGATTGTTCAACATCTCGGTACACTGGACCAACCATGGGTTTGTGGTTATTACTTGGTTTTTTTTTAACGTTCCGATTGCTAACCAATTTTAGAACTGCCCACATGGTCGTCCAACACTTCGGCATCTCGTCGATTTACAGAATAAAAATCTTTAGTATTTACGAGTAATCTGATCTCACTTTGTGAAGTTGTAAGTAATGATATCAAGAAATACCACTGCTCTTTATTTGTCTTCAACACAGGACAAAAGTAAAGTTTTATTACCCTTTATAAAATTCTCAGTTTACTACACATCAACACCCAAAAAGTATCTACAAGGCAATCGAAACGAAAGACCGACTGGAAAATTGTTACATTGGCTAACTATACCGCGTTTGAGTTGAGATCTCACTTTAAGAACGTCACCTCTTCGCAACACCTCACAATTCTCTCTTCGATTGTACCCACACGATTTTCTTTCTTTTCAAAACTTTTTGAGTTAAACGCAAACCACCGTAGCATCTATGAATACGCAACTACCAGTATTCATTATTGACTAGAAGTGGTCAGTAGCCGATAACAATGGAACCACCGCCCATAGGGCGGTTACCCGAGCGAAAAAATAACCCTGATATCACTGAAAATGAAAAATGAGATCCTTTACGGTTCTGAGCTCTTCAAAAATGAAGAACCACTGTCGATATGAAGCTAAACCTGTTACATGACATGTTATGATAGGTGCTACGACGGTTTACCTACGATCAATTTTCTTTGAAAAACGAGCAAAAAAGGATTGGCCTCATCTGCTCAGCTATGTGGGACGAAAAAGTCATACGGCGAGGAAAAGGCGAAGCTTGCAGCATCCATATCCTGTTCGAGTTTCACCTGCAGTACCGTGGCACAACTCTCTAGTACGGAGCACTAAAACTGGTAACTTAGGCGGGTAGAGCAAATAAGATGAACGTTCAAAAAAACTAACGCCTTGTTTTAATATCCGTTGATTTACTCGTAATAGCTCACTATCTTTCTTTAACCGTTGAATCTTTACCCTTTGTAGTTCAAACTGCTTTTCGAATTTGCGATCAATCTAAAATGCGTCGTTGGCCTGTTATAAGGTACTGTAAGCCTAATAGGCTCAAAAGCGAACGATTACCTTCTCCTCCCATCGCAAAAGTGTCAAAGCAGACACCGCATTAGCTGCAAGTCTTACCTTTCGAGCTAAAAATATGCGCTATGAAGCCCCCGTTGTGAAAAGCGGCTAGTCTAATCAATGGTATAACCCACCAGCAAGTTTCCGGAGTCGGTTGCGATCTTCGATCGCAAGCAGGTACGAGCTGCGCGTTTGCCTTCTCTTTCCTTTGCTAATTCTTCGTCGAGCATAACAACTAGGAGTGGACGCACCAGACGAAGAAGGCGTACAAGAGCTTGATTCATCGGTTGGTGCTTGATGCACACCACACTCATTATCGGAGCTCTCAGCGCTCATTCTCACTATTATAAAGGGATCAGAATAGGTATAGACTCATACCAACTCATTTTCGATTCCGAAGTACCAGCATGTTGCACATCCTTTTCCAGCAAATGCACATGTGCAACTTCGGCAGTATTGAGGCATTTTTACACTTTTTAACACCTCGTACCGACGCCATATTTTGTGCAGATGATTTGTCATTCATGTCTACTACTCCTAAAGCCACACCTGTACTCAAGAGTGATGAATCTCAGACAACGAAATGAGCTCAATACTTCAATTAGTACATCTTACGTTCCAGCATATGCCCTGACTGAATGTTGGACTTCCCTCACCGAAAACATGGAGGGACGCCCTCAGACTTGGCGATTTGCGGTGTCGCGGCTTCGCACGCGATACCACGACCTTGAGGTTAAGCAACGCCGCGACTCCGCGTAAGAAACACCGCAAATCGCCAAGTTCGACGGCGGCCTTATGATTGTTTTTCACATGCCTCCTCATTCCCACACTCCTCCTATCAGCGTCTCACCACGTAATGCATAATGGAAGAGCTATGCTCCTGACAAATTGAAGCTGTGAAGCCATTTCGCGCAAGTCCGCAACCCATTTTCATTCCACCGTTAGTTACTGAGTAACCTAACTCTTCCACTTGCTTCACACTGGAGACTTCGCTACTAGAAAGAATGCTAGCTGCGTGTCACACGCAACTACGGAAAAAACGCTGCCCTGTGACTCCTAATTCACTAGACGAGAATGTTCAACGAAGGTTTTTTTCTGTGGAGGTCGAAAGTAGAACCCAAACAAAACAATAGAAAATCTGATAATCAAAAGGCGCTACTCAATATTTGATAATAGCAACATAATCATAACACATTCACAATAAGAAATATTGAGACGTACGCACGTCATCATACACATACCAATGCATCGAGTTTTTAAAGTTCTTTATTTATAAACAACAGGTTGGAATCGGAGTGAAGTATGGTGCTTCACGATGAACGTTGGTCGTGTTCGACCCGGAGAGAACAGAGACGCTGACAATGTTCAACAATGGAGACGACAGGTACTTTGTGCACCGACAACGAAAAATTCGTACGGCTTACATACGGATACCCCGCACGGCACGAAAGGACCAACTATCAGTTCATTAACACAACCTGAAAATTACTATTAAGCTAACCTAAACACTGAAAAAGCTGCATGTCTGGAAGCAAATACACGAGAAACCACACCTCCGGGAGACCGCTCCACTCGGGCACGACCCCGCCTGGTCAGCCTTCCTAGTCAGCGGTAGTGTAACCGGTACCCTCAGCGCAGCTACGGCAGGACTCGGGTGATAATATCAATCAACCATTTTCCTATGACAAACAACCTATGAAGTTTTTCACCGAAGTAAATATCAACATTGTAACTCACGAAAGACTGATGCAAGGTTTATAACCAACCATCTACTATGCCTTAAGGCGGAAGGCTCCAGCGGACTGACATCACACCCCGCTCTGACTGACATATCTCCGGAAATAGACATTCTGAATTCAACAGTGATAAAGAGATATTGACCAACTCAAAATATCGCTCCAAATTTATAACATATATGTTAAGGTCACAATAAACAATACAAGTTGAACCAATGCAAGTTGAAACAATACCAGAATACACGTGAGCTATTTCACACTAAACATACTACTGTGAAAACATCATTAACTCATTGATATCGAACAAGTCAGTGCTGAAATTCTTATCGTAAGCAGGCTCGCTGAAATTAGGAGTCTGTAATGGATCACGAGATGAATAGGAATTATTTTCAATCATTCTACGGAGGCTCTCCACCTGCTCACTGAGCCGGGCATACCCCTCAGTGAGCCGTCTGTTCTCTGCTCGAAGATACTTGTTCTCCTCAGTTAGCTCTCGAACCTGAGCCTCACAAGCAGCTAACTGATTCTTCTTCTGTTCACGATAATTCCTTGCATAATTGGCCATCTTCGAAGTGCTTGTTACTTTCATCGGACGACCACGACGATGTGGCTTCGGCACAGTTTTCGGAGGCGTTATGAGACGCTCTTCCTTGGCATCAGAGTCGAATGAGACAGTTGAATCGGCAGGCATTATCGGCTCATGAGAAGAATTTTCACGAAGACAGTCAGGAGAGCGAGTGGGATCGATGTAGCAATAGCTGGGCAATTCGTCAACAAACGAACCGAAGTTGGTTAACTCAGCGCTACTCTCGTCGACACTCTCAACAGATCCTGACTCACCCAGATACTTCATGAGGAGATCGTCCTCGTATCGAGACGAATAAAAAACCACAGCTTCTGGATCGTTGCTGAACTTGAACGGTACACAGTTTGATACGTCAAACGATGGAAGAACCTCAGGTTCAGATCTGAAAAAGTCAGTGAGCATGACTTTTAACTACGGGAACACGGACGAGTTCTGAACGAAACGATGACGAGGATTTCTGGAAGACTACGGAAGAATGACAAGCACACACCACTAGCAACGACGCGTGCACGAAGAATGGAGCAATCGATCGGCCCTGACCCCGCCCACCGCGACGAATTTCGAAAATGCCTGCGTGAGGTGGATGAGTCATACCTACAGTATATAACAACCTACGCATCGCACCACTTTTGAACTGAGGTTAATGATGTCACTCTCGGGATGCATAATGCAGCCGTTCGGTAAGTCACCGTTCTTAGTTTTGTAGCTTGCGGAATTGCAAAATTGCGGGATTTGCGTAAAAGCATTAGGTAGGGGCACTATTCAACCATCAGTACCCCAGATACGGCGAGTTAGTCAAGGAAATAGTTTTTGCTGAAACTTTGCCCAGGAGGGTTCTCTGGGGTGCTGATCACGAATATGACATCTCTGGCCTTTGCGTCAATTTGGTGAATTGCATCATGGTGGTGCAACGACTCGTTTTCACCTAAATCGCTGAAACCTTCCCCAGGAGGGTTATCTGTCACGAATGTGACATCCATTTTTGACGTTTGCGTCGATTTCGTGCAACTGCACCATGTTGGCGAAGACGAGTTGTTGCACCGATATGGTGCAATGGCACCAAATTGGCGCAAACGCCAAAAACGGATGTCATATCCGTGGTCAGCACCCCAAATAACCTATCTGGTCGAAGTTTCGAAGGGAGGAGCGAAAATTATTTGTTTGACCAACTCGCGGGATTTGGGGTAGTGTATCTTTGTGTCCTGAAAAGACAAAACAGTGACATAAAAAGTAAGAGAAACGAAAGCATCACATGATAACAATCCTATTTAAGAAATGATGAATTCGGGCGTAAAACTCTGAGGGGAGTGTTGCAATGTACGCAATCACACACAAAGGAATCCGCGGCGCCGCTAGCAGCGCGCGACCGATCGCGCGAAAACTTGTCGTAAGTATACGCCCCCAGAGGAAGGGCACTATCACAGAGTCACGATGTCGTTGCTGCACATACGGTTAGCCTCATTGATGCCTTACTGTATACAAGGTAACGCCCCCACGAGACATTGCGAGCAAACTTTGTTTTCTCCTTAGTCGTTTCGGAACAGCATTTGCACTCGTGATTTTCATAAATGTAATAAACATTCAAGACTATCGATTCTCATAGGTATCATTTTGAAGATCCATGGGAAGCTAGAACTCTTCTCCGCTAAGACCAAACTCTAGCGGCGAAAGCTCGTACACACTGCGTTGATCGCCGCTCATCGTGGTGCGAAATCCTGTCATAAGGGTACACATCCCTGGAAGTGATCATATTCCACACACTCGCGAATTTGTTTCTTCCGGCTACGTTTTAATTGAGGTCGTAACTACAAAACATAAACACACTGTCAGTTTTTATCTAGATAGCCGAATACGTAACCTATTCTAAGTATAGCTGTACCGAGCTTCCAACATTTCATCCATAATACGGATTAAGCCAAAGGGGTGTACCATAAGAACTGAATAGCTGCATGCAGCATGCGGTACGCAACGCAATGAGTGCGATCTAGGGGCGCCGTAGTAGCGGGGTCCTAAAGCGATTGCGCTTGAAGTGAGAGGTAGGGCACCGTCATCGCTTAGGAACCAGTTATTACGGCGTCTTTCGCTCGCACCCATGATGTAATACGGCAGACGCCGCGATGCGATTTTTGCGCTTCTACGGCACACATTCGAGGTGAGCAGACGAGCGTACATAAATGGAGTTCATTTTCGCGCGGGTTCGAATAGGGCTTAAGATAACCCAAAATCCTTTAAAGGAGCCGAGATGGGTCAGGAGAAAGAGGAAAATGGAAAGAAATGATCGCCCTGGAACGAACATTTGAGGTGAGTAGCAATAATCAGTAGAGAATCCCGGATTCAAAAGCGCGACATGGTAGTCCGTATTCGCATCTCCCGCGCTTCTCTTCCAATTGCAACATCACCTTTCCGAGTTGCTCGCATAAGGAGATGTCATTTGTCATCTCGTAGGGTGTATTTCATTCATTCATTATGATCTAAAATGAGTCAAAACAAGCTGCCATTTGAAACAATGAATGGGAGAATAAGCGAATGGGTAAGAAAAATGGTGTTCATGATATAAAAAAGTCTGTGAATTTACACTGGACGTCATAGCAAGGTGTCATGTGTGCAATGTCTGTAACCTAACAAACTGCAAGCGTTACGGTACTTCTTCCCGTAGGCCAAAATTGCCATCTCCAAGTGTCTTTGAAGGGCACCATTCCCCTTTCAAAGGATAAATGAAAGTGTGTGATGTTTTGAAATTATTACAGTTGTTATTGTATATTTATCAGCGAAGTGTTATGAATAGATTTCAGTTTTTTTTGTTGATATAGTACGGTAGGATAGACAATATATATTCGCAAAAACTTAATATCACCAAATTTTTCGTAGCCAGTTATTTCATGCTATAGCAGACGCCCGTGCCTGCCTAAAAGGTATTCCGATCGACCGATCTATGGATTCAATCGCCTGATCGTATCTTCAGGTGGACGACACACATATCTTTCGTTTCCGTGGCCCACTGTCCTCCACCCGATACTTTTTGCTATGCATGGTATAGCTGCTCTTCGAACTTCTCATCTGCAACTTTTTGAAGATCCACTAAAGATTATGCAGAACCTGATGCATCTGTAGATGTCTTCAAGCAAAGAAAGGATATCGTCCGCGTTATCTGATCTTAAGTGCTTTTTAACGAGGTTTCTGAATTTGGATTGAAGTTTGCGATAGTTTTTGATGATTTGTCCGAATTGAATTCCTTTGTCCGGTGCATCGTTGTGGTGTTCTCCGTCGTATTTAATGGACGTCGAAAGTATTAGGTTGTCCCAAAAGCCTTGTAGTATTTTTTTCGATCATCACTCTTTATTTTTTTTTCGTCCAACAAATAACAATTAGGCAACAACGTATTGACCATTGTTATCGGCAACCCTGTGCCACTTTATAGGAAAATCGTTGATTCCCTTCTCCCAGAACTCTGGGTTCTGAGAGTCGAAGAAGTCAGCGATCGCCTTCGCAAGCAAGTCATAATCAAGGAATTTTCTCTTGGCCACGAAGGATTCGAGAGGATGGGTAAGGTGATAGCCAGAAGGGGCAATGTCTGGAGAGTATGGAGGGTGGGGCAGCACATCCCAGCCGAGCTCCTATAACTTGGCCTGGGTACTTTTCGCGAAATGGGAGCGGGCGTCGTCATGAAGAAGGGTGACCGTGGACCTTTTCCGGCACTTTTCTCGAACAGCTACGGCGAGCTGCTGGAGCTGGTGGGTGCATACGGCAGCGGTGACTGTCTCGCCTTGTACTACCAGCACCTCGCGGAAAAGCATTCCTTCCGCGTCCCAGAACCAGCACAGTCCCAAGCGTGGTTTGTCTTTCATGTCGAACCAGCGGCGCACGGTCACGTAGCTCACACATCCCTTGCCCAATGCAGCGCTGATGGAGTGGCAAGCTTCCGTCGTTTTGGTGCCGCAAGACCGCTCATAATAGATGACACCGCGAGTTGGGTGGGTATCGACAACGGGCATTGTAGCTCTCTCCACGGGATCTGGTGGGTCAATATATATTTTCCTAGAAAGCTTAGGGAACGTCCTACCATATTACTGGACCGCCCGGACCTGCCTCGAAGTGAACAAGAGTTACTGATTTTTTTTTGGAAAAATACTACAAGACTTTTGGGACAACCTAATATTATCCGGTGTAGGCTGGACACTTCTCGACATCCGTTATAATGTGGAGTTTCGATATACGCTTATCTTTATTTCATTTGTTTCATCCCATTTTAATATTCATACTGCGATGTCAATATTAATGGAAATAGAGGGTCAAAAGCCCACCTCGCGATATTAAAATCAGTGCACCTTTTCTGAGTGGAGATAATGAAGAAAAATCGCTCCATAACTAGCAAGGGCGCATCCTTAGTGTGGTTCCACGGTTGGTTTCTACCTTAGTGTGGTTCCAAGGTTAGTTGTTAGAATGTTAGGCAGCTTTCATACTTTGTGGCACTAGCGCCGGCGAGCGTCGATGGCGGCAGTGTTTGTAGCGACGCGCTCTGTTTGTAACGGTCGACCGAATCATAGCATAATGATCATGGGGAACGCCCGAATATTTAGTATTAAGACTGTTCTTCTGTATTTAACTTAATGTGATATGAGTTTAATTCATTGTAAGATAGGATTGTTTATCTTGCTGGACTACTTGCTTTCTTCAATTTAAGTTTTATTTTCCCGATACGCATAATTTTTGGGTTCTGAGTTTTAGTAACATATCGGCTGCTTTCTGCGGCTTTTATAAGGTTTATTGGCCTCTAATGGTGGTCTTGTATGTCACATCAATCGTGTGCGGTCTCATAAGCTCTTATTATCTGTATCACATGCAAAACAGACGGATTACTGAAGATCTCATGGCACGCGATATCTACTCTGCCAGAGTTAGTCACTGTTACGCCGTTTCATTGTTGTTGTTGTTGTTGTTGCTGTTTCTTGTACCGATTGTAAATGATACGGTAACGATTGTAGATGTCCAGACAACGAGGGCGAAGCCTTCGTTCGTACGAAGTGCTTCACGTGTTGGTCGTATTGGCTGTCATCTTCGTATTCATTATTATCACACATTATCTATTTTTTAGTGGACCGAATACGCTGGTGAGAACTTGTAGACCGTTCATTTACTTCAAATATTTGTTAATTGGATTTCAATTTCTTTTGAAATCATAACCGGTGTTTGCCGAAGGCCTCAACAACTATTGCCTTAATGCAAAAAAGCTTCTAGACGCTTTAGGACAAGCGGTTGCGCCATGAGTATTCCGTGGGAGTTTTAGAAGCATTTGTTGGTGTGTCTGTTCTATGCAGTGATTTTCATAGCCGAGAAATAATGAGTTCTTCGCATTAATTTCTAAACAAGAACAAGCGTTCCTGGTGGATTCACATGATAATGATGGCAACGCTCTGTGAAAAATGTCTTATTTGGAGCACCAGTTATTCGTGTGACGATGGAGATATTACATTTGCGTATACAGTCTTGATATTTTTCATCAACACCCTCCTCACTCCCATTCACCACCGCCCCCTCCCTCCTTCACCTCACCAAGATGCTAATCCCTTTCCAGACTCTCAACTGGAAAAAAGACGTGAAACGCCAAAATGTTGCCGACAGATATTTCTTCCTTTTCTCATACAGAGACTGTAAGAGTTGTGGTACTTTTCGAGGTCTGGTTTCAGATGTTTCTACTTTATTTTCCACGAAATTTTGTGTGCTAAAAAGGAGTAAAGGCGTCGTTGCTTGATTTCCTGTTCTTCCCTGAGGAACACTCTTAGCTGGACGAATGTCATTATAAACCGATTAACGATTGAAGACTGTGAGTACAACCACTTCGCTACACGATGACCATCTCACTGCCTCCCGTAGTCGAACACCCTGAACATCGACGACTAAGAAAGTTGTTCCAGCACAATCGTTCAGGGACGGAGCTTACCCCAATCGTCCATGAAAATTCTATTTCTTCTGTTCTTCATGTATTGATGTTGTATATGGTTACCACTGTTTACTGCGGGCACAGAAGTTGGGAAAAAAAGGACCAGGACGAGAAGAGCTCCTCAAAGAGATGTCCGACGAGGTGGCGTCCGAGAAGACGGCAACGAGAACTTTAGGAGCATAGGGGTGACGGTCACGTATTCAGAGACGCAGGGTGAAAAGCAAGTCAACACTGTGTGCGGAAATTTCATTTGTGAACTGTTCACCGACGCCTGTGCAAATGTTGGCGGGGATTCGAACGGGTTGCTCCTTTTCCAGTTTTTCGATTTCTGCTGTGGAACGAAGGAAATTTTTCGGTTCTTTACGTGATTCTGTTCACATACTGTATCTAGCAGAGTGATACCGAGAAGAGTTAGGTCCATGGAATTTCCCTAATTTTTTTTCGAAAAAAGTCTGATTTCATTTCCTATCAAAAGAGTAGCAACACCACAATGCTTTCTATGCCCTGACATAGGTGGCCTAGCTATGCAATATGACAGCCAAGTTTTCATCCTCCCACACAGATTTAGAGCCAAGTAACTTATCCAAGAGGGATGGCTTACCTCATTGGTCTGAACAGAATCAGATCTAGTGTAAATATCGGGATATGACGAAATATAATCCTCACAATGATGGTTTCAGTACATGGTTTATGATGATAGCCTGGAGCTGAACTCAAAACGAGTGGCATATCGCTCGTTGAATATTTCTATCGTCGTGGTAATTAACGAGGAGTCCCAAATGGAAGAGTACAGGTGAGAGTTTGGCGTCATCTCGAATCACTCACTCCAACCTCCAAAACCTCCAACAGGTTGCAACTGTTGGAAAAGGTGCCTCCTGCGAAGCCCGGGAATGCTTCTTTCATAGGAGATTCCCCCGCAAATAATCCTCTTGGTCCCTAACTTTTACTTGGATGACTGGCCTCAAGAGTTCTCATTACCCACATCCCTTTCACTGCCTTTGAAACAATGGGCAACTCTAAGAAACAATAGTGATCAGGGTCAAACCTCCGCCGAGGAGTTTCGACAAGAGGGTCTTATTTGGTTCCCCGGAAGGGGGGGGGGGGTGGGAGATCGTATTCGTTGAGGTAGCCAGTAATCTATGGAATTTCTCAGAGGGTCCAAAGTGTAAAGAGAAGATGTGGTAGAACAGATTAACAGGGTTCAAATCCAATACTGATATTCAATTTAATCATAACCTAAAAACTCGAAGAAACAGGAAGCTGCACCCCACAAATAGGAAACAAGGTACGACCTCCCCCTATCGCGGATTCCTTGATTGACTCCCGGTGCGGTGTACCCTAGTGGCCGGACACTGTAAACGCTTCATGGAGCATTCAGATAACCACATACAGCAGTACGCTTAAATTTATAATATTGAAGGTTCGCTTTGGATACGGTACGATGTTATGCACTTATGCATAACTATCAGTTATTGGTAGTAAATGGTAATGAGTACCGGCAATGTCGACAAAAAGATGTAGGTCTTTGCTATTCAATTTTACGATCTCTCAGTATGTATTGAAAAACGAAATATTAATTGTAATACTGTGTACTGATTTACTTTGTACGAATTACAGACAATGTTCCGACGACATTGCGTGGTCGCTGAAATTTTAAAAACGGTAGACTGGGTATTATTTATCGATGCTGATATCGGAGTTGTGAATCCGACAAGGTAAAGACAATCATGAATTTTTAAAAAAAATTTCAGTTCTCATAGGAGGAGAGATGCTGCCGTTTGGGTGGAGCAACGCAAAAATAAGAGAAATTTCAGCGACTCCGTTTGCTGACCACAATCGTATATCAGTTCTACCCGTTCGCAGTCACATTTTGCGATTTTTTTGATCTTGTGGTGTCGCGCTCCACACGCGAATCGCAAAATCTCACGATCGCAGAATCGGGGGTGCGACACCGAAAGACCTTAGAATGACAAAATCACGCAGTTAAAAATCGCGGAGTATGGTTGCGGTCTAAGGCCGCATTCATACTTTGCGGTACCGGCAACAGCGGCAAAATTATGTGCCCGCCGCGGGTGTGTACCCTTATGCCAGGATTTTCGCACCGCGGCATGTCGCAAGCGGAGCAATGCGGACGAGCCAAAGGTGTCATGTTGTTAGGTCCCGAAGCGATTACAAGTTAACCGTATCGCACCCCTAACACTGCTGTGTGATCGTTTAAGACCCAACTACCGCGACGCGCATAGCTCGCATACACTGCGTCGCACACCGCTCGTAGTCGTGCGAAAATCTTGACATAAGGGTACACACCCGCTCGCCGCAGACCATGGCTGCTGACGCGAGAATTTTGATGTAGAGCCAAACTGTGGTAATTACTTGTTCAACTATGCTTGAATAGTGCTCTGATATTTTGATTATGCATGCAACTGGAGTACCACTTTTCAATAAAGGGAAAAATTTATAGTATTGACCTACAGGCACTAAATATGTACCTTACTGCTCCATGATATGTTGAACAATTGAGAGTGATGAAATCAGGACATCGAAGTTTACAGCCCCTGGAACAATGTTGAGATGCCTAAACAAACGATAAAAAATGGGATAAAAATTGAAAAAATTTATCCTGAACACTGTTCCAGATTAATCGAAGAATACATCGATACTCGTTACGATATTACTTTTTACGATCGATTCTGCAGTTGGGAAGTGGCTATGGGATCATATATCGTGAAAAATACGCAGTTTTCTCGAACTTTCCTCATGAATTTCGCTAACTTTGAAACACATCTACCAAATTCGTTTCACGGAAGCGATAACGGCGCTATTCATGTGAGTTCTTTCGAAAAACCTCATAATCACTGGCATATAGTCTACTTCGGAGCGCTTGATAGGGCGTGGCCTACGGACCTGGGAGGCAGTGTATCAAACTCTCTCACTCCGCCACAAACTCTCGCTTACGCCACGCCCTGTCTAGCGCTGTGAAATGGACTGTACTGCCATTTTCATTTTTTACCTGCTAACTCTCACTTCTTCCAAGTTCCTTTCGGCACGAATAACCAAACCATCGCCTTTTAGGCATACCTTCTTGAGACGTTAGCACCGGAAAACCGCCGTGATGCTCATGTATGTTACTCGATTTGGCATCAGGCCAGCGGCTTCGATGACTTATTCTTATATGAAGCGTGCATTCGATCAATACTCGGCTCACGGAGAACTTTCGAGAATGTTCGAATCGTACGAAAGGTGACCGAAAAGTTTTCTGTTTACTTTCTTAGAACAGAATCAGTCAAAAATGATTACACTTTCCTTTATGTCGCTCCCAAATGAGCTAGAAATAATTAAATTATCCATATCCACTAGGAGTGCCCAACTGCGAAATTTTTGCTAAAATTCATAAGGTAGGGGCCAAGCAACAAATATTGTTCAAAAGCACTGTCAAAGACCAGGTGTGGTGCTTGTGTCCATTCTTAAGTGCTGTGATTTTTGGCAGCGAATTGGTGATTTTTGCGTTGATCACGCGAATTCAATCATTTCCTTACATGACCAGATCAGCTGATAGCTCCATCCGCTTATCATCCAGCCTTGGACCATTGCTGACTTCTGCAACTACGACTCCCCCCCCCCCCCCCCATCGCCCGCCAAGAATGATTCCCTGTCGAGGAAATCCCGACTCTCGGTGCACCCTGCTCCTAATAGAGTATAGTAAATGGGTTCTACATGCAAGGAGCCAATCAATAGATTAACAATAAGGATTAATTAGAAATCACCCTGAGTAGGAAAGAGGAAGTAATAGATTGGAAAGGTGAAGCCCAGAATATTTCAAGGGCACTGGATGGGTCCGTGACATATGGATAACGGATAGCCTATGGAGTCCCGAGAGGGACTTTATGCTTCATGGAATGAAAGAAAGTGAACGTTCAACGGTACCTGATGGACTATTTTCATATCTCAGGTAACTCCATTTTCAGATATATTACGGCTCGATCGTAAAAGAGGGAACATTCGTTTTCGGTTATTGGACTTTATTCCTGCTTGAAGGAACCGGAAGGGGTCCGAAACAAGAGAAAAATACAAAGAAATGAGCAAATTCCATGTTCGATCTTCTTGAAACCTGGGCATGTCTGGATGTTTGTTCTTTCTTTATTCTTCTGTGCCAACCAGGTTTGTTATGGAACGTTTATTGGCCGACGTTTCGAACAAATCGTCGTTATCAAGACCTAAAAGTTCGGAGCTTCCAACCTGTACCTCATCCGGTGAAGGGCCCTGCCATTCTCCTTGTCTTCAACCCTTGTTAGATCTCAAACCCGAAAATAGTCCAGTAAAGGGAACCAACCTACGACGTTCCAGTAGGAGTCTCCACTCCGCTTCCTGACTACTTGGAACCCTTCACCGGATGAGGTACAGGTTGGAAGCTCCGAACTTTTAGGTCTTGATAACGACGATTTGTTCGAAACGTCGGCCAATAAACGTTCCATAACAAACCTGGTTGGCACAGAAGAATAAAGAAAGAACAAAGAAATGAGCATTTTGTAACGAACGCAGAAGGTTAGAAGCGATAATCGGTGAAAAAACCCGAATTCAAAAGTGCATCGCTGCGGTGTGTATTCGCGCCTCGTTCGCACCATCGCACTGACTTTCCGACTTGCCCACTGTAGGAGACGGGCCGCGCTCCAACATTAGTTGTAGCACCTGACTCCCAGCTCAGTGGAGTGGCCATTTCCAACTACATTAGCATTCATGTAAGTATATCTAGAAACAGTGTAAGAAAGAATAAAGGAAAAAGCAAATTTGTAAAAGAAACATCTTCTCTTGGCACCATGCCACGGCGTCAAATTGGGGTGTTTGTGCAATGGCGCCCACTTGAACTCGTCCACTCTACGTCTGTTCTACCGTAGGCCAAAATTACCTCCTTCTGGTGTCTTTAAAGGAAACTTCCACGAAAAATGAGTTCTTATGTTACCCATATATTTATGTTGTATTTGCTAAATTTGGGCCGCATGCAGAATCTTGCGAAAATCTGTAGATCCAGCTGAGATACAGCACCAAAAAGTCTCGGTCGGGTGGGCGGAGCCTCTGAGCAAGTGCCCACCCCGTCGTCTGCAGCGGTGGAAGACGCATTGTAAGAACAGAAAATTACGTAAACAGTTCACTCTTCGTTCCCAACCGCAGCGGACGACGGGAAGGAGCTTTTACTGGGAGGTCCCGCCCACCCGGCCGAGAATTTGAGAAAAAGGAACCCCCAAAAGAATTCTCACTTTTTCGCGTGAAGCTTTGCATGCAGCCCTTAATAAGCAAATACAACATAAATATATGGGTTGCATAGAGATTCGATTTACCGTGGACGACTGCTTTAATTCATGAGCAGCAGGTAATTGAAAATGAATGTGTTAGACCGATGCTGATCTGATTTTATCAGAATCTTTACAAAAGAATCATAAGTTCCCAGACTACAGTTTACGCAATCTTGAAAATGAACTAAGAATAAAAAATAAAATAAAAAATAATGAAAACTGAAATCCAAGCTTATTCACCGAATATACCTCTTCAGGTCCTTGATTTCGGTACGATTCACGTGGTATCCACCGTTGACTAAAGACCTGAATTTACAACGTGAGTGCTTTCTAAGCAAACCAGTTTTTTACCTACTTTTCAAAAACTGTGGAAAGTGCAGTCATACGTAAGAATTATACAGGGGTGTTAAGAAGGGTTATGCTCAAGTTTCATACCCGCCAACTATCGAAGCACAGAGTAGTACAGTCCACTTCCCAAGGACTGGCAGGGCGAGGCCTGCGGACTTGTGTCGATCTCTCTCACCCCGCCACACACTCTCACCCAACCCTGTAGGCCACGCCCTGCCAGCCATCGGGAACTGGACTGTAAGAAAGATAAAAATGTGGAGTTGAACATCTTGGACACGCTCTATAACCAGAAAAAGGCTGCGGTTTACTGCCTATGCAGGGCTTCTTTTCCTTTCTTATTAAATGTGTAAAGATAGCCAAGTTTGGAATTGTTCTAGAATGCTCATCGGGAAATGTTGAATGGGAATACGATATGCGGCTACGGGTTTCACGTTCTACAGTGGAGAAGATACTTCACGACATGGCCCAGTATGTGGAAAAGCGTCGATGGAGGTCGTTAGGTCGAGTTCAACACTATTTATGACGCCATAGAGATCTTAGATAATGTCTGTACACATCTTCGTGCTCAAGTCCGTCGTATCACTTTCATAGCATTGTTGATGATAATACAAACTCATTCAATTTAAAACTTCTCTTTAAGAAATAACAAGCATTGCAATTCTGCAAGCATTTATGAAGTAATTATCATTGTTTTTTACGCCTACACTGTGATTGTTGATTGATCTCATGATAAAAGCGTGAAATATCCAAATTGAATCCTGGTGAATGTATAGTTTTACATTAGGATTTCACATGTGACATGGCACGTGCATCTTAGGGGTGTCGCTGTAGTTGGGTCCTGAAGCGATTGCACGGTAATACTAGGGGCGTCGTGACTAGTTCCAATTGGGGCGGGTGTTCATTCTCCATTTGGAGGCATGAGAAACATAGAGCATGGAATCCGTGGACGAATAAGGGATTGAATGTATTGTTCCTGCCAACTCAGCCGAAAATGATGCTGCAAAACATAGAGGAAAAAGATCTAAGCAATTTGTTATAGTGAACTTTATGTTCCTTTTGATGGCCGAGAAATGTTAATGGATAACATGTAATGCATCTGACGAAAATCTTGACGTTCCTAATAAATTCCGATTCATTCGACATGAATGGCATCTAAATGTGAATTCTCACGAATCAGAACGATTCCGTAGTCACAGCGAGACAATCATCAATATTGATGCTACGATTGTCTCCTCGGAATGCACACCACTTTGCACAGTTTCTTGCTGTTAGCTTGAAGGAATCGTACACGGAAAATTGAGTTTCTTTGTTGTACCCAAATATTTATGTTGTATTTGCCTAATAAGGGCCGCATACAAAGTTTTACGCGAAAAGTGAAAATTCGGCTGAGATACAGCTATCCTAATTCTCGGCCGAATGGGCGGGGCCTCCGAGTAAAAGTCCGTCTCGTCGTCCGCCGCGGTTAAGAAGGGAGAGAGGGACTGTTCACGTACCTTTCTGCTTCTACAATGCGTCTCCGACCGCGGCCAACGACGTGCGTCGGTCGGGTGTGCACTTGCTCGGAGCTCCCGCCCACCCGACCGACCGAGGTTTTGTGGTGCTGTATCTTAGCCGAATACACATTCTTTCCCGCAGAGCATTTTTTTTCGCGTTCTTTTTCGCTTTGCATGCGACCCACATTAAGCAAATACAACATAAACAAATGGGTAACAAAAAACCTCTTTTTCGCGGATGATTCCTTTAGGCTTCCTATTCGAAATGTGCTATGCTTCCCTACAGTCTCATGAAAAGACACTTTCTAAAGACTCTCTTATTCGATTTTCCTCCATAGCCAAAAGGTACTCAAAGTGTGAAGGCTTCAAATTGAGAACTTCAGACTGAATTAAATGCGCATGTTCGACGAAGGATGGAAGGAGTTTGGGGTGTCACACATTCTTATTTGTCGTGAGTTCAAGTTGCGTCTAAAAAATCAGACCTTCCACCTTCTTACGATGTGTAGTTGGAATCCCCATTTGGAGGTCAGCAATAAAGAAATGCTAAGTTTTCATGAAGGGCGACTATAATTACTTAGACTAAATCCTGGAAGTACAAAGACACACTGGATGACGCGGTTGGCGGTAAAAGATGCTATCTTATTAGCAAGGGTCCACTGCGACAGTGCTTCTCTCACAACTAGGGGTAGCACATGTTACTTGTGACCGCCACCCAGCACAGATTCACACGGCTTCTTGTCGAAATGCCAGGGATATGCGCGCCCGAGGTTTCGTCCACAGAATAGCCTAGCGGAGAGAGCACCTCTTCTGAGGCATTTCCTATATTTTGTGCCCATTCCCCTCCGTTTTTCTTCTCTATTGCTTTTGATAAGCTGAAAAATAGGAAAAAAGCAGTTCTAGTCAGTGATGTATATACAAAACTTACGATCGTGATTCAACTGAAAATAATGCAAAATAAAGCTTTTGCTAATCTTATTCCTAAAGGCTTATAGTTAATAAGTAATAAAAAATAGATTGCAAACGATGAATGATGCAAACGTTCCGAAATCATTTCCATGTTATGGCCATTAGCTACACTTTTGCAGGTCGCCGTGGGAACTGTCTCGAGAGGATTTCACACGACATCTGCATAACCAGTTTTAGTTATATCAGCTGTCTTCTTGGGCCTCAACCTCCCGGAATTCATGATGTAATAAGTTCATATACTACCACCTCATAACAGATCATGCATTGCTGTTAGTCGAGGAGACGACCAGTAGTCACTGGATGTGCCTTCCAGAGAGCCCAGGATCTTTTCAGTCTGAACTGCCACAATAGCAGTACGTGCACAGCTCCAGAAGTTTTCCTTGAACTTGCATTCGTTTGACATTCCGTCAAGATTTGAATCTGGCCGAATTTATCTTTGACAGGAGCCTTACAAGTTTATTACCACCATATCACCTGAGTGGACTTAGGCTACAGTGTGAGTCGAGGAATCCTGAACACGGATCGTCTTTTGGTTGGTGAAAAGAGGGGTTGTATTTGATTCTTCGGGTTGGTGCATCGTACAATGACAACAGAGCTGGGAAAACGCAACATTACTACCGTCACCAGGGTCAAGCCTGGCCTAGAGGAAAATTTTCGAGAAATACGACCCCCAAAAAATGTGTTCGCCGGTACGATCCCCCTCGACATTGAATTGCGTAAAAAATGCGACTCCCTTACCCCCTTTTCGTGTGCAACGACCTTCGGCGCATGGTAGTCTTAGTTTATTCCTTAGGCTGGTCAGAAAAGGGTGTGTACCCTTATGTCAAGATTTTCGCACCGCGGCGTTTCGCAAGCCTTCGCTTGCACTCATGTTGTTGGGTCCCGAAGCGCGATTACTAGTCAACTGCGTATCGCACCCATAGCATTGCCGTGTAATCGTTTTAAGACCCAATTACGCGACGCGCATAGCTCGCACACACTGTGTCGCACGCCGCTCGTAGTCGTGCGAAAATCCTGGCATAAGGGTGCACACCCCCAGAAAAGTCGTCGGTCTACATACCACTGTCACCTAACAAAAAGTATGGTTACCATAGGTTGACTACCTTTTTGCAGATCACCTCATTACCTATCAGCTCAAAATTTTCCTCTTATGAGGAGGGGCGGGGGCAAAGCATCTCGGGGCCGTCGAGGAATAGTGGGTTAATATTCTAAAAAATACGACCTCTCCTCCAATCCTATGTACGATCAATCCAAAGTACAACCCCAAGTCGAGAAATCCTCCATGGAGCCTTGATCCTGGCCACAACACCCAAATAGCACCCATCTCCATTGCATGTTCAGTCCCCGTCTATTTTTGAACATGGAGTGGAGGAAGAAGGAAGTCGTACTGGCAAAGTATAATGGGTCGTTGTACAGACATGACCTATTTCCTTGGCTCCACGCTGTACCATTAGCAAATCAAAAAACTCTCATCGCTGGTGTTATGTGGTCAGCTGCCATGTGACGGCACAAAAAGGGCGACAGCTTCATGAGAATTATTCTGGCAAAACGTTCTGACGATTTTTCGACAACTGGGTGGCGCAGATGTCCGTGAACAGCTTTCAGCAGTCATTTTTAAAATTGCATTAACTACATAATTCTAAGTAATGCCAATCATTTCGCTTTGCTCAAAAGTACATCGCAAGAACATACATCAAATGGGGCTGGACAGCACTGTTGCAGCTTTACTGACTCTTACTTCAGTAGCTGAATTATTCGTTGTTCACTCCAGTCAGATAAAAGTAAACCTGCAATTCGCGCATCTTTTTTTGGATTGCGCCACGCATGCGACACTTCCTCGTGATCGTAGCAGAATGATGATTTGGCAAACTGCTTATGGCCTACTTACTTTTTCTCAGTGTTTACTGTTTTTTTAACCGTTGGGGGCAGATTAATCGGTATATGTGTTGGTGAAATGCCACTGTTAGGAATTTTCATGTCAACTGGTTTCAACTTATCGTGCCTTAAAGGCAGTAATGAAACCAATTTGGACCATGGGAGACATGAACCATTGAATATGAAAATCGAGCTGCATGGATGTAGACTATCAAGACTGTTAAAAAAAAAAGCGGTGAAAAGGTCAATAAACTAAGGAAGTATAACCGCCTCCCATCATGGATTCTTAAATGGGCGGTTCTAGTAAAGGTGCCGGCGGCAGAGCGTGGCTACGTGTCTCTGCGTCTCCACCTGGACCACCCTGCCTCGTTGACTGCGTTGTCTCTACACCTCCTACGTGACACTCTGCCTCATTGCCCGTGAACGTAGTCGAGCCCTGTCGGCGCAAAGTATGAACGCGGCCGAGAAAGGGTGCAATTCAAAATAAGTAATATTTGTTAAAAAGACGCCACCTTGAAAGCTCAGGGGTCGTCATTCAACCGAGAATTTTTGCTACATATGTACAGCCTTCTCAGGCCCTATCACCCGTATGAGTGCCTCTTCAGGAACTCTCATTACCCACTCTTCTCATGTCCCTATCACTGACATTAGAGCTCCACTGAATATGCTTCCAAATGCTGACTACCTCTCGGTTGGGATACGGGTCGTTAGGACGAGTTGTCCATCAGCACTGGCCAAGGAGTTGTGTTGCATGTATAGAAATAGAGTAGCTGTTTATCCACTGGCAGGTGTACGGTGTCCAGCGCAAAATGGAGCTTTTCCGGTGGTTCTGGCGGTATCAAACCAAGCAAAGTGTGCAAGTGAGAAGCGCCGTCTTCTGCAAATCGACTCGACCCATTTAGCAAATCGACGCTCCCGCATTCTGAGCAATAAATAGATGTGCCACATTATGCTACTATATGCGTCACTGATTAGCAGATTTCCGCTGAATGAGAGCGTGAAGGCCATTCTCAGCAGAAACGGCTATCAAAAAAAAAGCCAAAGATCTATCCACTTAGCGCTACTCAGAGATCGCTCACTAGCAAGATAATTAAAGCTGCGAGTGCGATAGCTCAATCCTCCCACACCTCCGTTTTTCATAAAATACGTGTGCACCACGAAACCTGGTAAATAGCTGTATCACGTAACTTCAGTCAGTACGGGTATAATGCAATGCTATAAGTACTACTCTGGCCAAACCCCATCTATTTCACCTCAGTCGTTGATCGGAAAAGTCGGCCACCTGTAGGCGTGACCTGATAGCGAAAGAGACCAGCAATGTGTATATTGAAGACACAGTTGGGGGTAATTTTGGCGGATTGTGCAACGATTATGGGTTATGAAAGCTGAGATGATCAGTAGTGTGACATTAGAGGAAAAACGAAAAAAAAACTGTCAAAATCTGAGAAATACGAACCCGAAATCCCTTTGTGTCTTTCCCATCTCCCCCTGCATCATTAGCCGAGTCTTTCCCATCTCCCCCTGCATCATTAGCCGGTAGAGTCAGATGCAGACGGAAGGGTAGGTAAGTCAGCCAGTCGAGAACGTAGCCCCGCCCTAGCAGCAATTCGGGATGTTAATGCGAAGGGACTGTTTTTGGCCCAATGCTTATAAGCTTCAAGGTTTCTTTGCTTCTCTCCTTCTATCTTAACTCTTGGCTTCTCTTTGTAAAGAGTATGTAGACAGCACTGTGATATCGGCGCCGTTGAGATTTTAGGGGTGTGAGAGAACACCCTGACTGGGTCACGGCGTCACGCTTTCTTGGTGAACTGCTTTACGGCTTTCGACGGGTGTCCTGTTGATGCCGCTGTGAAATGGCTGTCGCTAAGGGAGCGAACAGTGCCTTTTCACATGACACGACTCACTTCAAGTGTCTTGTCGCACACCCAGGTTTTTTATCATAATAGCAAGTCGGCTCTGAATCAGTCGTTGCTTGAAGCTTAGTAGCGATTAATTGGCCCCAATGATATACAGTAGCGGTTAAAATTATATGCGGTTTTGGACTTTAGCCATAATTTTGGTCGACGTTTATAAACTCGTTTTTTTTCAGCAATTGAAGGGCAACTGCTACTTCATGAAAAGGTATCTCAGCTGAGTAGGATGCAGTGCGAAGGTCAAGCAATTATTTACTGAAAGCTCTGAAAATGACAAAAAACTTCCAAAAAATTCAATCAGCCATAAAAAGCTTATCAACGAAGCGAGCCGTAGTGCAAAAAGTAGGACGGAATTGGGCTAAAACATTGCTACTTTTCATTTGAAACATGTCAGCACTCTACATCACTGAAGCACGATGTTGATCATTTTCAGTGTTATATATAATTTTTTCCACCTTCACACTGCCCTACTCGGCTGAAAAACTTTATTTCACTGAGTGACTGTTGCCATCGAAACATAAAAAATTGAACGTGATATGTAAACGCTGGCCAAAGTTATGGTTGAAATAAGGAACCGCATATTTTTTGACCGCTACTGTATGTAATGTGCTTAGTGGTCTGGGTGGAGTAAACTTCTACCAATCTTTGGGCCCAAACGGTCTCTATTTGCATCACGAAACAGCATCTCAACAAAAGACACCATTCGATGTAATCGGCTATTTTCCTCAAAGTAACAGAAATCTTGTTTCGCTGCTCAAGAATGCTGCAAGTACTCTGCCAATGGGAGCCACATTAGTCATCGTAACGAGTAGTACTTATGAACTTGCAAATTTTGAATTTTTGATGTACTGATTTTTGTTGGCAGCTGATTTTTGCAGCAGCTCACGGTGCGAAAGTTCTTGTAAGAATGCAAATTATGGGTAAAAGCTTGGTCTCGGACGGAAATCGAACCCCCTTTCTGTGCTTCCCTGCAATATGTGCTGAACGGCAGCCTGTGCTTCTAATTAGGATTATGAATGAATAAAAAGATTCACACATTTCCCAGAGATGAACAAACTTCTTTGAATCACGTTCATGTCCCTCGGAACGCATGTCGTTGGGTACTTGCCGAAAAATTGCTTTTCTCTCCGTAACTGGTATAAGACCCTTTTTTTCATGCTTGGAAGATTCAGTTCAGTTGATGGAACTTAAGAGAAATGTAGTCAAAATGTCGATTCCATAGCAACGGTATTCAGAACGATTGGCTTTTTTCAGAAACAAATCCGGTTCCCATCGGCAATTGAGAACTCTTCGAAGTAGATGATTCACTTGGGAACCGAACACCTCTTTGTAGGAGACCTTCTGATTCGCTAGTTTCTATGGCTTTTCCATCCTGTAGCTTCCTTCAGCTTATGTTAGCATACCTTGTCAGTGGTGCATACCTTAGCTCTTTTACTTGATTCGTTCCGGATCGTCACTTGTCATTTAAGGGACTTAAAGTCAAGTCTTTTTCTAATCAGGTCTCTGACATTCCCCAATCATTTCATTTAGGAAAACGGGGTCAATCCAAATTAAGTCGGATTCTAAGAATCAAGCTGTTTGCAAAACCTCATAATGATCCGAAACACCAGCATGGGACACCAAAGGATTATTCAAAAACTTAAACAGTTGCGAGAATCCCAAATTCTTTTAAAAAATAATCTGCAATATTTCTGTACTCAGCACCTTTGTCAGGACTGTCCAGGATCATGTGAAGCAGAAGTTCTGCTTTTTCTTTGCAACATTTTCTGAAATTTCGGTCCTTGATTTTCATCGTCCCGAGAACCGGCCAACGAAGGTGCTAACTCCTCAAGCTGGTGCTGTCACACTAATCACCCACGCTTGTAGTACGCTTTTTTTCCTCAGAACAGGATTTCTTTTTCATTGAAAAATTAAGTATTCAATTAGTGTAGGGTGTCGGCCATTTCAGTAAATGAATTCCGCAATGAGAATTGTAAAAAAATGTCCTCCCACGATTCAGGCCTGTGAGCGGGTGTACGAATGTCACCATTGCACAGCTCTGTTGATGATGATGTCAATGTATCGACTGGTTTTTCCACCTTGTTAGCTTTTTCAATTACGATGGACGTTGATCGCTTGGGAACGAAATTTCGCATTTCGTTCTGGGTCACGCTTTTCACAGAATGTACACGAGCTCGTTACGACCTTTTAATTCAATAATCCTATTTTATTTGAATTTTGACCGATTTCGCAACCCCTTCTCATGCCATGGTCTGGTGCACTATTATACCTATCATTTGATGACAATCAATTTTTCTGTGATGAAACCGAACGCCAGCAGAAACGAGGATCGCTCAATAGTCATCTTAATTCTGCATCATATCTGCTTTACAAAATCAAATCATAATATATAGGGTAAGTGATAGCTCGTTTTGATGAGTGTATGAAACATTCATCGTCAATCAATACGTGATCTACTGCCTAGTGATCTACTGTCATAAAGTGATCGAGAATTTCGCCCAGAATTCTTACATTTCAACTTCCTTTTTGATTCTTTTCTCTCTATTCCTTCCTTTTTTTTATTTTCTTTCGGAGTGTCTCCTCATGAGTGCATAAGGTTAGACTTTGCGGTTGTACGAGTTCTTAGTGTTTGATTTTTATGATGTTTACTATGAGATCAAGTGTGTGACCTTTCCCACGAAATCGAGTCATTAATTGCTTCAATACTTTGATTGCCTTGATTAATTGCTTTTTTAATTACTACTTCAATTACTTCAAAAACCAGGTGCTATTTAGATTTGGGGAAGCACATGATGAAACCATCAAATGCCACATGCCCTTGAATTTTCGATCACGTGTACATATATCTGAAGCAGGAGCACGAGGTTTGTGGAGCAAAACGGTTACGTGACTATGAAGCAGTTTGGGAAGTTTGGGAAGATTAGGAGTTTGGCAAGTGGATGCGAAACTTCGGGCCGCGCTCCTTTCCGCCGACAACTGTTAGAAGGATGTTCGGCGGGAATTCAAACGAGTTGTTGTTGTTTCAATTTTCGATTTTTGCGTTAAAAGTAAAGTCTCGTTCTTGGTTCTAACGCAAGAATCGAGAACTGTGAATATTTTTTTGTTTTTCCTGATGTTACAGTATCTGGTATAGTGATTTTGATAGGGATTAGGATCACAAAATTTCGATGTACGGTTCCTCTGAATCCATTACATCTGAATCCACATCCATTCTGTGGCACAGTTTAGTACAGCTGATTTTCGCCGTTGCCCGCGTGCGAATGTTGTCACAGGGGTGCCTAGTTAGAAACCGTCAAAAATTATTGATGAACTCATGCCTGTGTTTTGCGCTTCTGAAGTGCCATCCCATGAGCGTTTGGACCCGGGCTTACTATCCAACCCTTAACTCAACATGAAGTGGACTGCATTGATGTACTCCATGAGCACCGTAACTTTTTCTTAAAATTATGATTCCGATTTTCCACGACTTTTGCAGAGCTAATATCGTAACTTTATCTCAATGTTCTGGGTTCTGAATCGTTCTATGAGCCAGAAGAACTGATGTTCCGTGCAGAATTTCTTTCCATCAGCATTTCTTCATTGTAAGCTGCGATGCATGGAAACGACCACACAATGGTGCTGCTACGATAAAATTTGCATTTATTATTCACTGCTAAACACGATGTGCTCTCTTTTTCTGTCGATGCTATCGCTGTGGCTTTGACGTTTACATTACGAAGCTATCATTTCTACACTCTAAAAATAGAAATTTCTTTTGTGTTATTTTAGGAGAAGGAAAAGTGACCATTATTACTCAAGGAGCTCCAGTTTCTGCTACAGCTTTATAACAGTGCAAGTATCGATTCGGAAGATGATACTGCACAAGGGTTGCCTAGATGAAGGAGCTTTATTTTCATTGGCTATGCACTCAAAGTCCATGCAGTCCGAAAACTCGAAAAAGGATTAGGGCTCGATAAAATCCTTCGGCACTCTCTTCTATTTATTTATCACTTCATTTTTCTGTGGCACTCTGCAATATTTCGTGTATTCTGCAGTGTTAAAAATATTTCAAGTTTTATTGAAGTAAACATTATTGGTACTGATTTCACCATGATTTGAACGGAACGTTTATCGATCCAGCTAGTGAGATGTGCATATCTATTATGCCATGGTGCTTCGGGTTCCTTTTTAAATTGTACGAATTTTACGAATGTATCTATCAGTAATGGCGGAATTGGTGCAGTGACAAGTGGCGCAATGTTCCACTATTAGAGTGCTGGGATCGAATCTCATATCGGTGCCTGCTCATGCGTATCAAGCCTTTGTCCCTTCAGTGTAGGTGGATTGGTATCAGACTCTTCTGGTAGGATAAAAGCATCGAGTAGTTCAGTGTTATCCCCGCAAGTCCTATTCTATAGGACAAATAGCGTTTATCTGCCATCACGATTCTGAATAGAATCAGAATGCGTGGCGAGATCCAAAAAGGTTCCGATGAACAGGAAAATTTTTATCCTTTTTATCCTACTATATGTAAAATGCTTCGTCTGTCTTTCCACCTGTCACGAAATTGGGCATAATATGAAAAGTAGCCTCTTTAGATGGGCAAGTTTGGGATGGGAAGGCTTGGGACAAGAAGTGAAGAGCACACATGGACTAAGTTAAGCTCCGCCCACGCGGGCGGGAAGTGCAGTGGAATGTTCCGTTTTCAAACCGAAAATTGTTAATTTGGTTCCATTATGACACAAAAGTGGAGTAATGTGATGTGGTGATGATTGAGCGGATTCATAGAAAAAAAAGCTATTTCGTTCACCCAGTGACTCCCATGATGTTACGCGCGCATTAGTGTGCGCTGGCCCAACTGGTCAATTATAAGTTGTAGCAATTTTACATTTACGGGAGAAAAGTTCGGCTCCATATGAAGGTCCGTTTTAAATGGAGATCAAATTAGCGCGTTGTTACAAAACTCCTTGAAATTTTTGATTTATATTGGTCACTTGGCTTTCAATTCAAATTAATACAGCAACAAAAATAAATAGCTTAGTGCAAATCTTTGTTGTATTAGGAATTAATAATAAATTCAGGGAAAAAAATCCTACGCATCCGCTTTAATCCTGTAGGTTTGTAGACTATGAGTGACAGCTGGCTTTTAGTACTTTCCCTATCACGCTCTAGAAATCACTTCTACAGTCTTGGATAACAGCCATGACTGTCGCGTGCTCCTTGTTACTCCTTATCATGAACGTCACTCCTTTTCTGTCTGTTCCTACACGTAATGTGGGAGGGAAATTCCTGATTAGACTTCATTTTGAAAAGTGCCATACACTGAACTTCTACCAACGAGTTCAATTACTCGTTATATGTCCACATGTCCTATAATGGATATCAGTTAATGTATTTGAATTTGAGCTGCTTTGAGATGTGTGATCCGTACATAAAACCTTGGCCAAACACAAACCGCTCCCGGTTTCGGTCATTTCCTTGAAGACCTATCTGAATCGCATCTTGGCGTGAGATAGTACGAAAAACGGAAACGAAACGGATGATGCCTTAGCTAATTCTACTTCTTTCTCCTCTTTTTCTCGATCAGTTTTTTTCTTGACCAAGCTGTTCCTGTCGCCATATGTTGCCGAACAGATTTCGCTGTTTTTTAATTGTACATAACGTGGGATACTGTACGGTTTCTCTCCTTTACTTATTATTCTGATGCAGGATATTTGCTGGAAATTTTTTCTCTTACATGCGTGTCATGTAATAAAGTGTCAAGTGATGGACTCCGTATTTAGTGAAACTGAAGGACTGTAATGTTCGAAGATTAGAGACTGAGTATGTGCAGGGGCATTAATATTTTTCGCCAGTAAAATGTCTTCTATTCTTTTCTTAGGAGGAGACGGAGATTCATGCAACATAGCGAGGCTTGACATTCGCTAAAAAACCCTCATTCGCTCGGCAGCGACGGCTATGAGCTCTTCATTTATCATTGGATTATCGAATCCTATTAATGCATCCTCCATTAAGGTGAATGCAAGAAATGCGAGGCATTCGCCTGGCTGTCATAAGTGTTTCTGTAGTTCTTGTTGAGTCATAAAAAGACAGATGGTAAGTCACCACAACTATCTTGCGTTTGTATGGGTTTACTCTCTCAGGAGCTCGAAAGGTATATGTATGGCAACCTGAGGATCAGCTCCACCAAGACCCCGTTACGGCCCATTTTACACTGGTGACTCCCAAAGCCTCAATGGAGCTCGAGCGGATACGCGGAGATTCAGCTAACAGTGGGTCCAAATGTGATCCGTGCTTTTCTTTTACGGTCGTTCTTCAGTGCAAGAGGTTTCCATGGCATGCCCTCAATGGTTTCCAGTTAGACATCCGTCACAGTTGCGTGGTCGCCCGGACAACTGATTGTTTGATCGAGCCATCTTATAAGTATGCGACATTTATGAACTTCCTTAATCTTTCCCCATTTGTCAATACGGCTTCTATGGATGGGGTTTTTGTGGGGCAATATGTGATTTCAGTGTGCCATTATAAGCATGTTTTTTATGATTAGTTCCCAGATAGTCCGTCTTTTCCTCTCAACTCCTCAAGTGTCTTCCAGTAACTCTGCTGACGAGTTCATCTTCCAGCAGGTTCCACTGGTGCTCATCCGTAGGACACCTTCATACCGCTTCTATTAGGAAAAATCTCTCAGGAGCCTTTTCAGACAGAACTGAGCGTTATCGTGTCAGTAGTAGCGGTCATCCATGATGACCTTTTCTTATGATAGTTAGCGACGGTGGCGTAGGAAAATGATCTGTTGCGCTGCTACCGCAACAGGTCTGTGGACTGAATCTCAGCTCTGGTTTTGTGTGGGAAACCAGGGTCAATAAACTTCTTCACAGAGATTACCGTCAGTTGACTTCATATACATAGTTATACGTACATAGTATGCACATGCAAATGGTAGTGAATGAAAGTCTGATGCACGGCGCACACCGAAAAGAGATTGAACGACATCGAGCAACCTATCTCTTACTCGCCTACATTTCTTTGGAATTGAATCCAGTAGTCTCGTTGTTTACAGAGTCCTCCCTCGTTATCCTCGGTTATTACTAATCATGGAATCAAATTTAGCGTTGCACATCAATAACACCTTCAAGGGTAGACCACCCACAAAATTCCCATGCATAATGATAAAGGTATTTCAAAGCCCTTCAGGCTCGTGAAATTAATTGCCTAAAAAGGAAGTGTTCCAATAGGTATTGGGTTATTCCATTAGTAAAGTGATTTTTTCGGACGAAAATTTTTCTAACTCACGAGTTTGTGCAGCACTTCATATATCATTCGAAAGAGATGTTTCTGTTCTGAAAAGAGCGATGTTCAGTTTTATTATATGCTGGAATGGGCTGATAATGTTCAGGCTGGCGAAGGGGTGGGGCCAGCAGATAGAAATTAACCGAACAGGCAATTTATTAAAACACTATATTTCACTTCAGAAAAATCAGCTAATGATGTGTCTCTTACGTAGCTCCGTCTTCTTTCTCAACTTAGTTTCACCACTTAGTTGAGCGAGAAACCGCGTTTTCTGAACACCTTTTACCTAAAGCACGCGATTGCGATTCATGCTGAATTTTAAAACCAAGTGGTAGGGGTCCAAGTGATATTGTTTCGCGATCTATTTCTCCAAGTTGTGGCGGAAAAACCAAATTTAGAGAACAGAAGTGAGACGATTTTTCAAGCAACCAATTGGTGGAACTTTCAGAAGAGGTTGGGTGTAAATACGAGACAAATGGTTTATTGATTTTTGCGGAGCGAAAAATAGTGTTTCAATTAAAGATACCAGAAGGGGGTAATTTTGGCTTACGGTAGAACAGACGTAGTGTGGACGAGTTTAAGTGGCCGCCATTGCACAAATTCGCCGATTTGACGCCTTGGCATGGTGCCAAAAAAAGATGTTTCTATTATAAATTTGTTCTTTCCTTTACTTTTTACTTTGTTCTTTCTTATATTGTTTCTAGATGTACTTACATGAATGCTAATGTAGTGGGAATGGCCACTCCACTGCGCTTGGAGTAAGGTGCTACAACTACGTTGGCCCACGGCCCGTCTCCTACAGCGGACAACTCGGAATGGATGCGCTGATGCGAATGGGATGCGAATACACACCGCAGCGTCGCGCTTTTGAATCCGGGTTTTTTCGACCATTATCGCTTCTAACCTTGAGTGTTCATTACAAAATGCTCATTTCTTTGCATCTTCCTCATGTTTCGGACCCCCTTCCGGTTCCTGTAACTGCTGGTTTGGTCAATTTTTGTGGACTAGACCATCGACTTCGTTATCCTGACTCGTTCACATTATGACGGATAGAGGGACAG
Organism: Trichostrongylus colubriformis; assembly: GCA_963978905.1. Classification (NCBI taxonomy): domain Eukaryota; kingdom Metazoa; phylum Nematoda; class Chromadorea; order Rhabditida; family Trichostrongylidae; genus Trichostrongylus; species Trichostrongylus colubriformis. Next base: position 41,993,133 of record OZ022260.1, read on the forward strand.
AAAATGTCATTCTATTGAGCGAAAAAATCTCTTCCGAATGATACGTGATTTGGTGTATGAAATTGCAACTTCGTAAAAAAATTTGTCTGTAAAAAGCGACAGTATGCAGTTATGGAATGACCAATTATTTCGGTCGCTCCGGACGACCACCGCATGGGAAATTGGAGGCATGGACCATCACTTCTTGTACCCTCCTTTACCATAGATGTGTGTCTGATAAGTTTCCTAAGCTATGTTCACCTTTTCGCCTAGGATAGCAATTTGAAATGATCCACCCCCACATGCGGTCATATCTCAGTGTGGTGCTTTTCAGGCTTTTCTATTTTTGATGAACGTGACTCATATCCGATGGAGTGATGTCCCGTTTATGGAGCAATATGAATGCTCGCTCATTGAGGCGGAGATTTCAATTCGTCTTTCGCCGCCTATTACAACGTTGCATCACGAAATGTGCTATTATCTCATGAGAGGCCTCTATTTGCGGTTACAGTGAAAAAATGAGGAAAATAGCATTTTCGATTGAAATTAAAGGCGTATTCGAGAGGAAGAGACAAGGAAGAAAAGTGCATTGTGTAGAAAATACTTTTTTATGTAAACGAACATTCGCGCTCGGAAAGCATAATGTGTACTGCGTCACAAAGTGCTCTTTTTTTCGCTATTGCGATCCTGGCGCGCTTCATCTCAAGCTGCCGCTTCAGTGGCCGAGTTGCCTGGTGGCGGCAGGCAGCGAAAGCCGTCGCGACCGTCATTTGACGTCGCGTAGTAGGAATCTGATTTTATTCATGATGTTGAAGGCACATCACGCGATAATCAGATTAGTGGCTTACTCTCTTGGGGCCTTGGATAATGCTTAGACTGCACCTTTGTTGCGGCTGCACGGTGCACCCGCACTGTGTTATGCCAGCTTGAACACAACCTAGCCACGCCCACCCAACAAAATCACACTTAGCTTTAGACGAGCTAATTTCCAATTTGGATGCTACCTTCATCATTGCAATGGCTGTTTCATTGAATTATCTTCTCTTACCACAAGTTTCCTTCTCTACGTGAACGCCGCGTTGGAAGTTTGTTCATCTAAGGGTAGGTGCGATTTGGTTGAGTGGGCGTGGCTTGGTTGTAATCAAACAGACGCAACACCGTGAGGGTGCATGGTACAACCGCAACAAAGTTGCAGTCACCCAAGGACATACTCACCGCATGAAAGTAAGCCACTCACCTGATTACGTGATGTGCCTTTGAACAAGAGAAACAATTAACAGCAATAGACCCACTCGATGTCTTGAGCTCTAGTGATTGAGAAAAGAACCCTAGCATACATCATTTTCCGACTGTAACTGAAGAGGCCTTAGGGTAGAGCTCCTACGACAAGCTCTAGAGAAAAAGGGTAAGAGAATACTTTACTTGTGAGTTCTTTCCGCGGGCCGAATATACTTCATTTCGGAGCGCCTGATGAGGCATGGCCTACGGACATGGGTGAGTGGCGAGAGTGAAAGTGCCTGGCGGTGTGAAAGCGTTTGATGCACTCTCATTCTAGCCCGTGCGCCACGCCCTGTCAGGCGCTCTGAAATGGACTGTAGACCTTCAAATCCTTCTATTTTTTCGAAAGGTAACGAATGCTCTGCTCGCCTTGAAGGAATACATATATCACCGTGATCAGTTCCTTCCAGTTTTCTTTTCTCAGCACAGCCTACTAAAATAAAGTACCACACTTACTCTGATTCATCATTTCTCTGGTAGATTAAGAAAGGAAGGATATACAGTAGCGCTCAAAAGTCTTCGGCCAAAACCTTTTTGTCATATCTTTTTTTCTACTTGATCAAACTTGACAGAATTTTAATATGTGGTGCCTGAACCTATTGCCATTATTTCCTTCTACTTGAGTGCCGCTTGACCCTTTTTATGGTTTTTTACAAAAATTTACTACAAGACCACCGAATAAAAGTAAAAGGCTTGGTCAAGAAAAACGGCTTTCTTTACAAAACAAAACGAGCAAGCCTCAGAGAACATTAATATTTTGTAGAGAGACCACGACTTTTGATGACAGCGGCACAGCGGGACAGCATAGCGATGGCACTCCAAAAACAAAAAAATCGCATTTAACCACGTAACTAACACCGTTGAGCGCTGAAATAGTATATTTAGTATGTAGTGTCTCCAAGTACAACATGCCAAAATTTCTCTAAGATCGGTGCAGTTGCAAAAAAGTTACAAGTGAAAAATTTAAGTGGAAGACCATTTCGCCGAAGACTTTTGAGCGCTACTGTATAGGGGGGGGGGCAAGGAAAAGGAAGCATACCCTTACGTCATGGTTCGCATCGCAGGATGCGACGTGCGACGCGATGTGTGCGAGCTACTGTCGTCACTGTAGTAGGGTCCCAAGTGATTACACGGTGAGACTAGGGCTAGGGGCGCCGTATGTGGCGCATTTGGTTGACTTCTAATCGCTTCTGGATTGTATTACTGCGATGGCCCTGGCTCGCGCACATAGCGTAGCACGCGATAGGCCTCCTTGAGAAATCCTGACGTTAGTTTGCCCACCAGGGAAAAGGAGAACGGAGTGGGAAGCTTGTCCCTGTTTCTTTGGGGTCTTATGAATTGATTAGTTTCCTCTGTCGGTCTTTTTCTGTTCCTTCATGATTATAATGTTGCAACGTCACCTATGTGCCATCGATGTCATTATCACCCCGATCGCCTTTTGTGCTAAAATTTCTAACGATCTAATCGCTTGATGTCGACACTTGAATTGCAGATCATCTTTAGAAGCTTCTGAGTGCTGAGCGCCACGTAGTTCAGTGTTGTATCGATTCTCCTCGTGGCACTTCCTCTAGCGTTCTCATCAGGGATAAGGATTAGTGTCTAAGTAATGCCTGCTAATCTCCCATGGTACTCTGTGGAAAGAAGCTAATTGAATGAGAATTTTGAGGAGCTGTCCGGTCTGCGAAAACTGATAATTTGGAAAACAGGAGGTAACTCAGGGTTAAGGGTGTACCCATTTGTAATAAAGACAGTGATATGGGTAACGTGGGTAGTGGGATTTCCTTAACTGGGCCACATAAATGAAAGCAAGGGGTGTAAAAAGACTATATGTGGCGAAATCTCCTTAATGAGAAAGAGTGTCTACGGACTTTATAAGAGCCGTCTTCTTCAACAACTATCACTTGTTTTATGGCAGCCCAACCCCTTTTTTCAGGGAGATCCGCCCCTTTTGAATAAACGGTGGGAAGAGAGTCTTTTTTCTCGGGTTTTCGACCGTTTCATTCGGTTATTTCTTCACTTCCGTACTATTGAGCACCTGGAACTTCATATTCAGCCCGAATCACACCCCTATTACTGCCTTTAAGAGATTAAGCAAAATTGTGGACTTTGCGTGCCCTTCTTCTCCCAGAGTGGTGAATCAGGCTTACCGGTAGTCTTCAGAAGCTAATAACTTGAAAACGATAGTGACGAATCTCAGAAGCATCGAGCTGACGGGTTACACTGTCAGCTGATTTCATCATCCTCAATGAACTAGTCCTATGCCCTGTGGCTAACTGCTTTCCGTATATTCTCGTGAAATAATGGATTTATTGATCTGATTTTTGATGAAAAATCACCTTGGTTTATGCCATTTTGGCTTTCATTCAAAATAAATAGGCACCTAATTGCTCATAGGACATGCGTAAAGAGTCGAAGGAGTGGGTGCGTGCGAGTAAATCGGTTTGTTTTTGGTGTAGGTACAACTGCAAAATAATGAAAATGGAATGCTTGCCGTCGATGAGCTGCACTCATGAATATTTATGATTTTTAGCACAAAAGAAGCAAGAGAATTGGTGGATAGCATGGGACGAATAGGAGAAACTGAACAATAGAGCAGCGCTAACCCATTCTTTTAAATGTTGTATTATGCTTTATATTTCTGCTGCATACACGACTCTACCGTCTTCCGATTCTAGCTATGTCTCCCTGACCGCCCTTGCTAATCGCTCTTGCTTGGGTTGATGTTCTCTTTATAGGTTTGGAATCATTTCCATAATCACATTTCTATGTTTTGAAGGGATAGCCCACGGAAAATGAGTTTCTTTGTTATCCATTTATTTGTGTTGTATTTGCCTAATAAGAGCCGCATGCAAAGTTTCACGCAAAAAAGTGAGATCGACTAAGATACAGCACCACTAATTCGGCCAAGTGGGCGGGCCACCGGGCAAGTGCCCACCCCGTCGTCCGCCGCGAGACGGGGCCTTTACTCGGAGGCTCCACCCACCCGGCCGCGGATTTGGGGAGTTGAATCTTAGCCGAATTCCCACTTTTCCGCGTGAAACTTTGCATGCGATCCTTACCAGGCAAATACAACATAAATATATGGGCTACAAAGAAACTCTTTTTTTTTGTGGAGGATTTCTTTAAGCCCATCTATGGAGCACTTACGTTGTAGGTAATCTTGCAATTTAGCATGTAAGCAAATTTTGCGCTGATTTATGGTACAAGCGAGCCCCTCATCTTTTAAAACACCCCTTACTTTGCTTCGGGCCAAGTCACTCTAACATGGTCACTGCGCTGCACGGAATGTGTCATCGCTCAAGAAAATAAGTCGCTATTTCCGTTGCCGAGTGGCAGCCGCGCACGTAAAGGCGTTGTCACCATGAACGCCGGCGACGTGAGTCACTTCAAGTGTCCTGATCTACTCCCTTTTGCTCCTGGGTGCTATCGCAATGAAGGAGAAAGGGGAGGGGGGAGAGGAGGGGGATCGATTCCACTATGGACATTATTTTTCATGTAAGCCCGGTAGAGGGAAGGAACTCTTTTTCTCCTCCACCAAGGCTTGGGCAAAAATATACGCCTTAACGTGCAGGTTGACTCCTCAAAGATCTCTACAAGTTGCTAGAATTTTTCTCCAAAGTGCGTCACTCCCCCCCCCCCCTTCCTTGCGATAACACCTGCTCCCGATATTCTGGAGGAATCTGAAGGCATGGAGATTGAGCAGTGAGCAGTGAGCAGCAACTTTGCATGCGATCCTTACCAGGCAAATACAACATAAATATATGGGCTACAAAGAAACTCTTTTTTTGTGGAGGATTCCTTTAAGCCCATCTATGGAGCACTTACGTTGTAGGTAATCTTGCAATTTAGCATGTAAGCAAATTTTGCGCTGATTTATGGTACAAGCGAGCCCCTCATCTTTTAAAACACCCCTTACTTTGCTTCGGGCCAAGTCACTCTAACATGGTCACTGCGCTGCACGGAATGTGTCATCGCTCAAGAAAATAAGTCGCTATTTCCGTTGCCGAGTGGCAACCGCGCGCGTAAAGGCGTTGTCACCATTATTTTACGATGCATGCGATGGATGCAATTATTATTAGGTTGGACGGGAAGTTCTGGGACACCTTGTGAGAAAAATTCAATTTATTTTAATTTTACTCACATGTAACTTCAGTCACCAAAGTATGCACCATCGTGATCTACAATGTACTGCCAACGCTCAGGAAGATCGTAGATACCCTTCCGGTAGAATTCGGGAGACTTCTGGTCAAAGAAGTTCTGGAGCCCGCTCTTGAGATCGTCGTCATCTTTGAACTGTCGCCCGTCAAGGAAGTGGCTCAACGACCGGAATAGGTGGTAGTCAGTTGGGGACATGTCCGGGGAATATGGTGGGTGGGGAAGCGTCGTCCAGCCGAGGTCCTGGATCCTTTGACACGCCAACTTTGCCACATGTGGGTGAGCGTTATCGTGGAGGAAGAGGTCTTGGTCCATTTTTCCGGTAAGTTTTGGCGCTCCGGTGTCCAATTGCCTGCAGTAGAGATCGGCAGTGGCTGTCGTGTTGGATGGTAACAGTTTCCTATTTTTTTGAAAATTTTCAAAAAAAAAAGTTTTTTTCTCAATGCAATTTTTTGAATATTTTCCTGTTCCAATTTGAGCCGATCGAGCCATCGGGCTGCCGCCATATGAGAGACAGTACCTGGGTCCATCGACTGGTTAATTTTGTTAGTGGCCTCGCATGCTGAGGAACCGAGGCGGTGTTCGTGAATTTCGCACCTTTCGCGAAATTGCCGTAAATTCACTGCTAGTTGAAGCCGTAGAGAATATGAATGTGCTATTCAGAAGCCCTTTTCAGACGCTTCATATACCCCCCACTACCAAATGCTCCCGAAGCTTTACAGGTTTCTACAGGAAAAAACAAAAAGTGTCCCAGAACTTCCCGTCCAACCTAATATTTTACGAATACTATTATAACTTATGCGATACGTACTTGTGAAGCCATAGTGTCCAGGGGCGGATGTGTGCGCAAGATAAGGTCTAAGCGCTACGTTGCTTGCTGCGGACTTGCGCGGAGTATGGCACAAACATTATGTTCCGCACGCGGCGAGCTGCAGCCTTTGTGCGACGACACATCAGGACCATATGCTACCGACCTGATCATAGCAAATCATGGGCTCCAAGATCCAAGGCTATGTTGGCTTCATCTTTTGGGCGAAGAGGATTGAATATTATCCAGGATGGTTTAAGCTAAGTTAATAGGTAGTAGTAACTTAGTTTTTCTTCGCAGGACCCTCCAACTCGAATCTTTTGTTCGTTTTGTATATAGGAACATTCTCCTCATGCATTTAACTTGTCGTCAAATGTGCTCATGAAATTTCGAAAACAACGCTCTTCATCCGTTCATTCAGTTCCGATTGCGTGCACATTCACATTGACAACGACTCCAATTTGTCAGACTTTTAGAAGCCGCCGCCAACTGTGCTACTTCTCAACGACGACTTTGACATTTACGAACGTGGAGTGTTCTCTTTGTCACGCCGCTCGATAGAATTTGAATTGTCAATTATTGTCACTCCTTGTGCTGTTAGCGCATTATTCCTTAGCTTCAGGTCCCCCCACCCCCAAATGCTGGTGAGGTGCTATCGCAATGGGAGGTGGGGGGGGGGGGGGTATCTCACTATGGACATAATTTTTACCTGAACCTAGAGGGGGAAAAGAAACCCCTACTTTCCTCCACTTGGGCTTAGCAAAGATGTACGCCTGAATATGCCGATTGACCCTTCAAAGATCCCTCCAAGATGCTTTGATAAGCAACTTCTTATAATATGCCCCCCCCCCCTTCCCGCCTCTTTGCGATAGCACCGCTGGTGGCTTCGCCAAGTTCTCTCATCTTGAAACCTCGTATGATGTTCAGATTATCCGTGTACTGCTTTGCCGTACGAGGTTTTGAGGTGGATCAATTCTATAACCGGCCTGACCTTTCAGCCCTGCCGTTCAGAGGCCCCGTGATCCAAAGTGTGTGGTAGGACGTCGCTACCGACTCTTGTTAGTATAATGTCCTCGTGGCGTTTTTTACGGACTTACAGTCGGAGAGGTGTAACTTCAATCACCGATCAGATTTTTTGAATACAGTAATGTTGGACTTACTCGGGAAGCCTTCTTTCATTTTATTCAACTTCTTACATATTGGAGTTTTTATCTGGCTAAATTGTTACAAAGGGTTTTCTCGCCAGCAAGTGGCCTGAATACTGGATTCTTTAATTAGAGCGAATAGAGAATAGAGAGAGGGATTCTATTATATCTGACTTCTTTCTCTCACTACTTGCATTACACAAATTTATGTATATATTGAATGTCTGACTTCACCTCGCTGCTGTCGCCTTTTCGCATACTGACGTTATTTTTGTTATTTTTCTCAAATATTTTCCATCTTTTCCAGGGTTTTCAATAGGCCTCGAGCCTCACCCATCAGATTCCTTGAAGGTCATCATAAATTAATTTCTCCAAGAGAGATGTCGAAACGGTGCAGATCACTTCCACCATGTGAGTGCTGCTTCATCAGTCGATGATTTATTTACTGATTCTACTTCTCGGCTTTAAATTTAGCTGTACATATTTCGTTTTAAAAAAGCGTATAGACAGTAGAAAGGATGATTTGTAGGTTTGGCAAGTGAAAATGCGATCACCGTAAATGAAATTCAGGGGTCCGGGGAGGCTGCGTCCAGCGCTATTTAGGGCAGAAAGCGCGTGTAGACTGCAGTCTCAAGATTGCTGGACCTTCAAACGTTGGTTGAGCGAAATTGTTTAGAGGAGTACGACATTCCCGGTTCATTCGTAGCGATGCTGTTAGTTATACAAAGGGGCTGAAGACGCTTCAAATATCTTCAATGTCGATCCCAGTCTCTCATCTCAATCTATAATCATAATACGGCAAATTTGTACAAAATGTAATTATCGATTGACATCCTCTCATTTAAAACCACATTGGTCGCCTCAGGCATTACGAAAAATGTGGAGGACAAGTTCATGAGGTCACTCGAGGTATTTTCAAAAAATTCCCGTTTTTCGAAATACGAACCCTCATAAGAACTCTTCATACCGAGTGGGGGTCGATTGGTCAAATTTTCGCGCGACCGCCGCTGCAAGCGGCGTGGCGAGTGCGAGTCGGTTGCAGCTTCATCTATTCAAACAGCAACGACAACAAAATAGGCGAACTTTCGAAGCTTCCAAACTGCAATCTTTGGAGATCTTTCACGGTATCAGCCCACTGCGTCATGAGCGTAATCCCAAACGATTCGTACCGACGGCGTCGCGAATGCGACGCCGCCAAGCAAAAATTCGACCAATCCACCCCCACCCCTTTATCCCACGCTTGACCCTGGCTTGTCCTTTTTCTCCTCTGCAATCTCTTCCCCTTTCCAAGATCACACATCGGACCCATGAGCATGCCAGCTTCTGCTGCTCTCTCGAGCTTAGGCGAATCCAGAAGGGCAGAGAAATACCATAGCTTGCCACACCAGATGGAACAGCCATTCGACTGCGGCCACCTTCTGTGAGAGGCTTGTCCCGCAAAAAAAAAACCATTACATGGGATGCATGGCAGCCACATGTCGCAGATTCACGTAGCTGTGATCAAAATGTCAGCAATGTGCGCGTAGGAAAACACGTACGCCACAGAATTTGGAGGCGGTAACTCGATGGAGTAGTTAAAAGATTTTTGTGGTTACGATCTTCTCATTCCGTTTTTTCTTTGCCAAACTGTTTGTTCCTCTATTTCCACGTCAGAGAACCAACCAAGTAATCCCTTCTACTGTTTTCATCAGCATAGTGATAGTACATAGAGACAGTCAATGTGTATGACAATATTTGTACATAAGTGTAAAAAAACGTTTTTGTTATTATAGTAAATCAAAAATTTATAATAAATTCACTGAGAATTCGAATAATAATTGTGCAAGAAGCACCGTTAGAAAAAAGGAGCTGAGGAGCTAGTTCGTCCAGAAAACCATGAAAACAACTTAGCCTGTCGGCGATTATTAGCTAAGTGGCTCGCGATCCACGCAGCTTACAACACACTTTCCTATATTTCATAATGTCATCAGTTTTCGTTAACACCTCCACCTCTCTTCAGATCCCCATCTTTCTTTCATTTTTTTTCGTTTTCTCATTCTTCTAAGACATTTCCCTTTCCTCTTTTTTTTTTGCGGGTCGCATTTTCGTTGTCTTGCGAGCCCAGATCCTTTGAGTTCTTATCTCTGTGATAGATTTGGGATTTTTTTAAGTGTCGTTGGTTCTTTGAAAATTCACGGGTGTCCTTCAGAGATTCAGAGTCTTTTTGTGGTGATTATTTAGGTGTCATCCCACATCCTTTCCATACACGCTTTTTTCTGTATATGCTTGTTGTGTCCTACTGCCTGCGTTGAGAGCCCTCGTCCGGTGTCGCGACAGCAGAGATATTGATTATATATTTATTAGTAAATAGAGAGAATAAGAGTACAAGGACACGAGCACTGGCGGAGTCGGAGGTGAAGATGAAAGCGCTAGACAGGTAGAAGACTGGACGACCGAATAATTGAATAACTGAATAACTGACTAGCCTGCCGGCCCAAGATTTATAGAGGCGGTAATCCCGCACGATTACAGTGTCGATAAGATCACTTTAATGTGTGGTTACATACTCACCAATACAAACTACAATGTTACTTGCCACCTGTGTGGTCTTGTGGCTGCTTGCTGAACGAAGTTGCTCGAATAAGCGCTAGTATCGTCTACATTGGTCCATAGAATGTAACCCTGTCACTTCGAGAGACATGGTTTCCTTCATACCATTGGTCCTGACCATTCGCGAAGCAATCTGAAACAGCGCTTGATCTGTTTCATTCGAAGATCCCCATGAAAATTCAGTGCTTCTAATTCCTATCAAAATCACTCTACTAGATACAGAAACCCGACAAAACAGGGGAATTGCTCTTTGTTCCGAAGCAGAATTCGAAAAACTGGAAGAAGCGCAACTCGTTTGAAATCCCGCTGAGCAACCTTTGAACACTTGTCGGCGGAGGAGCGCAGTTCAAATTTTAGCGCCCAATGTTAATTTGCTTCCCACTCCGCGTCTCTGACCAGGTGACCGTCGCCTTTTTGCTCCTAGAGTCCTCTAGCGTACACGACCCCCTAGATACGCTCCCCCCACCTCCGCCATCGGACATCACTTTGAGCACTATTTCATGCGGATGCTTTTTTTTTTGCGAGCGTGAGATCTTGCATGGGGTCCTGGAGACAAGCAAGTATGACATATGGGGAACAGATGAACCTAAATATCCGTGAGCGATTCCTTTAGTTATCCAGAGGTCCACTGGGTAGCCACCCTAATCCAGCTGCAATCTTCAAATCGCACTCTACGTCTCCAGCACAATCGATCGTCGATACCTCGGTTTCTGCTTCAAGCTTCTTGCTGTTCATTGATTGAGGAAAAGTTGAATCGCAAATCCCTCGCACTTCGATGCATTTTCAGTAATAAGCATAGTCCTTTCCCGAAGAGAGATGTGTTAATTGTGTTTATCAATAGTGCATGTCTCTCCGGCACAGATATGTACGTTGACAGAAGAGGCCGCGGTGCCCAGTGCTGATCGTTTCGTCCGCTACATCTCCAGTATTTGGATAGCACCGTACTAGATCGATTGTGTTCTATGTTTTTAGAGACTTGCATCGTTGTCTGCTGTGCTACCGGTCCTTCTGAGGATGAATCTTCCAACATGATTTTAGATCACATGTAGTACCTGCAAACAGGGAGACGCGGTTGTAAGTGTGGTGCATATCTCGCTTTGGTGAACGGTGTATGAGACCCTGCAGGGGAAACTGGAAGGAGTACATATGCATTTCGCTTTGGACGGTACGCTCTGGGACGAATGCAGGTGGTCGCCAATGCGCTGTATGGAAGACGCCATTATAGCGGACGGTGTCTTCTCGTCCTTCGATCTTCTACAGAAGCTGGCTCATACTCAACTTGTCCATCCTCCTCTTGAGTGGTTGTGATAGCCTCGAAATTCTTGCACTTTTTTCCTTTTCTCGTCCTGTTTATCCCTCTCATGAGCCCCTCCACGATGCAGGCGATGCTTTCCCAGGTCCCAGGAACGTGGGGATAAAAATTTTACCGCTTAATACGCACGGCTTAAATGCCGTAGTGCGTTGGCGGATAGAAGACGCGATGTGAGAGTGAAGATAGGATTCTTGTGAGAGGGATGCTGATGGTGTGATCTCAGGAAGGTCTTCTGTTTAACCAAAAATTTCTTGATCCTCCAAAAAAATTATATTATATACTGCAAGGAATCATTGCCATACACCTCGGTGATGTGCGATGAACTTGACATTCTTCGGACTTCCCTACAACCGTTTACAACATCTTTGTGATGTTGGAAAAAATTGTGAAGAATAGATTGGTTCGAATTCTGTCACTCTCGTTACGAAATGTGCAACTCGTTATAGTCCCGCTAACTGTCCCTGTGATATTTTCGGTATAATTTGGCCAGTGCAACGAATTTTTGGATCGAGCTATTACAGCTTACAGCTATTACAAATTTGGTTTTCATCTTTTTTGACCATTATTGTGTAATGGTACCATTAAACGTTTTCGGAAAATGGAAGTGTTCATTTTTCCATGTCCTCTTACCTATCCCTCATCGTCCCAATCAAAAACAGAAGCGTTTCGTGGTTGATTCCAGTAAAACAACCTTGGTTTCGTTCTGAAGGTGCTCTCGCACGATATATGGCCTTATTGTATCTGTAATTCTTACAATATTTTAAGCAATGAGAGTTATACATGTCAGCAAATAGGTATTGATTGATGATTGTGGTAATTAATTGTGTTCACAGAATTATTCACAGAATGTTCATAGAAAATTACTATTATTATAAGCCTCTATCTAAGCAGTCATGTCTATGGAAGAAACGGAACAACTTTACGAAACATTGAAAGGGCTGAGTCCTCGTGAGCAAGCCATCATTCGACCGGTATTGGAACGTGATTTGGAATTTCAACGGAGAGAAAAAGCACGACTTCGGTAAACCAAGGCTTTCAAAATTTCACGAAATTGAGCAATTTGTAGAAAACTCGATCCCAAGAACGCTACACAATTGTAGGCAATTGAAAACATATGTGGAAATGTCAGAAATGCAACCGCCAGCGGTAAGAAAACGGCCGTCATCTGGCTATCCGATAATGCAGAGTATGTCAACGGACAGTATGATCAGCGTTGCGTCGTTTCGGAGCACTCGGCCTACTGTAGCTAGGTGAGTGATGAAGATGAAGGAGTGTAAGGGGGGGGGAGTATAAAATGTCCTCAGTGGACTTATTTAACTCTTGGTCTCTTAGTCGAAGTAAGGGGCAAGAGGGTCTCACTGTTGCATAATTTGTGAATGTGCCACGTATTCGGCTTTCGTTGAACCGTAGAGGCATTGTCGAGCTGCAACAATAACATGTGGAGAACCAATAAGGACACTCGCATTGGGACAAATTATGTTGACCCGATGGTGCGTCGGATGTGCGATAGAACGTTTGAAATGGGGTGAACGCGCGCGATGAGCAAATTGCCGGTGTCGTCGTAAGTTGGCTGCGCACTCAGGGCACGTTCTCTTACGACTTGACCCAGTTGGGGTGTCCTGTCCCATTCCCTTCCGATATCTTCAAGTCTGTTCTAGAACAGCTTGCCGATCTGGCTGAGTGCTGAGATCTGAAGATTTTAGCAAACCACGATGCAAAGATCGTCTATGTGGTTATGGCGTGCCATCCCATTGACAATTATATTGTTTTACGTAAAGATATGCAGGTGATATGGGTAAAATGAACTGACCGGTAGCGAGTTTTATAGATGGGATGTAGGTGCACTTACTGAGCGAAACTTGTGGGTGAGGTTATTCCACGGTAGAGTGGAGTATGGTTATCTAAGGAGAAGCGCAATATCGAAATAGTCATATCGTTATAACCCTTCCATCAATGCGCCGCGGATGAGAGGGTTGAGAAAACAAAAATGGAATGTTTTGACAAACGGTTCGCTTTCATCGGTTCTTTTTTCAGATCCTCAAATAATCCACCCACGGGCCGTGTATGTTTCCACTGTCATTGTCGGCTTGGCTTGATCTTCAACGCTGGCACTCGTTGTGCTCAATGTGGACGTCTCCTCTGTAATGGGTGCCGTCGTGGAACTCATCGTTCGAAATGGCTCTGCCAGACGTGTTTCACTCAACGGTATGCTCTCATCATTTAATCGATATCTATGTTTTTCATTACTTAGAAACTTGGTAAAGACCACGAATTGAAAGGAAATAAAAAACTCTTCATGCACTTTATTAAAAAGAATTTTTGCTTGAAAATCAAATTTGGAACTGCTCAAGGAATTTTCATGTTTTTTACACGCAAGAAGAATGAGAATTTTGAGGGGAAACAATGTTCGTGTGTGAATTGTGGCGAAACTAGGTAAATGTAAATTCTCTATCCATCATGTCAATCCAGCCGCTCCCTAGGTTATAACATTTGCTTGTATTGATTTTGATTTTATTTGGAGTGTTTATCTGTCAACGGGCGGGGTTATTGCAGTGGCAAGTGGCTCGCACTCCCATTCTCATGATGCAAGGATCGAATTCCCACTCAACGCTCGATCAGGTCAATCAAGCCTTCGATATATACATCCGGTGGATTGGTACCGGACTTGTCTGCGAGGATAAAAGCTCTGACTTGTACATCGGCTGCCCCCCGCAAGCAGTGTTGGCCTAATCGCATTCACCTACCATCACGATTCCGTATGGTACTAAAATACGGAGCGCATCCCAACAAAGGATTGATAATCGCCATAAACATTGTCCTTCATGTTTGAATTCTTGTTTTTATTAGCTGCTTATATTTTCCGCATAGTGCGAAGCGAAACTTATCACAAGAGTGCTGAGTTATGGGCGAAAGCTTCGTTGACGGGACTCGAACCCGCACTCCATGCTTTCCGGGCATACATATGTGTTAATCCATTACGCTACTGAGGCCCCTTTCATTCTAACTCAGCTTCTGAATGGTATGATGGCTTATCAGCACCCACACATATAAGTTTTTGCTATAGCTGAAAGCCAATGACGAATAGCTGAAAACTCCAGTATTTGTTTACCATATCTACGAAAAGACAGTGATAGGCGTAATGTGGGTGATAAGGAACCCCCAAAAGATGTCACTGGGGTCTAGGAAGCTCATCTACGGCAGGATCCCCGCGAAATAAGCGCCCCTAAGGTGTGGCGGAGGCGGTCTTTTAGATTCAGCCATCTTTCTTATCCCGGTCCGCCTCTTGTGGCCGAAGTATGGCTGAGTAGTCGTCTTGTAAGGCAAACCCACTGCTGGGCAACATGATCCCACACTAATGACCGGAACACTTGCCACACAGCCAGGTGCAGAGTAAAGTAGCATTCATAGTTTCGAAATTTGCGGCATTGCAAGATTGTAAAATTTGCGGAAAAGGAGTAGATAGGTATCGATCACGAGTATTGTGGAGTTTGTGGAATTGTGGAAAGAAGAATAGGTACGTGTCGATCGGAAGAACTGTGGAGATGTGAAATTGTTATGCGGAAATGAAGAGACTTCCCACTTCTTATAGTTCCTCCAATCCTCTCGCCGATTTTCGCGGGTGTTGGAGCATATCTCCCCCTCAGGCCGGAACAATTCGCTATATATTGTGACCCACTGACGACGGGTCTTCTTCAGCTGCTCCTGTAACTACCTGCTTGCCATAGCATATCTACACCTTAGATTTTCTGATTTTCAGCACGCGCCCCGCCCACTGTGGGCAGGGCGTAACATTGTATATGTGCGCCCCTTATTTCTACGCTCATGCTCCTATCCCATACTTGTAATATATTATACGAGATTATTAAGAGATATGAATTTCCCCCATTCGCCTTACCAGGCTCCTTATCAGCTCTTATCTGTTGCTATCCCTTCCGTTCCCTCACCGTTGATGTCCCCTTACTACCCCCTATATCACTTTAAAAATCCAGGGGCCCAGCTTTGCTGCGACGCGAGATATGAATTTCCCCTCATTCGCCTTCCGAGGCTCCTTATCAGCCCTTATCAGTTGCTATCACTTCCGATTCCTCACCATTGATGTCCCCTTACCACCCCCTATATCACTTTAAAAATTCAAGGTCCCAGCTCTACTGCGACGCGAGATATGAATTTCGTGACAGACAGACAGACAGACAGACAGACAGAAAGACAGACAGACAGACAGACAGACAGACAGACAGACAGACAGACAGACAGACAGACAGACAGACAGACAGACAGACTAAGCCGATTTTATATATAGTAGTGATCTTCTCTTATCGCAAGCTACGTGGTGCCACGCTGGGAATATGTTCGTCTAAGGCTAGGGGTGATTTGATCGAGTGGGCGTGGCTCGTTTATGTTCAAGCAGGCACAATATCGTGAGGATGCACCGCGCACCCGCAACAAAGGTGCAGCGTGAGCAGTTATGGAAGGACCTACTAGCCCCAAGAAAGTAAACCACTAATTTGATTATCGCGTGATGTGCCTTTGAGCTTTCAGCTTAATGGTTCGGTACCAACCGGCTCAACACGTTAGCACATTTGTTCTGAAAGCATGGAGTGCGGGTTCGAGTCCCTTACGAGTCCGACGCTTTTGCTCATGACTCCACGCTTGCGACAATAATCCTTTATCTTTTTTATCGGACAACGCGAATTATGGAACTCTGGTCATTAAGATAAATTTAGAGGAAGCCATGACGGAAGCAAATTGTCTTTTGGCTTCTCCCATCCCATCAGGTTTCGCTGATTAACGAACAGAAAGAGAACGGGCTCATAGAGGAAGCCTTATTTGACGATAGCTAACCGACATAACCGATCGACCTTGAGGAGGTGGCATAGTTAAGGGCGAAGGTGATGTCCATGCAATGTCGCCATTAATACGACCATGATCCCAAGACAAATTTAGGGCCAGTGCTCTTGGGTCATACAGTATTCCATACGTGTAGGTTCGCTGAATTGGTATTGGAGCGTATGAAGTTCACTACAGCAGTACCCATTCAAATGCAACCACCACTACAAATGGAAGTGGATTATCCAAGGAACTGTTCTTACTGAAGACAAAAAAAGCTAATAAGCGTTGCGTTCAGGGAGCTTTTAAGATATACGAAGCAGCCCACCCCCTCCCAAAAACGACCCCGATCATGAGACCTTTCGAAGGGCTCTTCAAAAGGGTTTCCCTTCAAAGAATCGATGATCATTAATCATAGTAGTGCTACTCAGTTCAGTGCAATGGGTGAGTAAAACAAAACACTAAGTATCTATCGATCGAGTACCTTTTTAGAAACCGCTTCTGCCTAAAAATATCGCTAAAAAAAAGAGTTACGCATGTTTGGATCACGTAAGGATCCTTAGGTATAAAAAGGACGAGCCTTAATCACGTGCAATCACTGTGGCTAGGCATTAACAGGCGGTGTTCTTCGAAGTAGAAGCAATGCATTTGTACAATCATAAAGGGGATCAAATGATCATGCTTAAGGTTCACAGGAAGCTTTGAAAGAGCTCCCACATTATGTGAATCGAAATATTTCGGAAGGCTTTAATAAATTGGATAAAATTGGGTAACGACATCGGTTATTTGAAGACGGCTCTGTAGCTAGAAATTGATGCCCAACATGGCAAAATTAGTATTTCTTTTTGATCGTTTTTGGTTTGATCCAAGAATCGCACCATCTGCACTTTCAATCGGTTCCCTGTGAACTGAAAGCCAGTATTCCGTGTGGTTGTTTCTATTCAGGGATGAGCTCGTAATCTTCGCCTCATTGACGTCAACACAGTGACTTGAGTGAAAATTGAATCTAAATTCTTCTGCACTTTGAGTATTAACTTCAGACATGTTCCTCCTAAACCTGTTTCGAAGAATGTGTGGTCGTTTACATTGTAATCAATACAGCGAGATAACAAAGCTATGTGCATCGAGACGACAAATCAGGATAACGTAGGATCCGTAGAAATAAAATGTATGAGCTTGGACCCAGGTCAAATTCATGGCACCACCCGTTGTTCGAGCTGGTGCTTTTTCCACTTGTCCTTTCAAGTGACATAAAAAACAGTGAACAGAGAAGCGGAATAATGCGACACTAATTGTATGTTCGTAGGTAGACATGGAAAGTCTGAAGCCTATCTACTTCCACTCATAAACGTTTCGTTTACACTTCCGCTGGAAGTGCCCTCTCAACCTCAAAAATAACGAGGAAATGAGTTAAGCGTATGTTGTGTCTTGGGTTTGCTAATGCCAATGTACCTTCGTGAGGCACCCTCTGTACATAAGAGATTTTCCGAGAGTTTTATGTTCCTAAATATAAGATGGCTTATTTTTTGCAGTAGCGCTGTAATATACAGCGACTTGTGGGTCTCATCCCATATGAATGCAAACTTTTTTTTTGTTAATTTACTGTCCTGAAAGGAGAAATGGCATATCGGCTTGAGAGATATTTGACCCGCCGCCCACACTAACGGTGGCGGTATTGTTGCCCTGCCCAAATCCGTCCATATAAAAGTATGTCCATCAAGATATTATTGAAGCCTAAAATTTTCCCGCACTCAACAAGGCGGGAGAGCTTACGGTGTCGGTGAAGTGACAACGGGCCATGGCGATCATGACCCACCCCCTCCTCATGAGGAGCTAACAAGCTCTTTGGGTTTGCTCACCCACACGTTGATTGTGCTTACTGAATTTGACGTGTTGAATTAGGATGCTGAAATAGAGTGGTAGAGGTGCTTAAATCCGAATATGAAAGGATTATTAAATACGAATGTTCCGGTGCTCACTAATACGAAAGTGAAGAGAAAGGGAAAGTAACGGTCAAAAACCCGAAAAACTAGACCCCTTCCCGACTTTAACTCCGAAAGGAGGCGGGCTGTGTCAGCGAAAGGGGCGGGACCTGTTAGGAGAAGTGACGGTCGTTGAAGAAGTTGGCAGTTATAAAGCCCAGGAGCGCTACTTTTCATCGGAAATTTGGTTACATACAGTGTAACCAGACCCGTAGCTTTCCTTTTGATGATTCACTATAGGAGCTCATTACTCATATTACCGCTGCAATAGTCTCTGAATAGTTTTTTTTCTATAGTGAGCTCCGTGCGGCATCTGGAGAGTGGGTTGATGGTGGCGATGCAGGTGAAGTATCCGAAGTTTTGCTGGCACAAATCCGTCGCGCTGTAATTGAGAAGGAGAAGCAGGAAGAACAGACGCATACGGTGGTTCATGGTGGGTTCCTTCTTCTGTAGGACTTCATCCGTTTCCTTTTTTCGTATCTTCCCATTTTTCCTCATGATTCTCAGTGATGGTTTTTCTTGATAAACACCAACGTCAAAATAAAATCTAAAAATAAGATTCTGAACAGAAACTGAGTTCGTGTTCGATCAAAAATCGCTACCATCGCGGGTTTTCTGTTCTGAAGCCCGGCAGAATACCATGGGGCTGTGATAGTTGTAGCTATATACATTCCATACTGTACCCTTACGACAGTGGTAATCCTACTAGCGGATCTAAAGCTCTTGATTGTAAGTGAGGTGGATCATGGGTGTCCGATGATGATCGAAACCACGAAAGAGGTTGTTTCATACAATCCAGGTTGCTACAATCTTCTTAAAAAGGCGAGTTGGGGAAGGCCGAATGTTTTCAATAACGATCCAAGGTATCCTGATTATGTGGGTGGACGTGGGTTTAATGCCATCGATAAGCTCCTTTCACAATCGACTATCCTCTTTGAACACATTAGTGCACGCTTTTATGTAGACGTGTCTTCCCTTTCACGAAATATCCGTTTGCCTTAATCTGAGTAATCTCACTTAACTTGGCTCGCACGTTAATCCGAAGCCTCCTCCAGAGTAGCCTCAGGCTCCTCCCCCATCTCGACGGATCCTCTTCCTTTTTCAACTGATCCATCTCCAGTCACTCATGCTCCCCGTGATACCGCGCTATTCCGCGAGCTTTATCTTTTTAGTGCCAATAGCACTGCATTGAGTGGCTTATGCCTTGAAAAAATGTTTTAAAATCCTTTCCTTTCCCCTCATCTTAGGCGTTAACCCGCGCTGTCGCGGATTTTCTTTTATCCAGGGCATTCTCCGTCGTGAAACCATGTAGCTCTTCGAGTGGCCTGCGACTTTTTTCGGCAAGTATAATATCATATCAGTCGTTATCCCCTCATAATCAGTTCAGTTGGAGAGGTCGCTGTGACGTTCTCGTTCCTGATCCTGTAAACCCCATCCGCACTCCCACTCCAGCATCCTAATGACGGAGTGTAGCTGCCTCTCTTAGCTCTTTGTTATGGGCCCGTACTCGCTGCCATGGACCATTGCGGACTCATAACATATCAAAAACACCTTGTCCTTGCGCGTCTTGAAACATCCCCGGGTTTCCTGTATACTCTCTCCATCCCAACCATGCCGTAGTTCACTTTCTTCGGCCACCTCCACCGTACCCTCTGCCGCTTGCCGCTACATCATTTCTCAAGTATCAACAGTCCTCAACCCTTTCGATTGGTTTTGTGGCCATTTACGATGGCCTCGTGTAATGCTCTGAGCTCAGGAACTCGATCTTATTGACGCTCAATTGGAGTCCATTCTCTGTCAGCCCTACCTGTCATCTCTGCACCTTCGCTTAAATTTTTTTGTGGTATCTTTGGTATCTGTCATCAGAGCAGTGTTGGCAGCGTAAATAATGGTCTTCGGTGGTCCCTCTAGCAGGACTTTTACCATGCCATCCAGACTGATCTGTAAGAGGAACGCGCTTACAATCAGTGCTGGCTCTTGGTGTGCGTTTACTGAGATTTTTACCTCCATTGTCAGTTCCTGAGGGGTGCGCATGGCTGCCTTAGCCTCACAGTACATATATTGCATGAGGTAGACTAGATGTGTCGTCCTCGAAGGTGGACGTCTGTTCGAGGTAGACGATACAAGGAAGTTTAGATGAGAAGGCCGACATGGCAGCGGCTTTTCTCGATCTTCTCCATCACTTGTTTATAATACGAAAATGGCAGAGCGAGTGGTGGACTGCTTAGGCATGACCTCCAACTTCTCCTGAGATGGTGACGAGCTCTCTTAGTCTCAATTTAACCAGTCGCTCGTACAGCTTCATAGTATGAGCGTCCGCGGTGGTTGGAGCGTTCCATCGCTTTCCCGCTTCTTTCAGGTATGGGATATGTGGTGCTGGTCCTACACGCATCCGAAATTTTCCCTTTAGTCACATGCTGAGAAAAGGTTAGCGCTTCTCTATCCTGTATTTTCCGGGTGTGTGCAGATATGACAGCGAATCGCTTCGCGGCGTTTCACTCGCGGTGTCACCAGTACGACTCGCCGTATCGATTGCCCTTGGGAGCCGGCCGAGCGTGACTGCGTCACGCCTGCGCTCCCACTCATGCTACACTGCCTCGCTTGAAGGCTGCCACGCCCTGCCACTGGCACTCGCACCCGCCGCGCCGCTCGCCGCGGGCGGCCACGTAACCCATCTGGACCAATCGCCTTCCCAGCCTTCATTTTCCCAGCACTAAGCCGACTTCTCCCGTTGCCCAAGGAAAAATGAGGCCAGCCGTAGCCTCTTTCTGTGAACATTCTCTATAAGGAGAATTTCGTTAGAAGTCCATCGAGTACACCCGTCGTATCCTCTCAACCTCTGCTGGTTTTCTTAGAATCGCACCTCCGCTACTCTTTACAGTTTTATCACATCTTGAGTAGCTCAATGTCTCTGCCTCTCGACCATCCAACCTCTTGTATAATGCATTTATTACCGTGTTCGCATTTTGGCTACAGTTGAAAGACCGATCAATATGGGGGCAGAGACGGCCTTAGGTGACAGTATCTTTCTCTTGAGGTTGTCTCTCTTCTCTTTGTGCAGCTTCTTCAGATTCTCCGTTCGGTCTTTTCTAGTATCCTTGACGGATGGCTGCATCTGCTAAGAAGGACCTGCGTTAGGTTGTGAGTTTCTCTTGCAGCACCTTGATGTCCTTTACGGTCTTCAGAGTTAGTTTTTTCATGATGACTTGGTGGACTACGGTTCGTTTTCCTCCACTTGTAGGTGACTTTTAAATTGCTCTTTTCGTAGAATACGTACTGCAGACTGCTAAGTCAAGGGCTGTGGCTGAGTCCAATATCCTTTCTCCCTCCGCGTTACTTAAAACCATTCCTTTACCTCTTAGCACCCTTTCAAGACCTCTTATCTCTGCAGTGATGTTATAATCGCTCTCCGGAACTAGATAATCGATCTCCGGAACTAATCTGTTCGCTTCGTAAGAGCTCAGATAGAACTCCTCCTTCTCGCGATCAGGTAACCAGTTCATGCTCTCACACCGTTATTAGGGTCAGCAGTACCCCTCCTTCCAGTCCATCCTAACCACCAAGATTAGGTCGTTGATCCTGTTCCAGACATGAACGCAGTCTTCAAAGGAATACACTACCGCGATGGATACTCCATCCCGTTTAGTATTCGGTCGATGTAGATGAATTTGACTTCCTCGTCAATCCTCTTGTCTTGGCTACCTCTCAATGTGTATCGTGGAGACAGAGGACTTGGGTGTTTCGATTCCCATCAGATCAGCAATTTCTAGTAAACCCTACACCCTCACCAATAGCGATAAAGATGGTGCCTACCTCCATGTGAGAGTGGGTAGAGCTTCTAATAGATCTCCCTTTGATTACAAATCACATCTGGTTTTCGTTGAAAGGATAGGTGCTGAATTGTGGTAGCGTCCAAAGCGAGGAAAACTCGTCCAAAGCTCGCTGTGCACATCTTTGGGTCCTAATGACATAGACATTAGAGGCGTCACGAAATTCATTTGACACCCGTCATTCTCCTTCACTAACTGAATTCGTCTCAAGTGTTCCAGCTATTGATGGTGCTTACTGCCTTTGAACAGATTTATTGAAGTGTTGAGCATTTATTCAATCCGATGTAGTACATTCTTTTTGAAAAAAAGTCCAGCTTTCTAGGTAAATTGAAAATGGTATTTATCAATAACCTATGTACATCATTCCAACTTTTACACCTCACGGGAGTCCTCCACGAAGAAATGAGTTTTTTTGTTATCCATGTATTTATGTAGTATCTGCGTGATAACGGCAGCATGCAAAGTGTCACGCGAAAAAGTGGGACTTCGGCTAAGATACAGCTTCCCCAATTCTTGGCCAGGTGGGGCGGGTGGGCGGGGCCTCCGAGTGGAAGCCCCATCTCGTCGTCCGCCGCAGTTGGGAACGGAGAGTGGGTCTGTTTGCGTAACTTACTGTTCCTACAGTGCGTCTCCGACCGCGACGGACGACGATGTGGGCACTTCCTCAGAGGCATCGCCCACTTGGCCGAGAATTTGTGGTGCTGTTTCTTAGGCGGATTAAAGGCATATTCCGCGCTCGCTATGGGTGGAGTAACCACTTGACTCTCCATTGGTTGTCGGCTGTTCGGTTGCGGTCTCTCCTCCCCCTATTGCCTGCAGTGGGGCGTGGAAAGACCGCCTCCCAACCGCTGACAACCAATGGAAAGTCAATTGGTTACCCCACCCCCACCCATAGCGAGCGCGGAATATGCCTTTAACGTTTGTTCTCGTGAAACTTTGCATGTGGCCCACATTAGGCAGATACAACATAAATATGGGTAACAGAATTTTTCCGTGGACAATTCCTTTAACTAATCTCCTTGGAGCCTCATTTATCGTAACCATTTTCAGTAAGGGCACCAATGTACTCCAGACGTCAACTAACTTTGCCGACAATCGCAACTCCAAGTCTGCTGGCTGTAAGTTCGGATAATGAGGTAGTTGCTCCACAGATTCTTTACTCCTTCTCGGTTTTTTGAGTGAATTTCGGAAAATATTTCACTCATCCAAAAAAGTCTTGGTTTTAGATGACACAGACGCAGAAGGACGCAGAATCGGATAGGTTCTGGGGAGGCAGCCCATCGCCGAGGTTGCCTTGTAAAAGCCGTGCGTTTTTCTCTTATTAGGATTTTAACATGCATGATACATGTATAATAGTATAATGAGTATAATGGAATGAAAAAAGGAGAAGGGAGAAAAAGAAGACAAATAACAATAATAATATGAAGTGTTGTCGGTTTTTGAGATCATACTTTCTCTCTTTTCAGTCGATTCACTGGGCTCGGTGAAAGTCATCTCGCCATCTCCTCCTGCAAGCAATAGAATGCATCCAGGATTCAATACGAGGTAAACGAATGAAAATAACGAACCTCTGGGCCATCATCGGCATTCTGTGCAATCCTGTTTCTTTCTGAAGCAGGTGCGATACGCCTTGGCCATGATGGGGTCTGTGGTACTTCCGCAAAAGCTCTAAAAAATGGGTGTGACCTTGAAAGCACTGCCTGGTTCAGTGGCATATGAAACTGGAAATACATGTTCTCTGAGAACAAACATTCCTGCAGAAAAGAGGTGATATCGGCGAAACTCGCATTAAAACGAGCGACTTGGAGCTTATCACAGATCCGCAGCTGCGACCCGCACTGCCCCGCATCCGCTGGCAGAGTTGCTCGCAAGGTACGGGGCAACGTTCGCGGCCGGCCAACTTAGCCCCTTGCCCGTCTGCATCTACCCCTTCGGGTGGTGATGCAGAGGAGTCCGAAGGAAAGGAGTGAGGAGGCTCTGCCGGATTCCTATTTCTTAGATTTTCGGGGTTTCATGTCCTTTTTCTTCCACTGTTACACTGCTGTGCTTCCCTACTTTCATATCTCCAATTATTCCACAGTATGCTGAACTTACCCCTTCTGTTGTCTTGAAGTGCTGTGCCTGTCCTTTTTAATACAGCATATACTCTGAACGGGTATCGATTTTGCGCATAATCGATATCCATTTTTAAGTATGTAGTTGATTATACGTAATTCCAATATGTAGAATGAAAGCTGCGCAATCATCTTCGACATCAGTTACTTCATGTGTATCACCAGCAGGGGCTTCTGAAGTGTGAAAGCGGATCGATTTCCACCTTCTTTGTGCTGATTCACCCAGGATTAGTTAGCCTGGAATATGGCCAGTGCTTGCTTTACAGTCTATATTAGTTTTTCAGGGATTTCATCGGCAGTCCATCCCCTCGCCCATCTTCGCCGATGACTGTTTCGAGGACGACGTCCAATGGGAGTGGTATACTACCATCAACGGAAATCGCTCCACCAACTCCGACTTCTCGAAGTCAACAATCCGAGCCGGGCAGCCCAACACCAACACCATCTTTGATTCCGAGAAGGTATGGTGGATTCTCACGACGCTCGAGTGACTCATTTGTTACACTTCCAACGTTTCATCTCACATCATGCTGAAAGTATTTCATTCACAGGTCACATCATAGCTCTAAATTACTTTGAAATTCATTTCCAAGCGCACCGTTCAATGATATCCTGTCGGTAGAGAGCAAAACAATGGGAGAGCTTCAGGAGCTTATCTACTTTTTGGTTTCGTCCGGGAGACCAAATTTTAATATTTCTGTTAGTAAAATACTCCCAGCCTTCCCTATAGTTCATTCACGGCGCTAGATAGGGCGTGACCTACGGACTTGGGTGAGAGTGTATTAGACTCTCTCACCCCGCCACACACTCTCACCCTCGCCACACACTCTCGCCCTCGCCACTCAGGCCACGCCCTATCAAGCGCTTCGAAATGGACTGTAAACTCCCACACTCAAGACAGATCTATTCGAATGATTATCAGCAAACCTTGTTACACTGATCTGCAAAACGATCTCCACCAGCATAATAGTATTCCATAAGCTTCGATCTTTTCCTAGAAAGGTTAAATAATTTCACAAAAAAGTTTGCTTGCTATTTTGAAAAAGTTGATGCAAGAGGGTTGCTGTTGGGACCGTCATTTGAAAATTAATGAAAAAGTACAAAACAGCCGGTTCCCACGTCATGCTACATCGACAAGACTTGTCCAAACGCTCCGACCCTATTAGAGCTCGTTGTCGCACCAAAGTAAGAAAAACGGTTTGAACAGATGGTATGTAGCTTTTCCGTAAGTGATGATCGCTTTTCGATTCCGATGTAGTTGTTTATTTTGCTATTTGCTTTGCTTGTTTTTCGCTTTGCTTGTGAATGAAGGTTTTTATTGATTTTTCGCATGGTTTTGCATGTGTTCTTAGTTGGGATTCATCAACCTTGTAGTTGAAAGTGTGTTTAAAGACACATTCCACGTTAGCTAAGGTGTATCATGTTCTGCTATCACATAAAGTACGATGTAATGCAGGAGGGGGAGGGAGGAGGGGGGGGGGGAAGGATCGCTGCTGCGTCGCGAACACGAAGAACGCAACGGTCGTCACGGTGAGGAGGCACAACCGGGAACCGCGAATGCGTTACGTCGAAATGTTGCTTCGCGGCGTTGCACTCACGGCACCATCAGCGCGAAATGCCGCATGCGGTTCCAAAAGACTACCACCGTACCAACCTATTCCGCTCAAGACGCAATGGACTGTAGGAGTCCTTCGAAGAGATGGTACTCTACTCAAACACTAGATAGGAATTGATTTTGATTATTTGTTTTCTGATAGCTGCTGATTTTCGCCGCAGCCCGCGATGCGAAAGTTGTTACAAGTATGCTGTGTTATGTGCAAAACCTCTTCTCCATAACTCAGCGTACTTGTAACAACTTTAGATAGGGTCGGATATCTTGTTATGGCAATGAGAGGGCATCTTATAAAAAGGGGCACACTTAAGCTTTTCTGAGTGGTCGATGCACAATCGAGTGTATTTTTGCCTAACCTGAGTGGAGGAAGCAAGGGATTTCTTCCCCCCCCCCCTTCAGGGCTTATTTAAAACTAACGACGATGCAGATGCGACGTCGCAGCAGCTACCCCTGGTCCTCCTGTAAAAGTTGGCATTTATACCTGCTTTACAACATTCCCATCACCTTCAGTGCCGGAATTTCCTTAATATTTTCATTGAAATTTCGAAGAACCTCCTCAATCACCTGAAGATCATCGGTTAACCATTCAACGAAATGCGTCTGTAGTGCCAACATCACTTTCAAATCGTGAGATGGGTTAACTCATCCCTTTGCGAATCACCCCTACACGCAATGGTTTCTATCTCGCCGAATGAACGTGGAAAGTGCCTTTAGTGAATGCTAAATCAACTGACTGCCAGCTATGGGGCTCAATTGCTTGATGAATCACACTTCGCTCTGAAAAAGCTGATAATGTATAAGCATGGCTTTGCATACCCTGTCGTTTGAATTCTTGCCCATTTTTCTGTCACGAAGGAATTGAAAAGGTGAGTGAACACGACCGGTGGAAGGCCTTCTATAAATCCTAAAGGCTCATGCTGAGTCATGAAACTCTTTTGAGTCCAATATGAACAACTCTTAGTGCAAGAAATCGGAATGTTCAGTTTCCCTGAAAAATAAGAAAACTAAAGTTGCACAGTGTTGATGAGAATATCCGCTGGAATGAGCCACACATTCATCCTTCATTTAAAATCGTAGTACGACTTTCGTACAAAGTGATTTATGCAATGCTATATTCAATATTCAGGCTTATGCATTATCGTCTTAGCCGACAGACAGGAAGAGCAAAGCAAATCGGCTTGGAAAAGTGCCTTGCAGAGTTAGCATACTTCTGTCACGCTGCTTAGATACTAGTCTTTGGTTTATCAGTGTACGGATAAGCTCTGCAAATGGAATTCCATTATATAAATTAGGAACCAAAGCAAAATGTGACAAGCACATAGGCATCGTTCAACCGACTGCTAATCAAACAAATGAAAAACAGCGAACATGGCGTTTACTGGCTGCATTCCTGAAATGAGCTGCGCATTTTCCATATTCATTCAGAGTCTTCATGATCGATGAATGTGTATTGAACCTATTCTCTGGTTTAATAGGCCACTCGAGTTCATTTAATTGTTTCACATCAAAAAGCTGTAATTATGTAGTTAGGATTCGATCTACTTGTCATATGTGCGTTGGTAACGCCATATATCAGTGTCTCTTTTACACGCATAGGTTATTAACCCCTCTTGCTTTTTATTTTTTTAATTTTTGGCAGGAAGCCAAGACCTTTTCCCTGTAAATATTCCCTTAGCAGAGCTCGCTGCAATGCATGTAGCAGCGAAATTCGGACTGGACGCCACCATTTGTTCCTTTCCTTAATTATGGGTGAACTTCAGAGATTGCTAGTTTAATTTTCCATAGTTTTCTTGACTTCTAACTCCAATAGTCTGCTCACAACATAATCAGTCTAAGTGTATCCCTTGGTTGTGGCTGCAATGATATGTAGAGTACATGGAATATCGCCACATTTGTCCCGAATTTGTCTCTACCCCCCGGGGTGAGGATCAAGAGACGACCCATTTCTCTTTCATAGGCATACACTTAGCCTTTGCTCTCAACTGCAGAAAGGAATCCGATTAACTGAATTGGATCTCTCTTTCTAAGAATCTCTTTAACTTGTGAAGACCCCGACACAGAGTGCATGTACGACATGCATAGACGAATCCTCGACGGATGGTCGTATTTCATTTGCTTGGCCACGGAGATGGGTCATGTTTAGGGTTTGTTCCGATGTGGCTTTTTTTGAGTTCAGATTCTATCGATGGCAGAGGTCACGGATCACCACCAGGATCCTATAAAGGTAACGATAGAGGGTGTTCATATACATAATGATGTAGGCGGTTCCCTCACTACCATGCTTTACCTTTTCCAAGCGACTGATGGTTGGGTGGGATCCATTGGAGAGAGTAATCATCTGTTGGAAATGGTAGATAGTGTTAACGTAGAGATATTTATTTATTTATTTATTTATTACAAGCAAAAACCGACTACACTAAACACAATTAAACGCAATTAAGCGACTAATATCGTATGACATGTGCATTCGACTGTAGGTAGAACAACCGCTACCGCATCATAGTTCTAGAAGTGAATTTTAGCAAAGTCACTTGATTTTCTTATCCAGTATCGAACAAGGATTTAAGAATCTATTTGGGGGGATCGTATTTTGGGTTGGGGCAAAGGGGATCGTATTCAGGGAGCGAGATATCCCCTAAGCATCTTCAACAAGTGCTGATGTTCTAGAATTTTTGTTGCCGAGGAATCGCTGAAAAGATGTAATGATGAATAGCCAGGTAGTAACAATAGCAGCAACACTTATTGAGTCCACAATAAGTAATTTTGGAAAGAATACTTCCAAAAGGAACTTTTGCGCTATACTTGACTCTGCTTTAATTTTTTTCGAGGTAATTGTTAACGTTTTATTTAGCTAGCCCACGCGCGATAGGGATGACGAGATGGACCACATGCTGCAACAGCGCCGTTTTCCACAGCTCTAGCTATCCCTTAGTCGGATAATCGGTTATGATAGGAGAGCCCATGGAAATATCATCTGTGAAAAACTATTCTACTCGGTGTGCAAGCGATCCTATGTCCTTCGTTGATCGGTCAAGGCTACCCAAGCTCTCTTTGAAAGGGGTCGTCGCCAGGTCAACTACACTCATTACTTGAAATGCTATGCAATTTAGTGAGTATTTTTGCACATGAAAAACATCTCGCGACTTCGAGTCGTCTGATTTTATGGCCTGCGAGGGTTCTGCATGTGTAGTAATTGGAACTCTGGTAATATGTGTAAGTGGCACACATGGTAGAGAGGCGTACCCCAAAGGTACCAAACGGTGGCTGGCTGGAATCATTTGGTGGTCTCATCTAAATCACCAACGATTGCAGCCATATACAAGGGGTACCAAAAAAGGAGTAATTTTGCTCACAGCTCATTCCGCCAAATATACAAATCATAGGGAAACGAAGGAGATAAAAGTATCGGGGCGAAATATTCCCGAAATGTTCCTTTAGATACAGGAGCAAGCTGAGACTCACTACTTTCACATTCATGAAAATACGGAGCCTTCAGTCGGCGCAGTCGGGCTTCAGAGCACTCACGGTATCAAGGTCCGCTTAAAACATTGGAGCCAGGTTCCGTAGTAGGTCTTGCGTGGGAAGCTCCTATGAAGTGGTCTTTCGGTTCATGGAAGCCACAGAGCCCTTGCTGCTCGGACAACGCTGCTATGCTCCGGGTTGTCATTTTTCATACCTTGAGCCAAGCCCCCCTCACGAATTTCCAGTGGCAATGGCACGTTTTGACTCCTGGAAACGAAGGGTGCTAGAAACCCGGTAAAAGGAATCCTTGAGGGCACCACCCAATTTGAATCCCTCAGGTACTCAGAGTGAACGGACCTTAGCAAGGTTGTGAACGAGAGGGACGAAATTTCGGACTTTGCCTGGTTGAGGTGAACTCGGAATAAGCTCCTGATCCTGTTCGTGCAGAAGGCTGTTACGGATTTTAGTGATTGAATGAGGTCTGTTCTAAAATTTGAAAAATGAAATGGAAATGTCTCGTCAGAATATGCTGAAGTTCGACTGAAATATGGTTCCAACTGAAGGAGAAAAAATTACTACATATTTTCTTGGCACCCCCTGTAGAATGATAATTTTTCCAGTAGTTTTTTTTTTGTTCTTAATCCGGAATGACTGATGTTCCGATGGCTTTTCCATAAACTAATGTCGTAAATAATTCAAAAGATGCGCTCGTGCCGTATAGAGTTAGAGTCTATACATCTTTTTCTAGAATATTCCGGAAAGGTTCATTTTTTTTCTTATAAGTACTCTGTCCTCGCCGTCAGAATCGATCCCATAATGAAAGGACCTGAGCTCAAAATCACTGAAGAGGACAAGTGCTCTAAAGATTACTCGGATCATTTTCAACAAAATACCGTTCTTCCCCTCATTCCAACCCATGCCAATTGCTCATCCCATGCTTGACCCTGATCCACGTGTCTACGGTTACAAAAATCCCATACATGATCCCATCCATGCTAAAAGTCGCCTCTACATCTGTTAGTGCGAATCGTCACAGCATTTGTCAGGATAGGTATCACCCTAGAGTGGCTAGCGTATGGGGTCCATTGTCCATTGACATATTTGAACACATTTGAGTGAGGTTGAAGTGAAACGGGGCGGAGATGGTGTAGTGGCAGATGGCGCTCACTCCCACCCTCATGGTGCGTGTTTCAAATCCCGCATCAGCGTATGCCCAGACCAGGCAAGTCTTCTATCCCTCCGGGGTTGGTAAACTGGTATCAGAGGGTAAAAGCAGTGACTTGTACATCGGCTGTCTCCTTCAAGTCATTAATTAGGTTAAATCGCATTCACGAGCCACCACGATTGTGAATGGAATTAGAATGCGTGGCGCATCCCATTAAAGGATTGATGAGCGTCAAAAACTTTATCCTTTATCTTTTTCAAGAGATACTGCTGGACTCGAATTAGGTGCAACTGAAGGAGCTTACTTAACCCTTTTTCGGCACCAGTCCCGACCTCATGATTGCTACATACTTCGAAATCTATAAGCTGCCGTCAGACTTCGCATTTTAGGTTTTTGCGAATCTTGCGGTGTCGCCCACTCGCATACATATTATGACCCCGAGATTGTGCAAAGCCGTGCTTCCCGTGCGAAGCCTCGACAGCAAAATCGCAAGATCGCAGAATCGCAAATCACAAAAACGCAAAATCGCAGAGTTCGATAATCCTGCTCGGTGACTTACACAGAGGACAGCCAATTAATGTGCTCGGTGACTGGTCGGCAGAAACGCCTCCATCTGCAAGGCCGAGCAGTGAACTATGATATCTTGCGGATCTTTTTTCAAATGACCACTCCAACTGTCTCAAACCAACCTGAAATAAGACTGCATAGGGGTCTTATTTTGAGTTGGATCGGGATAGTGAAAGTCGTGTTTTGAAAAAATGTGTTCAATACAATGTTTGTCTACATACAGTAAACATGTTACATATGGTCGTGACCCACTTGTTCGATCCCGATACCCTAATCCCTCAAGAATAATAAACTAAACTGGTAACCATTTTAAGAGTATGGAAACACTTCTTATCATTGCATAGGGCAAACACGTTCCACACACCTGAACAGAAGCCGAATACGTGGCGCATCCCAATATTCCTTCTACTTGAATTCATTTCTAGCCACATTCTTAAGAAGCTTTAGAAGACAAAATTTGTTTGCTTATTTGTGGTATAACCTGTTTGAAGCTATCGGTTATCGAGTTTTTATATTCACGTGGTTGCAAAACGCTTTGGAGGTATGGGGAATTGAACCCCAGCCCTCTCCCATGCTAAGGGAGCGCTCTACCACTGAGCTATACCCCCACGAATAAACTTCGCGAGCTCTCCTCTTATCTTTCGCCTGTTCATGTGTGAGAACAGTCGATAGAAATAATTATTGATTTCAAGGATTATGTTTGAAAATCCAATGGCTGCGATTTCTTGATTAAATCTTGAAAATAGCTTTCAGCTCTTCGAGAATCCCGAAGATCACCAACGAGAATCTTCTGCATCCAATCGATAATCGACCCGGTAGCAGACGGCAGTTAGCGAATCCCGTCGATGGTACGTAATTGTGCAAAATGTGAACAGCGCAAGGACATACCAGTTCCAATAGCATTCACCTTTTTTTTAGGCAATACTTCGATGAATAAAAATAGCGGAGGTGACTGCAGTGATGGCGGCCGATATCGCGATGACCACCATTCCACCACACGAGGTAAGACATAGATTTTGGCACTGATTGGTTTTTCTTAGTGTTGCCCTACTAGTTGAGCGATTGATCCCATATGGGTCAGGCCTACAACCTATGTATCTGCGCCGTTTTCACTCACTGTGCAGGAGGCGGGCAGGTGACGAATGAATGGGTGAGATCGTGGGGGCGTTGAAGTTCAGGAACGAATTCATTCATTTCACATCCCGACCACATCGTTGATTTATCGTGTTTCCTTTGAGCTCAAACATCTTTCGTAGGTTCGCAGAAGTGGCCCTTGAAAACTGTATTTAAAACAGTATTAAATTGGGACCACTTCCGATTCTGATCACTGTTAGGATAGAATTCGGGGGGGGGGGGCAGCCAGAGTACAAGTCAGCATATTCCCCCAAAAAATTCTGGTACCGTTGCTTGTCCATCCCAAAGGATGAAAGGTTTCGTTTGCGTGGTCATCGCTGAACCGTACTTTCGGAAGTGGTGCCATTTGTCACTATTTTATATCCACCTTCGTACATATTTCGTTGAAACTTTGGAAAACAGACAAGCGGACTTCTTTTATTCATATATGAAGCTTCTTCTAGTAGAACTGACTCAGCCCTATTGGATTTATTCTGACTATCAGCTCTAATGGTCCTGGCGATTCAATAAAAATGAAAGAAATAAAGTTGAAACATTTGACTTTATTCCGCAAAGTTTAAGCGATTTCGACATGCACATTGGAAAGTAGGTGGATTTGATTTATTAGATGAGAAAAATGAGAAAAATTGAAGGCTTCCGATCAATCACTGTGAACCCCATTACTTGGTTATTTCTTCGTGGTAGGACCTCTCTATAAACCAGCAGTTCTGCAGAGTACCTACTACACTTGACAGATACCGTTAGCAACAAAAAGCTCCAATTGTATGGCAGATCCATTTATTTTGAAGGGAGCCCGATCCTCTCAAATTGACGGATGATGGTCTTCAGATTTTTCGCAAAGTCTAAGGTCTTCTGGAAATCCTGATCATCCTGTAGCGTGAATGTCCTCATCGCTCGAAAATGCTGCATTTTCTATCCATTTCAGTGCGAGAGGAGGAGATATGGTGGATACGGGTGTGTGCAGATATGACGGAAAATCGCTTCGCAACGTTTCATTCACGGCGCTACCAGTACGACTTGCGAATCGATTGCTCTTGGGAGCCCGGCAGCGTGGCTGCGTCACCTTTGCGCTTCCACCCATGCCACACTGCCTCGCTTGAATTCTGCCATGCCCTACCACTAGCACTTGCACCCGCCGCGCTCGCCGCGAGCAGCCACGCGAGTTTCCGTCATATCTGCACACACCCGGTGGATGCGAGTCTCATCACCGCAGCCACCTTGCCGGGAACGGGTGGACACTCTCTAGAGGCATTTCGCTAGTCAAGCTGCCTCAGGATCTGCTCGAATCCGATATGGAGGGCTGGAATGAAGTGCAATTACTAAGTAGTCCCTTCTTGAGATGCGCCATGCATTTGATATGTATTCGGGATTCTAATATCATTTAAAAATGCGTTTAGCCTGCACAAGGGGTTGCGAAGCCAGTGCATGGGCAAGTCTGCGCTTTTGTTCTTTTCATTTTTTTTCGTTTTTCCCTTAGGTCCCCTTAATTCCCTTAGGTGAGAACATGCGGCAACCCTAAGAGATGAAAAGCTCTCAAGTCGGGCGGCCTTTGAGCCAGGCTTGATTGACGACCTATCTTCATTCAAACGAAAGAATCATATTCATCGTTATCGAGCTATCAGGTCCACTTAATCATTTTATTTCTTGTGTGAATCCGCTCTCTTTAAGAAATGAGAAAACAACTAGTCGATGAAAGGTGAACGTTCCTCTCTCAGGTTAATCACCCTATTGAATCACTTGACCCTAAAAACACTTGGCGATTCCCAAATCTGGTTTCGCCAAATTGAACAACGTGTTTCTATCGTCCTGTGTGGCTGTGTAAAACATCACCGCTAACATGGAGATTGTCCCACAAGATTAGACGGACACTCTTCCATCCCCCGTCGACTTTTTGCCCATAGATCAGCTAGATTAACTCCCTCCTATGACAGCATCGACGATTTTTTCCCTGTTGAAGTACCTACAATTCTTTGAACATGACTGCTTTCTGTCGTCACTGCCCCCCATACTTGTGATAGAACAGGTTTTTGTTCTCGCATTCCATCCCAAAGCTCCCCTGCTGGACACCCACTTTTGGAAAACATCCTTTGTGAAAGGGTTCACATGTGTTTGCGCTGCCCAGTTGTTCTATTTACTCATTCCCTCAATCGCTACGTATTTTTTATTTTTTATTTAACCTTTTTTCTAATAGTTACAACACACTGTGTAATACATATTCCATCCCATCAGGATTTCCTCTAGACTATGATTGGCATTTTTCTAGTTTTTTTTTCTACTCCTTTTTTTACTTCTACTCCCTATCAGTTCACGGACGTTGTCTTTTATTCATTAAATATTTATTACTTACTTCACTGCTAAATACTTTTTCATGATTTCCCCTGGGACAAGTGGGATTGGTTCATTTAATTTTTTGTTCGTTTTTTCATAATATTAGGTTGATTTTGGGGGGCGTGTGATAGCGATGACGTAGAAACGAACATGTGTTGGCTTTCACTTCAATGTATGTATTAGAGACGTATTCAAACACTTCTATGGTCCCTGTTTGAAGTCGGCAACACGGCGCATTCCAAGATGGATAAATGAACTTATGTCCTTTTTTCTACATGCAATGACTGACATCAAGTAATACGAAGCTTTTGTGTTTTAGATGTTCATAGTCGTAAGGTGATCATTGATAAACAAATTTTGGTGGACGTCATATATTCTACTGTTATACGGAATGGTAGAATATTGGAGTGTGTGTTTGGTTTATAGTTGAGTTGCTGTAGTCATGCAGTAATAAGTCAATCCCAAAGATGGAAAACTGCGGTATGCATGTGCCACTCACTTTCATGTCGGCTGCGACTCAAAATACTGCTCCACTTACATGGCAGATTTTATGGAATCGTCCACGGAAATTCCATGATTCTAGGTCCTCTTGAAATCACTTTGTGAGACCAGTGCATGAACCGAAACACGAGAGGAACCAAGACTTTTCTTTTACACCAAAGTAGAAATCGAAAAACTTGAAGAACAGCAACTAGTTTGAATTCCTGCTCAGTATTTGAACAACCGTCAGGGGCAAGAACGCGCAGTTCAAATTCTCGCGTTTAATTGCTTTTACTTGTTTTTCTGCGCCCCTGACCACGTGAGTGTCGTCTCTTTGAACCTCTCAGCTCTCTAGCGTGCAAACCCACCCGCCCAGCCACCCGTCGCCCGTCACTTTGGGAAGCTCTATTTCAAATGGGCCCTTGTATATGGGGTGTAGTAGGTTAGGACACACGAATTTTGACCTAGGCATGTGACCCTTTGGCAGCCTGCGGCCTTTGTCTTGGGACATAAATTATTCAGACGATTCGGTCACGTGAATCCTATCCTCCTTGAAGGGCTGTTCCGTTGTGTTGTTGAATGATGATGGTTTAATGGATGTGTACGATGATTTAAGGGATGTGCATGGTCATCGCGTGACCTGATGGTCCTACTGACCGTGTGTCCCAATCGTCACCCTTTGTGAATGCACCACAAACTTTGCATGAGCCCTCAGTAAACAAATATAACACATTTTGATATTGTGCTGTTCCGGAGTCTCATGGATATCTGAGTGTTTCACAACAATTGAAGCTTCAAAAATAATTATTCAGAAGACTCAAAAGACCCCTCGAAAGTCTCAAAAGTTTCTGGATTATTTGCTACATTTCGGTGTCTAACACCTTCTTCAGGCCTGAAACAGTAAAGATGTGCTGTTATATGATATACGTTATCTATCAATAACCTGTACTCCCTGTCTTAAACTCAAAACAAAAAACAAAAAAAGGATTTGTGACAGGGACAGTAGGTTATATAGATAACCTATATCATATACAGGGTGCGCCAAAATTACGTGCGCGAGGTTGCGGTGCTTGATCTGTTTATTTTTTTGTAGCGATGAGGGGTCAAATGGCTACAGGGCTATCAATCTGGCTCTCTTCTATCACCATTCAAAAACACAGTCATCAGCGTTCGTTTCTCATAAAGTGGTTGGCTCTCATACACTCCGATCAGCTCGTTGGACCACTCAGGTTGGCGCGCGACCGCGACATTGTCTTCTCCAATGAAAAATTCTTCACGATGGAGTCGACCTTCAACTGGCAAAATGATCGTGTGTTTTGCACATCCCTTGAAGAGGCTAACGACAATGGGAGAATACGAAGCGTTTTGGTTATCCAAAGAAAATCATGGTTTGGGCCATCACTGCGTATGGAGCCGGGCCAGCACTCATTTTTATCGAAGAATTTACCAAAATCAACATAGAAGTTTACTTGGAAATCTTACTGAATGACATCTTGGTGCCGTGGACAAAGTGCCATTTCGGACCTCGCTCATTCGTGTTTCAGAACGAAACGGCACCGGCTCATAGATAAAAGGTGACAAGCAGTGGTGTCAAGACAACCTCCCAAGCAAAGTCAGTGCTCAGAATTGGCCATCGAGTAGTCCCGATCTTAATCCGATGGACCATTCTGTATGGTCCTACTTGGAGAGCAAGGCCTGCTCGAAGCAGCATCACACGCTTGAAGCCCTAGAGAAGGACCTGAAGAAAGCTTGAGATCGAATCTTCCCGGAGTACCTGCGCGCCACGGTGGACCACTTCCCATCTCGTTTTAGGGCCTGCATTCGTGCCAAAGGAGGACATTTCGAGTTGTAATCATATATTTTGTTGCTTAATGCTATCAACAAATTGTTACCAAAAAAACAGTCCGCAACTCTTTGTTTAGCCGTTTCTACAACGGTGGATATCTACGCACGTAATTTTGGCGCACCCTGTAACAGCATATCTCCACTGTTTCAGGCCTGAAGAAGGTATTAGACACCGAAATATAGCAAAAATATTCCACAAACTTTTGAAACTTTCGAGGGGTCCTTTGAGTTTTTTGAATAAATACATACTTGGAGCCTCAATTGTTGTGAAACATTCAAATATAACACAATTATGTGGGGACCAAAAAAAGTGAAATTTTCGTGAATGATTCGTTCAAGCACAGTGTCGAAAAAAAAAATGGAAAAAGCGTCCTTCTGTCTTTGGTGACTCCTACTCACCTTTCTTTTTTTTTTCTTATTTTTCCAGGTAAAGTGTGAAGCGCTTCGGTCGAGAAAATATATTGGTCAGAGCGAAATCAAAAAGATCAGCCTTGCATTCTTCAGCGCTTTCTCCTAGTGCTTACGTTCCCTCACCCGACCGAGGGTAACTGAGCGCTAAACTCTGCTCCGCGCTATTGTGTACAATACGGATCATTCTGTA
Organism: Trichostrongylus colubriformis; assembly: GCA_963978905.1. Lineage (NCBI taxonomy): Eukaryota > Metazoa > Nematoda > Chromadorea > Rhabditida > Trichostrongylidae > Trichostrongylus > Trichostrongylus colubriformis. The sequence continues at coordinate 42,030,346 of OZ022260.1, forward strand.
ATCGTGGCGCTACATTCTTCTCTCCAGGGAGTACAAGTTCGTTGTGTCGTCGTCATTTAACGAGAAGATTTGTTACGTACGCGTGGTGGTTAGGTGTTCTCTCAAGCTGGTTCCATATCCTGCTACGATCAGCAGCAGCCCCAGGGACGAGCAAATACCCCAGCGATGAGGTGTGTGTGGTGGGTGTTACGCAAGGCCTCCACGTACATTACGCCGCATTTTCCACGTGAAACAACTTGGGTGATGGATCTGGCGCTAGTGCGGCGTTGCTCATGCTTTCTCATGCTTCAAGCTTTTCATACTAATGGCTCACAATAGGTATTTCTTCTTTCCTTCACATTCTTCAGTTTTCTCTTATTTCAACGATTTCAGTCTTTAATATTGTGCTGTTCCGGAGTCTCCCGATTATCTGAATGTTCAACAACAGTTGAGATTGCAAAATACTTATTCAAAAACTCAAAAGACTCTTCAAAAGTCTCGAAAGTTTTTTGAAATGTTTTTGCAATATACAACGTATATTATATAAATGAGCTAACCTCCACAGTTTCAGGCCTGAAAGAGGTGTTAAACACCGGAATACTGCAAAAATATTCCAGAAATTTTTCGAGACTCTTGGAAGATCTTTCGAGTTTTTTGAGTAAATATTTTGGAGTCCCAGTTGCTGATGAACATTCAGATTTTCAAGCTTTTTATCTTAATTTTTTCAGTTGACGGATTTATTTTAATCTTGTGATATCAGTCAGTGCGCGGCATCATTTAATGATTGTGAGATTGAACTACACTCTTTCATTAGGCATAATAATAATCAGAGTTATGACTGCTGTAGAGTTTACTTGAGATTTTGCTTATCAAAAGTCCCGTTTTTTGTCAAAAACTCATCTGCAGCTCTGGTTTCTAGAGAAGGTAAGCTTAGGAGGCGTGGTCAAAATCACTTCTGACAAGTTTTTTTTTTGTAAGCCACCAAGCATCACGGCAACGCGTTGCATAGAAATGTCCTGTCTTAACTTATGGTTATGAAATCGCTGCCAGTGTTCGGAACGTACTATGGATTCACGTTTTCACCTCTTGCAGATTGGAGCCTTGCCATTACGGTTTTTTTATTGGTTATGGTTTTTCTCTATTTATTGTATCTAGTGGTTTACTTTATTGTCTTCCATCCAAATTAGCGAGTCATGGGACAATGTACATAGTCGAACAGAAATTCTGGGACAAAGACTCTAGGCACCCTTATAGCCACTTGGATATTTTTTGAATTTTCAGCTCATTCCACTGGCCAAATACCTCACCACCATCCTCAGCAGCAGAGGATTCCACCGCCACAAGAACATCGTTCTAGTAGACATCGAACGACGGCAAGGGACGCCAGCCCCGAAATGAGGCCGAACATGCCGTCCGTAAGTCGCCTGTCGTTTTTCAGTCTATTATCATACTGTAATGAGATCATCAGATTACAAAAAAAAAACATCTAAATACTGCACCCAGCAGATCGAGGGCTTGGTTGGTGTTACCCAGCTATGTGGGCCGTCCGTACGGCCGACTTTTGCTAGATTATCCCGAACATTAGTTTTTTTCATAATCTATTCGGTATCTAGTACTTTACTTATTCATTTAGCAGATAGTATAACTAGTAACACACAGCGTGTGGAAAAAATTTGGATGAGAATGTTCTCGCAATTCACGAGAAGCTCCCGCAAGGGAACTCAGGAAATCGCAGAAAAAAAAACTCGAAAAAGCATTTTTATTTGGCTTTCGAGAGGATTCTCCTTGAAACTAAGCGCCCCAAAGAGGGATCGACCTAAACGTGTGGAAGTGCCCCAGTGAGAACCGGTGTCTCTACCAGAAAGTATGTCCTGGATCGAATCTCCGGAACTAATAGAGTGTTCCATTTATCTAAAGTCGAAAAGTCGCAAGTGAAAACTAATAGTCGAAATTGACTTTGGGCGCTGACTGAGGTCAATGAACTGTTCATCGGCTGCTGCTCTCAGGGGACATCGAGAGTGGAGGATTCCTTGACAAGGGGAGAAGTCATATTTGTCTGGACAGTAGAGGGGGTCGTACCTGCAGTCTGCAATAAGCACTAGAATCTAACCTTTTGATAAGCATATGATGACCGAAGGGTATTACACAGCGAATCCGTGTGAGGAAATCTGAAATTGTAGATTTTTGTTTCAGGTAAGAATACATAGCAATAAATCACATTGCAACCATACAATTCGGTAACAGTCTGGTACTTTAAAGGTCAAAAAAGGAGAAGTCGTATTTGCCCTGCGCAGGGGGGGGGGGGGGTTGTACGACCCTTGGGAGTGCCCTGACTGCTCCCAATCAAACACAGAATAAAGCTGCTGAGATTCTGATTGAAAAGTAAATGCCTGGCTTGTCCTGAAATTAAATTGACTGGTGAGTTGAGCAATTTAAACCTTATGGATTTTTGTAATTGATTTCGATCAGTTCTCTTCCTGACCCGTTTTCAGTCTGTATCCGACACGAGCATGTGGCAACATGGTCATCATAGCAGTAAACCAGCTCCAAGTGCAGCGAGACCAGCTCCGGTGAAGAAATCTGCATCTTCGGGTTATGAAGCACCTCCGCCAGCACCCACATCCGACGGTACGAAACCGACGATGGACGAGCATGCGCTCCGACGAGCACGCTTTCGATCCCGTGACACCACCACTTCAGTGTCTACTAGTTCCAGGGTGAGTATGGATTAAGCTTGAGTCAACCTGGTGAAACCGGATCCCAATTATGCTTCTTGGATGCAAGAGCCTATAATTGGGGAAGAAGTAGGGACAAGTTTCACTATTTCCTGCTTGGCTTTGCTACTCTATTCAGTTCTTCTTTTATCTCCTTTAATCAATACTCGATAGCATTCTCGTCCAGGAGAAGGACGCGGGCTTGCCCGTTTTGGTGTTTTATATTAGGCTAGGGAGAATATGCAATTGTCTCTGTGTCAGTGGATAATCGAGTGCATGGCGCATCAATGGGACGCATTCCTCATAGGACATCAAGTCCTGTGAGGAAATCTCAAGCCGCGTTCATACTCTGCGTGTTGCCGGCGCGCCTGCCGGCGACACAGAGTGGCAGAGGTGGAGAGGCAGAGACGACGCAGTCACGACTTGCCTCTGGCACCGCAGAGTATGAAGGTGACCTAAACGACTCTTTTATGTACTATTTGTAGGGTGATCGCCTCGAGGTCTCGAGCTGTGATTCGCGTCGATCGTCAGGGATTTCATTACCGTCTCGGTCAATGAGTCAAGAGCAACGCCTTTATAGTGAGCTTATTCGTCGTTACTATTTGTTCTTTACTCGCTGAAATTGTTCAAAGGTGTGTACCCTTATGTCAGGATTCCGCACCGCGCCATGTCGCAAGAGGAGCAATGCGGAGAGCTAAAGGCGCCATATTGTGGGGTCCCGAAGCGATTACAAGCCAACTGCGTTCGTGCCCCCAGTTACCGTGTAATCGTTCTGAGACCCAACTATCGCTCGTCGTGCGAAGCCCTGGCATAAGGGTACACATCCATTGTTCATCCGATCTCGTGATCTTCGAACACCATTTGCAACTTCGTGATAAACGCTTTTCAGAGAGCAACCATGCCACTCCGGCTAGCAGTCGCGATTCACTTTCGGTCAACTCTTTGGCCACGGAAGTCTCGGCAGACTGTTGCATGAAATCCAGTGTAGCGGTTAGTTTTCTTCATTTATAAAATCTAATAAAAGCAACTGAGGAATAAGCAAAATCTGAAGTATGTAATATAAATATAATATGTGATAATGGAGCACTAATTCCCTAAAGCAATCTCACCATCTGACACTCGTATGCGGCTAATGAGATGATTTTGGTAAAAATTCCGATTTGGCTAGAAACTCGTACCTGGAGTAATTCGACCCGTAGAACACTGATATGGAACTCCTCGGAGTAGAAACGCCTGACTTACGCGCCAGAGGTGCCGACGACGCCAGACGGTTTCGCCTGAATAAAAATCATGTTCCCACAATGTCATCCTGCCTCAATAAACAAATTTCGAGCAAATTGAGTCATCCCTATTTTGGCGCCGCCGCCTAGGGCTCGGGTGCTTGGAGCTTTACGTCAAGTAGATATCATATTCATAGTTTACGGGAGTCACTGAAAATCACCCATTAAAGTACGCCATAATGCTGGTTACGTCGAGTAAATAGTGTCATTAATAATTCGTAGGATGGGCAAAAGTGTTGACCGCTTGACAGAACCTTACCATACCGATATGACAGAACCTTACCATACCGATAGGGAAAAAGGGGTGAGGCCAATGTCGCCAGGAAATCGCTTCAGCGGCGTCGCATTCGCGGGGCCACCAGTACGACTTGCGAATCGATTGTCCTTGGGAGCCCGGCAGAGCGTGGCTGCGTCACCTATGCGCTTCCACCCATGCCACACTGCCTCGTGCATCCATGCCACCCTGCCTTCTCCACTCATGCCACACTGCCTCGCTTGAAGACCGCCATGCCCTGCCACTGGCACTCGCACCCGCCGCGGGCGGCCACGCTGTTTTCTGGCGTAAGTAGCCTCACCCGGGAAAAAGTATCCATTAATTTCACTCGAAGTATGAATGATCAACAGGCGTCCCTAGGATGTGATAAGATCGTCTCTGGTCCGTGCACACGACAAGGTAGAGGGCATGTCATTGGCTGTAGGTGATCGCCGTGAGAATTCTCTTGAACGTTCGTCAGTATAGACTTTACAGAAAATAAAGTGAGATTGAGATTGAAAATTACGTGGTCCCAAGAGCAGCAGGCATCGTCTTCTTCCCAAAGATACACCAAAAGGAATGTGGAACGGGCTGCAATTCATGCGATTGAATGGTCATTGCTGCTAGTGGTGAAGGTGTGGAAGCTGTTCTAAAAGCACTGCTGTCGACGCCTTGTGAGCCGGCAACTTGCTGAAATCGTCCGAATTGGATCCGAAGAAAGACATTATCTAGGAATCTAGGAATGTGCGTGCTTCTTTATGATATCGTTCAGTTGATTTACTGATTAGTTTTGGCTCGGATATCGTTGGGTTAATGGAGTTTTGAAACTCCGACGCCTCGTCTCGCAGCAACGCTCATGCCTCTCAAAGATGTCCCATATTTGAGAAATCATGCACGGGCAAAAGTTCCTCTGTTACCCGCATATTCATGTAGTATCTGCTTAATAAGAGTCGCACGCAAGGTTTCACGCGAAAACGTGAAAATCCGGCTAAGATACAACTCCTCAAAGTGGCGGACAACGAGGCGGAGCCTCCGAGTGAGTGCAACGCCCAGTCGTCCAGCGCGGCTAGACGCGGAGGGTGAGACTGTTTGCGTAACTTTCTGTTCACACTTTGCTTCTCCTAGCGCGGCGGTCGATGAGACGGGCTCTTATTCTGTCTCGCCCCGTCATCCGCCACTTTGAGGAGCTGGATCTAAGCCGGTTTCTGACTTTCTCAAGTGGAAAAAAGTTTGCATGCGGCTTTTAATAAGCAACTACAACATAAATAAATGATATGGTGACAGAGAAACTCATTTTCCCGTGCACGATTTCCATTTTAAGCAACGTGGGTGCGAAGTCTGAATCGCTTTTAAAGAAACTACCCTTACGAAATCAATGGAAGATTTGCGCGAAAATTACCTGCGATTTCCCACAGCTGCTTTTCCACGCATTTCTCGTCATTGTGTTTGAGCCAAAGGCAATACAGTCATCACCGTTGTTCACCTCTTCTACTCTTCCAAGATTCTTTGCTGAGTTTTTTTTTTGAATTTTGTTTTATCTATATTTTGTTGACGAGATGTGACTTTTGCAGTCACAGGCGTCTTGTGAAAGGACCGAGTTTCTCGGTGAAGTACAACTCGTTCTCGCGTATGATGTCATGATTGCGTCTATCAAAGTGCATGTCATTCAATGCCGTACATTACCTCATTTTGGTAGCCATAAACCGAATCCTTATGTTAAGGTGAGTGGTGATTTTTCGGTGGTTTTTGAATGAATTGCGTTTTTCCCTTCAATTCCCCTTTTACCTGCTTATTTCTCCCATGTAGTATTGAAAAATTCATCACCGAACAGAAAGTCCGCTTAGCTGACATGGTATAGTCCAAAATCCAAATGAGATTAGAATTAAGTGATCCTAAGGACAGTGGGTATAAAATTAATTTTTCACAACTTCACTGATAGGTTTTGGATAAGCAAAATATTGAAGCCGCCAAAAGGTAAATAATAGAAAATGGGAAACGAGAATAAATGTTCGAAGCGAATATTCGAGATTAGAAAGGTAACCTTTGAAATTCGGGTTGAAAAGCGGGGCATTGTGATTTTCATTCGAATCTCCCGCGCTTCATTGCAAACTGCACACAACATCTTACCGAGTTGCTCGCGGTAGGAGACTGTTCCACAGGCTACAGTAGTTGTGATTTCTTGTCACGTAAGGCGTATTTCATTCATTCATGATTATGTGAAACAAGTGAATTAACAAGTAATTAAAACAGTGAAAGGAAAATAAACAAAAGAGTAAAAGTAGAGGCTTTTATGACCAGAATCCAGTTTGAATAAAACATCTGGGTAAATTACAATTCACGAAGTTATGCATGACACGATGACAGGCGTCATGTATGCAATAGCGACAATCTGAACGAGCTGCAAAGGTTCACCGTAACCCGAAATTGCCCTCCTGCGGTGTATTTCAACAAGCTTGCTCGGTAGTTACAGGCGTCACATTATACGCGAGGCCGACTACTCACTTCTTCGCGTTCTAATCGATTACTTGAAAACCACCTGACATTAGGATACACGGCTACATTGAGGTGATTCAGCCTGATAGAATTATATAACCCACAATCGAGTGGAAGAACGCAACGCCTAAAGAGTCGCGCGTTAGACGCCGCGATCATCTATTGTTTGCACGTTGCAACGTACGCACATAGTCATTCGATGTAACCAGGAATTTTTCGAAATATTTTTTTGTTTTAACGATACAATGCATCTCCTCACCCCATTTTTTCGAGTATTGTACGGCTTTGATATTGAATTTAGGTGACTTTGGTGTCACTGAACTCGAATTCGGGATCAGTCTTGAAACACAAGACCACACCCCGAAAAGCAGAAATCAATCCTGTTTTCGATCAGGTTCTCCAGGTAAAGTTCTATTTTTCCTTTTCCTCTACGCTCTCAGTTTACTTCGAATGACCTACAGTGACATGGAAATAAGTTAGCTTTTTATGTTGATTTTTTGTTTTTTGAAATACATAAAAATAAATGGATCACTTCTCTTATTGTGAGCCTCTTACACTGATCATCCTATACAAAATTGATTTTTCAGTTTCCTCGGATAACTAAATCTGAAATAGAGCAATACCGTCTGAAGGTATCTGTGTGGCATAAAGATTTGCTCACTCAAAATTCACTTATCGGAGAGGTAAACTCTATGAGAGCTCCTCTAGCTTACGGCTTTTTTTACCGTAATCGCATTTTCAAGGCCATGATATCGTTACGGGACTACAATTGGGAATCCCCGAGTCCTATATGGTATCAGTTGGAGGCGAAGTCGGTTGGTCAGTGCTTATGTGATGTGATTTGACCTGTATGCTTGCTTAACACAGGGGGAGGTGCGGAAAAAAATAAATGATTGAAAAACTCAAATTAATATTTTCAGCTCAACAAATATTCTGGGAAATTTCGAGAGTAGGATAGATTTGCGCCCATTATATGGCTTTTCCAAGCCTTAGCATGGCTTCAGAGAATGGCACTAGTTGATGCTCTTCTTATTTTTTAATGCAATTTTTCAAACCTCTAAAAGTTTTTTTTGGATTTTAAAGACAGAAATTTTTTCCTCCCTTTCTCCACTTCTTTCCTGCGCTCAAAGTTCTTTTTTGGAAACTTATTTAATTTCCATGGCTGGTCCGCACCTTCACTCTAGGCATGCATGCTTTTCTTCGCTTTCTCTATCTCACTCTTCAGAATTTCAACGGTTCTCATTCAGGAAGTCCCACCGGATCCGTGTCCATGGAAAATGGCTACTGCGAACGTCCACATACGCCTGACATTCTCACTATGGGACCGGGAACGCCGGATCGGTCCCCTCTCACTGCTGTTACGAGACGCGCACTTTTCCGAAATGCCTCAAATTCTAGCAGCACATCGTCACGCAATTCTCGTGGCGTCCGCGTAAGTGAACTATCTTTCTTGGTGGGCTAAAGAAAACGTCCAAATCTTGATAATGTAGAGATATTGGACAATAGAGAGGAGTAAAAAAAGATAAACCATGGATGAATTCTCCCTCCCCCACATTGATTTCTATGTTTGAGATTGTTGCTGTGGGCCCCTGTAAGTAGAGTTGTAACTTTAGAATGCAATAGGACGGTATACCATAATCAAATTTGTTGATATATAACTTATCAAACCTATACAGAATCAAAACTAGGTTCAATACATTAAATGCTTGGGATGCAAAAGAGGAAGTACTAAGACTGGTTAAAACAACGGCTGTGCCAAAAAAGTAATAATAAACTATTGATACTGAAGTATAAAGCGTGTGATCGGGACCATTGTGCGTACTCACACAACATTACATTTTATTTGACGCCTCATATTGGTCGTCAACCGCTCGCTAGCAGCTACCAACCTGTAACATGCTCAACTTAGTGTTGCTTTCCGCAAGTAGACGGGAAAGGATTATTTCTGATGGAAATCCCTGGGAATGTCCAAGTTCCATTCGACAAGCTGTTCCCATTGGAGAACATTTTTGATCGTACAGTGTTTGCCTTTGAGTGATTGATACCACGTGATAGTGGCATAAATCTGTGGAGGTGAACTATATGAGCCCATAAAACTCCGGAAAGCACTCCAAAGGCGCAAAGATCGTTTATGATATAAAGGTTATATTCCCGAAGTTACGCCTTCATGTTCAAATTGAAGCAAACTGTTTCCGAATGATTTTGTATCCCATTTAAGCCTGACAAGATATCGAACAAAACTCAGATTCTTCAAATACCTTTTTCCCGCTTTGAAGTGAATGTTTTTTGTAAATATTCACCCAAAAATGTAAATATCTTCGTTTTTCTAACTTTTTCTCGCATCAAGTGGCTTTTACTGAACTGCACACAAACCTCAACATAAAAAGGAAAGCTTAAGAAATAATCTCTGTGGTCCTATCTTCCACACTACTCACTCAGAGAGAATATTTATCAATTAATCAATTAATCATTGAGATTCCTTCCTATAGCTAGAGATTAACTCTAAATAAATTTCGAGAAATAAGGTTTTTGCTATTACAAGTTTGCTGAGTTATGGGCAAAAGCTTCGGTCTTGGACGGGACTCAAACCCACACTCCGTGCTTTCCGGGCATATGTGCTAATATATTACACTACCGAGACTCCTTTCACCCTAACTCAGCTTCTCAATGGTATATTTACCATAGCTTATCATAGCTTTTACCTGTAAATTAGCATACTCGTAATAAATCTCGCACCGCGGGCTGCGGCGAAAATCAGCAGCTATCAAAAATCAAAGATATCAAAATCAATAAGTTTTTTGTGTTTTCATACCACTATGACATAACTTAGAAATGTTCATTGCTGCCACGCGGTAACAAGATTAGGATGCATCAATTCAATCGTCAATTCATTCGAGCAGTATCGTCACGTTCACCATTGGACCTCGATTAATCAAACTGAAATGCAATAGAATCAAAAGTGAAATGAAATTATTGAAATAAACAAAAATATAATGAATAGGAAAATGAAGGCATGACTAGGGCATAAAAAGGCAGTTGTACAGCATCAATGCGGGTCAAGGTTCACGCTTTTGCCCTTTTTCATGGCTCCTAGGAAAGTCAGGTCCTGACTGGGCACCTATTAGCCTACATCTTTCTCTCGCCAACAGCGACAAAAACCGTACACAAGGGATATGCTGCAAATGGTGCAGTGCATCAACGTATCGCTCTAGGACTTGGTGCAAAAAACATTCACTTATTGCTAAAATAGTGAAAATCCGCTTTTTTCGCTTCATCAAAAAGAACTGAGGATGTGATGCATGTCTAGGCAATTCTAAACTCAATAGCCGGTGTTTTAGAAGGCTGTATTTCAACGAAAAGCAGATGGAGCGGAGGAGGAGCGAGAATCGTCGACTCGATCAAGTCGAAAGTCAGTGGAATTGGAGCACGACGTTTCCACGGCAAAATCTGAACGATCTCCATCTAAGGTATAAAACTACTAGGTAGCATATGTACGACGTTTAGATCTTACATAGAAAATGTAAGAAATTCCCATTTCCTGAAAAGTTTTAGAATGCGAAAGCCCTCAAGCTCTACTGTCATAGGGATGCTAGCATGGGCAAAAGCTTTGGTCACGCACGGGATTCGAACTCGCACATATGATAATCCATTATACTGAAACCTGGTGCTATCGCAATGAAGGAGGGGGGGGGGGCATCCTACTATGGGCCCTATTTTTACCTGAGCCAAGGAAGGGGAAAAAGCCCCTTGCTTTCTCCTTTGAGGCTCAGGCAAAAATATACGCCTAAATGTGCCGAGTGACCCTCCGAAAATCCTTCAGAAGTACTCATCAATGGACCATTTTGCGAGATGCTTCCCTCATCATTGCGATAGCACCTGAGACCTCTTCCACCTTCCAGGGGGAGATTATGGGTCTCGTTAGTGTAATGGATCAGCACGTATGCCCGGAAAGCATGAAGTGCGGGTTCAAGTGCCGTACGAGGCCAAAGCTTCCGCTCATAGCTTAGCATCCCTGTGAAAACCTTCGTTTCCGCGCTGCGGCAAAAATCAGCAGCTAGCAAAAACTCAAACAACAAAAATGAATTTTTTCGTCACATTTTCTCTATTTTTATCCTAGCGTCTAACAATTTACCTAGTTTTCCTACCTTGAGATATGTCTCGGCTTTCTTTCCCAGTCAGGCATACTTTTAACTATCACCGACCAGTTTTATTTTACACTATGCTATATTTTTTTCCAGTGAAACTGATTTTATTTCGAGGTGATAGGGACCATGCTCGTAATATGTTCTTGTTTTTATTCACTAGTATTTACATTATTTATGCATTAATATTGCCATTCCTTGAGAGTTTTATCATTATAATCTTATTATCTATATTATTTGCTTTATTTTTTCTCAGATTTTGATCACTGTTATGCCACTTATTGCTTCCTTTCAGTCCATTGTGCCGTACTGTAACCCATACGATGTGTTTTAGAAGTCTGAAATTGAAGATCAAGCTACAGACTGGACCATTTGGGTATAAAACTATTGGCCAGCTAATATTCAATGATTATGAACACAGACGAGGTTGGTTGTTCCCATTCATTCCGATGATCTATCGATTTTACGCGCCCACCTGCGATCATCTCGAAATTTTCAGGGAGAAGCATTCTGCAACCGTGTACCTGTTTGTGTTGTTCATCATGGAAAAAGCTTATCGATAATCCATCAATACCCATTGAAGCTGAGCTACCGCTGACTCTTGTTAATTAGATTATTTAGTGAAATTTTTTAGAGAAATTATTGCCAAACAGTTTTGATGGTTTTTCAGATACATGACAGAATTTTATCATACTTATGCTTTGTACATTGCCGGTTTTTTCAATGAATTTTGGTTGGTTTTATCGTTTTTGCGGAAATCGCTTGGGAAACTGCTTAAACTTTACAAGATTTCTTGTTCTTGAGTTTTTTGGATAGTTTTGAATTTATTTCATCTCACCTTTGACCACTTCTTTTATTGCATTTCTTTATTCACTTGAAAACTTACATTCACTCGTTAACTATAATTTATGGTGGTTTTACAATTTTGCGCCGCAGCGATCACTGGGTAATAATAGGCCGAGCACAATTGAATGGTGAGAAGGTCAAGTGAGCCGTCTAGATCCCGAACTTTCATTAAATATCGCCGACGACATCCATTCATGCATGAATCCTACAGATGTTCCTTTTCTTTCAGTCTCTATGTTTGATCCTCGCACTCTTGACATCCTTTTGGACTTTGTTGATCATTCGGAGCAGTTTCGTTCGAGGTTTTCATACATTTCCTTGTTTAACTTCTCCAGATTTCCCTTATATAACCCAAAAACCACACAGAAAAACGCATCTGGCACAATTCAAACCTCTCTTTGTGTCGACCAGATGCGGTATTCAGTGACGTTCTGGATGTTGCCAGATGAGGAAGGAGTCTTTCAATTCCTATTTCAGATATATAACAGTTGATGTACACTTCCACACAGAGCACTCCCAGGTGTTGAGGAAGTCAGCTTTGGGGTACGATCCTCCCCCCTACAGGGACCCCTCCCACTTCTTTGACATCCACAATACCAGAAATTGTTGCCGGATTGTATAGTTGCAAACTGTTTTATTGTTATATACTCTTACCTAGAGCGAAAAGATGTTTATTTCATATTTCCTTACACTAATTCCCTGTGAAACACCCTTGTTTCTCATCTGCCAATTGAAAGTTCAGACTCCACCGGTTATCGCTGACCTTTGCAGGTACGATCCCCTCCTGTCTAATCAAATGTGACCCCCTGTCGAGGAATCTTAAACTTGTGCAGTTATTTCAGAAGACCATAAAATCATTGCATTTGAGTTCTTCTGTGCTCGTTCATTAGTCACACTTTGCACTGAACAGCTCATAATTCACAGGCCGGTTACACTATTCACATTATTGGACGACCACAAAATAAGAGAGCAATTTTCTCAAAGACTTTTTGAATGTGGTAGGAAATGCAATAAAACATTTCTTCAGTTCCAGTTTTGCCTTTTCTGGGAAAAATTTCATTTCTGGATATGTGATTAATTATAATTGGACTGGAACTTTTAACTCGAGGTTCCCCCTTTACAGTTTATCACAGTTGCTGCAAATTTTTCATTCTTCTGCTGGTTCACCTGCTTGGCTTCACTTTTTCGCTGGAATCTGAATAGACTAGTACGCCACCCAAATCACGGAACCTTTACGTAAATTTGAGTTTTCTTGTTCTCTTTTTGTTACGGGCTACATGCAAAATTTCACGCGAAAAAATCATAATGCAACGGAGATACGTCTTACGTACACCGGAGATACGTCATACGTCTCCTCAAAAGGAAGGAAACCAGAATCAGTTACCTCAAAGGGATTGAAGAACTCCTTTTTGCTTTCCAGCGTTTGGGGCCCCACCCACTTTACCCACATAGACGAAGTGTTGAGGGTGTGCAGTGCTTCTGCCGAATTTTGATCTGCATGTGGCCCAAAGTGAACAACTCCATGTAAGCTGGTGTGTTTATGTTGCAACAAAACCATGTGGGAAGGAGAAAGGCTCGAATTTCAGACAAGCATTTTAAGCTAGAGTGTGATCGAGGGAAATTTGGAGAGCGGTACAATAAAATTTTGTGACTCAAAGTTGCTGGGAAAGGCTATCCATTCAAGCCCAAAATCCCTTCTGAGGAGATTCGCAGCACTGCGACTTGTCGATGGCAGACGTTTGACATCACGAAATGCAACAAAGACTATTAGAAAGCGAGTTGATTTGATCCCATTAGGGAAAGCAGTGTAATAGTAATTTCCTGAAATCACTCAGTGTTTTTGAGTGGAAGTGGCAATTTGAATTTGAGATGAAGATGTGGACCATTCCACACACTGCATCCTATCATGGCTGTTAGGGCTCATCACTGGGCCCCAGGCCGCGTTCATCTTGTTCATGGCCAATTTTACTGCTTGGTATTCGCTTGTGTCCTCACCGTGAGTACTGAACGTCGGATTGCGTGGTTGCGAGTAACCGTAAACTTTCACTTTCACTGTTTTCCAAGCTCTCTCGTCTTGTTACTCGGCAGTATTCATCTATTGTGATTTTACATTAGCTTTGCCACATAAAGTTGTTGAGTGGGACCTTTATTCGTGACCCATTCCGACCTTCTCGTCTTTTTCAGAGGGCTTCTCTCCTCCAGCGTTATGACATCATTTTTGAGAAAGTAGTTTCCACTCACTTCAATTAACTTTTTTTTACTTTGTTCTTTATTAATTGTTGATGTGAGCTCGTGCTCCCACAAGTGGTAGGACCTCCGGTGAGTTTGTTGTCTAATTACCGTGTTGTCCTGGAGCTTTCTCGAAAGGATGTCGAAAGCACTCAAAGGGAGGAGGCGCTTGTCCAGTACTTTACAAATCGAGAACTTCGAGCCATTTTTAGGCCTCTGAAGAATACGATACGGTCGAAACGGGCACAGGTAAAAGTTCCACGAGAACAGTTGCAAATTTTCAGATTTAAAGCCACATTGAATGAAAACAGAAGTAGGTAAACACGAATTCTGTAAGCGAAAGGTAATTTCAATGAGGTTATGTGCAGCGATGCTAACGCCGGAAACGCACCATTAGGTCTTTATCACGGCCTATTTTGGGTTGATTTTGGTACTACTGGTGTCTGTGAACGAGTAGATGTGGAGGGCGGGGCAACGTGCGACTGACCTGCTCTCGCAGTCTGCATCACCCTCGCGCGCTCGATGGTGGGAAGAGTTTCCGATTTTCGGACTTTTGATCGATTCATTGCCTTCTTTCTCTACTGTTGCACTACTTCGCCTGTCTACTTTCGTAATCAGCCCCTCACAGTCAGCCAAATCTACCCCTTTCATTGTCCTCAGTGTATCATCTTTCGGCCACATCACACCATAAAATTGACATAAGGTCTTTGGCGGACTGCAGAGCAACACTTCAACTCTTTCGACTTATTTGTTGACTAGTTTTTGTTCTTTCGTGACTCAGGTTCACTGGCTGCTTTTCTCTGCCGCAGTTGACTCATCTTCTTCCCTCAAAGGCTCCACTGTAATGGACATATTTACAGTATTTTGTATTTTCATTTTCCTGACTTTTTCTAGTCACAAGATCTGTGCTTAGCATATCTCTTCGGAGATAGCTGCTACTTCAGACAGATTATGGTCCTGCAGCCCATGTGTTCGGACGTTTAACCTTACAAGGGAAGGACCCGAGGTTGAAAGGGCCATTCGAAATGGGATACATTTGGTCCGACGTATTTTCACACGCTGATTCCGAATCTGTATTCCACATCTGCTGAACGGTTCTCTGCGGGGAGTTATGGAGGATTTTTTTGGAGAAGAAAGAACAGTGCCATATGGCAGGTTTGGAAGCGCGTAACACGCGAGCCAAACGTTCTCGCGCAAAGTCAGTGCGATCCCCGTGTTAAGAGGACCAAGCAACCCCATGGGACATGTTTTTAGCCAGTTCGAGAATTTGACCGAATTACTGGGTAGGCCAACAATTTCTCCGAAATTTGGTGAGATTTTCGAATTGGCTAAAAATATGTTCTATGGGATAGCTTGGTCCCTTGAACACGAAAATCGCGCTGGTTTTGCTCGAGAACGTTTGGCTTGCGTGCTATGGGCTTAAAACCACACAATGGTGTTGTTTTTTTTTTTCGAAAAGAAAATCTCCATTCGCTGAGAGAATCGTTCTGCAAATTTGAAATGCAGATTCGACATAAGCGTCCGAAAATACGTCGGACCACATGTATCCAACTTCGAATGACCACTTCGACCTCGGGTCCTTCACTTGTTAGTCGTAGAATTTTTGAGGCTTTTTGGTGAGCTCTTCGTGGCGCATCTCTCTGAACTTGGTATTTTATTGATGAGAGCGGTGGGCCCTTTAATGGAAACGTGAAATAAAGGTACAGTCCAGTTCCCGAAGGCTGGCAGGGCGTGGCCTACAGAGTTGGGTGAAAGTGTGTGGCGGGGTGAGAGAGATCGATAGAATTCCGTAGGCCTTTCCTGCCAGTTGTCGGGAAATAGACGGTACCTATAAATAGCGCGGTAGCAAAGCAGAAATCTCGCTGCAGAATGGGCTTTTCCGGCCACATTCCATCCATCGAAAAGAAAAACATTTCCGGCGCATTGGTCACCTAGGATTTACATAAATCCTTGCTTGTCAAGTGCCGGAATCGATGAGTTGTCCGTGCAACCGTCGTTGCTGCTGCTCCCGCCGTCTCTGTTGTGTAGTGTGTCAACCAGCATTGACTATGGAAGAGATTAACCTGGTCGGAGGGCGGCTAGACATAGACAGGTGCTACGTACATAGCTCAGGTACCATGGAGACTCGTGCAGTTCGACAACCAAAGTGGCATGGGGAGGAGTAGAGCGCCGACGACGAGATGGTGTATCAACCAGCCAGTCGCTTGACACTTTTATTTAACCCCACTTCCGAGCCCACTCAGTTCTGCTTCAAATCAGCCAAAATCTTCCATCTCAATTTTAGACTGGCATTTCTTTGAGGAAACCCATTATATATGGCCTTTCTCATTTTAATCGCTGACTGGCGGTTTGGTATAATGACTACTTTCTGAAAGCCACTAAGGAGCAAAAACAAGGACGATGCACTTGATTGCAATTCTTTTAATTCATTTTTGCTGAATAATTTCTGTTCACTGTTTCAAAAAGAAATAGATGAATGGACGATGAATTGACCGATGGCCACCTGAGTGATGGGTAGATGAGCTGCTCTGCAAACTTGCATCATTTGAGCTTTCACGGTCTTTGCCAGTCCGACCTCCGACTCACAAATCTTTTGTGGGTCATGTTACAGTAGAATATTTTTATCGCTATTATTATATATTTCATGTTCACTTTGACTATAACTAAATTATTTCGCTTTGCTTTTTTCTGGATTTTATTTTTGTTTCAACACCTATTCCTAACAGTTTTTTTCACAAAGGTAGAAATTAGGAGATTATGCGGTGACTCAAATAAGGACAGAATGAAGTGTCGTTTTCATCGATTCTCGAGGATGTGCCATGCCTTATATTTCTACTTGGGATTTTAGATATCCATGGTAAAAAAATCGAAAAATCAAAAATCAAAATAAATAAATAAATAAATAAATTGACTTCAACTTACAATTCATTGCATAACAAGTACCCAGTGAGATTTTCGCTATTTCAGTAGATGTTGACGGAATCGTGCATTGTGAGGAACTTGATCAGGAGCATTCTGAGCTCAGCGTCTACCTCTTCACTTCTTCCCTCCTTCCTGAGCATTCCACCATCTTTCTTATTATCTTGGTACGAATTAAAATCGCTTTGATAGTCCCTTCTTCAAACATTATCCTTTTACTCAAAGAAGAACTATGGTCACAGGCTGAGATGGATCCTAAAGTCATTCAGAAATTGAAAAATCACGCCAGTGCCCAACCTCATCTCTTTCCTAAAGGACAGAGAATGAGTCGGTTGTTTGCGTCATCTCCACAGTTTTTTTTTGCGATTTGAATTGGTTGGGGTGCTCTGATTTGGCATCCACTCGGCTCCTCTCATCCTATCCTAAGGGACAAGTGCTCTTCACCGAGGAAATTCAATCTTCTCGAATATGTATCCCCCGTGAAGTTGATGTTCTTTAATAATTTCGTAAAGTTCTCTATTTCTTCACATTTTCCATTTCTCATCACATGCTTTTGATGAGAAAGTCCAAATTTCGCAAACTAGTATAGCATATATTCAACTTATACTAGAGTTTTCTCCATACAAAAAGAGGAATATTGATTTACTCGAAAGTGTGCAAAATAAGTTTACTGGTAAACTGGATTATGCGTTATAGTGGAGTTAGCTATTAGTTCATCTCAAATGGCTCGAACAGACGTGTGCAGTCGGGACTCAAAATTTGCTTTCCGGCGTGTAAGCGGTGACATGATGATCGTTCTCAAAATGCTAACCGGTAGAGTGATGTTGCCTCTCCGACTTTTTTTAGAGTTATCAGATCCAATACGGAGTGGAAATTTCAAACTCAGGTACAAAATCAAAGGTCAGACGCAAATGCTTTGCCATCAGAGCCTTATTACTTTTCAACAAACTTGTTCGGCAAAGTGCACTTGGATTGTCATCGATTCAGCTCAAAAAGCTTATTCCAAAAGCGTATTTACATCGGCGGTATCTTGATTATGTGTTTCTTAAGGTTCATTTTTGTCTACTTCCGGTTTAAGGTTATTTATACAATTATTTTTTACATTTTTTTGTTGTAATCATTGTTGTAATCCTCACGTGAACTCCGGTTCACGTCTCCAATAAATTAAAAAAGTCTCAACCTCACCCAAATTATATTCGAATATATCTGGAGCAGATATAGGCTGCTGGTATCTAGTATTAGTTCTTCATTTTGGCTAAACGAGCTCGAAATGTCGCAAGCAATATGATCGAAGAAAGCTCTGAACTTTTTTTTCAACAGCTCGAGTTATGTCTGGTACAACAGGATAACAGGCGTCCTACAGTGTGCATTCAGTGTCTGCTATACAGGGGGTGCCAAAAAAAAGTAATTTTGTCTCGTCCACTTTCACCCCACTTTAGTCGAACTACAGCAAATTCTGTTGAGGTATTCACATCCCCAGATTCAGGAGCAGACCTCACTCTATCACTATACTCCGTGGCAGCCTTCTGCACGAGCAGGAACGGTAGCGAGGAAATAGTGAACAAGATGTGTCACCTCAACTGGGCAAAATCCGAAATTTCGTCGCCCTCGTTCACAGCCTTGCTGAGGTCCGTTCACTCTGGGTACCTAAGGGGATTCATACTGGATGGTGTTCTTTAGGATCCCGTTTTTTCCGGGTACCCAGCGCCCTTCGTTTCCAAGAGCCAAAACGTGCACTTATAACTGAAACCCCTCCGGAGGCGGATTTGGGCTTGAAAACGATACTTCGGATCATAGCAGCCTTGTCCAAGCAGCAGGGGCTCTGTGACTTCCATGAACCGAGGGGCCAATCCTTAGGAAGCTTCCCACAAAAGACCTACCATGGAACCCGGCTCCACTGTTTTAAGGGGACCTTGATACCGTGGGTGCTCCGAAGCCCGACTGCGCCGCTTAAAGGTTCTATATTTTTATGAAAATGAAAGTAGTGAGTCTCAGCTTGTTCCTGCTTTTAGAGGAACATTTCGGGAATATTTTGCCCCAATACTTTCATTTCTTTCGTTTCCCCATGTTTTGTATAATTGGGAGATGTGAGCCGTGGGCAAAATTACTTTTTTTTGGCACCCCCTGTATAGTCCAACTGATTTCCAACTCACGACAAAAATACGATTCATCTTGCTCGTTCTACTTCTTCTGAGCCTTTCGATTGGTGCCTTTATGACTACTTCACGGTAACTTTGTGCGGATAGTACGCTAATCGTCGTTTTTGTGCGGTTCAGGTGTACGAAACGTCAGTTTGTCTTTGCGTAGTTCAGCTTCCTGAGTACATCTGTCAATTAATGAAGATTTCGATTTGTCACTTTGAAGGACTTGGTTATGTCAGGCAGTTTTAGTCTCAAATTTCACTTTTATTTCATGGATTCTTATTGTTAGTACAATCTCGTGTCAAAATTGCGTTCAAGATGATTGGATTATGAAATTGTTCGAACAGTCCATTTATGGGAATGTGGAGTAACTATGTAGTATGATACATATCCCGTCACCTCCATAGTCCTTCGAGTTAATGCACCAAGGAAGGGGGAGGGGATGTAGCCGATGAGCAAGTCAGTGTTTCTATTAACCCAAATGATAAGAAAGTTTGGCAGGAAGTGAATCCTACAGTTCAGTTGAAGACCTTGTGATAGCGGCGCTTCTTGCCACTGAACTATACCTCCCAGCGCACTACAAATATGCGTGCCATCAGCTCGAGCTTTTCACGAGGTTGACGAATTTCTTTGTTTCACATTTTGACGAAAATTTCTTTTGTCACGTTTCGATCGAATCACGGCCTGAGAGCCCTATCAGATTGTTGATTCGTGACTACGTGACCAGCCAAGCCAGTCCAAGTTTCCGAGTGAATCGATCACTCACCGTATCCAGTTCAACTATCAGATGTCCTTTGAGAATCTTTTTAACGGAAACCTTCAGTTGCTTAAAAGTGGCGGCATTGATTGTAATTATTAATTCTTAAAGGTTACTGCTCTTTTATTAACGAACCAGTTCTATTGGTAGTTATTTATATTCATGATTAACTGATTGATGTCAATGCTCTCTTCTCTTCATACTAGTTCCACGTAAATGTTACTCTCAAGTATTCTGTGTAATAATAACCGATTAACAATTGATCCCCATCGATAATCAGTACCTGTCAGTAAGGTACTTTAATAATATGGCATCAAAAAATTTAAACATCTCAATGATTGAATATTTCCCGTCCATATTTTACACTAAAAAGGGAGACGAAGAGATGGAGATTCTGAGAATTCTCGTCCATGCTTCTCACGGGCTCCGCCCATCGTAAAATGTCACGCCCCTCCTGCGATAGCCACTACAAGCGGGCTTTGTATTTAGTTAGTGGAAATATGTAGGGTTGAAAAAGCATACAATCAAATTGAAGTAGTGAAAAGGAATAATTGAGCAAACGCTCTTTGAAACGTCTTTTCATCAGCTGAACTTCTAACCACCAATTTTCTTCCCGTTCTTTCCCCATATTACATCAAATCGGCCCATCTTCTTCATTCTCGTTCTTCTCGTATATTCCATCAAATCAATTTCGAGATAACCGGCGAATAACAAGGGTTTTCTTGGGCTCTTTCGTAGATTTCCTCGAGTTGGAGGGTTGATGGGCTATTCGCCTTCATCTTTGTACACGAATCTTCCCCTCTTGTTCCCTGGGCTGTTACGAAAACTGCCATCGGAGTACCACCTTCAGCGATCAGCTGCGATTGTCGGGTGTTTATTGAAGGGCTACATTCAGAAAGAGTGTGTGAAACGGCAATGGTGCATAGAAGTGTGTCAAATTCAGGGTCATCGCATCGCATGATTTTTTTCGAGCCCGTCGAGAACTTTTCGTAACCATCGTTCCGCTCCAATGGCTAGCAGACTACTGGAAATTGCATCTCATTTTCGTGCGCGATGATCCTTCAAAGGCAACGACTTCGTCGTGATTCTTCGGTCGCAGACAGGCCCTGGATGACGCCGACGTGATTTGTCCGCCAGTCGTTCGAACATCTCGTTATATTCTCGCGTTGTCTTGTTTCCATGATGTTTTACTATCAGGGTGGTATAATGGAGTTTTGAATCTGATTCTGAAAGTTGTGAATCCTCGCTTTCCCATAACCTCTGTTTAGAAATCGGGGATTCCCAGCGAGTTCAGGGATCGCTCCGCGAAGCTCTTGCGCTGATCGCTATCAAAAGCGGTACGGCACTTAAAGGGTGCGACGGATACGGGTAGAGTAATGACTAGCGGAATTTCACGCTCCGGTTATCTCCTAGTGGCAGTTTTTGACCTGCTCCGTGGACGGCCGCCTTTATGAGATTGAAGATTTCGTGCGGAATTTGTAAAATCATGGATATCCCCTCAGTCAGTCCCTTGCTTTTGCTTGGTAGTGATCAGCAGTCGTTTTATTTCCACGTTTTCACTTTAAGAGGAGTTTATGTCGGTCTTCTGACGACTGCTTTCCACCACCGGAGAATCCACTTTCCCTGTTTTGAACTCATCATCTCGTCCATAGTGCGCTGGTATGGGGTTAATCTGTCTATTTTTTCTACTTTGTCTCTAATCCATGAAAGAGTTCCTCAGAATGAAAATATGACAGGGTGAAATAGCTAGCAATTTTTCTTCTCGGTGGTTCTCATTTTTCACATCTGAATATTACACAGCTTATGTTGAGCGGTGAAGAAATCGAAAAAAACCAAGTAGGAACCATTCTTTTATTTCTTTCTATAACAGAATTAGGGCGACTGTTCGAGGCAACCCTGCGACACCCTGTCCTTCCAACTTCCAGGGTTGGCGTAGCGCTGCGAGGAATTTCGAGGGATACGACTCTCTCAAATCACTCTCGATGCAACCTACACTTCTCCCCAAAAAAAGGTCCTCGGTCGTTCATCGAAAGTTATAACATTGCCAGCAATACCTACATAGTACTATGAATGACTCGTTGATTCGTTGAAATCTGATCTTTAAAAATCACCTCTTCGATTTGAAACCGCTCAAAACGAGGATGGAATCGCAAGGAATTTTCCAAAATGTCGATTCCCGCATAGTCCAACCAAAATGCGACCCATCTGAGGATTCTTAGACCCTGCTCCCTTCCTTTGCCTACTTGTGATGAATGATTTGATAGATGTTGGCATACTATAAAGTAGTCTTCAAGAAGATCGTTGGTTGCAGAGCTTGTTGAAGATTTCTCTATCGACGCTTACCAAATACAGCCCCCTAATTCACCGTAATACGAGTTCCTTGAAAACTACTCAATCTATGCTCAAACCCATTAAGAAGTGTTGGTGCACTGCTTTGCCGAACGAGGTTTTC